>JAOQGH010000005.1:21217361-21304515 GCA_025769975.1 Gallinago jamesoni | reverse complement strand
AGCAATCGATTAGCAGAGGTGAGAACGCAAACCTTTAACGTGGGGGTGTGCGGCTTCCGTGGCAGCCTGTGTCCCCCTGGAGCTAAGGCAGCCCGAAGGGAGAACTGGGGCAAGATTTGGTGCTTCGTGGTGGTTCTCTAGGGAAGACGCCAATTTTGGGTCCCAGAAGGCAAACACTTTCCCTAAATCCGTGTCGGGAGTCTCCCGCTCCGGTAATCCCCGGGGCCGTAGGGGACGGACCCGGGGCTGCGGAGCTGCGCTTCGGGACAGTCTGCCCCGCCGTGTTCCTCCCGAGCCGGACGGTCCCCGCAGCACCGAGCACCCATCTCCGCTCCCGTTCCCGGGGCTGCGGGGCAGGGAACCTCCCGCAGACGCTCCCGAGCAGCGGCAGGCTCCCCGCGGAGCCGCCTCTTCCCCTCCCGGGACTCCCCGACGGGGCCGGGAGCCGCTCGGGGGCGGGCGGTGGCGGCAGCGTTAGGACCCGGCGGCGGCTGCGGGGCGGAGGCGGGGGGGGAGTAACGGGGAGGGAGGGGGGAAAGCGCAGCCCGGCGGTTGTTTACCGGGGAGGGGAGAACCGGGGCAGGTCTCGCCGCGGAGCCGAGCGGCGCGGGCGGGCTGGCGGCGGCTCCTCGCCCTCCTCCGCGCCGAGGATGCTGTGCGGGGGCCCGCGGCGGGCGGTGGGGCTGGGCGCCCTGCTGCTGGGCTGGATGCTGCTGGCGGCCGCCGAGGGTGAGTGCCGGGGACGACGACGACGACGACGACGACAAAGGCCGGTCCCCGGGGGGGAGGGCGGCGGGGACCGGCCCCGCACCGGCGGGGTGTGTGTATGTGTGTGCGGGAGGGCCCGGGCTGCCCGACCCTCCCGCATGGCCTGGCCTCGTCTCTCCGCAGAGTGCCTCCGCGGCAACGGCGCTTCCTACCGCGGCAGCCGGCGAGTGGCCTCCGGCGGCGCCCCGTGCCTCAACTGGCTGGCGGTGCGGAGCGGCCCCGGCGCCGCCATCCCGGCAGGTGGGTCCCGGGGATGGCGGGGGGAGCCGGTGGCGGGGGGGGAGAGAGCGGGGGTCTGGGGGGCGAGGGGGGAAGAGCGGGGGTCTGGGGTGGGGAGGTGTCGGTCCCCACGCTGACGGCCCCGTCCCCTCCAGCAGTCGCCGAGGACCACAACCACTGCAGAAACCCGGACGGCGACATCGCGCCCTGGTGCTACATCCGAGGCGCCGCCGGCCTGCCCGAACGGAGACCCTGCGACATCGCCCAGTGCTCAGGTAGGAGCTACCCCCACCGGACCGCCCTCTCTTCCAGCCCCCCCCCCCCTTCTCCTTCACCCCCCCTCCCACCCCTCGGGCTGCCTCCTGCCGCTGGGGGCCGGCTTTGGCTCCGGGAGGGGGGTCCCCCGCCGCGCACAAACAACCCGGAGCTATGGCAGCACCCTATGTCCGTCCCCCCCCCCGGAACGGAGTGTACCCAGGGCTCCCCTCCTGCCTGTGCACATCTGCCTCCCAGCTGTGCCTTGCTCCGCCCATACAGCTTTGCCATTAGTGCCAGAAAAGGCCTGTGCAAAGCCGTGTGTGTGTGTGTTGTGTGTTCCCCCCCCCCACGCCCCCGCCATTTCAGCAGTCACCATGGGGCTCTGTAGCTGTGCTGAGAAAGGCTGAGGTTCTGGCATCTAGGAACTGCAGAAGTGGGGATAGAGCATTGCTGTGGACACATCACTGCTGTCTGAGCAAGTGTCCTGCTGCTAAACAAGTCCCAGCATGGATTTGGGTACAGGTTGGGGGGGGGGGGAGGGGGAGAACTTGGGAAAAACAAGAAGTGAAGGGAGGACAGTAAGAAAGGGAAAACCCAGACGCTGGATTCCTCACGGATAGTCAGAGTGGGAAGCAGTTTGCCAAGAGCTGTAGCTGAAGCCTGTTTCAGGGGCAGGAAATGTCAGTAGTGACTGAGGCCTAAGTAACCACTTGTTTGGGTTTTTTTGAACTGTTTACTTGTTTCTGAGCTCCTCAAGATTTCCTTAGGCACTGCACTGTCCTTCGGGGTTGCTGTCCTTGTGTGTAAACACTTTCCCCCACTCGTACACCCTCCCCTTTTCTTCACTTTGCAAATAAAGCAAAACAAATGTTGTGCTGCCAAGGCCCTTACTCAAACCCGCCCTGCAGCTCTGGGGTCAGGAGAGTTACCTGACCTTTCACCCAGTACACCATTTGCCAGTTTAAGGGGTTTGGCTATTTTTGTGTCTCAGAGTGGGTGCCTTTTTATTGTAGTCGTGTCCTGCAGCTCCCCGTGGTTCAGCTTCTCTGGTTGACCCTACGTAAAGTCACTGTGCGGTGCCGGAGACCCTGATTTTCTGCCCCTAAATCCCCTTCTGTGCTTCCATTTCACATTCCACTGAGGACTCAAAATGGCTGCAGATGGAACATCCACAGCTGTGGGGTGAGATCCAGGTGGGGAGGGTTTCCAGGTGTGGATGTATACTGTGCATAGCATTTCCCCAAAATAGTTGTGGGTTTTGTTGTTTTTTTTTTTTGTTTAGGAGAGGTAATAGCTACCTACTTTCCACTGCTACGGTTTTTACTGTGCTACAGCTTCCGTTTTTACTGTGTCATGAAAGGAGCTACCTTGAAAAGATTTCAGTGCTGTTGATAAAGAGCCCACAGGGCTGGGAAGGAGTCAATGCTATGAGCATCCATCCTCACACACCTTCCTTTGGCTGAGGAGGAACTTGCTGTACGTAGACTAGTCAGTGGCTGTGCTGCCCGAAGTGTTGCTCTGACTCAGCCCGGCCGTCACCCTAAAGGAGTTTGCTGCACGGAGGGGCTGGGTAAGAAGAACATCCCCAGGTTGTTTTCACACCAGCTCGAGTCTCCTTCCATCAAACCTTCCCGTGTCAGGAAGATTGAGGCAGAAGAGAGATAAATAGGCTCCTGGGAGATTTGGGATGGAGATTCTCATCGTTGCGTTCGTGCCTGTTCAGCACGACTGCAGCTGCAGCGTGTGTATCGATCCGTACGCTAAATGAAGTCATTGTGCATCCCCTGGACTCGTGCCCTCAACCTGGGTTTCATTCTGCTGTCTGACTTCTGTCTCATCTATCTGTGGTGGTGCCTTGCACTCTTGGATGGATAGGTTCATGTCAAAGGAAAGCGGGAGGAGGAGAACGTTTCTTGTCTCCTTTGGTAGGATTTCTGGCAATAACTTCAGAGGGAACAAGTGTTTGTCAGTGTGCTCCGAAGGCAGTTCAGTGATACCCACCTAGATCTGTCCTGCTCACAAGGCATGTGTTGTTCTGAACTACTCACCGATGCTTTCTATTTTGTTGTTTCTCTCTCCCTCTCTACAGATGCTGCCACAGCCCCAGTCCCTACCACAGAAGTTGGCACTTCTCAGGAGCCCGACCAGGTGTTTGAACCGGCTGATTCCTTGCCCTCCCGGAGCGAGGCAGCCGCTGTGCAGCCAATCGTTGGGATCAGTCAGAGGGTGCAGGTGAACTCCAAAGAAAAGAAGGATCTGGGGACACTAGGTACAAACCCAGGATCATGTGATGGATCCATTCCTATAATTCTGGCAGGATGGATTTGTTTTGAGGCTCTAAAAGCAATGCCATAGCTGGATCTACTGCCTCTAATTTTGCCTCTTTCTCCCCTCCCAGGGTATGTGCTGGGGCTGATCATGATGGTGATAATCATTGCCATCGGAGCCGGCATTGTGGTGGGATACATCTATAAGAGGTCAGTGGCTATTCTCCTTTGTCCAAAAGCTGGTGTAGGCATGAAGCAACGTGCATAGAGCAGGAATGTCTGAGCACCTGCAGACCCAACCAGACTCTAATGAAAAGGTAGATAGAAGCATATGTTTTGATGTGACACATCATGCAAGAGCTTTGCTTGTCACACTGAGGGAAGGACTATTTAAGACTTAATCTCATTATTCTCCATTTCACCTTCAAACTGAATTGAAACTGCCCTCTTTTTTTTTTTTTTTATCTTTGTGTATGTGCACACGTGCCTTGATGTGGCTTTCTCAGATGCATCCAGGGGAGCTGAATTTTACGTAAGAGCCCTCACAGGAAGTTTCTGTTGTGATCAGAGAGACAACAATCCTTCCAGCAGGCCACCCGCCCCCCTGGTTCCTCTAGTCTAGCTTTAGAAGAGAAAACAATCTGCAAATTGTTTGCCATTATGCATCGTATCCTACGATGCTGGATATCAAGTTGCACTTTTTTGGGGTCAGAGTTCATTTTACCAAAACTCCAGGTCAGTTTTGATTTGCCCTTAAGTTAGGATTTGTTCAGCCAGTCACTGTGCTGGGCAGAAGTGTCTCTGTGGCTCAGCTGGAGGTTATGGTAACAGCAGCTGAGTTCTGAGAGGCAGGGCAGGGTGGACAAACAGCGGTGACCATGGCTGCAGCGAGCGAGGGCCCGGGCTCCCTCCTCTGGGAGGGTTTGTTCTGCATTTTGGCTGTTTGACAGCAGTCTGACAGGGGCGAGCAGGAGGAGTCCTTTCCCAAGCTGGGGCGTGTCCTTATGTAAAGGTTTATAATAAATGTTGGCAGGAAAAGAGAAAAAAAAAAAAGAAAAAAAAAAGGCAAGCAACAGCAGAGGGAGCAGCATTAGGTAAGGGGCAAAACGGGGCGCTGCTTGGGGAGGGATGGGATCCCAGGGGTCGCTCCGGGGAGCGATGCCCGGTGTTGCTGGCAGGAACGGCAGCCACCGCCGCTGCGTGCTCGCGGGCAGCCTTGAAAAACAGCCAAAATGCTGATGGGCCGGCAGGAAACCCCGGCAGCTCCGCCAGGTCGGGAGCTTGAGGCCCGAGGAGGAGTGAGCGGTGCCTGTCCCACCTCACTCCTCTCCTGCCTGGGGGAAGAAGCCATAGACCGATGTTGAGCTCTGGCCAAACGTGGCTTTGCTTCCCCAGCGACAGAGAGCTCCCGGTGGGGCCGTGGTGCGGGTTTGCTGTCTCTCCCTCTTCTTGCCTTGCTCTCGGCGTGGCATGTGCAGGCTGGCAGGTCGGGGTAGGTGTGGTGAGATGCCTTTAGTCGGTTTAGTAGCTTTTGGTGTACGTAGCTCTTCTGGAGACAATGTGCTATTAATGCCAGCCATTTTTAAAGTTCTTCCTCAGTGCAAATCAGAGAGGTGTCGCCTCCCTTAGCAACAGGCTGAGCAGTGGGGGGGTTTGAGGAGCTGGCTGTGGGATGAAGCTGTTAGCGGGCAGCCGCAGAAGGCAGGGCCAGCTCTGAAGGAAGCTTTGATACTTCCAGGAACAGCTTAATTTGCTGCACGGGTTTGTTTGCCGCAACAAAAGGCAGAACCTGTCACCAGTTTAAAACCGTTGCCCCTTGTCCTGTCGCTGCACTTCCTTGTAAACAGTCCCTCTCCGGCTCTCCTGTAGGCTCTGTAGCTGAAACATCTGTTTTTTTAAAGAGTCCCTGCTTTTCTACTCCGTCACCTTTAGTGAGACTCTGCCCCCAAGCTGTGGTGCTTACCCTGTGCACATTTATGTGTTTGTTTTGGTTTTTTTTTTTTTAATCTAGGGGGAAAGACCTGAAGGAGAAGCACGAACAGAAGGTTTATGAGCGTGAAATGCAGCGCATCACGCTGCCGCTCTCAGCGTTCACCAATCCCGCCTGCGAGCTTGTAGACGAGAACACAATCGTGGTGCACACCAACCAGACGCCCGTGGAGGACACGCGTGACGGCAGCGGCCCGCTGATGGGGCAGGCGGGCACTCCTGGTGCCTGAGCGGCTCGGGCAGGAGCGGCACAGGCTGAGCAAAGCCTCCAGCTTCCCACTGTGAGTGCAGGGGTCGCGTGTGTTCATTTCTATTTCGTTTTCTTTTTGATGAAAGCCAGATGAAGGCGACGCAGAGGGACAGAGCAGTGGGCTATTCATCATGATCTGTTTGAGTGGCACCATTCCGTGCATGACCAGCTGGGGACTGGTGTGGTGGACCCTGCTGCTTCCTCCCACCTATCTCCATGGTGTGCCAAGGAGCTGGGGGGGATGATGGGCCAGGCTCACGAGTGGCCACAGATCCCATAGCCCAGAGTGTGGTCTTGGCTTCCTCTTCTTCCGTTCCTTTCCTATTTAATGGTGTGCACTGTTACTTAAGTTTCAGCCTGGAATCCCAGGAGGGAGCAGTACTGCAGGGACTGAGGGGAGCTTCACGTCAGACTTAGCTAGATAATTACACTCTGATTATAGTTCCTGCCTTTCTGCTTTGTGGCTGAGAGATGGAGACGCTGTCCAGAATCCTGCTACTGGATCCATCTTTTTTCCAAGGAAGAATTTATTTGAGGGATGGCTTTGGCCAGGAGTGGTATGGTTAGCCCCAGTGTCAATTTAGAAAAGCTCTTCTCAAGCTCTTGACAAATCCAGGTCTTCCAAGGCTGAGGCCACATCTCCATTCCCCTGTGGTGCTACATCCACAGCCACAGTTGTAGGTGTCCAGGTGGTCCATGCCTCCTGCTCACTTACACGCTTCAGGAGAGCAAAGGCCAGCAGTAGATAGTTGTTGAGAGAAGAAATCAAACTGCCCTTCAGTTTACCTACAGCAGGCGGAGCACTGAGGATAGATTAACATCTTCCTAATTCCCTGGGCTTTCTATGGTGCCAGCTCTGGACAGAGTGGCCAGGCCAGCAGTGGAGGTGGCCTCAGCCGTGATGCAGCAGCTCTGGCTCTCAGGGCAGGACGGGGCAGCTGCTCTTCCAAGATCCTGAAGTTACGGTGCAGCTCCTGGCCCAGCCTCCTTCACACACTCCACTTGTGCAGCAAGACTCCTTGCTCACAGAGCCTGGCCCTGTTAAGAGAGGTTTTTGTAACAACTTTTATTAGCGTTTCAGAGGTTTTGGGAGGGATGGTTGCTGCAGTGTCTCCTAAATGGCACCGAGGCAAGGCCAGTTCAGGGAAACATCCATCCCTGCCTCAGGGGATTCAAGCCATTCAAGTAAGTTTTGTAGCCATCTGCTTTATAGCTGTGGGCCTAACAGGGAGCAGCACTCGACAGCAGGGGTTTTAGTGTTAATGTTTGATTCAGAAAAGGGAAACGTTTTATTTTTAAATGCCTTTGAATACCATTTCTTTGTAAAAATGTTTTAAATACCTCATTATGAGAAGGTGCAGATTGTGCTACCTTGTATTAAAGCTTAAAAGAAAAAAATGCTCTGTAGACCTGTGTGGACTGTGGCTCATCTCTACGTTCCTCCTGCCAGAGCAGCGTCCCTTTTGTTTGTCACAGACTTTGAACAGAAGAGAAGGGAAGGTGCTCCTTCAGTTTGCCAGGCCCAAAGGTAAATCCCTACAAGCGGTGCCTCCCCTCACCAGCGCTGGCCCAGGGAGCTTGTCCCCTTGCTGCCAGCTTTGGACTGGGACACTGTTCCTGAAAAGCAGCCGCGGGCGTGTGGGCTGTGCTGACTCAATGGCCTGGCCCGTGGGAAGACACTCCCAGTTACAGCCCCTTCCTGCGCTGACGCAGGTGGTTCTGCTTTGGTTCTGCTCCGTCCCTCGGGGCCTTCGTTGGAAAGCGTGACGGAGACGGAGCACAGCAGGTTGCAGGAGGTACTGACACCACCAGCGTTTCTGTTCAGTTCTTGCCTTAACTAACATCCCTTGAGTTACATGTTTCAGAATAGGAGGTTTCCAAGAACAGGCGGTATTTTTATCCTCATTCAAAAATGGAAAATGGGAGAGAGGATTCATGTTCTGCTGGCTCCTGTCCACCCTTAAAAAAAAAACCAAACAAAACACCAAAAAATAACCGAGCAACAAAACTTGACCACTTCTTCCCTTTCCATCACTCCAGGTAAATATTACTATAGAACACTTGCACTGCATCTCTCTGGTCCTGTAAATGTGTCCGAGCCATTTGGCTCAAAAAAGGGAGTTCTAGATGACACCTGATCGGTGCAGTTTTGATGTTGCTGTTTTGTGACAACAGAAACACAGCAACATTCCAGCTTCCCACTTTATACATAAACACGGAGACAACAAAGTCTTGTTTTCATAGCATATATTTACTGCTTTTTAATTTAGTTAGAACATGGAGCTGTGCAAATCACAGTTCATAAACCCCACCCACACATCACCCAGGACTTTGCCCTTCAGGGGTCCCCTCACAAACCAGCCTGGGAGGGGGAAAGGAAGGGCAAATCCTATTAACAATCCTGAATCCACTGGACCCAGTTGAGAGAAGCTCCTCTGCTGACTCACAGCACAGGGAGTCCCCAGTGTTTCTGAAACACCACTACACAGACTAAAACCATCCCCCCCTGTGCACACACGTCAGGCAACGGCTGGTCCCATGTTATTTTACATAATACTTTAAACTCATGGGTAGTGGGAGGAAATCAAAGTAACAGCAACGACTTAACACCAATTCCTCCCATTCAATACCGAAGGGGGGAGGGGGAAAGGAGCACACTAGAAATCCAGTTAAACCAAGGTGTTTTGTGAAACTTAAGAGCAGGACTTGAGCCAGCTTTTTGTTCAGTTCTGCCAACCACATGAGCTACCGCAGCAGTAGCTTTCCTTCCTTCTCCCACCAAGGGAGGAAGAAGAGAAGTGCTGGAAGGAAATACACTCCCACCCACCCCCCAATGACTCCAAGCCCTTTTTTCTCCCCCAAAGCAGGGAATGACCCTGAGGAAAGTTTCTGCTTGGAGAATCAGTTCAGGTGCTGCAGCAGCAGCTGCAAGAAGGGCCTTCAAATGGAGCAACTTTCGCAGCCTGCAGGAAAGGATGAGGTAATGGCAACTGAATTACTAGTTCTCCAGCTGCCACTCCTGGGAGGATGGGACATTCTCCAGCACTTTTCTGTTCATGACAAGTCCATCCTTTAAGTAACCTTGGGCATGTCCCCCTTTGCAATTGTCCATGCACAAAGTCTGAGCCACTTCAGACCTTTGCCTTTCTGAAGAAGAGCACCTTCTGCCACCCGTCTTGTCACCTCATGTCCGCAGGCTGAGAGCTCAAGCAGCTTCAGCACTCTGGGGATGCCCACAGCCAGTGCCTAGTGCAGTTCTACACATTCAGGTTCAAATACTTTCACAAAGTTAAGGTTCTTGGGCAGGCAAACTCAGTGTGCAGGATCAGGGTCTGAATGTGTTCAAGTGGCTCATTTGTTGTCTGCCTTTGCTCATCATCAGGAGGAGCAAGGTGAGCTCAGTCTTAGTGTTTCTAGGCAGGCTTTTGGAGGTATTCAGAGACAGGAGGAAAAAAACCCACAAAACCAAAACAAAAATTCATACACACTTCCCTACAGAGAAGGTATTTCAGGAGAGCTGCGCCCAGTTCCTGGGGCTTTTCACTCTCTCCCCTGATGCAAACTGGAGGCCAAAATCTCAGTGGGTTATTCTGGAAAACACATGCACAAACATACAGACACACACACGCTGTCCCGGTGAGGCCTTTTGCCAAATGTCCATTTTCCCCAGCTTTTCTGAGCAGGGCAGTCGGTAGGAGAAGCAGTTCCAGAAGTGTTGGTCCTTGCCCAGGCGAGTCTCCTATAGCAATTTCCCTCCCTGGCAGATGGGCCAGGGTGGCTTCACAGCTTGCAGCCAAGTTCTAAGGCACCACAGTAAAGAAGCCTGAAAAGGCTAGAGAAACATTTCTCAAGCCAGGAAAATAGTGTTGAGCAGCTTTCCTAGGTGCAGTTGGCAGGAAACAGCCCTTTTTTGCTTCCGAAACATGCCAGAAATCCACAGTGAATCAGGATGTCCAAGAGGAGGGGCGCTGGGTGGGGAGGGAGAGGCAATGCAGCAGACGCACAGCGTGGTGCCCCGTTAATGCCCTGGAAGTGGCTGAAGTGCATCTCCCTCCCCGTCCCTCATCTCAGCTCCAATGGAAGTGGTGCAGCAGCAGGACGAGCTGACTAGGTCGTGTTTTCAGGTAGCTTGTCACGGTTCAGTCCATACTGCACACTCACGTTGTGGTCCAGCTCCTCCAGCTCAGACGGGAGGGGGATGGCAAGTTCTCCCAGGTAGAGAGAGAGAGCTTCAAAGTAATCTTCCAGCTTGGAGAAAGGGGGCCTAGAAGCACCAGTGAAGAAATGTGAGTGGGAAGCAGAACAGCACCTGGAAAGGCTGGGCCAGTTGTCCATCCAGGCTACTGTCCCACGCACAGAGGTGTGAGCAGGGACATGATCCCTCCCCACTCAGCTTCTGGGACTGCAAAGATCCCATCTCTCTGGGCTGCCCATTTTTACAGGTGATGACCAGTGAGGTCCAGCTCTTTTGGAACCTCCTTGGCATCAACGCTGTTCTGAAGCTACAAGTTTCACAATTGAAATCAAATGAAGTTTTTGCATTTCAGAGGTGCTGCCAAAGTCTGCCCCTGCTTTTTGTAGATGAGAAACCCTGAATGATCACTCCTCCTTTACCCTCTCTGTCCCCCTCTACCATATTCAGCAGTCTCTGTATGCTGATGAGTCTTTACCCCCTCCTCAGGTGGAAGCCTTTGAGTGTTCTCACAGAAGGCTGGAATGCAGCCCTCTGCCACCCTCTGTGCAGAGCAATCCTTCCACCAAGGGCATACACACACTCCAGGCTTACAAAGAGGAGTCCCTCCCAACCCCAAACCTACCTGCTCTCTGGTTCCAGTCTGCAGCAAATGGCAGCCAGAGGGAAAAAGGCTGGAGGACAGTCAGCAGGAACAAACTTCTCCCAGAACAGCTTGACATTAAGGCCAAAATCCAGTGTGCGCGGGAGACAATCTGGGTCAGCGTACACCTGGCCTATGATCTAGGGAAAAATGAGAGGAGCAATTAAGTACAGCAACAGTTCCAGAGTGTTGACAAGGAAGTTCAGCGTTCGGCAGAAGCTCTTTCAAAGTATGAGGGTGCAAGGGAGAGCAGAAACGCTGTTCCTCCTTTGCAGCGGGTCTAGTTGCACAGGGGAATGAGCAAGGCACTGCACACAGACAAACTTCATGTGAAACTTTTTCAAGACCTGATGATGTGGCTGCTGTTGTGAAGGAAGGCCCAGACACCTTCTCTTTCTCCGCAGGGTCTCTCTGACAGATACAAGATGAGTATCTCTGAAGATACTCGATGATGTCCACCTCCCAGGGAGCTCGACAGCATCTCACTGTTGGGTCAGCTACTGTGCTGTGTGCTGCTGGGGATGACGCAGCCCCTCTTCATGGCAGGTAACCAACACAACCTGCATCACCATCCCATCTCTCCCCTCTCACACAACCCTACCACACCACCAGCAAAGCTCCTCTGGCTATGGAGCCCATCCTAAACAATGCTGAAAAGTCAACAGCACCACGAATTTTGAGTTGCTTTGTTACTGGCAGATTCAACCCCATCCACAGCCAGAGGGTAGGGGCGGAGAGAAGACACCATAACCAATGCCCAGGAGGTTGCAGGCGAGAGCCAGTAGAGGAAAGGGCTGGGTGGAACAGGGAGAAGCCCTGCCCTGGCACTCAGAGGTCCCAGTGCCCACCACCTCCGGCACTACGGGACTCAAAGTGTAATAAGAGAGAAGGAACCCACAGCGGAGAGCTGTGGGGTGATCTGGACTCAGACAAGGTCAATGTCAATACAGGCTCTCACAGAGGGAAGAGTATTAAGTTTAAAGCCTCATCGGGTATCACAAAAAGGGTGTTATTTATAACCACCCAGGCTTTTCTATGCCAATAACTCAGCAGGACAACCACATCCTGTAACTAGACAGTGGAACGCCCATTATGTATTTTGGCAGGGTTATTTCCTTATCTGTTTGAGTGTGTAAACTTCTTTTTTTAGCATCTTTATTTTGGTGACAAGGAAAACGTTCATATGCTTCTACCCCTTGATTTGTCTTTTTTCTAGATGACACAATTGTTTTAATCCTGCATACAGATTTTTCGAGTTCCTAAATCTATCACTCACAACCACAACATTCTCTGAGAGGAGGGCCCAGTGTAAATAGAGCCCCAGTTGAGGCCACAAAGATTAATGCACGGATATTTTCTTTGTCCCCTTTATCCAAACACTGAAGATGAAACTGTGCCAGTCTCCCTGATGTTCCTGTAATGCTGTGTTATCCATACACACAACACCCCACCTTTCATCTGTATTTCCACTGCCTTACACACCTTTTAAACTGAAAATACCTTGTACTTTTTGAGTGGCACTCTTTGCTTTGCAGGCGGAAAAACTTGATAAAACAGTAAGACTGTGCAGTGGCTCAGAAATAAACTAAGCCAACAGTCTTCAGGATGCAATTTTCATTAACCAACCTGCAAAGAGGTTTCAGTTCCCCCTTCTTTGATGTGAAGTGCCATCCATAGCGGAAGCCCTGAATTTGCTGAGGTTATAAAGCTGATTGTTCTTCTAGTGAGTATCACTGTTTTAAGGAACACGTCTGCTTTCAAATGGATACCAGGGCTCAGTCAGAACTTGATGGACTTTTTTTTACAGCTTCTCTTGGTCCAGGAGGAACCTCTGTATTTCTTTCAGTTCCAGGAAGAAACTCTCTCTGGGACCAAAAAGTTACAAGACTTTCCTTGAGGGAAGAGGGGCAGGACAAGCTCCAAGTCCCAGGGGCAGGACTCCCAGCCAAATTCACTGTGCTGTCAACTCAGACTACACACTCGGACACAGAGAACTGTCTGACACAATGTGTGCAAGGAGACAGCAATGGGGAAGAAGTAACGTCCTGGTCTTACCTCACAGAGAACAATCCCAAACGAAAAGATGTCCACTGTTTCATCGTAGCTCTGTCCTGCAGGAAACAAAAGACACTCAGCTCTGCGAGAGGCAGTTCCCCACCCAGCTACTCCAGGAGCTGCCAGTCCAAAGCTTAACTAAACTTGTTCCCTGGAGGGCTCTAAAACTGGGGACAAAGCAAGGCTTAAATCTGAGCAGGGTCAGTTGCCCCAAGATATGTATTCCACCTGCATCTTCCTACATACTGCCATCACAGTTTAACCCGCTGCTTTCTTCTGCTGGGGAATTAAAGGACAACACAGGGTATCCCTGTGTATCAGAGGTCTGAGCAAACACTAAGGATAACTATAGAAAGCTTCTGCCCATTCCCATCGATGGCTGCTCTAGTGCATCTCTACAGCGCACCGGGTCAGCGCTCAGCTCCCCCAGCAGCCAGCGAGCGCCCCGTCCCTGCTGCAGAGCCTGCAGAGACAATAAATTACAGCAGCCTGGCTCCAGCGTGCCATTATCAGCTTACAGGCACGCCCCTGCCGAGCCAAGATCTGGTAAACAGCCCTGCTTTCAGAGGTGATGTCAGACTGCGCTCTTGCTGCTCTCTTGACAAATGCCAGGTCTGAGACAGGCTCCCAGAAGCAGCCTCAGGCTCCAGAGTAGGGCCTGTGAGCCTTGATAGAAGGGCAACAGAACAGCACACAAGAAAGCAACACAGAGAAGAGCTGAGTTGGGGGAGAGGAGCCAAGTTCTCCCTTCCGTGGTGGACTCTCTGTTGGACAATACTGATACCGTCACCAGCCAAACTGCCAAATGCCATCAGACCGACCTGCTCATTAGGAGGACACTGTGTTTCACCCTTACTCCTCAACCCCTGCAGGGCCAGATTTTCCCCTAAGGGACATAGTTCATCCTTAATGCAATTGAGGGCCACGTGCCAAAAAGCAGATTTCCCTGCACTTGGACAACTTCCACCCCAGTCCTGAGGCTTCAACAAACCTGGCAGCAGATGGCTTCTCCCTGGATCTACGCAACAGCGCACGTAAGCCTCACCCTGGAGTTTAATGATTCCCTGTCTCAAGGGGCAGTTCCAAAGCATGAGGCTATAACAGAAATTGTTCTCGGGTTCAGTCTTATTTCAGGCCTCTTTTGTCTTCCCTGTTATCTGGATTACAGCAAGTTTAGGCCTGTTGCCCTCCTGAAGAATCCTGCTACGGAGCCAGAAACATTACCTGGGCTGGTAGAGAGGTTTATCGGGTCAGGGACTGCAGAGAAGTGCAGCCGGGGTACCTGTGCGTATAAACAGGCTTGCCTATTAGCAGGTCTAAAGCCATAGGCTCTAAGAGGTTTGATCGTTACCAGGGCTCAGCAGCTTTCAGTAATCCTATCATCCCTACACCTTGTCACAGGCTGTCCCCTCACCCGCACCCCGTATCAGGTTCTTACCGTTCAGCATCTCTGGGGCCATCCAGTACGGGTTGCCAACCACCGTGTAGCGCTTCTTCCTGTCACTCTTGCGCAGGGTTCGTTTCTTGGCGGATGGCTTCTCCAAAGTGGGCTTTTTTCTTTCCTCCACAATCAGCCGAGAGAGGCCGAAGTCAGCCACCACCACCGTCTTATCCTGCACGAGGGATTTAGCACAAGCCGCTGATTCCTCTCAGCTCCCTTCGGGAGCAAAGAGGCTGCAATTCCTCTTCACTGTCAACTAGGCTGTAAGGGCAATTATCAAGGTTTCCTGCAGCCAGATGATGGTAGTGAGCTGTCTAGACAGGTGCAAGACATCCAGTTCATGATACCAATTCATCATTTCCCTTCTTTACTGTCTTATTTCCTTTGGGGTTGCTAACGCTAATCCCACTAATTTGGCTATGCTTGCCAGGGCAAAACCAGACCTTTCCTTTCAGACCTTCCTATTCTACCTGGCTGGGCATTAACTTAAGACTTTCATCCTGGATCGTTTGAAGCCTACACGCTAATCTCGTGTTCCAGCCAAGCAAACAAGGGCAAGGCTTGAGGGAATGAAGCTACTCAAAAATCTTGTGACCTAGCATTTCAAAAAGAGAAAGCACACACATCTGCACGCACCTGCGCACTCGTCTCAATCCTGAGTGCCAATAAAGAGTCAGTAAGTGGTTAAAAGAACAGAAGCAGCTGTGGAGAACATTTCCTAGTTGAGATAAGGAACAGAGCTCTACTAACTCTCCTAACGTGACTGTTAATAGGAGACGCGGCCACAGGAAAGGGGGTAGGACAACAGAATGAAGAAATGGTGAAAGCAAATCAGTCTGGAAAATCCTGTGCAAAGTCGAAGCTCCCTTGTTTATGGCAATAAAAGCCTCTGTGAAATCGGTTCCATGCTGACAAAAGAGCCATCATGTGGACAAAACCAAGGGAGGAAGATGACAAGGAGGGAGCAGCATGCTGCGGGGAACAGAGGTGTAGCTCACCAACTTGATCAGGCAATTGTGTGAATTCAGGTCTCTGTGGATGATGCACATGGAGTGCAAGTAAGCCTGGAAACAGAGGGAGAAAACCTGGTGTCAGGGGTGCCCGGGCAAGTGCAAGAACATCCCTTCACATTTACAGACCTCGACAGCCAGTTGCTACTCGACAGGGAGCACCCCCAGCCCCCCACACACCACCCTGCTCAAGCAGCTAACCCTGACACTGGAGGTTTGTGCCAACTCACCATTCCAGAGGCAATTCCTTTGGCAAAGCTGACCTTCTGCTGCCAGGGAAACGGGTCCTGAAAGACAAGTCCTTAATGGTCAGGGACTATCTTACCAGCCAGCTGGTGACAGAAATTCCTTTGCAATGGGGACTCTTGCAGCAGTCAGAGATAGGTGACATAGCCCCCGAAAGAAGGCTCTTCCCGTCTCAGGCCACCCACAGCTAAGAAGAAGCTTTTCCACACAGCTCCAAGGAGAAGACTAACAATAACTACCATAAGGCCAGTGCAACCAACAACACGCTGTCAACCTCACTGAGCCCAAGTCCACCAGGCTTCCACACTCACCGCGTTGCGGAGGAAGTCCTTCAGGGTACCCCCCTCAATGTACTCGGTGAGGAGATTCAGCTTCTTGTCCTTGTACAATACACCGATGAACTTCAGCACGTTGGGGTGATCCAGGCTGCGCATCACTTTCACCTGGGGAGCAGAACCCCACAGAGAACGGAACAAGTCCTGATGGATCCTCTCTATGGTGACAAGTGCTCCAATGCTGGAGGTCCCCTCCAGGGATCACAGAGTACACTCTCACCTCAACCTTAAGGCAGTCAAATCTGTTGCCTCTTTGTTTTCAAGCTGTGCAATTAACCTGATCTTAGTCTTTAAGGAGAGCACCCTTGGGTTTGGCTAACTTTTAAGAGGCAGGAGCTCTCCAGGGCAGCTATCCACATGCATCAGGGCTGGAATAGCAGCGTCAGGTGTTCAGGGAGCTGCCTTTAAGCTAAATCTGACTCTGAAAAACATGGTGGGCAGCCCCAAGAAAATACTTTAGGTTAAATACAGAAGCAGTCTTGAATATCTTACAGATATTTGCCCTCATCATTTGTATTTATGCATAAGGCTCAAGGGATAAATCCTTTATGTATTGCACAGCTCAATTTACCTCAGACTCAGGCTGCTTTTTATCATTGAAAAATTAATGAACTGGGAGCTGAAGCCATGCCTATTGCCCAGTGTGAGTCACATGTCACTGCAGCAAACATTCAGCTCACGTCAGCCTTTCCCCGTATGATGTCTCCCTCCTCAGCACCTTGATTCCTGCCAGGTTGCTGGCATCATCACTCTCTCTGGAGAAGATGGAAGAGAGTTCCACCACACTGCTGGCTCAGAAGTGTTTTGAAATCTTGCTCCTACCTCTGTCAAGAAAGTCTTCTGTGTTTCCTCATCACAGCGAATCAGCTCCTTCATCACCATCACCTTTCCCGTTGCTTTGTGAGTCACCTGGTGGAAACAGAAACCACAACTACAGGCAAGGTTCAAGAATACATAGCTCCAACACTCTTGCAGCTTTTCTGAAAGAGAGGGCAACATTTCCCTCCATCCATAGAGGAATAGATATGGGAGAAAATTCAGAACCCAGGGATTTGCAGAAAACGGTACAAAATTTCTCCTTCCAGAATTCAGCAAAGATTTCTGTACATGAAACAGAAACTACCTAAAGGTGACAGAGGATCATCCCACCAACAGCATCCCACGAACCAGAGCTGAAGTCTCTGTTTGAGGTAGCGTAGGGCTGAGCACGCACACAGGCTGCCAAAGCCTCTGGAGGCATCAGTTCCATACTCGTGTGTGCCTCGAGCTCCCTTACAGAAAGTACCTGCCCAGCACGATTTTGGACACAGACCCTCAGGTACATTCAAAAGAATCCATGTTCACTTGCATCAGAAACCAAACCAAACAACCCAAAACTGCGTTACTAGTTGCTTAGGTTTTATGGGGACTCTGAAACCTGATGGTTCCTGATGAGCTTCTCAAACTTACTCACGTGCAAGCACAAGTGGGATGTACAGGCTGCTTGGGTAAGGCAGGAAGCAGTTATTTTACCATGCTCCATGGGAGCAGTGTATTGCTCCCTGTGGGGAACATCCCACAATGGTGGCAAACACACAGAAATCCACCATAAACATCAGGTAATCAGTTTCTTGGCTCTCCACATGGAAAGCGTTTCCAGTTCCTCAAGAGCTGTTTGCCTCTATCCAACTAGTTCCTGGCATTTTGTTGCATTCTAGAGGTTTCTTCTAAGTAGCTCTGCCTTGCTTGCATGGGGTGCAGGAATGACTTGGAAGGGTCCAAATTCTGATGAGGTTTTTCTGGAAATCCCCTCCCCTTCAGTTGTTTAACTTGGACAGCTCAGTCTCTTTAAGATCTCCAGGTAACTAAACAACCACTGTCTGTCTCTCTAGGAACAAAAGGAAACTATTCTGACCAGAGACAGTACTTGTTGCATAAAAAACAGTCAATCTGAACTTCAGGGAAGATGTCACTTTTTTGCCTCACACCCTTTAAAGTAAAAAGCCTTTCAGAAAACCTCCGGAACTGCAATCCAGAGCACCAGACCCAGTTACAGCATTCAGGAAGCTTATGAGCTCTTGCAGACACTGTGGCACACTAGGTCTGTTTGGAACCACGGGACCCAGCAAGGCTGACGCAGGTGGAATACGAATGCATGGAATAACACAACAGAAGCGAGAGTACAATGTTCTTCTGCTCCTGTCTGAAATCAAGCATCCATATACAAGTAGCGAGCCAGGGAACACTACACATTTCAGCCAGGGACATGAAAGCTGGGGACAACTAATGCCCAAAGATATAGGGAAGTGAAAAGGCAAAGACAAGAGACAAGCCTAAGTGGAATTCTTAAGCTGACATACCCGCAAAACTGAAACAAGTGTCATTATGAAACTCCAAGAGGGCAATTTTAACTCCCAGAGCATGCACCAGAACAGGATGGCTATTGGGTAATTTCAGCAGAAAAGAAACACCTTTGTGCCATTAACTGTGGGGACGCAGATGACAAAAGCATGCGACAGAGGAAAGGTTCCGCTTACCTGGACCTGTTATTTCTCTATGAGCAGAGGAGAAGAGAAATATGCTCATTAGTATGGATCAAAAGCATTTGGTTTGTAGTACTGGCTCACCACCTCCCATGGAAGCGTGAGATGAATATGGTGGCTGGACACCTGGTTTGTACAGGTGTAAGGAGACAAGTCCCATAACATGGTGAACAGCAACCTGAGTACTGAGAAACTCACAGCACCTTGGTAGGGCAGAGGAAGCTGCCCCCTGATGCTGTCAGGGATGCCAGGACAGAGCTGTTGAAGCACCCCCGGTCAGGACCAGAGAGCTTAAACACAAGAGAACTGCTATTAATGGACATTTTAATTGTGAGAGTCATGCAAGACCTGCCCGCTACCATCACGTTGACAATCAATTTAGGTTTTGCTGGGGGTTCAGAGATGGGCACTACATCAGCCTGGCAAACCCCCAAGTACACCACAAGGCGGAGGAGAAATGCCATACTGGGGAGTTGAAGGCACCTCTTCACAAGAAAGACGCTCCGAAGAGAAAGTGTAACTCATTCCCCATTCTCCCTGCCTCACCCAAGTGAGGTGTGACCTGTGGAGCTCTAAGTCTAACTCAGGAGATGAGTACATATGGCCAAGGCTGACATTCAAAGGGAATAAAGTCAAAACCACCCGTAGCCAGAGACTCTCATGGTCAGGGAATGAAACAGAAATGCATCTCACTGAGAAACCAGGCGAGTTCCAACACCGATTATTATCAAAAGGGCAAAGGTCACTGAGAGAGTGACAAAGGACTCCCAGACAGGCAGACACGGCTGTAATCAAAGTGAATGATGAATGTGTGGGGACCTCCCTCACCTTGATTGCTTGTCCAAAAAATCCTTTTCCTAGGACTTCGCCATGAATCAGGTCACAGGGCCGGAAGATTTGCTGGGAGCAGCTAGAAGAGGAACGTAGGGATTCAGAGCGACTGATGTCACGGCTCAGGAGGAGCGGTTCCTTTGGAGAACTGGGGCCAGGAGACTTAGAAATGCTGTTACTTCGCCTAGAAAACAAAGGAGACAGGAAGATCAGGGAAGCTGCTAGGAAACTTTTGGTCCGACATATCCCATCGTTAGCTCCTAATGGACCAGACTCTAGATGTGCTTCAGTGCTCTGTACATCTCAAAAGCCAGATGCTCTCCCAGCTCTGTGGAAGCTCTTTACAAACCTAGAGCAGCTTCCAAGTCGGAGCTGCCCAACACCACTACATCTCCTGCACCATTAGTCAGGGCTGGAGCTGTGTGAACAGGAGGAGGAAGCTGTGAAGACGCAGCACTTGCTAGCTCCAAACAAAGATTAAAATACTGGTAAATGACTAAATGAGCAACCGAGTGCTCCAGTCTAGGAAGACAAGATTTTCCTCAAATCTCAGATCTCAGACATAGTCCCTTTAAGGATACATTCTTCCTCAGCCATTTAAGGCTGGTAAAAATCTGACCTTTACGTTTTCTAACTGTAAAAATTTGTAGCTTCTCTATGTTAGAAGTAGAGCTCCTTATTTTTATTGAGGAAAGTTCACCACCCTGAAAGGGAACAGGGAGAGTACGTGCCAATAGCAGAATCTAAAGCTCCGGGCTGCTTGGCCACTGGGTTAGACCAAGGCAGCTGTCAGAGACGTGTCACAGGGTCCAGGCACCGAGCAGCCCAGGCAGACAGCACAGGGGCAGAGGCAGCAGCACTCCCAAGTCCTTACCTGAGGGAGCGCCGTCGGAGAGTTCCTTCCAGATTCTCCTTGATGTCCAGTGGAGAGAGGGAGCGTGGGGAAATGGGTGGCTTTATGTGGGTGGGAAGGCGGGAGTCCAAACGAAGCCTGTCTAAGCGCTGCGAGACAGGGTCGTGCTCTATCAGCAGCTGAAGCGTCTGGCTTGTCTTGCGAATCAAGTCCTCCACCTGCAACCAAACGGAAGGAGAGGATGGAAGCAGACAGGAGGCACACAGGTGACAGGAGACAGAGGAGACACAGCAGAATGCCCCTCAGGAATCAGAGTAGAAAGCTCGGTGAGATCACTGCATAGCTGTGGTTTAGTTGTGCACACCACAGCTCTCCACCAGACAAATCAAGCTGGCAACAGTTCCTTATGCTATCCCAATCCTCTTCTTTCTGCTCAGCTACAAGTGACCAAACACCTTTTTTTTTTTTCTTTTTCTGAAAAGTGTTCAAAAGCCACACAAGCTCCCATCCTGAATAGTGCTGTAAAAACCAGCTTTGCAAAAGCTACGTGGAGATTTATCTGAGAGATGTCGATTGTGCTCCTAATGTTCTCTTCAGCACCAACAGTAAATAAACCCCTCCTGTAGTGAAGGTCATGGTCGCCTCACCACACTCTTGCAGCATCACCAGATAAAGCATTTACTTGTAAATACAGACATCAAATACTTTTTTTTTTTTTTAGCAATGGGAAACTCATCCCTAGGATCAGCTGAACTTTTGTCTCTTGGCAGTTGCCTCTAACAGGATCAGAAGAATGGCTTTCACTAGCAACACATGAAGAGATTTCACAGCCCTGCATTTTTCCTGCTACCTCCCTTCATGTTTGAGTGCTACAAAATCAGAACTACATCTAAATGCATTTCCATCTTTTGTGTTTTCCTCTTCATCTGGATGGGGCAGCAAAGCTTGTCTTCACGTTTATTCCTCCTGTCAGGAGGATCACTCTGGGTGTACACCAGCGTGTGGGGTGGGAGAATAGTGCCAGGAGACAGAAAAGCTGTAGGAAGGCAGCTGAGAAGGAGGCTTCAGAAGAGAACTCTACCCACCTCCTCCACCTGTAATGTACGAATAGGAGCTCCATTAATCTCCAGGATACGATCTGCGGGGTGGATGGCGTTTCGGACATCTGGGCTGATGTGCATCCTGTTAACTCTAAACATGGGAATTATAGTGTGTGTGGGAAGACACCTTAGCCAAAATTAGATAATTTGATCTCTGATGCTTCCCTTCATATTGGTATTCTGAAATAAAACAAAGCTAATCTACCAACACAGGGAGCTCCCACTAGACCAAGTGCTTAGGTCTGAGCTGCTTTGGGGGGAACCCTTCATATGCCCGATGGGAAAAATTGTTAGTCCGTTACAATTTGCCAAATGTTTTGTGTTCAGTGAAGGAGGCAGCACTGAGAAATAAATTATCAATTAAGGTCATCACAAGAGTGAAATGGAGACCAAACACAAATGGCTATTAACCACTGTATGTCCCTGTTGTGCCGGGACAGATGCCCTCAGCAGTTACAGCAGCACTGCAGGATTTTCACCAGCTCCCTCTGCACAGACGTGTACCTTGCACACAACCTTGTCATACTCACTCTTTCACCTGGACACCAGTGGCATAGCTGGAGCAGCCACCTTCGACAGACACGGAGAACCCCCTCTTGCCATCAGTAGCTGCTGGCATGGAGATGAGGGTCAGTGTATACGGCAGCTGCTCACGCAGAGACTCAGTGGAGTGTTTTTCTATCATCGGTGTCAGCACAATCTGGTTATGGCATTTTCCACTAAAAGAAGTGAAGAAAGTCATTATGGCAGCATCATAATATCCCTCCCTGCCAAACTCGCACTTCTAAGTTCTCTCACTGACCATAACCTATAGCTCTAAGTGCTTATTCCATTCCTTCCTCCCTCCCTCAAAAGGCAGCTTCCTGGCATTCCCGAGCGCAGCATTTGGCTGAACCACACGGAGCCAGATGGACAGGGCTTACACATTCAGCAGGGAGCAGCTCCGCCTTACCAGTAGAGAGTGGAATGTTGCACCAGCGCGTAAGTGTCCCCGTCTTCAATGATCACTTTGCAGCTCATACAAGCAAAGCACTCGGGGTGATACTTGTATTCGCCAGCCACCTACAGACAGAAAAGGGAGTAGCTTAGAAGGGCCAAAATCCATCAGCAGATGCAGCTACTGCTTTCGTCTCTAATTAATATCGTTCGTTCAGGTCTCAAAGTCAAGTGGCAGTTGTTCACTGGAGAGTTATATTAGCCCGTTCTGCCTTTCCCGAACCCCAACCTTGGCACCTTGTTTGCAAAACTTCTCTGAAACAAACATGTCAACACGGAAAGCAAAGCTCATGTCCCAGGAACCTCTGCTATCTTTGGCAGCCGCTCAACTATCAAAAATAGTTGCTAGTCTGCTGCAGACTAGTAAACAAGATATTAAACCTTCCTGTTCAGTTGCTCTTGGCAAGATAACTAATGTTACGCTTGAATTAATAAAGCTGAAAGGGCTTTTTTTTTTTTTTGGCAGACAGGCAATGCACAAATTCAGACCTTACCAGCCAGCTGACAGAAAAAAAAAAAAAAAAGTGATCTGAGACCGGGACAACAAAATACCTTTAAAGAATACTTTTATTCATTGGTCTGTTTTTCTATTTTCCTTATGAGAACTTCCTTATTGACAGTATTTTGAAAAGACTTCTGCAGGCAATGAGAAATTTCTCAGTACTTCCCTTTTGAGGTAGCAATCATACTACTGAGTACCATGCTGCTTTTATTTGGGCCCTGAAAAAAAATGGTTATCTTCCTTTGTTGACAGTTTTAAACGTTAAATATTTGCAAGGTTGTGGCAAGACAGAGGGGAACATTTAGGCAAGCCTCATATTGTGCAGGCAGACTTCAATGTTTCAAAGCAATTGGGGCTAACACTACTTCAAGACACCACCAGCCAGAAAACCACCCTGGCCACAGTCCAGGTGGGACTAGGATGGCAACCGTCCCCAAAACCAACAACCTGCCGTTCATCCCGAGCCGAGAGGTTTGAGTCCACAGGGCAGTGGAAAATCACCCCATGGAGACACTGAGCACTGTGCTACAGAAACTGAACAGACGTTCCTCTAACCACCTCTCTGTTTCTCATGCCTGGGCATTTCAGCACCTTACTTCTTTGTTCATATGCTTCAGATCCCCACAACCCCCTCCTTTAAGAGCTCATCCCATTCAGAATTAATCTCTAACTAGGAGATGCGCACACAAGCCTTATTTCTAATCTCTGATTAGAGATTACAGTAGCAAAGAGGCTATTGCCTTCAGTTTATTTGATTATCTGAATAGCTAGGGCAACTCCCAACCAAGGCTGAGGAGTTGGAGACTGGCATGTCCTGCCTCCAGGCAGGAGACCTTTAGAATCCTTACCATCACAGGTCCAGTCATCAGCAGAGAACAGCCATGGCAGGACTCCCCGAACTTCCCCCAGTAGTCCTTGTGACAGTACAGCTTCCCATCTTTCTCATAGTACCAGTTAGTGAGGGGATCCTGACATTCAGAGCACCTTGAAGGAAACAAAAGAACAAGGTTCCAGTTGGCAACAAGTCACAAGTCAATGGAAAAGCTCCTCTCCTGCGCGGAGAAAGCAGACACTGAGCAGCAGGTCCCCACCAGCTCTTCTAGTACAGAAGTACTAAACCCCTCCATTTCCCAACGCTTCTTCAACTGAAAATTAGCACCAAACCCAAGGTTTGTAAGGAGAGGTAGTATCAACCAACACAAAGGAAAAAAAAACAAGCTTCCAAAGTTTAAAACAGATCCCATCCATTTATTAAAACACAACAGTAGGTTGATCAATTCTGTCTTATAAATTTTGTTCCTCTGCTTTCTCTCTCTTCCTGGACGCGAGCTTCCAGCCGCAGAGCTGCCCAGCACCCAGACAGCTCTGCTGTTCCTGCTCCCTGGTTCTACAGCATCACACCACCTTGTGCCGGAGCACCGGTCCCCACACCTAGCTTAGGGCAGTGGATCCTCCCTCTCTGTCCCCCTTCCTACACAACCCAAAGCCAGTTGTGCACCAGCCTTTGTGGAAAGCCTTTCTGTTCTTCTGTAAGTAGACCTCTCCCAAAGGGTCAGCAGCAGCACTATCCATTTGAGGGAGTTTTCAAAGCAGTTCATCCTTTGAGCTCCACGTACTGACTGCATCCATCAATTAACTGTAATGAAAGTCTTCCACCTCTCCCCACCAATTGCTCTCCCGCTCCTTCTGCCGAGGACAGCACATCAGATTTTTTTTATCTACAACCAACAAAAAAGCCCAAACAAAACTATTTTTCTTATTTCATGAAGGGACTCTCAAAATCCTTCACATATTGGTGTCAGCCCCCATTTCAAGAAGCAACCATTACTCTCTACTCATACTCCTCTATCTATGCTCCAAGAAATAAACAGCTTGTCCCCCCAAAAAACAAGGAAAAAGATGCAGCAATTCTATGCGGATATCGTTTTAACAAATCACAAGCAGAACCCGGATCTTCAGGTTTGCTGAACACAAAATAATCCTGCCTCAGCAGGATGCACTGGGCACGGGAATTTAACTTCTGCAGCACGGAGGTGTGACTTAATGGAGAGATAAGACACAGATGGCAGTTGCATCACTAAAAATTATTCCATTACCCCTGGGCAGTACGTTCTCAGACTTTGAAAGGAAAATTAGTTTGGTGTTGGCCATTTCTGAGTGCAGATTCCAAGGCGGGTAAGTCACCAATAACTGGTTCAAAGAAACCCCTCGAGGATCAACACATCGTCAGTATGATGCTTTCCCAATGGTGGAAGGAAGTGTTTCTTCTGCCCTGTACCCCAACAGAGGTCACAGTTACCACACTGGAGGGGAGCCCATTGCAGCGGGGTGGGTGTTCGGGTGGACATGTGGCCTCCCATACAGCAGACCTCTCTGCAGCACCAAGTGCCCTCAAGTCAGGTAGTGGCAGTGGAGCTGTACTTTTTACATGCTCTCCCAGGTCTCAGATGAGAACTGCTATTGACTTCACCTTTTACAAGCTTCCTGAAGGGTTATTTGTGCCAAAGACATTCCTTGTAAACTCCACCAGCTTGTAACGAGCATGATGATATGCGAAGCTGGTCATGCTCCAACATGGAGAGTTATTTGCTCCATCCCAAGAGACTGCGAAGCAACAAGGTGAAGCTGCTTGTAAGCAGCCGATGGTTTGAGGGGAAAACACACCTCATGAGGTATTTAAGAGCCGTACCCTACCCTCAGGAAAGTTGCTCCTTTTAATGTATTTGGCTTTTATAGTGTTTGTTCTCACAGCTGAGGAGCTCCAAATCCTGCCCCCCCTTCCTCAGTGATGGGAAAGAGCTGCAGCACGTGCAACAGGGCCCTGCCAAGTCTGTCTGAGATAGGGGGAGCAGTAACTTAACGTTGCTATACATGGTACATGCATCATCACAGCCTCAGCCTTGGGGCACTGTCATGGTTACACCCTGCTCATGGTATGCAGGAGACCTAGAGGGCATTGCAATGCGTTCTCCCTTCAACCACTAGCCTTTGGCTTTCATTTGCAGTAAATACCCCACGCTGAATGATCAAGTAGGTGAGTGGGAGGGAGAAAAGAACATGTGGAGACTAACAACAAAGATTTCTATCACCTTGTGGCAGGAACATCTGGCTCAGCACGGGCAAATCGGATCCCTCGGACTTACCCGACTTCTGTGTGCGTGCCTGTACCAGTGCGTGCTCCAGGAGTGATTACATCTTCAAACAGGGAGCTGTGACCAGACCTGCACTTGGGATGTAGACAGCAATACTGGAGACTGCTCCACCAGGACTTCAAGACCTGCCCAAGTTCTCTCCAAGCAGGTGGGTTATTTATTCATTTATTTTTAAGCACAAAACCTTCCCTTCCTCACCCCTCTTCAATTTCACCTTGAGCCACTCCTTTTTCTCCCTAAGAAAATCTAAAATTTCTGCAAAACCAACACAACCACAGTTCCGTTTAAGAGGATCACGTCCCCTTGTCTTCCCTTTACCCTTCCCCTGCTTCGCCACAGTTTGATTCTAACCTTACAGCACTTGGGTTAGTTTGCTTCCATCCGGAAACAAGCACTGGTATCTAATTTGCAACACACCCATAGCAAACCGAAGGTGAGGGGGTGGAGCCAGCAGGCAGTCAGTCCTTTGCTATGCAATTAAACAAATCTGGGCAGGACGAGTTTGCAGCTCAAGGCTCAGCACCCCACCCAGGGCAGTGAGGCAACAGGAACAAAGCAGCCAGCCCCAGAGAGGCTCCACGCTGGTCATGGCTCTAACTGGCTACCTCGTCGTTAATTTCTCGGGCCCATATGGCCAAGCAGCACCTTCTGTTATTTGCCATGTGTTCTGTGATGTAGAAAAAGCTTTAGATTTGTCAGGTGTGGAGAAGTGACTGACAGCCCCCAGGTATAGTCCTAAGACTGTCTCGGTGCCTTCGCCCAAACGATAAGGGCGCCACGTTAAGTGCTCCACCTGACTCACACTGAAGGGCTGCGTCAGGATTTTATCACAGAAGAGACAAGAATTCTCACTCCTTCCTCTCCCTCCACACGGGAGCGGGTGGCACTGCAGCGCTGCCACGGCCAGGGCTCGCATCAGCCAGCACGGGAACACAATCACTGCTACAGGTATTAACAAGCTGATCTGCGCCAGGCTCCGGAACCAAAAGGAAGGACGATTTCTTGCTCTGTCTTTTATAGATTACAAGCTGCTAATCTTCTCCTAGATGATTTGCTGTTCTTAGTAACAAAGCACGGCAATCAACGTTCTCGGAGGACTGGTAGCAGCCATACTTGACACGTTTCCTCCTGCTGCCATCTTCAGAGTTGCAGAGCCCTGCTCTGATTATACAGGCCCCTACATTAGGATTCTTCGATTCCCAGCCTTGGTTATCATGAATAAATTAATCTGCCTCCTATAGCCATCCTCCAGGAACCCCAGGCAGCATGAGGGCGCAGTGTTCAGCCCTGATGCTCTGTGGCACAGCATGTGCAGAAAGGGCTCGCAAATCCCTGCTTGATGGCTACTTGGTTTTGTGGGGGGTGGTAGGAGGATCAGGTCACAACAGGTAACCAGCCTGGTTTTCAGCGAGATGGAGATTCAATTGATGTGGCATCTCTTTTACATCTAAATGAAAGCCTATACCCTCATGGAAGCAAAGACTCCCTGGCACTGAGGAGAGGGATCCTTTTGAGAAGGGCTCATTAATAAAATCCACCCCCCCACACACACTGTCAGGCTGGATCAGTTAACGCTAGACAGGCTCAAAAGAGCTGTGGCTCCAATTCTGCAGGCAGGGCCGGAGAGAGGACAGTCACACAGCCAGAAAGCTGGGGAATAAAACCACCCCAGCCTGTAGCTAACCCAAGGGCTTCTCACCCAGCCTCAGCAGAAGCATGTGCACTGGCTACACAAGAGACACTAGGAAAGCAAGAGCAGATGCTAGAAAACAAACTAAGTGCTAGAAGACAGAATGTTTAAGCTCTGACTATGCAAAACCATTTCCACATGCTTAGGAGAAGGTGTTTCTATGGCTTAGCATGGTGCCCTACACATATTACAAATAATGAATGCCAGCTCACTTTCCGAAAGCGGATGCTGTTTCAGAAAGTTGCCTAAAGCAGTTTAGCAATTGCTCAGCAGCAGCGTTTACTCCTACCCTAGATTGCTTTAACAAAAGGGTCCTTGCTCCTGAATCAGTACAACTGTGTGTTTGCAGGAAGAGGATCAATACTGAGCAAATCCGAGAGGAGGGGAATAGGAGGGAGACAATGAAACTGCAAGCCTGGCCTTTCCCCATCCATTCGCCGTATCAGCACATCAGCGTGTCACCGTCCCCACCACGTTCAGCCCCACTAAGAGTTTCCACTACGGAGCTGTAATGCAATCAAAGCCTTATTCTGTAGCTGTTTGCCCTTCTCAAGCCTCGTGTGTTTGACTGGAGCAGGAACGGTTGTTAATATAAACAAAAACATCACAGGAGAAGAATCCTTTCCGCGCAAGGGAAGTGTGCTGCTCGTCCCTAGTTACCTCCAAAGTACCTGATTTCTGCTCTCTGACTCGATTATGCACTGCCTCGCTGCAGGTTACACCCCTCCCTGAACTCCCCAGAGCACACCTCACCTCACCCTGCGTGATGCCCAGGCACAAGGAGCCCTGGGGGAGACACGAGCAGCAGCAGCCTCAGAAATCTCACTCCCCTAGCAGTGTGGCACGGCCCGGGGTACACGTAGTGTCACTCTGGAAGGCAGCCTGCTTGCCCGGGCTACACAGACACTGCCTCACAGCACAGGTGCTGAGCCCACAGAGCTGCCAAGAGGCTGTGGCAAGAATCCTCCCCGTCTCCTCCTCGGAGCAGGACAGGATCCCCGTGCGAGGCCGGCTGTCCCCTGCGCACAAGCACTGGCCCTCATTCTTCACACCTGGCACACTCACTGCTTAGGACAGCATTAAGGGGGGGGAAATAACACTGAAGATTCCACTGCTAATCCTGCGCGAGACTTACCGAAAGGGATCCTTGGGAGCGAAGTAAGCTGGGGCAGACAGGTAACTTCCCATCTTCAACACTGGATAAACCGGCTCAGCCACAAACTTGTCCGACTGCCTCTGAACAGCTCTGTTCTGCCAACATGGCAGCAGCCAGCGCTCATTTAATCTTGCGCTGATTCAGATGCTTCACCTCTCTTTGAAGCTGCCCAAGGAACGCCAGGTCTCTCGGCTGCTCGTTCCTTTTCAGATTTTTCCTGGCTCCCATGGCTATAACCATCTTCTCCCGCACTCGGCAGCGGCGGCACCCTTGGGAAGGACAGAGTATCTGCTAACAGGGCTAGTTGGACATGCTTCTGCAATAGTTCTTGCGAGCTCTGCTGCCTGCTAACTATTGTCAAGTTTTCCCTTCTCTGGTTCCACCCAAGGGTGGGAGGGGAGGAGGAGCCATGGCAGGAGACAGCGTGTGGCTGCAGAGGCTGAATAAGCTCCACTTCTTCACGGGGTGGAGCCTCAATCCGAAGAGGGGCTGCGTTAATAAGTGCTGAAAGATAACAGTTTGCCAAAGTAAGAGCCAAGTGCATAAACGTGAAACTACTCTTCGCAGCAGCGGCACGGTCTGATGGAGAAGCCAAAGGAGGCAGAGTGTGACAAAGACAGCTAGCCACGTCTCCAAACACACCAAATTAAGATTTACTTACATACCTTCCTAAATCCCTCAGTATATATAGGGTTATGCTACCTTCACAACACCTACAATCTGTTCATCCTCCTGCAGGAGGTAACTCACAGTGTGCCTCGTCCAAGAAAAAATAACTTTCTTTCCAACACTGTGTTAACAGAGATCACTGCAATCATTTAACCTAATCTTCATCTCCTGCCTGGAAGCTGAGAGGTATAAATCAGCACAGACGAGTGCTCTCTGCCGCTTGCAGCACATATAGATATATCATTTTGCCTGTGCTGAAGCCAAGCGTGATCTCTAGTGGCCTCATCAGCTAAAGCTGTTTGCGAGACACTCAGAAATGCAACAAACACGTGCTGCTGCACAGAGCCCTCCCATTTCTGTGCAGTCAGCAAAGCCCAGCATGGCATGCCTGAGCGCAGCCCGAAGAGCATGCTATGTTCCAGGGGTGAGAGTACTCAAATGTGCTTTTCCTGGAGATGCTCGTCCCAGCTGGCACGTTGTTGGAGGGACGCTTGGGGCTGGGACCAGGCAGCCTTGGCTGCAGGTTTGACAAGCTGCTGCTCGCTGTTGAAGTAAGCGGAAAGCCAGGCAGCCTTTGGGTTGGTTTTTTATATATATTTTTTGACTTCTAATACGCAGCCACCGCTCTGAAAAAAATAAATCATCATTTTCACCCATTCAGTGCAGTTTCTAAGCCTGGCTGTAGAAGCGCAGCGGAGCCCGATGTGGTTGTCCGTTCCAGCATGGGTCTAATTCCTTCTGACATTTCACACAGCTCTACTGGAAGCAGCAACACGGTGAGTCTGTGTCTAGGAATGCGCTCTGGTCTCCCACATTCTCTATATGTTGCGTGCTGAACAGGGGCCAGCGCTCCCAATCCAACGCTTCCCGGGCTATGGGCACCACACAGCCTCCCCGGCGCGGGGCACCGCAGAGCCCCTGCCCAGCATCACCTACGGACAAAAAGCCCTTCCCCACAATTCTGCTGCCGTGGGCTGAACTCCCTCCAAGGGGGATTCCACGTGACCTCATAAATCCCAACTCTGCAGACAAAACCTTTGAAGGTTTGATCCACAGATGTGATAAGCAGCCAGCTCGTCTGTGAATGAAGCCAGCAGATAAAGCCTAACTTCAAAGCAATATAAACCACCCAGACAGCTAAGCAACTGGGAAGGGATTTTGTTTGAGACTTCCTTAAAGCCAAAGGACACATAGTCAAATGTCTATTTAAACAGGAAACATCTTATCAAAATCATTTTACTTTTGCAGTGAGCCCCAGCAGCAGCCAGTAAGTTACTTTTTCCTCCACAATATTCTTTTATTTCTTGGCTCTTTTATTGTCTTTGTGACCTATTTGAGAACACAATAGCTCTGATAAAAGGGCTCTGTAAAAGGTGTTAATGTGTTCATACATTCTAGGTCTGAATTCCTGCTGGAATGACTGTACTTCAAAAATGCTGATAAACAGGTGTGTTTGGGGGCACTTTTTCTATGTAATTTTACTGATACCATCTTTGAGGGCCAAAATGCACTGAAGCAAATTTCTTTTTCACCAACTGAAGTCAGATCTCAGCATCTTCTCTCTTGCAAATGCTGTCAGCATTTCCACTGCAAACATAGCCATCACAGGGGGTTGTTTTCCTTACTATGGTTTAGAATTGTACAGTAATTTTTGCCAGAAAGAAGCCTGAAAAACGTAACTAGCAAATAAAAAGGCACAAATGAAAAACCTCGACAATGACTTAACATGAAACGTACTGCAAATTGAGTCACAGCTGTTAGTTTTATCCCCACAGAAATGCACCACATAGCTATTGTGAGATTCCAGTGATTAATACCTTAAACCAGCTGGGGTCAGGCTGCACTTCTAGACACAGGTCATGCCGTCCAACAACCCGTCTACCGACGGATGCATTGCTCAGCGTATCTCCCAGCCCTAAGATATGCAAATTTACCCTGGCACAGACAGGCACTTCAGTATGTATATAAGTACTGGTATAAGCTGGGGAAGAGATGCCTTGCTCCATGCCTGAAGAGTCTACAGCAAATCTTTGTTTCGGCTTGGGTGCAGTCTGGAGGCATTCCAAATACTTCAGTACAATCCCAACACCTCATTCTGTTTCCAAGGCACTTACACGTAACACGTGCTTTGCTGCTGTTGAAAGACAGTCAGCTCCTGAAACTAATACCGTTCTGATATGCACGTACCCCTGAGCGAAAGCTCCTGCTCACAGCTCTTGAGGAAACCAAAACTAACAGTGAAACACATCTCATCTCTTTCACAGCATCTCACTTCTAAGCAGCAGCAGCAGATCTTCAGACCAACTCAGCAACACTTTCTCGGTACTTAACATCACTAAGCACTACGTTAGGATGGAGGCAGAATTTTCTCCCACCATCACACCTGCCTAAGGGCTGCAGACCTTCTGAGTATGTGTAGGCTGAGAAGCAAAACAAAGACATTCAAGCTATTGGAACTTCATAGACAGAACTTTAGAAGCAGTGACTTCTAATCTGTAAATGCAGCACAGATGGCAATAAGATCAGCACTTACACCTCTGCCTCTTAACTCGGTTGTAACTTGCTGCTTTTGTCTGTGCAGATTGTGAAACTCCTCAGGGAAGGATCCTGCCTCACTCATGTGGAAAGCCTACCACATACTGGGCTGTGTGAGTAATTCTAATTGCCTTGCTATAATAATGCTCTGATAACAATGCCCTAAAGGACAAGCTGCATAAATCACAAGTCAACTTAAAAAAAAAAAAAAAGGAAAAAAGTTCTGACTGGAATGCTCAACTCCTCCTTAAATAGAAAGGGTCATCATTGATGATGTCCTGCAGCTGATAGATTCCCCTGAGGAATGTGGCCACTTCCACCTGCAAAGTGCTTCATTGTTCCCTTGGATTTTTAAACTCCTGAACAGTCATGGTGATCCCTACACAAACAGGCACTTAGCAACTATTTCTCCGTAAATCTGATACCGAGCTGGTGAATATCAATGCTGATGGAGACATTCCCAGGAGTCTGCGGGATTAGCGGGAGAAGAGCTCTCACCATTAGCTTTCTGTAACTGCTAGAAACTGGAGAGGACGAGCAAGAAGAGGAGATTCTTGTCTCCCTGCTTCTACTATATTGCACCTACCTTCTGCTACTACTGATCTTTCCCCTGCTGTGTGTGTGTACAGACCTGCCTGTTCGCAACTGAAAAGCTGAAGGAAGATTCTAACCATCAAACACCCCCACATTTCAAATTCATCTTACTGGGCGCCTTTGCTTATGTCTTTATTTGTCAACATTTGTACATTTCGGCTTCACATCCTGTCCCTGTATTTCTATTCGTCCTGTTGTCTGCAGGGAGGAAGCGGCGTTTGGAAAATGAAGGCCTGTGCCAAGCAGTTTGAACCAACAGAAGTGATCCAAAGGCGAGAAAACACAGCCCTGTGAGTAAAAGCTAGATCCAGGGCTTCTTCAGTCTAGGAGAGACTGATGGGAGAGGATTGCTGCTTTCAAATAGGAAAAGGTTACTTGAATAACAGAAGGGGGGAAAAAAAGCCTCTTTTCCATGTCCACTGTGAACTAAGTAAGAGAAATTGATTTAAATTGCAACAAGGGGGACAGAAGTCCCCCCATCTTTCTAACACTAAGGATAATTAAGTGCTAGTAGGCATAGTGTGGGAGAGAGAATAACCTACAGTGATGAGAGATTATTAGGTGACCAGATTCTTGGATCACTCCTAAACCCTAGAAATTACTTGCTTGAAACTTAAGAAGTTTAGTAGATACCCTAACAAGTACAGAAAACAGATTTAGAAAATACCCTCAGAAGTCATCTAGTTTATCCCGCAATCCCCAAAGCGGGTTTAATTATAAACATCCTTAATACAAGTTTGCCTGGCTTGCCTTCCCCCAAATGAAAAAGAATCAAAGCGATTCACTAAGTTTTGCTGAGCAAAAAATATTTCTACAGCACACAAAATACGCCATTCAGTACAGAAAAACCACATCTTTGTAAGACAATCAAATCAGTGGAGCTGGCAAATTAATAGTGGTTCTCTTTCTGTGGAGTAGCCTGGAGCTCGGGGCACCCCCTGGACACAGGGATGGCTGATCCAGCCCTGTTTCCGACCACGGACAATTGTCACGCTGCAGAGAGCGATACAACAGGCGGGTGACGTGGATTCTGGGAAGAATCTACTTTTAACCTTGTTCCACTTCTGAGAAACAGTCAGAAGGAGAATTTGTTTCAAATTCACTTCAGAATACCAACAGGAGACAGAGCCAGGAGTTCTGCACTCTGCCAAAACTCTTCCATTTTTTCAAAGTATTCATTCAGAGAACGCAGCCTTCCGCAGTCACTCCTCCCAGTTCAGTTCCCAGCTCCAGTAAAAGTTAACAGAAACCGGAGTTCAAAAAGAATGCAAGCCCCTGAACAATCTCTGTCAGGTGAACAGATTTAATTCTATTTAATAAGGCAATTTTTATTGTGATTTTAACAAATATTTTTTATTACACCTGTAAAAAATATCCAGAGTAAACACTTTCTTAACGATTTTGAGACTGTAGTTAATTTTAGCCAATATCTTTTACTGGAAAGTCAATTTACTGCTTACAGTTACTTAAATACAATAATGTAATCCCTGATCAGTATAAAAAGATTTAACACATATTTAGTCAGATATCAAAACCTTATACTTTTTAGTCATACAGTGGTTTATATTATTAACTTAGCATCAATTGATTTCATTACTCATAATATATGAATATATTGAATATATTCTTAATATAATTAAATATATATATATATATACACACAGAAAGCCATGAGAATTTTTTCCTGAGGTCAAGCTACGTTGCATACCCATAAAAATCTAGCAAAAAGGAAGTATTTGTCCAAAATGAATTAATAGTTTCTGGTCACCATAATCTCCAGTGCTTTAGACCTACTAATTAAAAATTTTGGATTAGTACAAAATTTCTTTGCTTTACTTTCCTCTTCCAGGAAAAAAGAAGGTCAGCTTTTGTGCCCTTCAAACTCCTGATGATTTCCCAGCTCTTAATTAACTGATTTTGGTATAAACTAAATAGTATTTTTTTGAATCCGTAACTGTAAAATCATCAGTAATTCATCACCTTCAGTAACTTTCGTTGAAGATACACCGTGAACAAATTTTCTCTGATGTGGTGGGTTTGGCTTTTGTTTGAGATTCCTGCAGCAAGGCTGTGCTGCTTGGCTACCTAAATGAGATTTATTTGATAGACCATAGTAATTTACATCCTCTGATCCTTCATGGTTAGGAAGGAACTGAACCTCAGCTGCCTTCCTTCCTAAAAAGTTCTTAAGTGCCCCGCTAAAGTAGGAATTCCTATCACCATTTCCAATAATTTTCATATGGATCCAATTTTCCACCTGGATGTATTCAACAGGCTTGATCTGAATTCATGGTTTTCAAATAATCAAAACTGGATTTTTAAAAAATACTTAAGATTAAAATACGCAGCTAAATCTGGGTCTTCTCATCCCATCCTACTCCAAATATGCAGTCTCTACAGAAAGAGGGAACTGTTTTTAATTCCATTTGTCTTTATGTGTGGAAAAAATTCCAAACAAAACCAAACACAAAACACCACCAACGGACACCAAAATACCAGGTATCGGGTATCAACACTTTATTCAAAGTTACAGTTCGAGGCAGTATTGTCTATTTTGCAATATGGAAAAAAAGTTGGACTGAAAGCATCCTAAGAACAGGATGCTCTAGGTCAAAAAAAAGCTCTTCCAATAATTCCCACAGGTTAAAGTGATCCAGACCCAGGAAAAAGATACTTTGCCACTTCTCTCTTTCCCTTTCTTGGCGCAGTGTTTGAAGTTCTGTGCAATGTGAGTTCCAGCTCCAGTGGAACTGTGTGTCGGTGAAAAGCAATGACCTTTAAAGTGTACGCTATCTCAACAGAATTGAGAGGCACAAAAGTATATTCAGAGTTAATTCTCAACAGGCATTGTGACAGAAACATCTAAGAAACCTCCTCAGCCAGATCCAACCCTTCGGATTCAAGCCTAAGGACCAGCTGGCCAAAGAAGAGTTTAAAATATCCAAGATAGACGAATAGGGATTTGCTTATCCCTCCAGCTACATCAGAGAAAATACAGGTTTCGGAGACAAAGCTCCTGCACATGCAGTTTGAGGAAGGAGGGAAGCGACAAAAATCTTAAATCCTCAGAGACACACATGTACGTCAGCTCCTGCCAGTGCCAAGCATGATCAGCAGCCCGGCCTGACCAAGAATAAACAGAGCTAACGAGCCTGGAGCAGCGCCAACCAGCATTAGAGAAATTATGTGCCAGGCCAGGGAGTCAGCTAATCCACAGGAAGACTGTAAAAAACACTCCACAAGAGCTGCCGGAACTCACAGCTACCAGCTGCCAAAGGCTCCTAACCCTCAGAGGCTTTTTAAAGCTTGGCTTTGGGATGTCGAGCACAAGACTGCTGCTCAGCACGGCCCAGAGCTAGCAGAAGAAAAGGGGGAACGGCGTGCAAACTGGAAACTTGTTTTCATGTACAGTCCTACCCTGGAACTAGGAAAAAGGGAAGGGCAGCTTCCTTTAACTGCAGGTTCCAATTGTTCGTTCAGCATGGCAGCGCGGCTGGCGCGGGAGCCAAAAGCACGGAGCAGGAGAGAAGCACATCAGCAAACGTGGAAAGTTACAGCACAGCTCGGGAGAAAAGCTGGCATCTTCACTTGTATAAAACAAAAAAAACCACCACCCCACCAAACTTCCATTTTACAAGATAAAGTACAATGTCAAATTCTCCGCAAAGTGTCGTTAGGGCAGGATTTGCCTCCAGCTCAGCTGTTCTCCCCCTCGACAGCCCCACGAGCAAGAAGCACCAAGATATTTGCAAATGGAGACTCACAACAGAAACACATTCAAAGGCAAGAAAGACAGAGCTGCTAGCCCACACAGCTTTGAATTTAGCTACTGGCAGAATCTAGGGAAGCTCAACAACAAGATACTCGTTCTTTAGGGTGAAGAGAAAACCAGGATTAGGAGAAGCTGACTCAACACAGCTAAACATGAATACGCAAACCAACAGAAACCCAAAAGACAATATAAAGCCGTGATTATCAGCAAGTCATTCTAACAGCATTTTCAAAGTCAACAGAGCTAGCATTGCTTTGGCAACATGATATGCTGTTTTTTTAAAAACTACACCAATAGCCATAATTCTCATTTCAACAAAGCTGGGGTATTTTATAGGGTTCTTTTGTTTTTTTAAACCAGGACAGTAGATGCCGATCTCAGCCCAGCAAACATTCCTCCAAAGGCACACTTTGGCTTCCTTTTCTCCCATTTGCTTTGACGGTGTCCAAAACATTAGCCTCTCCAGATTCAAGCCAACAGCTGCTCCAACACAGAAACCAGCAGGAGCTGCAGGTACTCAACCCCTCTCAAATCCATAGGCCCCTTCAGAAATGTGATTCTGGAGCATGAAAACCGAACCCAGTATTCATGAAACACCAAGGAGAAGCATGACTCCTACTGCCAGGAAGAACAGCACGTCAGCGATCCCTTTCCGTCCTTGCCGATAGCAACAATATCCGACAGATTTCATAAGTTCATATGTCTTAACAGTCTGAACAGGAGGGGAAGTAAAAGGTGAGATCTCCCTCCCCCATGTCAGCAGTTGTCCCCAACACCCTGATATCTCCCTTGTACCTACCACACATGGAAAAAGCAACAGGCTACCCGAATTGCCCTGGCACTACTCTGGAATGCAGCTGAAGACAAATATGCGACCCACGGCTGCTGCCACCGCCAGTAAATCAGAGCCTTCATTTGCACGTTATCTGTATTCCCGCACGCGTTTGCGTCAGCATGGCAATGCTCTGCCAGGCAGTGGGACCCCGTCAGCTCCAGGGCGCTACTGCAGGCACCGAGGTACAGCCACAAACCACAGCACAGCACGGCATCGCTCTGTGAGAGGCCCTGGGAGAGGTCAGGCACAAGAGATGACAGCACCAACCCCCTGCTTTGGTGTCAGTCGAACCCCCACCGGGAGAGCTTAACGGGCTAAATTTCCACCTACCGGAAACAGGCGACGTGCCAAGCTTCGTTGACGGTCTTGTAGAGGCGCTGACCGGCAGCGATGCTGTCCCCACAGCCCAGGCATTTCCAGACTTCTTCACCTGCACGCAGGAACGAAGCAACACAGAGAGACCATCTCACGTCAGAACAAACTGCATCAGATCGCTGCATCCCGCATAAAGAGCGACCTTAAATTATATAACCGATGGGAAAGCCTTCACACACAGAAAGTTAAGCCAACCCCAGGCAGCCTCTAACCCCAGAGAGTGCAGTTCCCAAATCAAACTCTGACATCTTATGTATTCTTTTTTTTCTCCTCCAGACATAGCATCACCATCCGCTCCTTCCCATGCTGCGGACGAAAAAAAGCCAACGTGACTTTTCACAGAAAACAGCTCAGTTACAGCTCTGCCGGTCCTCGGAGCAGAGATTGCAGGAAGGCAGATTGCTCTAGCGTAACAATTCCCACACAGAACCGTGCTAGGCCAGGAAGCCAGGCTACTATTTCCCCCATGTCACTGACTCAGCACAGAACGTTTGCACTCATTTGTGTAATTAACTGGATTTCCCAGAACTGAAAGAAAAGAAAGGCAAACTTTATTCAGTAGAGAACAATTTGACTACCAGGAAGGAATTACACGCTTGAATGAATATTCCTGTAGAGCCAAGGCCAGACTAACGTCAGGCTTAGGAAGAGGGTGCTACTGTCCTTCTGTCCTTTCAGAAAATACTTATCATAATTATAATATAGTTATAACAGTCCCTGCTAGAACTGTCATGGAGCCACAGAGTTACTTAGATGCCCCATAAGCCCTAGTTATTCAGACGCATGCAAGCTAGAAAGAACAGGATGAAAACTTGGGTGCAAAAAGCACCTGGCACATGGGTAAATGCTACCCAGAACCCAAACAGCTGTGTGGGCACATTAAAGCAAGAGTTGAGGACCTGGAGGAGCACAGGATGGCACAAGGAACATGTCACATAGCTGGGCAGATCTCAAACCTGCTTTTTCCTGCTACCAGAAGTTTACTTGCAGTAAGGTTGCACAAGGAAAGAAGTGTGCTTAGAGAAGGAAAACCACTAACCACGGATCTCCACCTTCCAAAGAACACTGAAACACAGTAATTGCTCAGGCAAGTTGGTACCAAGGTCAACTTCCTTGAAGTTAACACAAAACAGAAGTCATCAGCATTCTGTGCACTTCTACCTCACTGTGTAGGTCAATGAAAATGTTTAACGATAACCAAAGCAAAGATCTCCACATAGGTTTTCAACAAATAGCTGTTTCAGAGAAATAACTCACTGCCCAACCACAAGCAAGCAGCACCCTTGGAGCAGGGGGGCAGGACCCATGGGGGTCTCCGTGCAGACAGGATTCACCCAAATGGGACATCGGGTGTCAATCACCGCTTCGGTTCCTCACCGAGCTTCAGCTCCATGGCCAGGAGTGTGTCCGTGCCCTCCTGCTGCCTGGAACACCCGGAGCCACACCTGACCCACAGCCACCACTGCCCCACAGAGCAAGGGGGTAGGAGAAACCTGGAGAAAAGCTTCCGCCTCCCGTCGTCTTCTTCTCTAACTGTTTTTCAGCACGGCATCCAGGCTGGGGAAGGGAAGGCAAGGCCACGGCGTGCCCGGGGAGGCGAGGCTCTCCTCGGAGGGAGCCGAGCTTCTGGAACCGCTGCCACCAGGGGTCAAGGCAGCCTGGGAACCTGCTCCTCCACCTCCCGCTCCGAGCAGCGGCTCGGGCTGCGAACGGGACCGCGGGTCCCGGTTAACGGGATTTAAGGACTAAGGACCGCGCCACGGACACCGCTCCACGGGCTCCCGCGGCGCTTCCCCCGCCAGCGGCGGGGCTACGCGGCTTTCAGCCCTCCCGGAGCGGCGGGCTCGCTCCCCGACGGAAACGAACATCCCGACATTCGACCGAAACCGCCGGGGCGTCCCGGGGAAGGGACGGAAACGGAGAAACCAGAGCAGGAAACGGCGCGAAGGCAAGGCGAGCGGCCACGGCCGAGACGGAGGGGCTGCCGGGCCCCCCTCGGGGCGGCAGGAATGTCACGGAGGCGGCCAGCGAGGAAACGGCGGCAGCGGCGGCAGCCGCAACGGGGACAGGGGGAGGGTGAACGGCCGGCCCCAGCGGGCAACCGCCTCACCGGATCCGGTGTCCGGCTGCCCTCGGCAGCCACCCCCGCCAGGACCCGGCCCGGCTGTCCCCGGGGACATGGGGTAACGTTTCACCGCGGCCCGGCCCCGTCCCGTCCCGTCCCGCCCCAGCCCGGCCCGGCCCGGCCCGGCCGCCCCCTCACCTGGCGGCCCCTCCATCCTCGCGCCGCCGCCCCGGGGCTCGCCCGCGCCTGACGTCAGTCGCTACGGCACGCGCAGGAGGTCACTCCGCACCTGGCCCCGGGAGCGCGCAGAGCGCGCCCCCCCCCTCCCGGGTCCCCGCCCCTCTTCCCCTCTGGCGGGTATCGCAGCGGCGCGCCCCGCCCCGCAGGCAGTTTATCGCCCCGCCCTTTTCCTCGCCGCGGGCCAATCGGCACTCCGCCCCCCTCACGACCGCGGGCCAATCCCCCCGGGCTGTTTGCGGTGAGTATCCCACCCCTTCCGCGGTGCGGACCAATGATAGGGCGGCCGCGCCCCCCTCCGGGCCCCTCCCACCACGTGCCATGGCGGGCAGTAGCTCCCGCCGCTGCGCCCGGCCCGACCCGCGGCCGCTCCCTGAGGGAGAAGTTGTCCCCCCCCGTCCCTCCCGCTTCCCGAGGTGCCGACCGGCAACGGGCTCCTCCGCTCCTCATCCTCGAGGTAGGGTTCAGGCAGGCGCCTCGCCTCACCTCAGTCCGCCCACGATGCACAAAGGAATGGCGGCGCTCTGCGGGTCAATGTAAAACCATTTTTTAATTCTAAATCACTTTCACAACAGTGAAAATTAGTGAACAGTAATGGTAATGCACTAAACGAGCCGTTACGGGCTGTGTGCAGTCTGAGTACAAGGAGGGGAATCGGTACGATACAAAAAGCACACCAAGGAAAAGGTAGGAACGAAAGCGTTAACACTTTTAGACTATTTCATTCTCGGATTGCCAGGAAACAAGGACTCTCAGTCATGTTTCTGCAGCCACTGGCTAAATCCTTTATGTCTCTCACCAACAGATGGGAAAAAGAAAACAAAACCCGAAGCCATTAAAATTCTGTATTTTAAAACAATTGTTAGTTAAATCAGTTTCAATACCTCTTGAACCTATTACAGTCACTTTTCTGTCCTCTTTATCGGAAAAAAAAAGGCTTTAAAGGGATAACCTGCCCCTCCCTGGATAACCTCTGCTCTCAGCGTCCAGCTTCTCAGTACAAAAAGGAGGAGGAGGAAAACCATCCCTTTCACTATCACAAGAACTTTCCCTTTCCATCAGCAGGTGGTGCTGCCTGCTCACGAGAGGAACTCCACACTGTGCTGCACCCAACGGCTTGTGAGGAGGCAATAAACAGCCTTCTCCTGGAAAGGGTCCCGGTTACCAAGTTATGCACTTGAGAAGAGCCATCTGCAGAAGAAGTGGAGCTTCTCGAAAGTGCCACACAACAGAAGCTGGAACCCCGCTTCAATCATTTATAGCCGAGCGATATATTCTGCCAGATTATCATTGAGTCAGGTAGAAATTTGACTAGATGTGGCAAAACACTGCAGAAGCTTTGCAACATTCTACTTGCCAGATGGAATTTTGGAGGTAGGCAAGTTAAACTTAAAGTGATCCTCTGTCTTGATACTAAAAGTGAAGAGTTTGTAATTACATAAATAAGCTTCTACAACAACTAATTAAGGTCCTGCCCAGGAACCTCATCCATACCCTAGAAAAAACCCTAGCTATTGAAACAAAATGTGTGAGTTGATTTGTTTTGTCAGTTGTCTGTCTATTGCCAGGGAAGTCACAATATTCATCTTGAAGGAAATCATTATGACTATCAGCAATCTGAGTCAAAATAATCTAAAAACAATTAAGAGAAAGAAAAATTGAAGTGCCTAGTCAGAGAAATATGAAAACTGTTCAGTTTTGCTAGGGACTCTCTCATATCTGCTGTTCTGAAGGAATCTACACAAATACATCAGGAGTACTCTTTAAAGCTGCACACCCAACAGGATTCCAGATGCTACAGAGTGCTCACCTTCTGAAATATTTTCCCCTCAGCACATAAATGGTTGTGGTCTCCTCCTGCGCTTCAAATTAATATCTTTGGTAGATACCGCAGAGATGCTGACACTAGAGTCACTCTGCTGTGGCACGGAGTAGCTGTATGCACCTGCAGAGAGAAGCTCTTCCAAATGTTCCCTAGTGTGGCATGTGCTAGCAAAGGCAGGATCTCATTTTTCCTCCTGTATAGTTTTACAGTATGACAAGTTTAACCTCAAAACTCACGTCAAGGTGCCTTTTGTTCCTCTCCCCAAACCAGCTGACCTCCAATCTGTAATAGGATTTTATTTGGAGTACATGATCTTGCGTAGAAAGTCTCAAAGCCTTGGGAAGAATAAATGTAGCTACAGTGACAGGGCTGAGGGGATTATCCATGAGTGCAGCCACAGGCTGCCGTGCAGAACCAAGGAAGACAACACTGTTTTGTCAGCGAGGAACTGGGCTGGGTGAGGCAGACAGTCGCACTGTTCGGCAGCCCCACCCAGCTCCACAAGGAGAGAATCTTCCAGTGTCTGGCTCCAGCAAATTCAGGTTTTAAAAAAATTGCAGCATAAATTTGTATCCCTTCTTCTAACAGCCGTTAGAACCGCTTCCAGAGGGGTTTTCCATCACGCTGGGAAATAACAGCAAGAAGGGAAAACAGTCTCCAAACCTGGTTCCGTTTGCATCACGTGCTGTGCCCGAAGAGTCTTCAGCAGCGCTGCAGACGATTTCCTGAAGAAGGTTGGATGTTGATGTGAAGACATTAAATAACATCCGCAGCTCTGGCAGATCCATCACGGTTGCCAAGCACGAGATACTGATCACACTGCAGAAGTTTCCTTACCTGCCCAGTCTACCTTGGGGCAACAGTCTTTCACATAAACCTGGTGTCACTGCTTGGCACAGGAACTCAAAGCAGCACTCCTTTCAGGAGCAGAGCTCAAAGCTAGGCCCATGGTTTGTGGCAGGAACCCACTGTACAGATAGCTGAGCTGAAACAGGGTTTGCAACCTATGTTTAATTTCCAACTCTGGTGCAAAATACGAAACTCCTTGCTGGGCTGTGGTAGCACCAATTCCTGAAGCCCATAGTTAGCTATGGAACCAGACACCAAGAGGTTTTAAATGGGATGGGGATGCAGTTTGTAACTGTTTCAGTGGCCTTGCTGGCCATGAATATGCAGAATAATGGAAAAGATTTATGCAATCAACAGCCAGAACATTATCACCAGAGCCACAAACAGGAAGAGGCGGGATAGGAACTGCTCATCCACATACTGAGGAGTCCCTGGAACAGCTGGAAAACAGGAAGTAAAAAAAAAAAAAAAATTACAGTTCAGCTCCTTCCTCTTCTCCGGAATTGTGTATATTCTGAACATAGTACGTTCACAAATTGAAAGATATGCAAGGAATACACTTGGTGAGAAACTGTTGCTATTTCCTACCCTCAGACTGGCCAGCCATACTGGAAGATCAGAAGAATGACAACCACAGTTCCCTGAAGCAAGACTCATAGTAAACCTGATCACGACTAATGGCAGCAGGCAGCTCCAGGTGCTGGAGAACATGCAGGTCTGCTGGGAGTGCTTCTGGGGACAGTGCTGAGCCAAGTTCATTGCTTGGTTCACTGCTGACTGAGATAAGTTCACTGTTTCCATCCTTTGGAACTTTACCACCTCTACCTGAGCGCTCCTCCCCATCGAGGTGAAACACCTCAGAATAAGGAAATGGTGAAACAGTCAAAGCTGCGTGTGTAGCCTTGACCAAGAGAACTAATGAAAAGCACACGAGCTTTAAAGCTCAAGCCGTGCCTTTCTAGAACTGCTGTACTGAACCCACAGATGAAAAGCAGATAAAGGAGTTGGTTAAATTATGGCTGTTACAACAGTGTCTATTTACATACTCCCGAGCTCAGTCACACCTCCACACAAATTTTCAGTGGACACTGAAGTATAGTTAATAGGCAATAGGCAAGTTAATTTGACCCAAGGACAGCACAGGTCCCTGGCAACACAGGCATGACACAAAGAATGTGTTTCTGTTTCTCATAATTCCTATGCTATATGACACAGTGAAGAAGACTTGCCAGGCACAACCTGTCACTTAAGGAAGTTCAGAAAATCCTGGGCAGTACGTTTTCTTCTTCAAAACAAGTAGACTTTGTCTATGGTGCAGATGGGGAGGAGGTTCTCTGAGAATTAATTTTTAGAGAGCAAGGCCATTACTTGGAGTAACCCAACTGGTTTTTCTCAATTAAAAACAGTGAAATCATTTCACCAGGAAGTTACTTCTTGTGGAATACAGACAGTCTCAGAGATAAATTTCTGAAAAAAGGAACAGTTTTTGCTGTCATTATTTTGCGATACAGAGCACCAGTTTAAAATTTTCCTTCTCATCTTTCAGGAAATATGCACCTCCTTCATACACCCCTACTGAGTCATTATTATTATTATTATTATTATAAACTCCAGTACAATTTGTCTCATTTTTCAGAGGCAGTCGACTGGAGTACCAGAGGAGAAATTTGAACTAAAGGGGAGAAGTCTCCAGTGCCATTGTTCCTCTCCAGTTGAACTGTCCTCTCAGGAGGGCCTTTAGCAAATCATATGGAAGTGATAAACTTGCTTCTTATATTAGCACTCATACAAAATATGTAACCCAGAGACTATGTTCTCCACTGGGTGTTTTCCCTCATTTTGTGTTCCTGTTTACAACACTGATTTATTTACTTTACTGTTCAGAAAGTTTTGTCATCTAGCAGGCCATTTGTTTAAAAGTTATAAAGGAGTTAGTAAAACATCTGTTTGTGACAGGACTCTCGGAGAAGATGGGACGCACGGTACCTGGAGGGGGTCGCCCGTCGTTTATGTTGAATGCTGTTGCAAATATACCAAAGGGAAACGCCCCAATTCCGAATGACATTTGGAAGCCACCATCGCCAAACCCAAAGCCCTGGAACCCCTGCAGAGAACAAAGCAACAGAAGAGAAAAAAGGTACCAACCATTTAAAGCTTATTTCAGAATATTTTGTAAGAATGCAGACATCCCCTCTCACTGGCTTTTCTAAAGCTGAAGGAGTATCATGCTGTCTGGCAACTTTTAGTCTGCCACACTATTGTTAAGTACCTCCTTAATTCTCCTGGCTTTAAAATGTTTCTCACAGTAGCAAACTTGTCAGAGCAACCCAAAAGTTTGAGAAAATGAAAACTAGGAACAACAGTTCTTGCTTGAAGGCCACAAATTAACAAAAGCTTTTCTGTAATGTTTCTCAGCTTAAAATAGTATATATCTGACAATATATTAAAATCAGCATTACCAATTCTATTTAGAAGGTCTTAACAATGTATTAGTAATTCTGTGTGAATAGGTATTAGCCATATAGCTATAAGAAAGACATTGTAAAAAAATAACCTGCATTGATTTTTATGATACATGCGCATTATTTAAACATTCAGTAAAGTGATAAATTGCCAGTGGGATGCATAGAGCAGTACAGAGAAGAACAGTAAAAAAAAAAAAAATTTACCAGGGGGACTCTAATTAAGTTGGCAGATAAAGTCATCTGGGGCAGGAATGCAAGACACAAAGAAAGGAGGAAAAAAGGAAGAGTTACAATGCAACAACATTGATCCCTACGGGATCCAGATTTAAATACCACACCAACAAAAGTCAAAAGATAAATCTTCTGAATCAAGGTGAATCCTACTGTATAAAAGCAGCATACTATTTGAGAACCAACCGTATATGAATCTAAGTAGTTGCATCATATTTAAAAAGTGTGGAGAGCTCACAGTTGCCATGTCCTGCAATCCACTTAACTGTCCTCTCGTCTCAGAATTAAAACAGCAAAACCAGTGCTGAAAAACCCTCTGGTCTGTCACTTCTAAACAGTGGGAGGACAAAGATGATTTCACTCATAAAAAAAAGCCAGACATTTCTGGGTTGATTCTTGATTTAAGGAGTTAATCTTTTGACTATGACTCTTCTCAATCACTTTGCCATTAACTACCAGGAACAGCAAGGCGCTTTGTATAGCGGGTCCTGCACATGCACAAAATGGGAGGGCAGCATCACTAGTGCCATGTCTTCATACCAGATTCCTCTGACCTATGGCAGCACCAGCTAAAAGGTTCAAATGAAGTATAGCAGCTGATTTAATAAGGTAGTAACTCCCTAGTGAGAGAGAACTGATCTCCTAATACATTCAATACAGAAACGTTCCTTAATCACACCCGGCAGAGTTGTTTGCTTGAAGCATGAGGTATAGAAATGCTCTCTGAGGACCCAAGGCTGAGTTACACAGAATATGCAACTGTTTCATCAGGTCATGCTCACTGCCGTTGTGCTGAAGAACACCGTGGTCTGTCCTGCTGGCTACCCCTACGTCTGTTCAACCTATGCCAGCTGCTGGCTACATTCCCTCCATGTAATCTCCTCAATAAAACCCCGATCTCTCTTCAAATTAACACGTATCCAACAGATATGTACATTCTTTTGCTTGTGATGCCATGGTACACCAACATCCTATAGAAATGCTAGAAGCACATGTTGGTGCCAAAAACGTTTGTTCACACATGGATTAGGTATTTCCATGACACTTATAGTTTGACAGAAATATACTTCCACAAAGAATTCTCAAAGTAAAGTGTTCCTTGTGTTTATATATGGAGAATGATCGAGTATGATGAACATTTCCAGCAATGCCACACAGGGCAGTTTTCACGAAACACAATTCAAGTTACCCCATTCTTTGGGATGCTAAAATGTACTATAGGAAAGTTTTCTGCCACACTACAGCTATTAATTATTCACAAACAACTTACTGGGGACGAGCAAGAAATATAAGCTATGGGATCCTCGCACAGGATCTTGTGAACACGTTATGTCCTCCAGGATGAATAAATATCACCACCGATAAAAACGACTTAGCTGCTTGAGCTTGTTTTTTCACTTACCCCTCTATTCTCTGGTTCAGGTCTCTGTCCTTGGGGTCGTGGCGGAGTTTTCTCTCTGCAGGAGGTTGTGAAATTAGCTCAAGTGCAAGGATACACGACAATAGTATCTGCAGTAGCCTGGCTAATCAGACGGAACGGACCCAGAGCAGCCTCTCACAGGGCCACGCTCCAGCAGAGCTGGGGGCAGTGTGTGAGCAAGCAGACCACCCAGCTTTGGAACCTTCAGCATCACACTGCTGAGTTAAAATACTGCTCATCTGAATAACAAAATCCCATTGCAAAAACTGAGGACGTGAACATTTTATATAAGCTTCTCCAGTCAGATAATATTCATTGCAAACTGCCACTTGTAACTGGCAATTAGCACCCCATTCAAATTAGAATAAATTGCCAGTTGAACAAGAAAATAAGGTGTACAAACACAGGCCCTGAAAAAGCCAGAAGTATTTGGCAGAATTATCAGTTCTGTCTTTTGACAAAGTATTTCAAATTGAGAATCCTACAATTTGATAGTTTCATCTTAAGACCTTAAACTAGAAGTTTCACCTTAAATTTTCATACAAAAATAGTTGTATTTAGTTTTCTTACCTGGGGTCCTGTTGCCCAGTGCTGCCTCTTCCATACAGAGGAATAACTTTATCTCGACTGATTCCTGCTTTGCATACAGGACACACTTGTCTGTTTGGCCTTGTCTCTAGCCACTAAAAGAAAGGAAATCACAAGAAAACTAGTAAAAGACCATGAAAAAAACAACATGAAAACCTCATTTGCAGCCAGGCAGAGAGACTTTAGCAATTTCTTAGAAAGCCATGGAGCAGAACATTTTGGTAAGTGTCAAGTACTCTCCAAAGCAGAGAGCCATTTTTGACTGTTGTTCTGGTATGATGCACTTACTGGTGTGTACACATTCAGAACTGCAATGGAGTAAAATATAAAGAAATAAACAGTACCAGCAGTCCTGCACAGGCCAAGGACTAGTGCAGACACTGTCCTTTCATCTGTCTTTTCTATAATGGTACCACAAGGTAAACCACTACGTATGCGAAGTGAAGTACACTCAGCGCTTAAGCCTTCAAACTAAACCCCTGTGAAGTGCCTACAGTAATTCTCCCAGAAAAACTGGGAACACTCAAAAGCGGGAAGCAAGTGGAACAGAATCTAAGTTGTCTTTTTGCTGAAGGAGCAGATTGCAGGGTGTTGCGCATGAAATTGCATTAGCAGGTTTCAATTGCCCAGGAGAGAAAGGAGCACATTCGAAAAGAGGGGGATACTCCAGAGAATCAAGAGCTTCACCGAGTAACAGGAGCTGATGAAAGACAAAGAAAAAGGAAACCTGTCTTACCTGGTGTAAACAAGGCCAACTGTGAGCATGCCCAGGACAATTTGTTCACAGAGAAGGAAAAAAAAAAGGAAAATAGAATTAGTTGCTGACAATTTGATCTGAGTATGTATGAAGTGCAGCATGGATAGCACAGCTTGGAGACAAGAGAATCCTGGAATCCAGCTGAACTGGTTCCATAACCTCCCATTAAAATAATTTTTGAAAACACAGCCCAAGACCGATCTCCACTGGTCTTTTCAGGTTACACAATCTGATTAAGTTGCTAACACGATTCTCCACATATCACCTTTGATCCCTGGATCCTCATCCATACCAAAGGCCCATACAGAGGCTTAATTAATCTCAGTGTTTACCATACAGATTTTCTCTTCTGATACCATTGAAAGATATCCCTGAGCTAAGATGTAAACGAGGAAGATGTTAGTAATGAGACTTCAGGATCTTAAAAGAAGGGACATTTAACTAAAACATCCGGCCACATTCACCGAATCATGGAATAATTCAAGCTGGACAGTACCTCAATGGCCCTGAGTCCAACCTGATGCTTAGAGTAGGGTTGGCTACTGAGATCAGACCCAGTTGCTCAGGGCAGAGAATTTACCATTATGCAGAACTACTCTTAAGATGAAATTAATATGGCAACTTAAAAAAGGTCGACGACAAACAAGCTAGCTATGAGATACAACTGCTAAGCAGCCATCTGCTTTCAAACTGGTCTTGACAACAGTATTCAGACAAGATAGGCGCTATTTTTTAAGGTTCTATTTTTCCAACTCCTTTTGTGTGATAATTTAATCTAGTTTTACCTAGACATGCCATGACCATGTGACCATCTCTTTCTAGGATAAAACCCTGGATTTTCAGATGTTACGTAAATTTATGCAGAAAACAAATGCTCTTTTTAATAAAAGAGCATAATTTAGCCTACTGTGTAAAATAAAACAAAAAACCCACAGCATTTGGCCACGTCAATCCTTAATAACTTCTCAACATTCAAGAAAGAGTATATTCTAGACCAAGTTACCCAAAGAAGCAATGCTGCGTGCTTATTATATTTGTGTGATACATTCCCAAGTCAGATGAAAGAACTGAAAAGTTAGTATTACAACTGCAATACTAGAGGAAAAGAGAAAGAGCCCATGTGTAAAAGCTTGTTATCTAATTATTAATTTTTATGGTTTCAAAGGAAAAAAGAGCAAGCTTGTAGGAAGTATGAAAACAACAATTTGGCCTCCAGAACCCAGTTTCAAATGCAGGCTTAGGTATGCAGAGGTTAGAAAGGAATTTAGGTCTGAACAGGTAGCTGTGCTAGACCAGGCAGCACAAATAAAATAACAGACATAAGCAAGCAGTATCAATAAGCACCGAACTCTCTATGTGGGGCTGCTCCTTTGTTTGCTTTTACAAAATAATTGAGAAGTATAGGAAGTTTAAGACACAAGAAACCTGCTCCCCAGAACATAAGCAAAGAAAAAACAGTTGAGGAGCAAAACCAAACTGCTCCTAAACCAAAACCATGGTCCTTACTCATTTTCTATAGGATATTTTATTTGACATCTTCTAGATTAAAAAATCCTTTTATGTGATCAGAGAAATATAGGGTGTTCTGGTTTATCCGTGACAGCTTGAGTACATACCAGAAGAGATGTCCACACAAGCTGATCACGGCATCCTTGGCAGTATCTAAACAGATGTTACATTCAAAAGTGTTGTCCTGATTAGTATTATCCCCAGCACCGTTACTGCTACTGCTGCCACTGGTCCCTCCAGTACTGGAGCTCTTTGTTGATGCAGAAGTTGTGGATCCTTTGCTTGCCATCCTCAAGAACTACCCAGACACACAGTCAAGAGAATTTTCCTGTTGGAATCCTGGCAGTGAGAAAGGGGAAAAAAGTAAACAAACAAGTTCTTGGCATTATAACATTGCATTCTTGTCCTGTTCCAAACTGGTAGTGATTTATCTAAGAAGCACTTGAATCCTATTGTTGATGGTTTTAGTTTAACATAGCCAAGAGGGATCTTTTTTTAGAAACTAAGCTACTTTAAAGTCCTAAAGTATGACCCGGCTGATATGTGACCTGTATTTTAAAGTTACTGATAAGCAACTGACATCCACAGCCAAAAGAAACCCACAATATTTTCTCATAAATGCCATTTGCAATGAGAAGAATGTGCTCACCCAGTCATACACGCTCTTCCAAAAATTCAATGCAAGTTATAGCTATGAGTGCAGACTGAAATAGGATTTAAACGTGAAGCAATTCACAGTTTGGACAGACTGACTTAGTGCATAGTTTTAAGTTCGGTGTTCATTAGTTTGGATTATTAATGATAATAATGGCAAGCAAAGGTGGCTTAGTACTTGATTTGTCTCAGCAGTACATTGCTGTTATCTCAGCAGTGTGTTGATATGACTATCAAACATTTCTAGTACTTTTAAACTAACAAAAATTTTAGTACGGCATTAATACTAGATTAGAAATTTTGCTTTAATGTGCTTTAATTTTACTTACATGCTTTCACCTCTCATTAACATAATCATATTTAGCAAAGAACCCCATTCATTTTATTTCAGTAGCAACAACCTTTACAGCCTAATTCCTTGATATGCAAATTCCACAGTACCTAAACCTTTGACACTCAGGACAAGGTATTTACATTTCCAGAAAACAAACATTTTTACCAGTGCAAGATTTTTAATCCAAGAACTAAGAGAGTTTCAGCAGTTACAGAAATTAATTCACCAAACCAAAAATGTTTAAAATATTCCACTGTGCTTTTCATGAAACTCTGACATCATATTGCCGCTGCAAGGATATGAATGCTTGGGTAAGGTAGTGAGAAAGAAACAGGTGACTATCTGAACTTTTTGCAAGCGTACAAACAGACAAGCATTTTAAAAAGGGCAACCGGAATTTTTCAGAAGCTAATTTTTTTGCAGACTTACCCCACAAGCATTAAAGGCTTTCCTTAGCACTCCCTCTTTGCAGCAGTGCTGAAGCACAGGTGTGGAGCAGCAAAATAAAACCTCAGTATCTCTCACTGTTATTGTCAACAGCTTTTTTTCAAACAATACAATCCCACTGCAGGGTCAAGAAAGCATCATAACTCCAGCCTCACAAAGGTATTGCAATGGAGAGACCCAATTACAGCAAGTGACAGATATTTTTGCAGAGCTTTTTCACTCAGTTACATCATTTTGCACAGTGTCCCAGAAGGGCAGCTTTGTATTCGCAGATGCTGTACTTTAACATACATTGCTTTCAGCGCTGCTGACTCTTAATATTTCACACCATGGTTTCATTTACACTCAGCAGCCACACACTTCATTGTACAAAATTAAAATTCATGTTAGTTCAAGGCAGATGGAAACGCTGCCAGCCCACAAGCTATACGTTAAAGGCGCTTGGATTTTTCACACATCCTTACTACCAGAATCTTCAGCCCATCTTGCTCGGTAGTTTAAAGCTTTAAAACTTACCAACTCAGACTGATATATATTTGTTGAGAATTATCAACATCAAGAAAACCTCCTTAAAACTAAGGAGTTCAACACATTGTAAAAAAACACTAGCATCATCTTATGGAATTGGCACAAGAAACGTCTGGCTCTTGTATCTTGGCATATAACACAAAGAAAACATATAGAAGAGGCAAATCAATGAATTTCTGTGTCCCTAAAAGCAATATGGAAAAAAGGGTCCTTTTTTTTCCAAATTACATTGCATATATTTAACACCAGAAATCTGGAGACTCATCAAAAAGATAAAATCTGTATCTTCACAAATACTCACGTAAAAAACTCTTAGCTTTTAGCAACTATGAAAAATAAATAAAACATGAAGTTATGAAGGATGATAGAGAAATCCATAGGAATATCAGTAATGGAATGGAATAAAGATGGCTGAGGCAGAAGAAAGATTAAAATGATATAATGCAACAGGCACAGAATCTATTCTCTTCGGAGGAGGCTATTCCTTAGTCTGGACTGGGATCCTCTCCGAATTATTTCTGAGTAGGCTGACTGGGCTTGATGACCTATTAGGATCCAACCAATTTAAAATATCAAAACCATATCAAAACACAAGAATAAAAGTAATCAATCTTATCCTGAAAAGCCTTCTCAAACATTTGTTCTTGTCCCTGGAATACTGTTTAATGTAACTAGGTCTTTAACAAGTGCTGTTGGGGTCTGTTCACCTGCACGTACACAAAGCACCAGCCATGAAACAGCATCCAGTGACTAAACTTACACATGATAGTCATATGTGTCACTTGTGAGTGCAGTCTGTGAATCCTAAAGTAGAAGTTTAACTGCAAATTCAATTTGCTCCGCGTGTAGAACAAGCTCAAAATTGTTGAAACGTCACTTAGACTGCTTAAACTCGGAGACAAAACTTTTGGGGGGCAAAAAAAAAACCCAACCCAAACCAACAAACCACAAGCAAACTACAAACTGAAAAAAGAACCACCACCAACACAACAGGCCAGACTAACCCTATTTTCATTTTGATTTAAAGTTCATCGGGAAGGCTGTGAGTACACTGGGATAGGATATAACACAACTTTAGAGGTTAAGTAAACAGAATTTAGAGGTGCCAGTCCACGTTTGCTAAACCTTGTCCCTTAGATCAAGTCTCCAATCCCAGACATGAGATATGTAGCAAACAAAACAAGTGAAAGGGTATAAAAATCAGCTGTGATCTAACTGCAAGCATTCAAAGGTTTTATCTTTTTACTTTCTTGCTTCTTTGCTTTCTAGATATTTACAGGAAAACAGTATCTTTATTACTTACAAGCCATCTAAATTAGCTGTTCGTTTCCTTTAATTCATGACCCCTGTGATATCCCAACAGGTCGTTCTGAAAATGACTGAATCGCTGACATTTACTTCATCCAAGAATCAAGACCAACAACAGACAAATGGTCGAGAAACAAAGAACCACTTTTCAAGCAGTCTTCCTAAGCAAAAAAGGTCTGGTGGAGTGTGAAGAAGACATGAAAGTGAAGATGGATGTTTAGGGATCCAGCACGAATCCCGCTGAATTTCCTAAAGGATAAGCAGGGCTGAAAGAGCCGGTGGAACTGCCCCTCCGAGAAGCAGATGGCACACTGGGACCTGACAGCTTCATGAGAGCGCAGGAAGTCCCTGAAAGGAGTAAGTGCAGGAAACTGATACAGTCTACGTGTTGTGTATAAATACTGTGTATAAATTGCGTTAACAGGCAGTAAGAAACTTTACTCAAATGCTTTAAAAACTAAATCTGTAAATCTAGTGGGAGAAACTGCACGCCAGGAAAATGCAAGCCCAATGGCTACTGTAAAAGACCACATTTCTGAACTCCGCAAACGAAAACCGACAGCATTAGCTAAAATACACTGACCCAACTCTAAAACTACAAGGGCAACACTTCAAAACAGACTGGCAGAGTTTGTACTGTAAGTTAAAGCGTACAAAAAAAAAGAAATCCATTGAGAATACAGCAGATGAACAATAATTTAACTAGAGAAAGACAGAATATAAATTTGAGGCTAACATCATCTGTATGAAACAGCTGTAGAACACATGTTCACAGCATTACAACATTTGGATGCTTGAAGTATTTACTTTTTAATCTTCTTTCATGAAAAGAAAAAATTCTGGTGAGGATCTAGGGCTCTGGCTAGTTTATTAATATAACCCAAAGTTACTCCTCTTTGCAATATCTAATACATAATAGTGAAATCAAAGGAAGTGCACTGTTGAAGATACAACTGCACTAGAAAGACACTTTTCCATATATCTTTCCTAATTAATCTTATTTTATCTGGAATTACTGAAACTGACACAATTCAAATCTAGTTTGTTTCAGAAACAAAGTTCTGGTTTAATTTCTGAACTCAAAAGTTTAACAGAAATCTGATTCTTAACCTATTAATCATTGCCTGGACTTCAAGTAAAACCATCAGGAAGCCCTAGTTGATAATTGCTGACAGCCCCTAGAAGAAAGTACATTTACTCTTGACAGTCATTTTAAGATATTTTTAGCAAGTATGTGACTGAAGTCCTACTGGTAATCATTAAATGCACATTTACCTCTCACTACCTTTTTACTTTATCCTGTTCCCCCAAAGACGTAACACTTTAACACCTTGGAAACATTTTCCAAGATCATCTTTTCACTTCCTGTAACCCGGACAGCACCCTGTACCTGCTTTTTTAGCATTACCGCAAACGAAGTGGTCCCGACACACAGGTCTGGGCGACCGCTCAGCCTTGCGAAACCAGCCCTTCGCCTGACAGGCCAACGTGCCCTTGCTTGGCCTCATTTCATTAATTGGGATTCTGCAACGTACGTCTGCGCTACAGCTGCTGCTCCCAGGAGAAGGGCCCTGCAAAAAGGCTGTTTCGGCAACTCTAAGGATTCCATATACCTCACAAATACAAGATGTTCTTACAAACTATCAAAAAAAAAAAAAAAGCAAGTGACTACAGGAATTTTTTTTTTTTTAACCATTCCACAGAAGTAGAATATAGGCTCCAAGAAAATGCGGCACAAACCTCGAGACAAAGATTTTATCCTCTTACCTCATCAAGTCCAAAGGGGAAAAAAAAAAAAAGAGAAAGAAAAAGAAAACCAATATAACCAGTTGGGTAATGCTGCCTGAGCATTTTCCTGGTCTGGAGTGTTATGTAAAACACTAAATACCCTTTAAGTGGGCTAACCAGGTTAGCAGCAAAGTGTAAAAATAAAATAGAATAGTTATGATGTGGTTTAAGAAACAATAAGCAATTCCCAACAGAAAAAAAAAATAACAACAATAATGGCACGTACCACAAGCTAACGCGTTGGGACCGTACCCGCAGCCAGACACCTACCGAAGGGGAACCGGGGGCCTCTCCCCGGAGCGGAGGGAAGGGGCCGGGCACCACCCGCCCGCCCGGCCCGGGGATTTCGGGGGAAAACCCTCTCAGGCGGCGGCGAGCCCCGGCCCGGAGCTCCGGCAGCTCCAGGCGGCACACACCGGGCCCGCCGGGGGACCGGGGCCACCGCCGGGGCTGGCCGAGACCGGGTCTCCCGCGGCGCCCCCGCCCCGCTCGCTGCCAACGGGCTCCGGCGGCCCCGGGCCTTCCAGCGGCCCCCGGGCACGGCTCGGCCGCGGCCCGCTCCCTTCCCACCTCAAAGCCGCCGCCCGGCCTCGGCCTTCCCTCCCCCCCTCCCCCGACCCTCCGCCACCAGCCGGGATCCGCTGGGGCTCGGCTCACCGGCGGGTCTCGCCGCTCCCCGCAGCCGCCCCGAGCCGCTCCCCCGCCGGCGGCCGCCGTCACCTGATCGCCCGGAAGCCCGGCCCTGACGGAAGGGACCGGCCTCCCCTCCCCGCCGCCGCGCCGGGCCGCGGGGCCGCGTTCCGCCCGCCGGCGGCTCCCCCTCGCAACCGAACACAGCCCCCGGCCGGTTGTTACCTCGGCGGTGGAACCGGCTGGGCGCGGTGCGTTCCCCGCCTCCCCCCGGCTCAGTCGCCGCCGCCGGGCCCCGGCCTGCGGGGTTTAACTCGGGGTCTGTTGCGTTTCTGGCTCCTCCTCATCCTGAGGGGCTGCGGGGCCGTGTCCGCACGCTACTGCTGGGAAAGGGCAAAGACTACATCTCGTCCAGAACGGCAAGTGTTAGGGCCAAGCAGGGAAGGAAGGAAATGAAGGAAGGAAAGGAGGAAGGCAGCAGCTTTGAGGGAAAGAAATTGTTCATATGTAGGGTGTGAGCAGGGAGCATCTCCAGGATGGGAATACAAAGCTTGATAAAGGTATTTACACAGCTGTGAGAAAGCACAAAGATAGAGAGGGACAAAAGAGAAGGAGGGGAGGGGGGCTGGTGCCTGAAGGGGGGGGGGTCGGAGCTGAGAAAGGTGACCATGGAGGCACCTCTGAAGGGTTTTGTCCCTGCTCTGAGGCAGAAAGCGGTGCAGAAGTGCTTGTTGTTTTACACAGTGGAGAATGGGTGAAACCTACAAGGTCTCCCGCTAAAGGCAAGTCTTAGGAGGGAATAGTTAAGAACTGGAAGAGGTTAGTGTCAGACCAAGGATGTTGTCTGAGACCTGTCTTCTCACTGAGGTGGCCTCAGGCTCCACAGCTCTAGTGCGAAGGTTGGAAGGTGCAAGCCGTGAAGTGCTCACCAGGTTGAACCGACCACTGTGCTGAGCCTTCACGCTGCTTTCAACAGCACGTAGGCTCAGCAAAAACCATGTCAAAGCGCTCATCCAGCAGCCCTGCCGGAGCTGCCCTGCATGCTCATGTCTCACGCTGCAAAAATTTGTAGTTGAGGTGAAGATGAAGGTAGTGTCTGAAAATGATAGCGCTTGTGGCATTAGGACACACGTTATAAAGCTGGCAGTGTGTCTGCTGCCTGTGAAAGTTTCTCTCACAAAGCAGGCTGTCTCCCTGCTGGCAGGGAAGCAGCACGGCGTGGCACAGCCTCAGCGTTCCGGCAAAAATTTGGCATCTCAGTGTAGTATCGGATTAACAAGAAGTTAACAAGGCCCCAAAGGTATCAGTGCTATCCTCCAGATGCTCATTAAAACAAGGATGAGCTTCTGAAGTTTGGACCAGCTTAGACTAGTCACCGTGTATGTCTAGAATCAAAAGAATTTCAGTATAAAAAGTTAAAAAATGTTGATTTTTGCTGTTATAATCATGGGAATAAGTAACGCTCAGAACAGCCTTTATTGTTTGAGTACCATAGGACAACAAAAGAAATCTGAAAAGAAACACATTTACTGCCATAGACGACCCACCCAGGGAATATTTTCCCTTCCCAGTGACAATTTTAACATTTTATTTATGTTTTAAGTCTCAGAAAAATTGAATGATTATTATGCATTTCTAGAGTGGCTTATTTACAATGGCCCTGTTCACTTCTAGAGACAGGCAATGAATAGGACTGGAAGAAAGGAAAGGGTGGTGTACAAGAAGAGAATGAAAATTTTAATCTTGTTTATGGCTAAGGTTAATAGGAGGGGAACAGACTGGAGAATGTACATGGGACATTCGGATGTACTCCCCTTGGCAAAGAATAATTACGTTGAATGGCAATAATAAGTGATGCAAGTCAGTGCTTTCCTTAGCAAAGCTAAGAAATCAACTTTTAAAGTGCTCTCTTCACGTGCATAAGGAGAACAGAGATATCGTTATATTTATGCATATTCTGATGGTGCTGTGTGTGTCATTCTGCAGTGTAGCTGGTGGCCAGAAATGGCTCAGAGTTAGAAAAACCCTGTGCCCTGGTTGCCAGGTCATTTTCGGGATGCAATCGCTTTGATTTACTCACTTCTTCATGATCTAAATCACAAAATGCTGGTATTTATGGTACACACAAAGCCCCTCCTAAAATTCTTCAGTAAAAAAGTCATACGTATATCAAGAATCCCAGCCCTTGAACCTGTTCTCAGTATTTTTCTCATCAGTTCTCCTACAGAGTCTTCAGGTTTTTTTGACTTAAAGATTTAACGCCCTGTTGGAGGTCAGTTTGTTATCCCTGGCACTTGTCGTTCCATATTTATGGACAACACCACAGCAGCAAAAGGCACAGTCAGAGGAGATGGGGCTTTCTTTCCCCTGGCAGAGGTGGGGGCATTAAATGCTTTTTGCCTGATCAGTTTTACATATTTTAATGCATCTTGTGTGTCTCTTTTCTCACCCGCTTTCAAGGGATAACTTCTACTGCGGATGGACCCCATCCTATCTCAGGCTTCCATGGTGGGAGGTTTTTGTGCTGACTCTCCACCAAAAACTTCATTTAAGTGCTGTCAGACGCTATTTCTGAAGCAGTGAAATTACCATCTGCAGCCTGGTACAAAGAGCCAGCGTAAAGATGCTTTTTTCTGCAGGATCTTACAGTTTGGCCTATGACACCCAGCTCCTCACCGTTCCTTCCAATTTGCCCATTCCCAGGTTTTCAAGAAGACCTGGCCGACTGCTCTCTGCCCTTTCCCGTGAGCGCAGACTCCTCTTTCAGGGAGAAATGAGGAACTCGGAAGCCCCGGCGGTGTCCATAGCGGCCCTCGGCGGCCGCCGCTCTGCCAGAGGCCCCAGCGCGCTCCGCGCCCGCCCGTCCGGACTACAGCGCCCATCGTGCCCCGCGGCCGTCGCGCCTCCAATATGGCGGCGCCCAGGAGCGGCTCCGGCCTGGAGACGGACACGGACTCGGACAGCAGCGGCGAGGCGGCAGCGCGGTTCCGGGAGGCCGCATGGGATTGCGTTGCGCAGGCGGCGGTGGCGGTGCGGGCGGAGCCGCGCAGCGGTGAGGGTCCGCGGTCAGCTGGGCTCTGTTCTGCCTCCGCAGCCGTGGCGTGCACTGCCTTGCCTTCCCCTCCCTTCCCCGCCGGTTTGGCCCTTCCGCAGCCCCCCCTGCCCCGGGGGAGCTGTGGTTAGGAGCGGGCATCGCTCTGCCGTTTCGGGGGCCGCCGGCGCCTCGGGGGAGCCGAGGCGGGGCTGCGGGACGGGGGCTGGGCCCAGTGGTGCGCGGCCTCCCGCCTGGGTCAGGGCCCCTTCCCGGGCAGGGTGTCAGCTACGGCCCGGCCAGTGGGAAGTCTCCCGTTGCCCTGTAACTGTTTGCCCCCGGAGGCGGGCGTGGGTTGTCTTTCAGGCATGATTCTTTATGCTATAAAATCAAGTGTGCCAGAAGGGGGATTAAAGAGGGCCTGGGTCTTTTAAACTTGCCTTTACTTCTTCCTTTGTCAGGTGGCTCTAAAAAGGATCGACCACAGCCCACTCAGCCTAGCCTAAGGTATTTTTGCTTCTGGTTTCAGACTTGTATTTCACTGAAGAATAAATTAATGGGTGTTGTATTTGTGCTACTTATGGATAGTACCTTGTGAGATTTCCTACTGGAAGGGCCTGTTCTGTTTTAGGAATTAGTCTGACCATAATTTGAAATAATGCTTAAATCTGAAAACGCTAATAAGTTTTTAAAGAACATTTCTCATCCCTCTAGCAGCAGGGTAATATAGAAGTTGAAAACTTAACTACTGATGTCAGTTACAACATTAATTTCCAGTGTCAGAAATCTAACTCTGCAAGTGTCCAGTGAAGGAGTGAGTATATTACATATGAAAAAAATCTTCAAAAAATTGCAACTGCAAAGGCAAGCACTTGGCAGTGGAAAGCAACACCTGGATTAGGAGCCTTGCAATGGAGATGGTGCTGTCCTATCTAAGTTTTGCAGCATTTTGTAGGCTTGATTTCAAAGGCTGTCAGCCAGGCAATTTAATAAAATACTCTCTCCTGGGACAGGTTTTGCATGAATTGGGGCAATGTGCACAGGAACTACATGTAAGGCAAGGGATGTCTTGACATTATTTGCTTTTGTAGGCTGTTTAAATGCGAAAAATAATCCAATAATTAAATAATGTTTATTTCTGTTTTGGAAACTGAACTGTTACTAGTGAGCTATTTTCCATCTTCTTAGCAGTCTTTCCTAGCAAGTGTGAATTTATCTCTAGAGGGTAGGAGATTTTACAGTCCCATATCTCCTGTTTGGGTGAGAGCACTACATGTTATTGGCCTTGAAAGAGGTAATCATTATTCTTATTTTAAACAGGCGTGAGGTGAACGGTCATGATGAGGATGGAAACGAGCTACAGACAACACCAGAGTTCAGAGCACATGTTGCGAAGAAACTAGGAGCAATGCTAGATGGGTATTGGCAAGCAATACTAAAAAAGTTTGTTCTGTGGGTCAAGTACACTGATGCTTTTTTGTGCTGAGGAAATTAAAGGTCAGAGTGCAACCTGGATGTGGAGGAGAAGTTGTTTTTCTTCTTATCTGCTTCATTCCTGCATTTTATACAAATGTCCAATATTCTGTGAGCTAACCTGGCCCACGTGCTGTGCTCCTCTGGTAAAGACTCCCTGAGCAGCTCTTTATTTATTTATTGTGTAAATATGGCCCTGGAGAACTAGAATTCCTGGTGTTTAGAGTTGGCTTTAGAAATGCTTCTTTTAAGCCATTCTTGTGGCATGCATTGCCAAGGGTAGAAGGCATGGTCTCCTCTGAAAGCAGGGAGGTGAGACAGCTTCACTAACAAAAAAATGAGAAGCTATATAACATCTTCCTATAGTCTTGTTTTCTAGAAACGCGCAGCTTTAGCTCAGTTTGCAAAACCCTGTCTAAGATCTGACTGGGTTTTTCTGTTTAGTTTTATTACTGTCTTGAAGGACTCATCAGGACCTTCACAAACTTCTGCGCAACACTCTGACTCTGGAGATGATGGTGAGTTCTCATCACAGCCATTGTGGCTGTTTTGTGTCATTGTCAGTTAAATAATGACAAGTAGGGTGGGTCCTGTCCATAGTCAGGTGGGTGTACAACTGGCAAAGCATTTGCAGCAGAAGAATTTATGTTAGTATCTGTGAAAGCTGTTACTTTGAAGCTCTGATCTCTGTGCCCTAACTCCTCTCGGTCCCCAATAGTTGCTGTCAAGCACTACAGCAATACAGTCACAGCAGTGAGGCTTCCCAGGGAGATTGCTGTTGTTTGCTTTCACCTCTGTTTTATATCACAGCTAAAATTCCCTTTTACATGTTTTAGGGTTTCGCCTCTTCTCCTCCTCTGTCCCAGGAGACTGTGGGAAATCGGAGCCTTGCCCTGCAGCAAGGCGGAGGCGGCCGTCTAGCTCCAGGTGGGGTGTTGTCAGCTGCTTTGCTCCTGTGCTACTATTCCATCCCACATTTCAGAGGCAGCTGGGACTCTCACAGGGGAATAGGAAGCTGAAGAGCTTGAGAAGTGTGTATTTATGACTCCTATAGTTGACTAAAGCAGTTTTTTTTTATTTCTTTTCTAGTTCCCCAGCAGTATATAAAAAAAATATATGTTTGTGGGAGGTGTTCTTTCCTTTCCTAGTATGTGTAAAGAACACCTCGGCCTTCAAACTGGTCAAATGCTAACTAGGTATTGGAGTCTTGGAGCCATTGGGTGTTTGTTGGGTGTTCGCATCTTAGATTGCTCTGCTATTTGTGCTTTGGGGGAATTCAAGGCAAAAGTGTAACTTCCTTCGCTTTTGTTACCTTTCCAGTGACTCAGACAGTGACCAGGAATGGCAAAGGTACCAAGAGGCCGCTGTGTCAGCCACAGACATTCTGAAGCAAAGTGCTTTTCCCACACTGTCACAGGATTCCAGCCAGGATCAGAGTCAGGGTTATGTAGAGCACAGCCAGAAAAAAAAGAAGAAAAAGAAAATTAAGGAAGAGAAAAATATTAAAGAGAAAATAATAGACCCAACAGAGTGTGACCAGATCAGCAAAGATTTGCCACAGTTGGTGTCTGCAAATGGAAAGCCTGAGAGACAGAATGGCAATCATACAGAGAACTCAGTGCTGCCAGGAGCAGAAAAAGAAAAGAAGAAGAAAAAGAAGAAGAAAAAAAGAGAATGAAGATTTTGCTCTGCAAAACGGCAAGTGATTATGATGGATGAAGGATGCTGAAAAAAACTAACAAAGAGTTGCTGCAGATGAGGGAAAATTAATTGGCGAAGCTTCTGTTCTAAAAGCTCGGTGGCCTGAGAGTCTAATTAAGTGACTCCCTGTGTTGTTGGCATCCCTTGGGGAAGGGAACAATGTTCTCCTAGCACAGCAGTTATCTGTGCTGCTGCTTATGCAGAGCTAGGGTAAAAGGATTAAAAACTGTGCAGGGATTTGCATGACAGAGGGATATAATCATAGCTGCATCCCTCCTGCTCTGTTCCTTCACATCATGAAACCAAATCTTGTGTCCTGGGGAAAATATATGATGAATTGAGTTTGGTTTACATGGCAACAGGTGATCAACTCCTTTTTTCTCTTTGCCTCCTCCTAGATGCCTACTAAGAATAGCTCCAGCCTGTAGGAGACTCATTTATCTAAGGCATCCTGTCAGATATCAGGGCCCCCTTATTTTTTTTTTTCCTGTGATCATAAAAATCCGTTGTTGAAATATGCCATGTTACTAATCCCTCTGTAATCTGCACATCTGCAGGGCCCCTGCATATAAACAGTGTGCAGTGAGCTTATTTCAGAGTTGTTATAAATAGGTAGTTCTGTTCAAGTTATGTCCTTTGAAATTTCTTTTCATGTATAGGTTTCTTTGGGGTTTTTTTATGGCATTTGTTATTAAATTCTACTACACCATTTGTCTTATTTAATTTGGGAGGTTTTGTACAACAGTGGCTTTCTTGCTGCATTCAGATGGCTCCCCCAGCAGAGATAAAGGTGGCTGAAGACGTCTCTTTAGTTGCTTGGTGATCAATGCTATGAAGTTTGTACAGGATGGACTCCAGTCTAAATTGAAAGACCCTGCGTTTCAGTCCTTATTTTGCTTGATTATGACTTTTGTCTCTCTGAAATACAGTGGATTTTAATAGTTTTCAGTATGGCTCTTAGTCCGTTTATACTTCTGCTCCAATATTTCAGGAAATGACCTGTTATTGGTTGAATACTCTTCTTCTATTTTTCAGATTGTTGGGTTTCAGTAGCTCTAACTCATCTGCCCTATTCAGGAGACTAGAAAGCCAGATTAGAGAAACCAAAATAGTGAACTGTTGATCTCTGAGTGTGGGAAAACCCAAGATGTTTTCTTTTCTACTGTAAGATCCTTGCTGTTTTTTAATCAAGAAAACACAGTTGGCATCCAAAAGTGGAAAAGCTAAGTAGAAAATTGGCTTGTAATCTAACTGAATGCACCAGCAGAAATTACTTGTCTTGCATATGGCCAGTACATTGACGCTAGCAGCTGGGGTTTCAAATGCATAGTGGTCTAAAAATTGTCTTTTGACTTGTTTTATGATGATTATTTTTATGCTAACTGGAAGTTATATGCATTTGCAAATGATGGGCATGGTAGGTTTTAGGAAACAATTCTAGGATAAAATTCCTCAAGAGAATCTAGTTACTGAAATTAGTCTCTGATGGCTGATAGTATCTAGAGGAAGATCATATCAATGCAAACTGTAAGGGATATCTACAATTTTGAAATTTCCACATATGATAACCAAAGAGTTTGCTATTGGGCTTTTTCAATTCTCCCTCATATCTTAACCTCTTAAGAGTCTTGTGTACTTTCTAGTCTCAAGGGTTTTTGTCTGTTTCACAGTTGAAAGAGTAGCTCTGTCACTGTTTCAGTCACAGTGAGAAAACCATGTTAATGTGGGCTTTTTCATGTCTGGTTAGTGACATATCAGTGATATGGAGGTTGAGAGTAAATAGACAAGAGAGGAATAATTAGAAGAGGAATTATGTAAGTAGATCCTTAGGGCTAAAAACCTTCACTTAGTGCAAGTAACATTCTTAGACCCCAGGGCAACTATTTGCATATCAAGAACTACAGAATCTCACTTACAGGGAAGCCGAGAATGAACTGTGTTCTGTAAAATGAGTCCAAGCTGACATCTTTATAGAGACCAACTGGAGGATGTTCTTTGTGGAGCACAGGAACTTTCCAGGTGTTGTGTGGTGTCAGGGACCTGTGGAAAATGCCATCCCCCAATTCATTCAGCAAGACACATGATTAATGCAGGGAACTGCAATCTCCTTGCTGCTGTTAAACTTTAATTTCTGCATTTAAAACAAAGCAGAGCTATATCAAAAATAACCAAGCCATTTCCACTAGGATAGCATGATTTTAGAGCAGGTCATTTTTAACCGAGAATGTTTGGTACTTTTGTAGTAAATTAAAGGATTTGTAGTTTGTAGTCAGTGATCCCATACTGACAGGTTTGTGCCAAGCCATTCCTGAATCCATTTCATGGTGAATTTTGTTGCAATTGGGAGCCAGGTTCTCTCACTCTTGCCTCCAAGTTACTATTATTTCTTATAGTTCGCGTTGATGCTTCTTTACAGCAAAGGAGGTGAGTGTTTGAATGATGGTGTCCCTTCTTTGGCTCAGCTCAGCTTTGCTCTTTCCTGCATGGCTTAGTCTGGTTTGTACAGGCCCAGCTTGATGAAGGCTGAGCAGAATGAAAGTCCCATCCATGCCCTGGCATATTTGTCATATTGCATTCAGATCCCTCTCTTGATGGGATTCCTTCTTAGGCAGCCACAAAAAGATGCCTGGTCATTCTAGACTGGCTTGTGGGGTTTGGGTTTGCTTGGTTTTTTGGGGGGCAGTGAATTTTAGCAGTGCTGGCGTCATCGTTCCATGGCTTCTCTCTTGAGTCTGAGACATCTCTCATGGAGGCAGCTGAGTAAGGGATTTGTATGAGGCAGTAGGGGCTGGAGGTCAGCTGAGCGCAGCAGCCTTCCCTTCCCGTGGGAGGCAGTGGTGTCGGTGATGGCAAACACGGTTGGAGTTGGACCTGACAGGTTGGTCGTGGCAGTCACCCTTGAGCCGGCTGTCTTGGTTACTGAGTGGAGGATGCCATCTGCGTGGAGATGAAGGTCTCGATGACATTGTGAGTAGATGGCAGCAGCTGGCTGTGGCTGTTGGTGGAGTCAGAGCTTTGGTACAGCACCAGGCTGCTGGAGGACACTGTCAAAGGCACAGGCAGAAGTTAAGTACAAATTCTCACTTGCAGTCCCTTTATCATGTGTGCAGACATTCACATCTCCAGCATGATTAAAACCTCCTGGCATATGGACATAACTCCTTATCCTATTTTGTGTGCCATTGTATACCCACCTCAAGAATAAAGCTAGCCTGAAAGTATTGACAGGGCCAGGGAGTTCAGATTTGAGAATTCTAGTTAACTGTTAATATTCTAGTTCTCCTCTTAAAATTAGAAAGATCCAACTGGAGTCTTCATGAGGCACTCTTGAGCTTTTTTAGCCCTGAAAACTGCCTGCAGGATTGGCTATGACTTTTATCAGTATTTTTAAGGTTACTTTCCTCTCCAGATTCTGAAGAAGGGTCCTATTTCCACAGTCTGGTCACAGCCTGCACAGACTGTCTCCTGAGTCTTTTCCTTGTACCAGCTTTTCAAACCCCCCCCAGACACTGGTAGAGCCCTCTCGGAGGCACCATTTTCTGTCTGTTTTTTACAGTGTTGACAAAAGAAATGGCAACACGTTGTTTAAGGTAACAGTGGCTGCTGCTCTTACCAGCAGGGCTGGAGGTGAGGCGAGGGCCTGGCTGAAGGTGCTGGATGGTTGTGTCTTGGTTCTGTAAATGTATCGTTGGTGCCTGCGACACTGGTGTGTGCATCCCAGACTCCGTGTGAGTCTCCGAGTCAGATGTGAATGCCTAGAGAAGGGAAAGGTAACAGTGCCTGGTTTCTGCATCCCTTCTAAGAGACCTGAGAGAAGAGCGAGCAGGTACTGTTTCCAAGGAGATTAAATCCTCCTTGATGACGCAGTGAAGAGCTTGCTCTAATGCCTCCAGTATTGTAGCTGGTACCAGCAAAGTGAGGAGATAAGAAAGATCATCCTGCTGGGATGGCATAGACCACCCACCCAAAAACTCTTTTGACGAGCAAGGAGCTACCTGCAGACTGGTGCAGGTCTAAGGCTGGGGAGCAAAGGCACGTGCTAAAGGCTGTTACCTGTTTGGTTGGTGTCAGGTTAGTCAGGGCGCTGAGATTGGCTGTATCTGTTATCACCATGGTTTGTGGTAAGAGGCCTGTATGTGTGTATTGGGCCACTTCAGACTTGGGGCCGTAGAGAGCTGTGCACGAAAGAAAACAAGATTATGTGGATGCTGGAGCTCTGCATGAGACTGTTTTGGCTGAGTTGGTCTCCTGCTCGTGGACCTGCTGTCTGTCTCTAAAACAGTGGCAGTGGAGGGACAGGGAGGTGAATGCAAGAGGAAAATAATTTCATAGTTAAAGCCACAATAATAGCAGAAGAAAATAGAGTGCTGCAAGCCCAAGGACCCAGCAAATGCTCCAAAACAGAGCCTTTATTTTTCAGTTTGCTTAAGAAAATGATTGCACATTCTTACCGTGAGGGTTCTGTATCTGTGCCATGGTAGCCATGAAGGGGCTCTGGTTGATGTGGCTCTGGACCTGCTGCATGAGGGGCTGCTGGTAGGATGGGTGCAGTTGCTGGGAGAACTGGACGGGCTGCAGGGTAGTGAGGCTGCTCCCCATGCTGTTTATTACCGGGACGCTCTGGGGCTGGGTTGAGGCCAGGCCTGAAAAACAAGGACTGATGACGGTAGTGTCACACACTATGGGAGGAACATGGCTGCTCTGCAATAGGGGCGTCCAAAATAGTCATCGTGGCAGACCTGTTGTCGCAGGGTGATTTCAGATCCTACTTTTCAGGTGTTCTCTTTGTTATCTGTGATTACGAATAGATTTCATACCTGTGAAAATGAAGTGAGTGTGCAAAATGTGCCATGCAGACAGGTACCATAAAACCACCTCTGACTTCCAGTGTTTGTTCCTTGTGTACCAGTATAGGCACCATGTGTGACCATTATAGGTCACTTCCCAGTTTAGTGATAACCTGATACAGGCTTCCACTGGGGAGACCCTGCTCAGAAGTAAACTCACAGCATCATCTCATGTCCAGTTCATTTTATTCTTCTTTTATGAAGCTGTTGGCAACAGAGAGACCTAGGCTGTCTGTGCTGTCCAGCCATGTGGAATGAATTTTTCCTTGGGCTGCCAAATTATGGAATTATGGGCCAGTGTGAAAGAGGTAGAGGGTTTCACACATTACTACCCATTTCCCACAACTGTCCAGACCCTGTTCTTGTAAATCAGCAAGCCTCTCTGGCACTGGGAGACTCCCACTGCATGGAAGTCTCCAATTTTTTGTTGGCACAAAATTAGAACCATATCATAATCTTGGGTATAAATGAGGAAGTAGAAATTAATTCACAGCTGTCACCATGGAACAAAGTAAGGCCTCTTCTTGGGAAGAAGGTATAAGAGTAAAGTATACATTTTATTTTCCTGCATGAGATGCAGTTTGGCAGTAGAGTAGTCTTGGAATGAAAAGAAATCTCATACAAGTCCAGAAGTCAAAAATATTTTAAAAAACAGTAATCACTGCTGTGGGTTCCCAAGGCATATGTTGCCCTTTGCAGGAAGTAGAACAGGATGTTTTGTCTTTCAAGTGCTATGAACATGCTTCAATTTTCATAGTTTTAAGGAAATATTACATTTATATTTAGGAAGATGCAGAACAGCAAACCAAAACATTGGCATAGGAATAGATTGCAGAAGTCCCTTGCTCTTAAGATGTGGGTTTGTGTGTAACTTAATTCTAAGATGAATAAGGAACATTGTCCCTTAATTCCGTTGGCACTTGTAAGTAATGCTGCTGAAGTTCCTTAGTGTTTGTGACAGTTTCCTTGGGTTCATGTCACTGCCCACTTAGTACTTTTGTCTCAGAAAATGAGGCAGGGTAATTCTAACATAGGTAGCTCTTTATCTGAACCCTGATAAGCAGAGTCATTACAGAACACTACTCACCTATCACCAGGGTGGAGGCACCTGTGTTGGTGAAGGCTGGTCCTAGGGATGAGGTCTCACTGGCTCCAATTGCCATTACGCCCGGCAGCGATGCCATGATAAGGTTCTGAGTTTGCTGGCTCAGTGCATGTGGATTTTGCTCTAGGCTGTGCAGGGCAGTCAGGGTGCTGACAGGAGGGAGAGTTCCTCCAGGAGCTGAGACCTATGTGAAAAGAGGACTGTGAAAATGCCATCTGCAGAAGGTTGAGCATGGCGAGTCCCAAAGCTGTAATAAATATTTTTCTTCCTCTTCCTGCCTGCTCTGACCACCTGCTCTCTAGAAACACTTCACTTGCTTGTCTGGGGTTTCCTTGTGCTCATCAGTTAACTACCAAAGGTCAGCTGTTGAAACATTAAGAGTAAATCCTTGCCGTTCTTTCATGGTTAAGAAGTCATGAGGGTTTTACAAACAAGAATGAGATGAGTCCCGTTGCATTCTCTGTAGGAAAAGTTTATCTTCTGTTTTACAGCTGAGGGTAGAAGACAATGCTCAGAGAAATTAAGAGCTCAGGTAATTTTACATAGTAACTTTAGCTGCAGAGTTCAGCACAGAATTCAGTTCTTCTTTTCTTGTTCACCTTTTCCTCTGAGAAATACCTATAACTTCCCTTTCTCTGAGCAAGTGTCTTTTAGTGGCCACTGAGTTTTCGGATTGAGATTTTAAAGGAGTTGCTGAAAAGTTTCCTTACACCTTTTTCTCATGTGTTATGTTGTTCAGGCCACATTACCTGGTTGTTCCCTGATGTTAGAGAGGAAACCTACCTGTTCGATGGAACAGGACTGTTCTGTGCTTGGGTGTCTTGCTGATTCAATCTGTCCTTGAGTCATTGAGAAATTTAATTACTTGGCTGTTTTCTCAGCCTCTAAAATAAACCATGTAACCTATGTCTGTGCTCTAATGGGGTTTTGAGTTTGCAAGGCCCTCTGGAGACCTGTAGTTGAAGTACTGTAGAACAGTAAAATGACATCATTTGGCTGATAGAGAAAGTTCAGTACTTTTTATTATACTTTTTTTTTCTCCCCTCAGACAAAAAGCTGTAAGGAATCTTTAGAAAGAGTAAGCAGCAACAGGTTAAACAGTGGGACAGATCATCTTTATCAATTTTTGAAGACAGCTGTAGAAGATTTTCAGCATCTCATGACTTTTTTTCTTCAGGAGGAGACCAGGAAGCCAGCAAAGTGAGTACCTGACGAGATTTAATCGTACTCATTGATAGTGGACTTAACTTTCCCTCAAGGCAGTATGCACTAACTCAAACTTCTGCCAACTGTTTCCCTGTAAGCAAGGGCATATGTGCACACTGAAAATGATCAGTCATGTAGTTCTTGTGCTTCATTGCTAATTATGTGGGAAAAGGTGTAGTGAAATCTCAAAAGGAAATTTACTTTGAGAAGGCAGACTTCTATAATCGAGATATCCAGTGAATGTCTCAATGGTATGTGCCACACGCAGGCTCTTGGGCTGTGTTTTTACAGCTAAGATGGATGCAAGTATGGGTCTCTGTTCTGTGAATCCCATTGGTGTCTTATCAACTGTCTTGAGATGTGCAGAGTTCAACTGAGAGTTGGAGATGAGATGGCAAGAATCTCACTGGGGAAAGGAGGAGAGAATGGGGTTTCCTGGGAAGGAGATTGTCATACCTCGAGCTCTGTTTTTTTCAGAATAGATTGTTTTGACTGATCATAAGGAAATATCTATACTGCTTGCTTTCATGCTCTAGTACCTGCCCTGACCAGCAGTCTAGCAGGCACAGGTATGTCGGAGATCTTCTGTTACATGGTCAGTGCAAAGGGACTAGGTAATATCTCTTAAGGTGGGGTTAAGAGTATTGTAGGAAAAACTACTTCTGAATAGTCCTTATTGTGACCATAGGCAGAGGACCAGTCTTCCTCCAGACACAAGAACTTAAGTATATATCACTTACCAGCTTAGTGTCTGTGCTCAGTAGGTTCTGGCTGGGCTCCAGTCCAGGGGGAGAAACCTGATGCAGGATGGTTTGGGTGGTCACCATGGAGCTGTTCCCGTGGTGGTTGCTGCTGGAGGACTCTGCCTCGCTGGCTGGCTGCTGGTTGTACCTCACTCCTGCATCACAACAGGAGGGAAACTGGTTGTCAAAACTGAGAAACTTTGTCAAGTGCTAAATTCTGTTTCCTTTGCAGGTGCTTGCCTTTAGATGTTCGAGGCAGAGACAAGGTGGGTAGTAGGGGAACCAGGAGAACAGGCATTCTCACCACCCTGCCCTGGCTTTCCTCTGTAACTTGGCACAACTGCTTCCTCAAATACTGACTGAGGAGGCTGTGTGTGCTGCAAGGAGCAAGCAGGGTTCACTAGAACTCCTCAGGAGGTGGGTGTAGAGAGGAGAGAGTCTCAGTGAGATCATCTCTTCCCAGAGTGAGAGCAATTACCAGCTCTGGCCTGTGAAGGTGAGAAAGCTCTGCTCTTTTTGGGTGGAGACCTTTCCTGATGCCTGAAAACTCAGTCACAGAGTCTGATGGTGCTGATCCAGACTGGAAACAGTACACGCATGAGTGGATGATTCCTGGAAAGGGGATTACTGCCTGCCAGCGCGAGGGAGTGCAGGATGGCAAAGAGTAAGTGAGGAGATTTGGCTGCAAGTTGTTAGTGAACTTTGTCACCCTTACTATTTCAGCCCCTCTCCTCACTCAGAGACATGGTCTCTTTGTCACTGGTGCTCTTCCCTTGTACCAAGTCTGCTTTTTCTGTCTGTAGATTCACCTCCTAAAGGGATGGACTTGGGAGATAGTTTTGGTTACTAAGTTTGGGTAGGTTCACTGGTGTCTCTTTTGGATCTCCCTCTAGTTGTTTCTTACCATGAACTTTGTTGGGTGAGAGAGCAGATGGTGGCTGGAGGGAGGAAGAGTTGTGAGGAGTTAGAGGAGGAGCAGAGGTGGGCTGTGGTCCGCTGAAGGTGTCCATGGCCAGCTTGTGCCGGAAGGCCTCCTCCTTCCTACGGTTGGCAAACCAGTTGTAAACTCTGACCTCTGTCACCAGGTTCGAGCCCAGTCCCTGGGCCTGAGATGGGGAAACACCTCTCTGAATACACTCTGCTCTGTTGGGAAGAAGCACAGGAAGAGTTTTTCTGAGCTGGGTTTAATCAAAGAGACAGAGTAAGTGGCTGTGATCTGGCACACTGTGTGGAAGGGTCCTGCCAGGTATAGCAAGACATGAGGCATTGCTGATCTTTTGTGGACGGTGAATGCTTGTTTGTGGCATTTCATTCAAACATTCATGACTGGTATCAGTGGTGACATCCACTGCTGTCCCGTTAGCCTGCCTCTCACAGGTGCTAACAAACACCAAGAACACAGAGGGGCCCTGCTGTGCCCCTCTTCTTCAAAGCCAGACACTCATCTTTACCTGTTGCACTCTTCCACCAGTGCCTCTCTCTCTTCTTTGCTGGGGTTTTTCTGTCTCTCATAGGCTTGGAACAGGATCTGTTGTGAGGCAGGACCCCACTTAAAGCGGTTTCTTCTTCCTTTCTTGGTGGGCAGGTCATCTCCCATGGGCTCCTCTGTCAGGATACCCTGGCCAGCGTGTGTGAATTCTGCAGGCACAAAGAGGCAATGGAATTTGCTTTCTGGAAGCATTTCCAATAGTTCAGTCTATTTGGGTGCCTAGCAGGCCCAATGCAGCTTACCCTGGGAGAGTATCTCATAGAAGACAGAGGATTGAATCTAAGTGGGTTGGAAATAAAGTGCCATAATCTGCTAGAACTGGGAAGGTGTTCCTAGCAGGGCCATATTTACCTGTCTTTTCTCTTGCATGCATTGCACCTGTGCTCCCACCTTGGATTAATGAAGATAAATGCATCTGAGTTTAGAGTCAGCATGACTGGAGTTCTGCTTTCCAAAAACATCCAATGGCTAAATATCTCATTTTACTTGCAACCCACCAATACAAAGTTAAGTAAAAGAGATTCTAGACAAGCTGATGAATGTAGACATGCACACTGCAGGGATGGGTTCCCAGTGGGTGCCTCTAAGGAAGGGCCTTAGAAGGTGTGAGGTGACAGCCTACAGTGGTTTTCCACATGAAGTGATAGCCACAGTGGTTTTTTGCAGTGAGCACAGCAGCCTGCTGCTTTTTGCAGCTAGAGGAACTGTTGCTTTGGTTGAAACTGCAAAAGTATAGCACTTGGGCAGAGATTCTGTCATCTGTTCAGTACACTGTTTTAGTCTGAGGATGGGTATTGAACTCTAATTGCAAATGGGGAGTATTATTTTGCTTCTCTTCAGCCAAATGGAGGGCAGGGTGGGTGACTGCAGGCTGCTTCATGAGGCGGTGTTTTTTCATGTACTGTTTGGTTCACCTCACCACTCAGTGCTGACCTAGACTTCTCTAAGATTCCTGCTAAAAGTGGCTTTTCCTTCCATTTTTCCTTGATAAACGTAGGGAGTAAAGACTAGCAAGGAAGAGCAGAGGGCTTTATGAAACTGAGATAGGAGAGCAGTTGTTGCCATACTTACGCTGGGCCACCTCTCGCTGCTTGCGGACATACCAGGTGTAGAGGGCTGCCCTTTTTTGGGTCTTCATGGGAGTGCCCTTGTTGAGGTGTTGTGAGAGGTGAGATTGGTTCAGACCAGTAGTGTCCACCACCTCACGCTGAGGGATGTTGTGCTGCTGGAGGTAGGATTTCACCATCTTTGCTACTCGCCAGGGATCCTCTCTGGAAGAAACAGAAAGCACTTCTCAGGAGAGAGAGAGAGATATCTAACACCTGCACTCAGCAGACCTGGATCCCAAGGAAGCACACTAGGACCTCCTGAGGTGCACCTTGTATGTCAGTCAACACCATTGTGTCTGGTGAGGCCACAGTGTTAACTGACTGCATAAGGGAAAGCTTCTCCTCAGTGTGGCACCTCATTCAGTCTTGACTCTACATTCAGGATTAAAAACTGCATGGTGTTAGAAATTAAGTGCAAAAGATGGAGCGCTGGTTTCCTTTAAACTGTTCTCTGTAGGCACTTTGATCTCCCCACAGAAGGGGACTCTGGTTAAAGGAAATTTCCCAATATGTGGCCATGGTCTTTGCTGTCTGCGCTCATTTGGATACAGGTTTTGGCCTGTTCTGTCCAGGCAATTGTCATCTGTAAATGATAGAAAGTGCTGACCAGTGCCATGAGCAGGGAATGGACCTTTCTGCTGGAAGGTAATGTGAATGTAAAGCATTTTTGCTGCTAGTGAGAAATGGTACAAGGAGGGAAGTGATGTTGCATATTAAGTTGGATGTTTCATGACTACAGGTCTGTTTTTTCAGAGTTGACATCTCTCTTCCCTTTCCCTACATAGCTGTTTTTTTCTGTCCCCTTTTCTTTAAGGCATAGGTGTTTGGGGTAGATGTACTTAATTTTCCAAGACATCCACTGTGATATCAGACTGAACACATCTCATGCCCTGATTCTGGGTTGCCTTGCAGTAATGCAAGAAGTGAAAACAAGTTTTCATCATCCTGTGACGTGACAGCTATGCGTGCACATGTATACACCCAGCCACCCAGGATTATGTTCTTGCACGTCTGCTACGTGTTATTCAAACACACTGATTCACATCTAGATCCACTCAAGCATCTAGCTGCAATATGGAACAACAGGCAAACCACTAATTCCTCCCATCACCACCCTCCTTTGGGGTAACAGCTAAGGGAATAGACCTATTTGAGAACTACTTGGAAAACATGAGAAACTAATCTGATTCAGGATTTCATAACGAATGTGAATCTCTGATTTTTAGGATGTCCTACTAGAATATCCATGAAGGTTCCTAAGGAAAATAGAAAAAACATGACTGAATGTTTTATGTGTGTTGATTTCACTAGAGCTGAAAATCACAGTAGAAATGGAAAGATGTGAAACCAGGCAGTCTAGATCCAGACAGTGCAGGAGCCTCTACAGAAAAATCTTTGGTTCAGTTTTAACAAAGCATCTTTCTGCATTTTCTATGTGAAATGTCTGGTGGAAACGGTTTGCATGCTGTAGAAATACATTGGCATCATGTCCAACACCAGCATCAAAGGAGCAGTGGGGGGGAAAAAGCTACCTCGTATTGTGCAGAACCTGTCCCAAGAGCACAGGTCTGAGCAACAGGCAACGACTGTACTGTTCATTGCCTTGTTGACTCAGGAGGTTGCCAGAGGCTGTGGTGTGATAAGGAGGACAAAGTCCACACCTGTTCTCTCAGTACAAACACCCTTATCTCTGTTCCCTGGCAGCCTCTCTCCCGTGGCTGGATAGTCCAAGGAGCAAGCTCCACTGCAGTTAAAGTGTGACAGAAGCACTGTCAGTTACAGCTTTCTGAAGAGCCTGCTTTCTTAAAATAGGAACATTTCTTTCTCTTTTATGATGGGAGTCTTGCAGTAGATGCTTCCATTTTCTAGTCTTTTCCCTTAACCATCTTTGTCTTTCAAAGGCCTCACATTGGGCCGAACTTATGAAATCTTTTTCTTTCCTCAGTGTTGTTTTGGGTTTTTTTTTTCCGTCTTTTTTCTGCTGTCCAAACCAAGGACCAATCTGCTCCCTTTGTATTTGGGATAGTCTAGCCAGCACCTGCGCCCTGGATTTGTTATACAAGTCCCTACGTAAAGGAGAAAAGGCTCCAACTTGGAACCTCTGGTCTCTTAGATTTGAGTTCTGGCTCAGATGGGAAGAGGCAGGACTGTATTACCACTGATGGAAACCTCTGTTACGTGTTGATTTCCTTCCTACACCCTGATCACAAGTCACTCTGGTGTTCCCTGTCAAGATCCTCACTCTTTTGGGATAGCAATGAAGCAGGAAGTATCTGTGAGTTTCTTCTCACAGTGGCTAAAGCCCTGTGATTTTTTTTTTTCTGTCGCCTTTTGAGACAAAGCAGGGAGCTTCATGAGCCAAAACAGAGCAGGGGGAATCTTAGTAGAGTGTGATTTCATAGGCCAGTTGTATGAAAGCCTGGCTGCTCTGTACGTTGTCAAAGCACAGGCTGTAACATCAGTGTAGCTGTTCCTTTAGGCTCAAGGCTACATCGCAGCGCAAGTGGTGGCAGTTGGTCAGCTGAACCCTCGCGTGAACCATTGCCCAAACACATAGTTCCACCTGCAGAGCCTTCACCATTGACTAAGATGTCATAAATTGAAAGCTTCGCTCTTTCACTTGTGGTAAGATTGTTATTGGCTGTTGGAGGGTAGGATTTCACCCTAAACATAGTTCTCCTGTTTGTAGTTGCACTAAAATCTCAATTGCTTCAGTGAGTCAGAACTGTGGCAATGGGTCTGCTTTCTTCAAGCTCTCCTTTTCTATCTCTAAGCCTGTTTTCTGGTTTTTAGCTTCCCTTTCTCCTCAGATGCAGGCTGCCTCCCCAGTCTTCTCTTGTTCTCCGGTGTCTATTCTCTGTCACCAAATTCTTCTCACACAGTTAGTTTTCACTTCCTTCTCCTGAAGTCTTGCTCTCCTGCTGTCAGTTAGTTGTTTCTTGCTGTCTGGGCATAGCCCCTGTCCCTGGCTCATCTCGGCCACAGGGGCCTGGGTCCTCTCTCCATGCCAGCTTCCCATTTTCTTAGTTCTGAGGTCACTTTTTAAGGGCGTTTTCACCTCCCTTTTGTTACCTGAACAATAAGTAACCCAGGTAGTTAGTTATAAACTCAAAGGGAACAAGAGGCTGGTTGATAATTTATAGCAACATCTCAAATTTAAATGGAAAGTAAATATCAAGTTGTTAGCATTAAAGAAAACCCATTCCAGAGAGCTGGAGATGTAACATTCAGGGGACCTTCTCCCTCCTTCACTCTTCCTGACTTTTCTCTTTCTTTTTCCCTTGTTCCTTTCTTTCCCCTCCTCTTCCTCGTTTTCTCTGGCTCTCCTTTCCTCCTTTCCCCTTCTCAGATTCCCAGGCAAGAGAAGCCTTTCATTTCCCTCAGGTGGGTTCTGAATCGCTGCTTTGGACCAGACCTTGCTTAAACAGAGGTTCAGAGCTGTGAAGTGCACAGGACCATCCTCTGGCCCTTTCCTCTGGACAACCCTCACTGCTGTCAGTGCAGAGCCTGGAGCCGGGCTAGGCAGAGAGCAGGGAAGGTAAGACCATCCCGGCACCCTTCCTTTCTATTGAACTTGGCCTGGTTTGCCTCATCTTGGTTTATATGTGGAAATGAAAGGGGTGTGGCAGCTTCATCTCCAGATTCCCCAGCTAGAGCCACTCTAAAACACTGCTTACACGGGGGAAAAGGCTGAACTGTTATCATATCTTTGTTTTCTTTTTTCCTCATGGAAAACATGCTTTTATCCCTGCCTCCAGGGGAAATCTGTTGCTTATCTCAATTTCGCTCTTCCTAAAGCGATTTCACCCCTTGCCCAACAGGTGAATTGTTGCTATACCTCTCTCCATTTGCTCTACCTGTGGTGTTATGATCTGTCCCTTCCCCCCAGGTGGCCTCTCTCTTGCTTTCTGCTCTGGGGAGTATCTGGGAATTACTCCACACAGCTCCATCTCCCTACTGAGTTAGTTATTCCTTATCATAGATGAAATTTGTTTTCTCTGTGGTGTGATCTGGAAAGAATGTTACTATTCAAACTGCAAATCTATGGAAGTTCTGAGAGACAGATCAAGGGACAAAATGAAAGGATGTTAATTCCTCGTTAAAGAAACCTGTGTCTGAGCTGCCTTTAGCATTTTCTAGGGACAAAATCTAATCAATGCCCACAGGTGCGCCCAGTCGTGTGGGCGTATCTTCTCTACATCCTGTTTCAGCTTTCACTGGTGCTTTCTAAACTGTGGCTTCATCTTTAGTGGTCCTGTGAGAACATACTTGCTCTCTTGGTCCTGTCATTTTTTTCCTTTCCAGCTCCTGGAAAGCCCAGCAACGGACACTTCCCCAATGCTTCTTTCTAAGCACTGGCTGCAGTTACCACAAAGACTTTCTTGTGTCACTAATAGCTGCCCACAAGTCAATCTCTCTGTTAAAATGTGGTCTACAGTATTAGACCAGGAATTGCTAATGATGCCCAAAGAGGCTTTTGCCTGGAGGCAGAACTGCCTCCATCTGGTTTCTGGATTTGAAATCCTGGTGTAGATGCTGAAATTGCTTTGCAAGCATTGAAGTTTTACTGGGAGACCCTGGACATGGAGATTCTTGCCTGCCTTCCTTCGTTTTATCTATCACTGGGAGTGATTTCTATTATAGACTGTTCTGCCCTGTCTCGCAATACTCCTAATACTATTTTAGGGAAGTTACCTGTAGGCATCTATTAATAGAAAGGTTTGTTCTTAAAATCCAAAGGATATATATTATCAAACTTTTATACTAGTTCGGATTCTTGGAATTGACATACAGTTGCTTTTTTTATTTTTAATCTTTGACCAGAACTTTGAAGCTTGTCAATATGGACTTCCTATTACTTTCATTTTACCTTGACTAATTTTGATGTATATTCCTCCATAAGTATACTCCTAATTGTTAGCTGAAACTGAGGCTTCTGGTCCCCTCATGCTGTCCTCAGCAGCAGAAGTGAATTGCTTTATCCTGTCATACAGGGAACTACTGAAAGAAAACTCTGATATTTCAGAATAAAGCTTTGCAATTGAGACCCAGTATGAGGCTTAGGAGATCTATGTTCTTGCCTGGTCTTCTCTATGCTATCTTTGGGGTTTTAAGTAGGTCACAGAATGTCTCTGTACCTCAGTTCCTATTTATTAAATGGGAATACTGCTCGACTGACTGTTTTGAGAGAGACGTGAGACACTGTCTTGGAAAGCATTAACATCACAGGTTTGCAAGAGAGGTAAGATTTGTGCTGAGCCTGGTAGTAAGCACAGGAAAGACTGGCAGCAAGGTCCTAAAAAGCAGGGAGGATCAGAAACCAGCATTCATGCTGAAGTGAGGGTGGCAGGAAGGAATTCCCTCCATCCGTGTGTCTGTTCTTAGATCACAGCGGATGGCGCTTCAGTCCTGCTTCATCCATTCATTACAGAAAATGGGACAAAGCTGAGTGCTGTTCCTCAACTTCCATGGCTCCCTTTGTGGAGATACACCTGATAAACCATCAGAAGTTAATGATCAAAAAGCTTATCAGGGTCTTTTCATCTATAAATTTATAAGACAAAAGAGAAATAATAAAGCCATTGGATAATTAGTAACTAGCCAGGGCCCGCCCGGTGCCACTGGGCTCAAACTACCCCAAGACCTGTACGCAGACTCAGGGAGGTGAGAAGGAGACGAGGATGAGGGGAAGAAAAAGAGTGGAAGAGAGAGACAGAATTAGCCAAGAAGACAACAAAATGGGAGGGATAGAAGGAGAGACAAAAGCGAAGAGAGGAGGGAAATATGTGGAAAGAATGGGAAAGAGGTAAAGGGAAAAGAAGAGATGAAAAGATGTGACAGAACTGGAAGTGGGGAAGAGATGGGAGACATACTGGGCCAGAAAGAAGACAGAATTACTGGGAATGTTTTCCCACCCAGGTAAGAGCTGATCCAGTGAATTTTCTTCTTGTGGGTACTGCAGAGTCATCAACTCCCAATCTGCCAGGGGCTTTCTTCTCCTAAGTATTTACAGTAAATGCTACCTCTCCTCATGCTTTTTTTTTAGCTTTGACCTTTTGTAGTGGGATTTGATGTTTGCTTCTTGTTGTTACATTTTATGTTAATTTGCTTTGCACATGGAAGGGAGTGATCAAAAAGCCTGAGAAATTCTCTAGATGGATTGCAGCCTTAGTGAAGATTTTAAGTGCAGGATGTTGCTGCATCTTTTTGTCTTCTATCAGCTTGTCATTGCAAAATACCCCCAAAACAGACAGGCAAGATTCCGATTCTTTTGTGAGAGAGAGATTGGATGGAACCGATCCTTGCTTGGATAAGCCTCTTAAATTGCCCATGGGAATTATATCCCAGCAAGAATCCCAAATGGGAATCCTGGTGAATGTTTCTCTGAGTCTGTAATGAGGCTTATTGGTTTGGGGAACTCTTCCTGACTTTTGATTTCAAAAGCACCTTTATGCAAAGGTGAATTTGTGCAGCCAGAGAAACCTGTAGTTGTTGCTGCATGTGTGCTTTGTAGCTTTGCCACGCAGTGAATGGTAGAATAGAGTGTTCTGCCCAGGTTTTAACCTCTGCATGTATTTGGAGTGTGCTCTTTCTACAAGAAAAATCCCCACTGAAGTCAGGAGAACTTTGCACTCACACGAACGACAAGAACAAGTGTTCTTGGTTTGTCTTTGACCAGTATTCTATAGCAAAACCCAGTGAAATTAGCAATATTAATCTCCTTAAATATATAGCAGGAAAACTTTACATCTTTACTATACATCCTCAGGCAACTATAGCATCAGTTACAAGTGAGCAGATTTTTTTCTTTTTTTTTTTTTTTCTCCCCTGATGACTGAAATTGAATCCTATTAAAAATTTAAATCCAACAGTCAGAGAGATGCAACTTATATAGGCCTCAGACTGTTCTGAAGCCTGATGATACAACCACCTCAAATATGTAATTGGGCTCCATGGCTCCCTTCATGCATTTTCTGTGAGATGAAAGGAAAGTTTGAGCACTTATAAAGAATTTGGGCAGTGTTTTGAGATTGCTAGTTCTGGCATGGATGAAGACTGTCTCTGTGCAGCTGGATTGACTATGGATACACTGAGCGGGAAGGGGAAAGAAAAAGAGGTTTAGAGGGAAGAGTGCAAGAAAGCAGCAAAGAGGAGCAGCAAATCTGTCCTTACTGTAATAGTCTTTCCACCACAGCCTTCTGGTGAGCAGCCTCTTCAGGGCTCAAGTTTTCCAGCTCCTTCATTATTGGAGGGGTAAATTCCTCCCCATCATCAGAGGTTTCATCTTCCGACAACCTGGACTCCCCCATTCCGTTGGGGAGGTTGGGAATGTCGGGACAGGGTTCCCCTTTCTCTGTCTGGAGGGCATTGATAGCACGCTGACTTTCACTCTGGAGCACGTAGGGTTCCACTTCGCTCAGCGCCTTGATGAGGGTCTCCTTGGTTAGCCCAGACTCCAGCAGCGCTCCCAGCAGCTCCACTTGAAGATGACTCAGCTTCGAGACCATGGTCTTCAGGCTGGTGTCTCTTGGATTTGGAATTCGGGTTATCCTGCTTCCAGCTTCCCTACACCATGTTCCCGAGGTAACGCGCCCGACTGTCAGGAGAGTGGGCACGGCACAGCCTCCCGCCTTTACGCCCCCCCCAAAAAAACCCACCAAAATACAAAATTGAGCCACTTCAGACCCCCCACAACTGTCCTGAGCCAGTACTGATAAAGGGACCCTTGGCTATCTGTTTACATTGGAGCAATGTAAATTCTCCAAGGTTCATATTTATCTGTGTGCTTAGCAAGTTACTGAACTTTGGACTTCAGCACTGCCGCAGCAGTTCACAAAGTGCAGAGGGAGAGAAAGCAGGGGGAGGGGGAAAGGGAGGGAAGCAGAGGAGAGAAGGAGGGTAAAATGAAGGGATGGAAGGTCTGCAGCGTGGAAAAGCAAGCTGTGGAAAGGAAAGCTAGGAAAATGAGATTGGAGAAACGCAGCCCCGTTAGTTTTAGAGGATGAAGGAGGTGGAGTACCCAAAAGGAAGAGGTGTGTTTGGCTCTGCGTGGTTCAGGAGAAGGTGCTGCCGTTGGAAGGTTGCAGAGCCCGCTCAGAGCTGTGGGCAGTGGTGAGGTTCAACCAGTCTCAGCCTCTGCCCAATGCTTTGGGCTAGAGAAAGCCATATTGGCGGCTTCACTAGCCTTTGTGCAATCCCCCAGCAGAGAAGCGTGACCACTGGGTTTATATGGATGTTCTCAGGACACTCGGGATGTTCTGGAGCTCCCGCTGACTTCTGTGGCAGAGCATCAAGCGTTAAATGACTTTTTCGCTTCTGGCTCTGGCTTGCTGGTTATCTTGATATGCAAATACCAGTACTGCCATTATAACTCGCTATGCTTATTGCTTAATTGATGAGCAGGAGCAGTGTACCCACATAATTCAGGGGATTACAGGGCTTGCCCCACTCAGTTTGTGATTCAAGCACGTGATAAAGAATGGTTCGTGCTGAAAGTCCCTGCCCTGTCATCAATTGTCCTCCTCCTTCTCAGAAGTGTTCTGGGCAGGCTTGTGGTTACCATTTATCATCTGCCCCTAGCCCCTGTTGATACCAGCCCCAAAGTTCTGCTCCCACCTGTTGGGTGACTTCCTAAAGCATGGTTGCTAGCTCAGCTGGAGTCACTGAGGCCGGTTCTTAGGCAGTCCTTATGATGAAATTGTCTTTTCTGGTCTGAAAATATATGAATTAATCTATCTGCTTTGAGTAGCTACATCAGGGCATAACGATGTGCACGTGTGGACTTGATGCACAAGCATCTCTTGCAAATGATTCCTTGTGTGATCAAGGGTCCTATTGTCTCAAGGGAGGTTTCCTGGGGGCAGCTACTTGTCTCTCTTTATACACTCCCATCAAGCCTAAGCCAAGAGGAGCCTGGTGGGACTGTCCCCAAACTGAGCAGTGTCCCAAGACAATGCTGCAGAGTGACCTTGGCCCCTGTTTTCCCTTTGTGGGCACCATTAGCCATGCTCTCCGGGCTCCTGCCGACAACGTGCTAAGTCAGCAGCTGAAGGACAGAGCTCCTTTGCAGACTGAACCCCCTCCTCCCTCCAGGCCCAGCGAGCTGTGGTCAGGCTGCGGGGCTGGCTCTTCCAACCAGGACTCTTCTGAACTGTTCTCTTTTGTTTCAGATGGCATCTGCACCCAGAGCACCAGGTCCCCTCTCTGCAGAGAGTTAAAAAAGCTCCGATGGATACAGAAGACTCTCTTTGTGCGGCTAAAAAGAAGCAGACAATTTGGAGTCTGTGTAAAAAATATTTAATGTAAGAAATTTTCATGTGAATATTAACATAAAAAGACCTCTTTAGTTTCTAAAGATTTTTTTTTTGTCATATTCTTAAGATAGAGAATTTAAAGAACAAGAGCTTTTTTTGGCATTGTCCTAATGATGTTTTGATACAGTTTCCATGCATTTTATTTTTTATTATTATTTTCCTAATTTCCGCTTCCCCCGCCCCAATAGCCATACTACCCAGTAATGATAATTCCATAATCGTTAACTGTAATTACAGTATCCAACCACAACATTTAGTTTTTGCATGATACATCCTTATAATTCAAGGTTTTTTGTAAACAGAGACAACAGATTGTGGGCCCCCTGCAATATGTGACAGAGCAGATTCTGTCATACTCTGTTACTTATTTCTGCCCATCTTTGGCGTGGTGATTTCTTTTATCTAAAGTAAGATGGAAAATATTACCATTGTTCTTGTCTAAAAGATTGCCCAGTCTATGTTGTGTGAGTGCATATGTTCCTGCTGTACGCTTGAGGGGGGATGAGGACACAGACCATTAAGTTTTGACAAAGTACAGCAATATTTGTCAAGGGAAACTGTGAAGGGAAGAAAACATAGCAACAAATTATCTGTCTATATTGTGTGGTTTCAATGATTCCTTATGCACCCAGAAGTCCTATTGCTTCTGCCTGCCTTGAAGACCTTCAGCTGCAGAGGCTTTTAAAACAGTCTTGAAACCAGTGAACTTTGAAGTCTATAAAAACAGAAATGAACATCTGTTTGTATGTTAAGACCTCACTGAACTGGATGCCATGTGGAGAATCCTTAGCTGAATATAGAAGGCCTTCAAATACTGAAGAGGAGGTAAATATTCTCTATCACTTCATCCTGAAAGGCTTTTTCTCTTGGTCTATTAGAATTGCCCATTTTAAACTGTTGGAGCCTGGATGATTAACAAAATGAGAAATAGACTTCCACACTGTCAACTTTACCTTCACTGCAAACTGCCAGACTCTGCTAGCGAATGGTTCAACACTCCATTAAGTATTTCAGGTTCTTCAGTGTGGGAAAAACAGTGAGCTTTTCAGTGTTTCTTAAATGTTATAAATTGCTACCAGTCAGACTGAAGGTTTGGGAAGCAGGAAGGAGACTCCCACCGCAAATTAACCAGTACCCCTTTTATATACCCTGGCACTAAGGATTGCAGTGTTCTATTTCTGAGATTATTTCAAGTGCTACAAGATGCAGTTGTGAGGTAAAAAGAACAGCAGAGGCCAAGGGTGGAAACTGCAAAGGTTTAACCAAGTAAATTATAATTCTAGCAGTAGAGCGAGAGCTGAATTGTAGTGTGCCATAATCCAGACAGCATTCTCCTGTAACTGAATTGTACCTGGGGATTTTGCCTTGAGGATGAATATTTGAAAGAAAAGGACTTTTCTATACCCATTTTCATCCATTAACAGTGCTTAGTATATGTTGATTTCCTTAATTGCAACAATCTGCCAGGCCATCACTTGATTCGCAAGTCACCCTGACTAACCTGATCTTGCTAACTGTGACAGGGGAAACGTTTGAAGACATGGGGTGATACCTGCTTGGTTTTCTTACGTTTGCAGTATTGGGGTTTGTATTTTTTTTCTGTGGAGTTGCAGGTGTAATTAACATGGTGGTTGAGACCCCTCAGATTCTGTGGTTCGCTGACAAGACATAAGCAGCTTTACAACACTGAACTGGTCAGCTTAACAGCAGGCTTATGAACAATGTTCCATTAACAAATCAGTTTGGAGAAATATGTCAATTAGTAATCACAAGAAATCCGATTTCTATTTTATTTAATGGAAAGTTTAATAAAGATTATTTAAATACATTCAACTACTTTGCATTGTCCTATATACACTTAAATACCACTTCTGAGGGGTGATTCTGCCCTTCTGCTCCACTCTGGTGAGACCCCTCCTGGAGTTCTGATGTTGGGAGCTCCAGAGCTGGATGCAGAAGGACACAGACTTTTTGGAGTAGGTCAGGAGGTGGTCACAAAGATGGTCAGAGGGCTGCAGCTCCCACAGCCTGACTTCTTGTATCAACACCATTTTTACCTTTGATGTTTTAATTTACTGAATTACATTAAGTGTAAAAATACAGTAATTTGCTGGGATAAAGCCAGTCTAAGGTAGCTTCAAGGAACACACAGAGAAGGCAAACCCCCAAAATATATTTCTGGTAAAATGCTACCAGAGGGAGCCTGTACAGTTCCATGAATGCAGTGATAAAATTTCCATTTTGCAAAAGAAACACATAGAAATGGTTCTTTTAATAATTCTTCACCATTTTACTGTTCTTCCTGCTGAGACTGCTAAATGCTTTTTTGGCCTGAATGACATTAACATCACTCCCTCCTTGAAATGAGAGCTGTTATTATCACATTCACCCTTATTTCTGTGGTTGAGGAAGAGAAAGCAACACAAGTACCAAACCCGATTATTATTTGTGCGTTGGGAGTTCAGAATCAAATGGAACACAGGAGTGTGAAAAATCCGAGATAATTGTCATTTATATGTTGTTTTCATTGGGTTGGATTTCAGTTATTTGTGTAAACCCAGAGTATCTCAGTGGGAAAGGATTCACTTGAATACAGTTTTAATGTTTCAAATATTTACCTAGTTATATTTTAATTTAGTAGTCTGTCGTAAATATGTGATTATAATCAAAAATGTGATTTTTACAGAGAAAGAAGCTGGGATTTTTTTTGTTCATGCTTCTTTCCTACTTTCAGTAGTACAATCAGAAGAACAACCTAAACTTTCAGAGCCAGGAGGGAAGGGGGGGGAAAAAAGGCTACCTTTTGACTGAGACACTGGATTAACTTCCTAAGTTTCTTCTTGCTGCTGTTTGCAGGGCTCAGTTTTACTCTTTATCTCCAAAGACCACGTTTGTTAAGCTTTGGGAGTCTCAGTGAAACTGAGGCAAAGGTGGAACAACCATTAAGAAGTGGCCTGGACACAGAGTCAAAAGGTGTCCTAATGCCATAGGGCATATTGGGTTTAATTTATAGGTGCTCTCTCTATATTCTTCTTCCTCTGTGGGGAAACATGGCTGCATCCTTCTTCCCAGGCATCCACCTTTTCCCCCTTCACTGACTCCCAGTTTCTACCATCAGGGTGAGAATGAGGAGTGAGACCCGCTCTGGAGTTGAGTTAATGAAGGAGTTTCCCACTAGGTGGTAGTGAAGAGAATCGTGTCGCACATACTGGGCAGTGCACATTTTTATTTTTATTTTTTTTTTCTCGAGGGGAATCCCAGAAGGAATCCCAGGCAGAGCAGCCTAGCCTAGCTCTGAGCTATGCTGTGAAAACTGCATCTCTTAATTATTTCCGTTCCCTTCCCTTTCTGCTCATTTCCATGCTATTTGTTCCTCCCAAACCAAGCAGGGTTGACAACAATACCTGTCATGTCCTTTCCTGAAAGGTGAAGTGTCTACATGAAGCTACTCTGGTTCTCTTTCCACCTCCACTAGAGCAGAATCAAGACCGGTGAGCTAAATGTCATCTAATGACATTTAAGCAATTTGGAGGTGAGGACTCTTTGTAGCTGGTACTTTCATCTGATTTTTCTCCACCACGCTTGCCTCTGGGAGCTACCCTTCCAAACATGAAAAGAAAAAAAACCAAACCACCTTATTTTTGTTTGCTGCTAGTTTTGAAATACCTTGACAGGTCAAAGTAATGCGTCACTCTACATCAAAGCTTTCAGACAGAACAGGTATTTTGGAAGGACTTTGTAATGTCAGAGTAAACCGTCACTGAAATTCAGAGTAAAGCTCTCTCGTAGGTCCAAAGAGACTGTACAAAAGATATGCTGAGAAAATTATCTGGGGAGTGGAAGCCGTGCTCCAGTTTCCAGTAAAAGCAGATGCTGGGTCTGCAAGGAAGAATAAATTCCTCCTGTGAATTCATCCCACCACTACCCTGTAGTGATAGAGCAAGCTTGTGAAATCATTTAGTAGTCTAGTCACAAAGCCTGAGACGCTGAAAAAAATTATACTTTAATTGCTCATCAACTATAAATCATTTGTGACAAATTAATGTGCTGGAAATTTTGCAAGACTGAGAAACTGGAAGCTATTCCAATAAGAACACAAAGCAGGGATATTGTTTCGTAGATACCAGTATCAGTTTTACATCCTTTTCTCAGGGGAGGAAAAAAAAATTAAGAAAGGCTCTTTAGTACAACAAGGCTAAAGCACTGATTTATCTTTCCCTGCATCAATTCAAAAGCATGGAGGTTTTTTTTTCCCCCCTCTTGCATTTCCTCTATCGTATTTGGAGAAAAGGGCAGCATAAAAGGGCATCCCAGAGACAACAGGGCTGCGTCACAGCAGAGTGAGGGTTCCAAATTGTCTGTTTTCTAATTGTTACTATAGATTTTTCTGTGGTGCTGAGGGAGAATAAAGGAAGGGACCTTCTCCCTTGCGCAAGCCCTAGCCAGGGCCTGAGCACTTTTTTCACAGGGGATGTGTGAAGACCAGCATTTGCACCACAACTGATGGAGCAGGCTGTGTAGCCCACAGCTCAAGATTTTGAGCCTGACTCTCTCCTTGTATCGCGTCCACCAAAGCTTTCTGTACCTGCTGAGGCGGGCACAAGCACTGTGTGGGGGGTGTCAGCTGGAGGGCAAAGGGGTGTATGGTCAAGCAGGGAGAAAGTTTTTCAAGGTAGCCCAGCCCAAGCTGGATGAGAGGAAACATTAATGTTACTCACCATCTAATCCTTCCCATACACCTGCCTGCCATGACCAACCCCAGCAGGGATCACAGGAAGCTCAGCAGTCCCAGTACTTGGAGTGTTTCTACCTCATAGTTGATAAACCTGATTCTCAAACAGATTTTAGCAAGTGGGTTGAGTGCCAATTACGTCAGGAGCTCTAAAGCCCTTCCTGTCCACGAGGCCAAAGGGCTGTGAAAAGCACAGAGGATTTGGATGCTGAGGTGTGACAACAACCCAAATCACTCATTTTCAATGAATGAAGATGCAGGCGTACCTTTATCAGGAGGGAAGCCTTCAAAGCCCAGCTCCACCTCACTGAAAGTACCACTGAACTGAAGGGTGGGAATCCCAGGCATTCTCTCCACCGACACAGGTCGGTCTGGGCTGCGGACGCAGCACCTTCCTCCTGCAGCACCCCAAAACTTCAGGTGGCAGGAGCAGGCTGCAGTTTCCTCTGCACTGGTGAAGGAAGGGAGCCGAGTGAGCCGCCCGAGATTACACAGACAACCGGTAACAGAACCGAGCAGAAACCAGCCGTTCCTTACTTTTAATCCCGAGTCACGACTACACACCAGCCTAAGTTCTTTTCCATTCAAATGAATAAATGAGATGGATAACGTGGAAATTATTCATTCAACCCATTATTAGAAATAAACCAGGGTGGGCTCCAAATGCCATTCTAGAGGCACCTGGCATCTCTCTAGAGGCAATGAGAACGTCCCATTAATTTGTTGAAGATTCAAGCAAAATTTTATTAAGGCATAGAATTTCTCCATACTTAAAAAAGAAAAAAAATCCAAACACCTATTTTTACCAGACCCAGGCATTGTTCTTCTATTTATATTTAATGCAGTTACATCACCTCCACCTGGAAGCGAGGACCAGCTCTCCTCCCTCCCACACCAAGAGGAGTGATGCCAGGGACTGGGACCACAGCCCCCGGCTCCGCACAGCCCCGGAGCTCGGTGGGGAAGGGCTGGGAGCCGGGAGTAACCCCAGTAACCCAGGACCGGAGATTTGGCAGCACCAAAAAAGCAGGAGGAGAGAGACGAGACCGGCACCGAGGGCAGCCAGTTCCTCGGCCAGGAACCTGCCGGGTTTGACCCGGGGCTGGTGTAAGAACACGGAGCACAGGGTTTTTATTTGGTCAAAGTTTCTTGCATGTTGTTTTCCTTCCTTAAAAAACAAATCATTTTGAGCATTCGATGCTATTTATTCTACTCGCTTTGTTTAAAAGATAACAAACTGGAAGACACACAGATATACCTCCAGAAGCACACTGCGAATTTAAATTAAACACTGGAATTTATGAATTACCTTACCTGGACTTTCCGTTTACCACCTAACCCTCCTTCAGAAGGACACCCCCCCCAGCAGCAATCCACAGCCGTTCCCCGGCAGCCCCGTTCCCCCGCCGGACGGCAGGAGCCCGGCTGCCGCGCCCGGATGGGGGAAGAGCAGCCCAGCCTCCCGGTGGAGCCCAAATCGGGCCGGCTCTCCCGGTGGCTCGGGACCCAGCCCC
>JAOQGH010000005.1:21184330-21217261 GCA_025769975.1 Gallinago jamesoni | reverse complement strand
CAGCCCCTCACAGCCCACCCCCCAGCTCGCTCTCAGCTTTTCTGACGGAGAAAAGCTCCGGTTCTCCCGCCCGCTCCTTAGGGACACCCGGCACACCGAACCAGCCCGCCCGCGCCTGAACAGCGGAACGAGGCGCGGCCGGGCCCGACAACCAGCACCCCGCCGCTTCTTCCTTTTCCCTTGCCCAGAGCGCCTGCGCGCGGCCGGCGGCGGCTTACCGGCACGTGAGGCTGTTGTGGGCACGTGACCCCGCGCACCGCCCGGCCCCGCCCCCGGCGTGCGCGAGCGCGGGGACGCGGCGCGGCCTGGCCCTGGGGCCGCCCGGTGCCCGCCGCCTCCCCGCCCCCGCCCCGCCCCGCGCTGCTGCTGCTGCCGCCGCCGCCGCCGCTGCCTCGCCGGCCATGAGGCCCCGCCGGCGCCCTAGCGCGGCCCTGCCTCGCGGCTGCTGAGCCTCCGCCCTCCCCGCCACCACCATCGCCCTCTCCGCCATCCCCTCCCCGCCCGAGCGGGGACCCCCCCTTCGCTCCCCTCCCTCCACACAGCCGCCGCCATGTTGGGCCGGGAGCCGCAGCGGGGCCGCCACTGAGCCCCGGAGCCTGCGAGGCGGAGGAGGAGGAGGCGGAGGAGGAGGCGGAGGAGGAGCCCGAGGCCTGGCCGCCTCGCACAGCCCAGCCGGCCGGCCGCCCAGCCGCAGCCATGGCGGAGCAGACCTACTCCTGGTGAGCCGCGGGGCCGAGGCCGGGCGCCGGCGCTGCGGGCCGCGGGTGCGGGGGAGGGGGAGGCGGGGAGCGGCCCCCCGGTGAGGGCTGGACCGGGCTGGGCGCGGGGGGGGGTTGTTCCGACCCGGCCTCCTTGCGAGCGGGGAGGGGGGTGCGGGTGTGAGGGGGAGCCGGCGCCGCGCCTCGCCTGGGGCCGCGGGACCGCCGGTGGGGGGCTGGGGCATAAAGGGCCGGAGGGGCCGCGGCCGGAGGTTTAAGCGCGGCTGAGGAGGAGGGATTAGGGGGAAGGGAGGAGGGACGCCGTGCGAGCCGACTGGGCTGTGAGGAATCCCCCCCAACGAGGCCGGGGTGGCTGTGGGCAGGCCGGTGGTTGTCATCCTCCCCCGGCCCGGGGGTCTCCTCAGGTGAGCTGGATCTCTGCGGGGCTGGCGCTGGTACCCGGCCATCCTCCGGGCCTGGCGGAGGGACGGTGCCGGCTGCGAGGCTGCAGGTAATCCCTGTGCCTGAAGGGAGGCTGGTGTCAGCACAGGCTGGCCGGTACGGCAGTGGCATGTGTGTATTTTCACCCTGTGACAATGGTCTTGTTCTGTGTACAGGAAATAGAACGAGAAGGAAGAGACCAGTTCCTGTGGGAAGACATGAAGTATAGCAAATGAAAGTAGAGGGCATTTTTTCCTGTGTCCTGACAGTGTCTCGGGCCTAGCTGGCAGGGGATTGAAGGGACAGGGTTCAGTTTCTTCATATAATTCTGGGGGTTTTTTGGTGTTGTCAGGATCTACAACCAAAATATCTCAAATAATTTGCCTGTGCATCAGCTCTGTTGACCTGACCACTGCAGCAATTTGGGATACTCTTACTGAATTTTAAATCCATTCCAGTGATACCAAGCAGAGTTGTTTCTTAGATCTTTATGAAAAAAAAAGATATAATATCCTTATTTAATAAGGAGTTAAATCTCAGCTTTTGACCTTGGTGAGTGCTGAATGTGGAAAAGGACCTGACTATGCATGAATATTCCTATTCTGAATGGTTCTGGAAATCTTTCCCATTACTTTTTCAGAACTTGTGGGGATTTCTGTTCTGCCACATGTTGAGACTTTGGCAGCCCCTTCTCCCACCTTGTGTCACTCCTCTGTCAAGAGCCAATATATGTATTGGTTGTTTGCTTTTTAGATGTCCTTATTTTTTTTTTGTGAGCTCAGTTCAGGCGGTGATCCGCTCTGCTTTAAAACATAAGCAAAAAGACAACTTCTTTGACTTAAAGGATTTACTACATATTGTTACAGTAAGTGAATGTTGGTACAGATTTAGGCAGTTTAATGCAGTTCAATTAAATGTGTCTCAAGAACTACTATCTTGGTGTGTTTTAACTGCAGAAAGAAATTATAAATTCATAAACTGCTCTGGGATTTATCAGCTTTCTTTGAAAAACTAAATGAAACAAAAAGTCAATTGTACATTATTTTGATCTTTAACTCCTTTGCTTTTTTGCAAAAGTGTCTTTGCCATAGTGGTATTCTAAAGGGAGGGTTTTTTACAGAGGTTGGGAGGAGGATTAACTCTTCTTTAGGTGGTGTATTTTAAGGGCCTGAAGTTGGGATTTGAGTTGTTCTTCACTGCTTGTTAGATGGATCACAAGAATGCCAGTTATTTCTTACAGTACTGAGGTTGTAGCAGAACAAAGATACGAGGCTTATGTCTCAAAACATTGTAATTTTATGTCTATATTCACTAATGTGTCTTCATGTTTTTGAGGTTTCTGTCACTTTGCGTTTTGGCCCATAGTCAGCATTGTCTGGGAGCTATGGAAAGAGCAAAAACTCCAGTTTCAGACTAAAGAGTCCTGTTCTGTAACTTGTAGCTCTTCTCTGCAGATGCATGTTTAATTACTTACACTTCTAGCAACAATCTTGCATTTGTTTATTTTTAATTATGGTAATGCAGCTCAGCATAAAATTGGCTAGTGCTTTAGTGCTTTTAGGAAAAATGTGCTTGTTGTCCACTGAGGAAACCGGTACTTCTGTACAGAAGGGTTGTGCAGAATTGTGGCCGGTAATTAGTGCAGTTGCACGGTTTTGAAGTTGGCAGGTTGCATCCTGTCTGTTGGCTGGACCTGGTCTTCTTTTTTGTGTGTTGCAAAGGCTTTCTCAGAACGAGTGCTTTCCCTGTTGCTCGTTGTGCTGTCAAGCTGCTGAGCAGGTATCTTGTTTGACATTAAGAAAAATCCTTTCACGTACCTGTCTCTGTATAGATGGAGATTGGTCCCTGGCCCCAGTAGAGCTTCCCTTTTGTCCAGGAGCGTAAGGCCCAATTATGCCTCTTTTTGTGCATAACTATCAACAAGCATCGTAGAATCACTGTAGCTTGATAAGATATGTTAAAGGTTTATTTGGGCTTGATTTTTTTTTTTTTTTCTTAATTGTTGTCAGACGTGTTAGAAATGCCTTGAAAAGATGTACTTGCAAGTTATGGTTACGGGACGTTAGCATTGCCCGACACGCAAAATAGGGCTTTTTTCAGTGCTTGATGTCTCTGTTAATGATGTTATTTTGAAGAGATAAGAACTAATTCTAATTTTGCTATATTAATTGTTTTGAAAAAATGTAAATTTGACATTTTAAGGTGAGTTTATATTTCTCTTTTAGTTACCAAGTGAAATTGATTGCAATTACTTTTACTAAGGTATTATAAGGCAGTACTTGTGCTTTTCCCCCATCCCTTTCATAATTTTAAATACATAGGTTGTCTTTTGTTACTATTCTTGTGAGTTATTTCTTGCAACAACCTCTTTTCCTTTTTGCCTTCAGTGATGCCCACCTCTATAACCATCTGTACTTTTATTTAGCTCTTTTTTAATGTCTTAAATAGTCTTGCTGACCCAGTATTTCTGATATGTGTATTATCCCTGAAAGGAGGATCTACTGAGAATTTTGCTGGTGAAACTGAATGCTGTCATCCTGGAAAAACCAATTTTAATATGAAATGTGGGATAAGTGCCAGATGGAAATACTCTTTCAAAGGATACGCACTTTTTTGGAAAAAAGAGTGCTTGAATAAAATGCTCGTCAGTAGTTAGGAGAGAAACTTTCTTTGTCAGGTACCTGCAATAATAGAAGGATGTTATGAGAGCTGTGTGTTATACTGCTGTTACTCAAATCTGCAAGAAACAGAGGAACGTGACTGATGCATTGCAAGGTTGCTCATGATTTTCTACATTAAACGAGAGCTGAAATTAATTTCCTGCAAGTGGAATGGATTGGGAGAGGAAAGAGGTTGTGGAATACCCTTCTTTCCTTTTGCTTCCTGCCTGTACTCCAGCAAGGAAATGGGACCAGGTAGCGACAAAAGCTCCTGCTACAACAGAGGGGGGAATAAATATGGGAAGAGCTGTTTGCCCGTCACTAATGTGTGTGTGTGTGTAAGAGGTTAGTAACTGCCAAGGATTTTATCTTCAGGCACCAAGCTGTTGGAAGTATTACAGCAGATGAATATGGAAGCAGCAGGACCTAGATCATGACTTCATGGAATACTTGGTCTTTCCTTAATTTCTAGCACCTTGTGGTGAGATTTTTGCGCTGGATCCTATTTAGAGCACACAGCAGTGTGCGTATCTTGTTTATCTTTGGTTAGTAGGTGTTTAGTGTTTTTCAAGGCCTGATGTAACACCCCCTCCCTTCTTACTGCTGCCCAGTCTGGCAATAGAGATTGCTTTGTTCTTTTTTTTTGCCCTTTGAATGCACAAAAGATTTTTACAGTTTCCTTCATATGTGAAGAGAGAAAGAAGGAGATTTCTATACCAAAATCAAAGATATTTTTAATTTTTCCTTTCCCAGAGCATTGTATAAAAGTACTATGGATTGCAATGTGTGCATGTCCTGTCAGGGTGATGATTAGGAGACAGGCTGGGAGGGTAAGCTAAGAACAAAAAAAGGAGCTGCTGTATTGAGTCACTAATCTTAAAAAGACTGAACTCCCTCTTAAATGGTTTAATCAGTGGAATGATTCTTGTATTAGCCATCAAATGTTTGATGAGTGAAATGGTGGTATATTTAGAAACTTCTACGTAATGCAAAGGGTGTGGAAATTAAGTCTAATGATGTGTAAAAGTAATCAATGAAGCTACTGGGTTCTGGAATAAGTGTAAATGTACAATGGTGCCTTTGCTTCTGGGAGAATTCAAATTGGTTGGTGTTAAAAGTCTTTCTAGATTCAAAGGTCTGAGAATTTTCTTTCATTGCCTTTAAGCATTTAGCATGCTGCTGCCATGAGTCAAAATAGTCTCTTCCAAAAGACTGAGGTAGTGCTTTTAAGTGGCTGGATTAGATGTGTATGTGGGAGGGCAGGGAGTAAGAGGAGCTATAACTTGTTGACAGAACTTGTCACGTACTAGTAAAATAAGTGTTTGCATTCAAGATTTTTTACTTGCTTTGCTTAGTTTAGGCTGAGAGACTTTAATGGACTAATTAAGGTGTTTTGAGGGTGGAAGGCAGTTTATAACAGAAACAAAACAAATCATTCACCTGAATTTTCAAAGTATTGCACTTTTTAGACAACAGATTGCAAAGCGTATAGTTGGAATCCTGTTGTGTGTGCTGTCTAAAATCTTTCATGAAAGCTTTGCATACAAACATGGAGTTTGGCCTTTAATCTCACATTTTTCAGGAACTGAAATTACCAGCCACATTCCATTTTAACGATTGTTAGAAGCCTCCTGAGGACAAGGATGTCATTGTATGAACATGTGTGAGTATCTGGCATCAGAAAAGTGACTTAAATCTCAGTCAATTTGAGAATATCAGGTTTATATTTAATATGTTTGTCTTTCACTACTAGTCTCACTTCATTTGTTTGTCACCCTCCCTATCTCAGACTGTGTGTCATGTAGGCAGGGACTCTGCAGCACTGGGTTGAAAGACAAAATAGGCAAAGAGCACGCGATTAGTTGAAGTTCACAGATGCTTGAGTGTAGGTACATGCAATGACTCTGATTAGCAAAGGGATTAAATTTTTCCTACTTCAATGTGAAGGCTGTATTTACTAACATATTAGTAATTCTTTAAGAAAAATTTAAAAGTGAAGAATATAAATCAATGTTTTCTTGGTGCTGGTGTGCTGTACCTATTTTAATTAAGTTTTCTGTTGGTTCTGCCTTTAGCTGTTTCAGGATATTGTGGCAGTGGAAGTCAGTGGTTCCTTGCTTTTTACCCAGCGAGTTCAGAACTTGTCCAGGATGTAGGAGATCAGTTCCATCCCCCAGGGTTTCTGACCTTGCGTCTCTCACCTTCCAGGGGAGCGCTCTCATCACCAAACTATGTGTTATTCAGAGGTTGAGCTTTATGTGTCTTTTTGAATCTGTATCTCTTCATGTGGAGTTCTGTAAGTACTTGCTGGGCCCGGAAGCAGGCCTGCCTTGCGGCATTAATAATCAAAATACTCATTTGGGATTGGCGGCGACCTGGCTTCCCCTTCCTGCCTTGGTAAAAATGTCGGTGGAAGACTGAAAGGCCTGTAGTCTGTGGGGATAGTTCAGGCTGCTTTCCTGGAGATGAAAGCTTGAATTCCCACAAACTGAAGAAAACCTGAATGTTATTTCCCATATCCTAGGTAATTGAGCTGTTAGGTACGTGGATCTACTGTTATCACTACCTTTTCTTGTGTTCTGTGTCAGGTTTGGTGAACCTGAGAGCATCTCTCTCTTTTATTGATGGATGTGATCCAATAAAATAGTTGCTTATTTTGTACATTTTGGACTTGGTATGAGTTAAGCAACCTGATGCTGTTGGAATTGGAGGAATTATGTGAGGACCATCAGACAGGCCACATTAATTCAGGATATTAAGTTCTCTTGAGATAGATATGTTTTGGTGAATACCACAGTTTTAAATAATAGGCTCAGATGCTGAAATCTATGTCATTAATTGTTTGTCACTGAAACACAATGCCAAAAAATGTGAACTTATGAAACCTTCCCACAAGAAGTACTTTGAAATACCTGTCACGCTTTTAAAATACCGTGATTTTGATTTTCTAAGATTTGGAAGAAGAGCAAAATGGATTCTGGTCTTATTTTAGTATCTCAGCTATTTTATTTCATTATTTCGGCAATGTGATGTATCAACATCTCTGGTCTAAGTGCCACCATCTTTATTGCCCTTTGACATTTTATGATGATTCTAAGCATTATAATATACTCTAAAAGCAAATAATTGACACAAGCCGTTTAGTCAAACAGTCTAATTTAATTCTGGTGACATCTGAGTTAAGTTTCCAGGAAGAACAGAGGCTGAAATTGGTAGAAAAAAAATCATTGTGTACTTTTTCTTTCTGGTGCTGCATTGCTTTAGTATAACTGATCAAGATTAAAATATGAAACGATTTAGCCAATTATGTGGGCTGAGTGAAGTGGAGTGAAACACAAGCTAGTGGGCTAGCTGAACTGGAGCCAGGCAATCAAACTGACTTTGAAAGGTGATGATTTAATAAGATTAGTGGAGCATATGTGTCATTAAAACACTTTCCCCATTCCCTTTCTCCCTCTTTAATTCTTCCAAGGGTGCTAACGTTGATGATCTTTTCTCCTACATCTTTTTCAAGTGGTATATGTGCTTGAAATAATCTGATCTACGCCAGATACTACTCTGATACCGCCAGACCAGGGTTCTCCTCTCATGGACCATCCCTACAGAAACTCAGCTCTCATGATGCATTAAGTGTGTCTTTCTCCACTAGAACCACCATGATGACATTATCCCAGAACAGATTAATTGTGTAGCTGTCGTGCTGTCATCTTCATTATTAGATTCTGTTGAGTATTTCTTTCTAGGGCTGGGTCTAAGCCTCAGGTCCCAGTTTCACTTGGATAGTTTCCATATCTCTATGTCACAGTAAGTGGCATGGTATAGACTGGGGTGACAGAAAGTCTGAATGTTCTGCTGACTTTTTGGAGAGATATTCTGTAACTGATAACTAAGCAATTAAACCAGAACGTTTTTAATATTCTACGACAACAAGTATTCAAAATAATAAATATATTAAATGAGACAATCCTTATACTTCACTTGTGTGGCGACAGGGTATAAGGATGGAGCAACTTTTTCTTTCAGGCTGTCAGGACAGGAGTTCTTTAAAATCATCACAGTCGGTGTCCTAAAGTAGAAAAGAGCACACAAAGAAAATTATTCTCTATTGCACAGTCTTGTGCTTCAGGTGCCTCCCTTATTACTGAAGTTGGAGAGATATAATCATATCTTACGGTTTATATATGGTAGCATTTTCCCTAACAAGTGGAATCTGAAAGGAAAATGATGGTGTTTGATTCTCATTTCTCCTCTTCTTCCTTTGAAAAACAGTATTTTCTTCTGTGTTGTCAGGTTTGGATATTGTTCCTTTACTTCCTGTAGCTAGTTCATGCGTTCTTGACCCAAGAAAGTCTTTTCCCTTGCAGCATAGGTGTGTAGCTGAAGACTGTGAAATGATTCTCTTCCATTTTTACGCCTTAGCTGCATTTCTGCGGGCGTCTCCATGACAGAGGTAGTGTGGGAGAAGCAGGAGAAGACCCAGGGGGTCCCACCCTCTGTCCACACACAATCTCTTAACTTTAGGCACGAGTTGGCAAGCTTACCTGGGGAATAGGCTGGAATCCACATTCAGTCCAGCTGCTAAAAGAAAAAAAAAAAGTGCTGTGCAGTGTGAACTATTGGATTTTAAAGCCAAGCACCTTCCAGTCCTCAGGTGCTATTGATTAGTTCTACCTGGTCAGTGCTTTTCTGCTTGCCATTTTCTGTCTCGAAAGCCCAAATTTACTTCTCTGTTCCTATGGACTCTGCTGGTTTTAGACAGGGGTATCTTTGAGATGTCCTTTTGTTCATCTGATAACTAGCCAGCAGATAACTTCTAGTAAATTTACAATGATACGTAATTTCAGATAACTTCAAAAGTTTGTCCGAAGCTAACAGAGATCAGTAGAAATATTGAGACTTGAGAGTCTTCCACTGAATTGCAAAAGTTGGCGAACTCTTTGCTTACACCATTTTCTCCTGTTGGTAGTATGGCAAATAGCAGCTTCACACTGGACTAGCAGAAGTGCCGTAGGGCTGGATTCGTGGAGCAACTGAGCTTCAGGTGGTCTCAGCACGTCCACGTGGTGTGTCTGTCTGCAGCAGCGGGGCACAGGTAGTTTTGCAGAGGTTTTTTCCACACAGGCCAAGCTAGTAACAAGTGTACATCCTCCGGGTTTATTTTAATTTCAGTAGTCGCTTGGATTAATGAATTCAGTTTACTCCACTGGAGATAGCATAGCTTGGGCAAGGGCAAGCATTTGAGCTCTGGGACAGTGCCATTAGCAGGACAGAGCTGAGCACAGCAGCTGAGTTACAGCTGGCTCTGCTGCACTGGTAGTTCTGGTGTCTGTGGCACGTAGCAGTCTGCCATCCCTTCTTCTGTTGGACAGCTAGCTCTGATTTAAAACGTGATTTAAATTTATATGGAAACTTTTGTAGTGGGTAGAAATTCAACAATGAATTCTGAATAATCATTGTAATTAGGATCAACCAGCTGTTGGTACAGATATGTTGGGCGTATGAGACCAAGGCTCAATGGTATGTTATTATACAAAGGACTGTTTTTACTAGTATAAATTTACCACTGTCAAGGCTGTGTTTGTGATTCGTCTTACCATCATCTGTGTCAGACCCATTTGTCAAGATAAAATAGGTGCAGTGTGACTTGGACTTAATTAGTCATTGGGAAGTCCACTTTCCAGGTGACTGTTAGCTAAAGGTGAGGTTGGTGGAATAGGAGGCGGCAAACAGAGCTGGGTTATATGGATTTCTGTAGCCTGTATGGTGAGGTGAGGTACATATGTGTCTTGCTTTCTAGGTTTGATAGTGCAAGGTCATTCTGGTCCTTTTTAGATGGATGGTCTGTTTGCTGGAGGAAAGATTATCCTCTCTGTGAACCCTTCTCAAGGTGGCTGGTCCTATACCTTCACTTGAATGGCTGCTCTGAGAAGTTATCACAAAGGGCTAGAAGCTCTCATGGGGAATATTATGATCTCTGTAGGGTCTTGAAGAGTAGAAACTAATTAAGCTTTGTGTTGAAAATAGTTTAAAGAGCTTTTTTTTTTTTTTTTTTCCTCTTGAAATAGGAAACTTTAAACCTAAATAGTGAAGAGATAGATTGTTTTTTTTTTTTAATTTTATGCTAACTTGACTACTTCTAAAGCAGATGCAGCTGTAAGCAGTTACAGATGGTACAGAACAGAAAGAACCTCTTTATCATACTCAAGTGCCTTACAAGAACCCCAATGTTAGTTTTCCACTAGTTATCTTTCTATTTTTTTATGTTTTTAAAGATAGAACATAAAAAAGAGCTACCTTGAAGCTAAATCAAAAGATGAAAATAAACCAGAAATACTTCTCTGCAGGGTGCTTTACTGGAAGAAGTTTCATAAGAATCCCAAAGCACCCTCTCTAAAGAATCTGCCTACTTTTTGTTGTTGTCACAAACAAAGTTTTTTAGATATTTGGGCTAGAATATGTTGAAAATAGCTTCCATCTGTTTTTCTGCCTGCTTTTTGCACCTGGAACTGAAACTACTGCCTTAAGCCTGACACTGAAGCATATGAATATACCCTGCTTCTCTTGCACGCAGGTCTGTGTGGTGTTTATCTGTAAAGTGGCCACATTTATTACTGTCGAGACCTTTTTTGAGTTTGCCTCTGTCTTAATCAGAGGTAACAAAACCAGGGCAGCCAAAAAAATGGGCTGTATTTTGTATTTTCATGCCAGCTGCATCCCTTCTCTTTACCTTGTGCCGTTGTAAATAGTCACGTTTGCTGCAGGGTCTCCCCAGCCACCATCTGACCACATTATTTTGTCTTGATGCAGAGCTGGCACAAGGGAAGGTGCCTACCTTTGGCCAGACAGACTGGCTGCCCTACAGCTTTGACTCGTACACGAATGTACTTTCAGCATCGTCACTGAAGATTCATAGTTTGGTGCTGACGGTGCTAACTCATTCTTTATGGAATTTTTACGAAAATAGTCTTCAATTCTACGCAGGCATGTTATGATAAAGTATGTATCATCATCCTGTAGTGTGTGGGTAAGTCAGCTCATCAGTAGCACTCAGAGCTGCTCTTGCTGTACGACAAGGTCGTATTGATCAATTTGACTTTGGTTTTGGCTTGTTGATTGTAAGGCCTCATCGTTAAATGCTTTGATTAAACTATTAGCCGTTAGTTTTAGTTTTTGATCTGACTTTTGAATACATTGCTAAAAAGAGTTTGGATTTCTAAGCACATAATCAATAAAATACTGGCCTAAGTGTCGAAGGCATGAGGTGTGGTTTTGCTTTGGTTTTTTAAGTCAACAGTAGATTCAATTCACGTGAGATAATATACTTTTTTCTGACTTTCGTGATAAAACTAAGCAATGTTTTTTTTTCTGATTAGAGAACCTACTACATTTTGATATCTTAAAAAAAAAAGTATTAGAATCAAGATATTCTGCATATTTGCAAATTAAGTACTTGGTCTCTGAATTGCTGTTGCATTTCTGTTATGAGGAGGCAGTGACTTACCAAGAGGTGGGATTTGCAGCGTATTCTGCTGTCAGAACTCTGCTCTGCTTGATCAGCTCTACCACGAACAGAAAGAGACCTCATGAATGTGAGTTAACGCCTATTTTATTAGGCCTTGGCTCCAGCGAGCATTACACAGCAGAGAGTTAGAAGAAGAGCAGCACAGTATCTGCACTGCTGGCTCTGGATGTGGTGACAGTTACAAAGTCCAGAACTGGGTACAGACTTTATAGTGATCTGGGTGCTGTCCTGGAGTGAAGCTTTAATTACAGCCTCGGGATGCCCATGCAAGACAAAGGAGCGGGGCTAGAGCAAGCGCCTGGTGATAAAGGATGGAGCTGGTTGTGAGGAAAATCAGTTAAACAGGTAAATGCACAGAAGGTTTCTAGGTAATACTTTGAGAATGAGTTAGGCCACTCAGGATGGACTCTCCAGTGTGTGTCTTCAGTGAAGCTGTACACATAGAAGAGGACCAGCTTCATCTCCTCGTCTTGGTTCCTGGATGAGATCAAATCTGTCATTGAGTATTCCTTTGTATGCTTGGTAGAAAACTTGCTGCACTTTTTCTGTGTGTTCTTCTGTGCTGCTTCAGATGAAGATAGTTCTCTTACTCTGGCCTGAACTGTTTGTTATAGTCAGTTACTTGACTCTGCATCCCATAAGAAGTCAGATTGCGGATTTGTTAAGATTCATTGTCTTTCATATTTAGGTATTCTTTTCTCTCACTATGTTGTTTCCTGTTCAGGTGAAGCTGCCAAAAATGATTACAGATTTATCTTATGGTGCTTTACGGTAAGATTTACAAGGTGAAGTCGGTTATTAGGTCCTCAGAGGCAGGACAGCTTGTCCTGGCTCTAGTGCTGGATTATTTGTGCTTTTCAGGCAAGGGCTGCCTGCTTAGCTCTTGGTGTAGCAAACCGAGCAGTCACTTCAGGTCACAACATGAAGACACCTTGGCAAGCAGCTGGCCACCGTGGCCATGCGACATCTGCCCTTGTGCGAAGGGGCTGAAGGACGGACAGTCTCAGCCCAGCAGCGCGGTGTGGGGCTCTGCCCTTTGCACAGTACTGCAGGTGAACAGATGTACAGAAATTTCCATGCACATCCTGAGAGTCCTCTTTTTCTGCCACATAATTCATCTGTTTTCTTTTGTCGTTGCCCATTTTTAGCTGCTTGCTGGCACCGTGACAACCGTAATATTCCGCATATGATTAAATGTTGATAAATATGGCCAGGATGATGCGTGCTGGCTCAGTTGCACATTAGATGAACTTAGCCCTGGATCTTCAGAGGATGTTGGACACTGGGGTAATATCACCGCAAGAGGAGAAAGCTGAAGTCGAGCTCTTAGTCATATAGAGTATTTTTCTTCAACAACCTTTTTCAGGAGAATGCCATTGCTGGGCTTGGGTGACTGACAGTGTCTGGGACGAGGCTGAACTACATTTCTAGAAGACAGGCTGCTTTCTTATGTCACAAACTCAATTGTCTGGAACCTTGTTCAGCTAATTTACTGCTTCAGTTCTGGAAAACACTAATGTAATTTCCGTTCATCATGGTAAAGTGTGAAAATTTGTTATCCCTTGTTACTAATAATAGCCTTGAATTTACTGTTTGTAGTTTAAATATTGGAAGCTTTTTGTAATGGAATTTTTCTGTGCTATTAGGAAACTTGCTGTTGAATATCCTCTATCTTGGTACTGCATAGGAAATGGATAGCTTTGGATGAACAGGGTTCCAGAACTCCATGGCAATTTATTAATAGGATCTGCATGACTAATTTGGAAAGGCTGCAGTGCCATAGGGTTTCAAAATTTAGACCTGTTTGTTGAAGTGAGATAACAGAATCTCCTGACCCCTCCGGACACTGATTAATGCCCCAAATCAGCTGAAGAGATCCAGCTTATCCTCCGTTTCTCTGGCTTATTAATTCTTTTGCTGGCAATTTGTGCAAGACAGAGGAACCAAAGGAAATAATTTAAAAATAGTTGTAGGAATGTTGTGAATTCATGATTCTTAGAAAGTGTGGTGATGTCAGGGAGGTGATGTCCCCCATTTTTTCCATGCAAGCTTTTCAACACTGTAAAATCAAATGAGTATTTAGATTTTCTCTAGGTTGTAGACACCTGAGGCCTGTGACTCTGCAAAATGCCCAACTAATAGAAATTCATAGTGCTCTTATTTTGGTAACAAAGTTTGCTTTGGGTAGTAGATGTTTTGTAACTAAAAGTGTCTTGACTATATTATATGTCAAGAGATTATTTTTTTTTTTTTAGAAATCAGTACTAAGTGGATGTTTTCTTGATGATGGGGGGCTCAGTTAAATTTTTAGCACGTTTGTTACTAAGCTTGTTTTTCCCCCTTTTTTCTTTTCTTTTTTTTTCCTCACTTTTAAATCTTGTGTTACTAAAGATACCCACCCTGTTTCTGATATAAGGCAAGTGGGGGACATAAGGCCAAATGGTAATAAAAATCTTGTGTAACTCTTTAACACCATTTGCAATTTTCATCACAGAAGTTTTTTTGTTTTTTTTTTCCAAATAATTTCATTATGGTATAAATGGACCAGAGATGTTCCAGAACTTGCTTTTGATTTTGCAGTTAGAGAAGTGACTAACCTGCGTTGGGTTCCTCTCTCCCCAAGAGGAGGGATCCCGTGCGTGGAAGGTGTGCTGGGCAAGGTTCAAGAAACGTGTTGTGTTTCTGCTGCCGGGTGATTAGTGGGGTGGTTCTTGATTCCTCTGAAGGTGTTGCTCTGTTTTAGATCAGCTAGAGAACCTCCTTGTTGCCTGGCCAAGCTATGCTTTCCCTGCTGGAACGTTACCTTAAGTAGAAAATGTGAAGAGAGAGGCTGAGAAAGCCTTTATGTAGCTGTGTTGGTTGGATTTAAGATTTGTGGTATTTTCCTGACAGTGGGAGAGAACTGAAAGTCTGTGATCTCAGCAGAGTTTAATGGCAAGGTAATCAGTTACTTGCTTTGCTTCTTAACAAGCCATTGTGTTCTGTACCGAGTGTAATTTTTGCACTGAGACATATTCCATCTTTGTAGCTGAAATGGGAGTTAAGAGCTGGTTTGTGCTCCTGAACTGGGGCTTCTCTTCAGCCTGGGGTGTAGCCATTAGCCGGGCAGTTTGTCTAAGCAGCTTTGCATTGCGTGTGCTGGAGTTGATGAAAATATTTCTGTTGTATCACTTCTTGCACTCATTACTGTTAAGTGCTTGTCACTTGGAAAATACAAACAGTGTTACAGATCATTAGTGTTAGCAAAAAAACCCTCTACATTAACTGTTAAAGGACTCTCCTTAAAAAGAAATTCCATGTAACTAGTCATTAAACTTGTCTGTATGGACAGTTAGCTCTGGGCAATTCTGTGATGCTTTTTCTGGCTTATTTGTTTATTCTGACACTTCAGATTGTTTGGTTTATATGCTAATTATAAAGAGAAATATTTCTGCATTCTAGAACATCCTCTGTTTTAAGATGCCAGAAAGTTGTTTTCGCTAGTGCACTCAATTACACCAAACTGTTCTGGAGAAAGAATTATTCACTCAGGAAGCACTAAATTTAAGTTTAAAGTAAACTAAATAACTCGGATACACAAACTTTAGGACGAGCTTCTATACTTCAGGGCATTTACTTGGAGACTGAGGGTTTTTTGTTGTTGTTTTGGGAATTCATAATTGTTTAACTTCCTGAAAGAAAATAATCTCTATTGAATGGCTTCTGCCGTGGCATCAGAAGTCTGTAATTGAACGCTGCAGACGCTGCTGTTTTCCTACAGCTTGGCTGTGACAACTGTCTGAACACCAAGCGATGTGCCTGTCACAGATGTGCTAGGGCATTTCTAGGCTCAGTTGCTTGCATTCCTCGTAGCTCACCATGAGGAGGAGGATGGCATTCATATAGCTGTATTGTGTTTTATAAAGGAATTTTTCACTTGTGCAGTACTCTGGGCCTGCACATGGGAGAGATGCTTATATTTCTGTCTTTTGCTAATAACGTCTCAGGTGGTGTATCGCTAGCCGATGTCTTCTGTTTGAACTTTCAGGGAAATCATTATTCTGTGCTTTGATTATTTCTCTATTACCGTGGCAAGTAATTCATGCTTCTAATTAAGACACTGTTGGAATCGCAGAGAGGAAAAAGTACAGCCTACTTATGCTCATTATTTATCTGTCTTATAAATTTATAGCACAGTTATTGCTAAAGTAGCTCACAGTTTACAAATGAAAATATATGCCCTTCTGATGCGCAATATCTTATCTACTGAAGGTAGAAGGGAAGAGCCACCTATTTCAAAGAGCCTTGTTTTGGCTGGCGCACAGGGAGGGATGTGTTTTGAGAAATATTGTGCCCCGAACTAGGTTTGTGTTCCAGCAGGGAGAGGCACGTTCAGAGAGACCCTTCTGTTTAGCACAGAGGACCTGAAACTGGGGAGGTCATGGGTTCCCTGAGTGACTGGTGACTGGCAGTTTCGTGCTTAGCAGCGTTTCTCAGGAAGGTCTCGGAAAGCAAAAGGAACCATCTTTGTAATTGTGAAATGAATGGGAAGCCATTGCAGAGTCTGGGAAGTAGGTAATGAATCCAGAAAACTATTTCAGTTCTAGTTCAATTTCAAAGGGAAATTAGGAGCCTCATTGAGGTATCTGTTAAACATCTGGGAAATATCAACACTGAAGAAAACTGACAGCGTCTTCGTTGTTTGCATCTAATCCTGGAGACTCCAAAACTAGTGATAATTCTGTGGTACATTGTGACAGCATATCACAAGGCATATGTGCTACTTCTGCCTCTTTTCCTCCTGTTATAAGTAATATGAATTCAGTTCAGTCTTGCCTGAGTTGTGGTGGATAATTTGTATAGTTTTTCCTGTCTTCAGAAAAAATTATTAGTAATTCTTGTTTAATATAAAGAGACAAAAATCATCAACATCGCCGATGACATTGGCGTGAAAGATGTCTCCATTATGGTAGTTCACTCTGCACTGTGTCTGTAACTGGGTAGTGCTGCCCCTTGCACACCTACTGCAGGAGAAAATAAGATGCGTAATGCTAAAAGAGAAAGTGCTTTTCTAGTCTTTCTTCTTCTTAATAAAGGATACTAGTTTTCCTTTGTCAAGGACCTATGTGATTAGATATTTATCCTCCTCTATTCCCAGGAGAGCAGACATTGTGGCTCGTACTTTCTGTTTTGTGAAACAAGATTTCATATAGATGATTACATCTCTGGAATCTATGTCATTCTCCCTCTAAAAGGAATTGAAAAGCAAATTGGCTTTCAAAAAACATGAAAGAAGGCTAGAGCAAACTCTTTGTCATCACATTCCTGACCAAATCCAGCATTGCCTTCAACAGAGTTCCTAATATTTGGTAATGCCTGTGGTTTCCCACGGGGTTGCTTAGGTGAACATAATAAATGAGAGCTGTCGAAAGAGAAAAGACTCAAGACTGGCTTCAGCATGAGCTAAATTGAGTGAAAACTATTTTGGATTGTATACGTGTTTTGTATGTAGTTTTCCAAAATCATGCCAGTGTCAATCCATGTTTGTTACCATCACAATAAGTTATTCATCAGAGAAAGAAAATACCAACTATTAAACCAAGTTTATGTAGATTATTGAATTCTCACTCATAGAAATTCTTTGCTTTCAAAATTATGGGGTGATTATTTGCATCATCTTGATTTTAAACTCCAAATTTAGGACCTGAACTGGTGAGAACAGAGGATAATTGCAAAGCCTTGGCAGAAGCGTGGCCTTTCTCCACTGACTGCACGGGGAGCCTGGTCTTGTCAATGAAGTGCTTCAGATGCGCTTGCAGGAGAACTCAAATAACCCCTGAATCCATTTGCTACAGCAGCATTTGACGCGACATCTCGAACAAATTTGTAGAGAACAACCGCTGAAAAAAAAGGCGAGTGTTCCCGTTCATCTGCTGAGGTGTCAGCGAGTCCTAATTGCTGTCTGAAAACTTTGTCCCGACTTGCACTAATGCAGTCTCGTCAGCATCCCCTGCAGTGTCACAAATAAATGTGAGCCCTTCCCACAAGGTGTGTGCCTGGTTAGTATTTTTACAGCTGGTTTGGGGTTGGAAATGTGCTTTGCAAGAGTTGTACTGTTATAGTAATGTCTGGAGAGATTAGAGGAAAACATTTGAACAAATCAGTGCTAAGTCCTAAATTAAGAAAAGTTCCCTTCAGTTTTTCACATCTGTCACTTTTTTGTCACTTTCTCACATTAACATGTTGCCCAGATTTGTTACTTTTACATAATTTTTTTTTTTTTGTCTGTATTCCAGATACCTTGATTTAAAACTCTCTTAAATTAAATTATAAGCAACAAAACAGGCAGGAAAAATGTCTTAAACTTCTCCTGCTTTGATTTTAAACTGCATCGTCCTGGCTTTGCTCCCTGTGAAGCGTTAGAGCAGTTTATGCCGTGCCGTCCGCCTCTGCTGCTTCCCAGAGTGGTAGAGAGAGAAGCCTGAAGGGAAAGGCTTTTCCGTGTGTGTGTGTGTGCCCTTCTTTCCAGACACAGTGACATGGGAATTCAGCTGTGCTTTGTGCCTGCGCTTGGGGAAGCTCCTCTGTGCTTTAGTCCTTCCCGGGAACAGCATCCTTCTGGGCTTCATTTCCTGGGCAAAGATCGGGTCTGGGTGATCCGAGATCTCTGCTGTAAGTCACAAGCAGTCACTTGGATCTTCACTCTTGGAATCTGGGGAAGAATAATATTTAATTGAGATAAATTCCAAAGCTCCTTCATGTTTCTCAACCAGAAGCTTTTGATACTTTGATACACCAGTAGCTATGCAAAAGTGACAGCTAAATGGCTGCACAGTAGGTATTAGTACTTGTGCGTGGACTGAAATAACACTTTCCAGATTGTTGTCGTTTGCTTTTTTATTTTTCCCTAGCTTGGGATGAATTTGGGCAGAGCTGATTTTTCTTTTTCTTAATTATTTAATACACAGAGCACGAGTTTGTTCCTACTAGATGTTACTTACAAACTTCAAATCTTAAAATTACTAGGTGTTACTTACAAACTTCAAATCTTAAAATTACTTTTTGAACATCCAGAAGCAGCAGCACATTTCTTCTTCTGCATTCTGTGTCTTTGTGTCTGAAAGCTTTTGGAAATGATGTCTGTGAATGAAATGTATTTCATTTACTTTTCTGTCTCCGATTGTAGTATTTGATTTGCAACTTTATGCATGGCTGATGAAAGTTAATCACTTGCACATTGATGGAAGATAATTTTCTCTTTTTGTATTTCAAAAATACAAGATGCAGTTGCTCGTGCATAAGATCTTAACTTAAGAAGTGCCCCAAAGACCAAGAAGTAATGAAACAGTGTTTTAAAAAAAAGCTTAAAGTTTATGGTAGCTACAGCCCCACTGTGCTTTACTTCTTATGTAAAAGTGGTTTTCAAATAAAATATTATGGGTCATAAAATGAAAATTTTAAATTACCAGGTTTACTTTGTTCATCACTGTACATTCAATTCTGAATAATGCTGTGAAAGCGAATGAAATAGCATTTTAATATTATTATGGACTCAAAATAGCATATAGTTTTTAGTTACAGGAATCAAAGCAAAGTGACAAACTGAACATGAATTATGTCTAAATTTAGTAGGTGGCTTATATATAATACTTAAACTAACAATCAACACAATGCTGATATGTTTGAGTCAGTTTTGTCATGTTGCTGTTATGTTTTTCAGAGTTTAACTTTATTGGCGTTGAGTTTATCTTCGTCTAGTTCTGATGCGAGTGCTTTTGCCTGTAGGCTGCCTGCTCTGGGATTAAAAGAGCGTTCCAAGGGTGAACTCAGTTATTTTTAGGAAGGTTAAACATCTGGATGTTCACTACAAAAGCTTTTCCAGGAAAGCGTTTTGTTTCTGAGCAAGAAATATCAGCAGAAATATAAATGCAGCACAACAGCGTGTAATCTCTGGCTTCCCAGGGGACTCTGGTATTTTCAGACTGGTCTGTTGCTTAAAGTAACTCTGAGGATTACTGGAGGATATTGGGAGGATTTGCCTCTGTAGTATTTTTGTAGTTGGCTTTGAGACATGGGAATCCAGAGCAAGGATGAAACCGGCCATTGGTGCCAAATTAGAAAGGAAGGAATGGTTATGTGGGATGTAAGAAATACCTTTGCAATGTTTCTAAGACTCTGCATGTTTGCATTCTGACTGGAAAAAAAAGCAGATTTTTTGATTGCCCTAGGTTGATTAGTAGAAAATTGTCCTCTATCAGTGCTAAGCAGTTTTCTGGATTCAGAAAATACCAAAATATTACAGGCACACTATAGGATTTGGAGAAGAAAATTTAAGTACATAATGGTTTTAAGATATTTCCATAGGCACTGTATGTGAATGGGTGAAACCTCAAAGAAATTCTGAAAGTTAAAGGAATTAAATGCATTTAACGAAAATAACTTTGTGGAGAGCTAGACTTTGGATTTATATGAGCTGTTTTACACCCTTGATTGTACAGAATACTGTATAAAAATGTATCCAGGCTGCCTAGTTGAAACTTGAATGGCTAGAAGAAAAATCTTATGCAAATAGACTAGTGAGTTTGGAAATTCCAAATTTCAGCAATATTGGTAAAAAATTGCATTTGCAGCTGAGGGCTATTTTCTCTCCCTTAGCAGTTTCCAAGTACTGCTTAGAGAACTATGACATTCCTTTATCATTTTCTTACTACATTTTGGATATGTTTAGCTCCACACATTTTTTTTTCTCTCCTCAAGCAGGAAAACAAGATTGTCAAATTTTAATTAGTTGCCAATTTTCTAATATTGTTGATGTGATGGTAAATGTGTATTTGTATAAATATAAGTATATATTTGAGGCAATTTTTTTTAACTAACTGATAAGTAGGTGGTTTATGTACCCCTTGAAGATTTCAAAACCTCTGGTGTTTCTGTATTGAGAAGCTTATGTCTCTGCAGTTGTATATTAGCTGGTCTAATAAGAGATTGCTCCTCTCCACAAACACTGCTTGATTTTACTTGTATGCATTATGGTAGCATGAGACTGTTGTGGAGTTGAAAAGACTGGTTTTTTTGTTTGAAATGTTTATATCTGATCACTCACTTTTAATTTGTATTTTGTAATTTGTATTTTACTACATGTATTACAGGAAAATGCAAACTGAAATAAATGCTGAAGGATCAGCGTTTAGGCTTCCAGCATACAAAATTTCCTGGAAAGCTGAGTCCTCTACTATAGCATAAGCAGCACATCTTCAAAACCACATGGTGTTTGTTTTATAGTAGCTCTCAGATGCCAGGCATATATTAAGTCATTCTGAGCCTGCTGGTAGATGGACATCCCTATCAAGCTCAGTAGTTCTGTATTTTTCCTAAAAGTATTGAGCTGTTAGTTGTCGAATCCTTAGGGAAATTATTTTTAAGTTAATGTAAAAATTAAAGACTATTGTTTCAGTGGGCTTCAGGATTCATACAGAAGTGTTGCTTTGCACTTTTCAAAGCAATTCTGTTTAAAGATGGGAAAAATAGAAGTTAACCTGACTTGTATTTATGAGTTTTCCTTTCTGTCCATGTGGTTCGAAATGTCATGATTTTTAATAATACCTGAAAAATCTGATGTGGCTGCTCCTGGCAGCAGTGGATTGCACTTCTGTCTGGGTTAAAGTTCTGTTGTTGAAGATTTAATCTGACTCTGCTGCAACATTTAATGAATACCTAAGTAAAAGCATTTTTTTAATACGTGGATCACTGCTCTGATGTGTTCTAGTTTGTCTAGTGTACAGTGCCCATTGAGTAGAAATTGAATTAATGAAATAAAAACAATATTACAGTTGGGTCCTTTTGCCATGAGGTTTCAGTTGTATATTTAGGAAGCAATTGCAAAGGAATGGAGGACTGGTGAGTAGGTGAGAGCTTACTTTCCCAAGTAACATTTTCTTGATGCCTTTGCATAGAAGTTTGTTTTTTAAAAGGCAAACATTTTGTCCAGTAAAAGTTGTTTTGTTTTCGATTTATAGTAGCTTTTGAACCTAGTTACCCCTGGGCTTGAAATATTATGGGCTCACCCTCTGTTGTCTGACACTGGATTTGGCATGTACATGTCAATTCCGTGTTTGTAGAAGAAGAATGGTGCATAATGAAATTATAATATCTCTCTGATAAAACTAATTAAATTTTCAAGTGGTGCAATTTGGTCCTGTCAAATGTAAATTACACTTGGTCCTGTATGTGAAGCTTCATATACTTCAATTTGTCCAAAAAGTTTCCATGGTGCAATATTGAGGACGTGGCAGCTGCTGTTAGGGGAGTTTGCTGTTAATAAGCCTGGCCGTGTTCAAGGCTCAGCCTGTGAGATGCTTCTAATAATCTGCCTGAACATTATCGTTTCATTAAACCTCTACTGTTTAGAATAAGTGAATACAAAAGAGCAGTAGGACACGTTCTCCTCCTTTTACTTGTTCCTCAGGACAGCAAAGAACATACTGGATAATACATTTATAACGAGTCTGTTTGGTTTTTGGGTTGTTTGGGTTTTTAGGTTTTGGTTCCTCCAAAAGCACAACACACGAAGGTGGAAGATCTGTCATCTCTTGTGTTGTCACTAGTGTTCGTGTGACTATAGAGACGTTAATTGGAAGATGAACTTGGCATTGAGGGGGGGAAAATTGTCCAATTGCATCAGTTTACCATTTGGTGTTGGGAAAGAATGTGAATTCCTCTATTGCTAGTAACACAGTTTTAGGTCATTTTAGTCTTGTAGTTCCCCCATTTGGTGTTTCCTTTTGCCACTGTTCCCACTTCTCCCCTTCCTGTGTGTTTTTCTAGGGTAAATAAACTCAGTTCTTATCTGTCCTGGTCATCTTAGAAACTCTTTTCTACACTTGTTCCAGGTTGATAATTCTTCTCACACTAAAGCTAAATTCACACTTAAATACCAGTGCCTGCCTTCTGCCTTAATAGCGCTTTCTCCTTCCTGGGCTGTATTTATTGTTTGCTCTTACAAAACAGGATTAAAAAGAACAGAAATCAAGAAAACTGCTCAGGAAAAATGTGACTACAGAAGTGCCGATCCAAAATACTAGCATCAGTAGGCTCACTAGTATGGAAAATCATAATGCTCATAATATAAAGCCTTAATTGACTTCTGTACTAAATTATATGCTGTTTTAATAAGTTAATTGCATTAGAGCCTGTTTATATGCATTTAGTGCCATACTAACAATTGAAGCTGAAGTTCTGTTTCCTAGCTTCACGCTACCCTGAGTCACGGAGCCTTTGGCACAGGTACCTTGGAAACATGCTGCCCTGATTGTCTGTGTTTCTTTGTAGTGCTTTATATGTTTTGGTGCTTTATACATAGAAATTTTCTTCCTGTAATAAATACATGTAGCTCTCTAATTCACTTGTTTCTATTTTCTTTCTGTACTAAGTAAAATAGCCATTCTTTCCTTTTGATTAAGAGACTCCGTGGAGTGTGTCGTGTGCTTGTGGGTGTGAGAATTATAACTCAAGTTAATAGGGAGTCACTAACTTGCATCAGAACAGGAGCAAAATCCCAGTCTTAAGCTTAATTTTCCCCCTCCACCTCCTCAGTTGTAACTGAACTAATCATGGGAATCATTGTGTGTTCAAATACAGCTTTGTGCATTCTCTCTGGGTGGGATCCATTCGGCAGCAAGAAGCTGCTGTTGACATATCAGTAATGTAGATCTTAACGATAGTTGATGCTTGATCTTTTTTGTGTGTTTAAATGAGTTTATTTTTTGTAAAAAAGCTGCCTTGCATTTGCTTTTTAAAAAGCAAAATATGTTGCAGTTCAATTTTTTTTTTTTTTTTTTAGAATTGTACCTCTCGATTTGTGAACAGCACTGCATTATTCTTCTATAAATGAGGTACTGCAACCATGAAATATTATCATTGCATTGGTGGGAGATTTTACTTAAAGCTTTTCATTCCAACTACGTGTAAGGTTTGGAGATTTTTGTGTTGGTGTATATTTGGAGAATAGATTGATTAATCTTGGGTGTTTGACTTCTCTATGCGTGTCAGCCAAAGTAATCCAATATTATTGTAGAGCTTTTGGTCTACTACAGACCCGAGAAGGCTTTTTTGTTCTTGAGATGAACAAGTGTGGAGCTGACTATCACCCACTTTTCTAAATTTAGAAAACCCTCAAGTCTGAGTGACACAGTTTGAAAGTACTCAAAAGTAAGGCTGGTCCAGTATGACCAATTACATGAGTTTATTTGGGTGCTTGGAAATACCCAAAAGGTTGGGTTTGGGTGTTTGTGGTTTTTTTCTTTTTCTTTTTTCCTTTCAGTCAAAACATAGTATTTGTGTGTGTGTGAGGCTTTTACGGGACATGTTATTGTCCGAGATTGTATGTTAATTGTTTGGCAATAGCTTGCAAAGTCAATAATAAATCTCTTAATTGTGAGACGGAGATTAGATATTTGCTCACCACTGTCTTCCTGCTCCGGATGGAGCAGCTGTGAAGACTAGGACAAATATTTAATTCCAAATAATGAAAACTCCCACGTTTTATCAGCTCGGATGATTTTTAGTTGCGGTTTAGGGTCCTCTGAGATGCTGCTGGCTGAAAGCAATAACTTGTGCTGTAGTAGCTGTGTTAACAGTGTTGAGTCATGATATACATGGCTTGTCAGCGTTTTCACTGCAGCGGCTTCTGCTCGGAACCAGTCTCCTGCTCCCGTGAGAGCACAGTCCCCAGGCTGAGCCCACCCCTCTCTGTTCTGACTGTGCCCCGCGGGGCTGGCCGTGTGGACTGTGAGCTTGTAGGTACCTCACTTTACAGCTTGGACGGGGCTTTGTTACTGAACGTGGGATTCTTCTGTAGAAGAGATTTGTACTTGTTCTTCAAGCAGTAAATGTACTTCATTGTAAACTGGAAGTAGGGACCATCGTCATGTTTTAGGTAATTAATAGTCATTGTTAATGAGCTTTTCTGTTAAGTAAAAAAAGGCTGACAGAGCTCAAAACATAGATGGGAGCCTAAGGCAAAGACTTTGGAGAAGTTTTTATCTTCTTCCTCTAACTAGAATAAGTGCTGTAAAACGAAACCTAGCACCAAGCAGTCTCCTGTCTAGTGCAGAGCTGTGCTACCGAGTGATTGAAAGCTCTGGGTTCCATACATGACTGGGATATAAATTGATACCTTTATAACACAAAACAGTCTTAGCTCACAAAATTGCAGAAAATTTTCCTGTGCCAGGCATAACGTGTGACATTTCCATATGGCCCTTCCTGAGAGCGTGGTGGTGTTTGGATCGTGCTGAGGCCGTTGAGCTCAAAACTGTAGGCAGCTCAGTAGAGTGAAATTACAGTAACCACACCCTTGATCTGCCTTTTTTTTTTCTTTTCTGATGTAAAATGGGCTCTTTTTTTGAAATTTCATGCAGTTGAAAGTGGTAATTTAGATAGAAGAGCTGTTTCAGCAAAGCTTTGGGATAGGCTGAATATTGGACTGACCTTTGCAGAGTTCACTGGTCTGTTGGAATCTGAAAACTTACAGAGAAAAATATGCTTGTGGTTCTGGCAAGAAATGATTGTGTGTAACATCTTGATTTGATGTCCTCTCTTCTCTGTCCTTCCAGTCTTCCTTTTGAGTATTTGTGGAAGGTGGAAACAGTTTTCCAGATGAGGAAAGTCTTCCGATGCGGGTTATGCAACTAAAGTTCGTTCCTGTGGCTGAGCCACAACCTTCTGGCTTTGTCAGATGTCTCATACTTATATTTATGTATATTTTCTTGGTTATATCTTTACATTTTGTTTTGCTATTTGCTGATCTTAATTCTTTCACAAAGGCATTACATTTTTTATTTTTGTTTGGCAATTTATATGGTACTCCAGCAAAGCTTGAATCTATCCTCTGCAGTCCACTGAAGTCCTCAATAAATTGATAAACTGTGAAGATAATTACAGGCAAGAAAATTGCTTTACTTAAAGTTCAGCAAATGAGTCTTATCTGATTTTCTCATTCTCATGAAACATGTTTTTTAACATACTTATAGTTTGGCCCTTGCAGATGCAGTATGACTGCTTGTACTGAATGCCCTCACATGTTAATGATGCTGGGTTTACTCTGCAGTCTCATTAGTGGATGGCCTGTGCCTCAAGATGTTACACAGTGGTAGGTCCATGCAGCTGTAGGAAAGGTATCTGGTGAGCTGGGGATTATGAAATTGCATGGGTGCTCAAAAAGGCTTGTGGGGACAGATAACTTCATTACAGTTTTCAGAAGATGGATACTACCGTGTGCTGCAACCATAGAGTTTACTGGTGAAAACAAATCTGGAAGCACTGAAATAGCACAAAATATTATAAAATGTTGTCATAGACTGCAGAAATTGCACTACCTGTGGTCTGTTCTGAAAAGTAGCTTAATTAAACCAGTGCTAATTTCTGTGTAGAAGGTTAGTTAGAAGGCAATAGGAAGGTTAGTTTTGTTTAATCTACATTAGCTCCAGTAAAATCCACTTGGATTACAGGTGTATATATTACAATGTGCTTCATCAGACCTAAGTGTAAGCTGCTCCGGACAGGGTTTTAGTCCCACCTTGTCCCTGGCCACATGTTGACTCCTTTGTCTTTGCGTCATACCTAGTAATTGTGCAAGTGCTGCCCTGAATGAAAACTCACTTCACAAAAACGATAATTTGCCAGGTCAGCTTACTGGTTTCCTGGGGTAATTTCCACCTCTTTCTTCTTTTCCTGCCCATGAATAAAATAAGTTTTACTAGCAAAACCCAAGCTAATTGTAATGGCAAATTTTTGAAAATGGAGGTTTTGTTGGCAGAGCTCTGTTAGTGCTGCTGAAGTCAGAGGTGAGCTAAAAATTGAGGATAGCTACAAATTTAGTTAAAGTTGCTGAAATTTACAGTGTAGGGTTAGTGGCCTGTTAGTCTGTCTCACCTCAGACTTTGGATTTTTCAACCATCAGAGGCAAATCCTGTCTTAAGCTAGAGTCCTTTAGACTTAACTGTCAAGAAGGGATAAAAGCAATAATTGTTTTAAAAAGTAAAACCAGAGCTGTGCCTTGGCTCAGCAGTTGCTGGGGCTGGTCTGTAGTAGGATGCCAGGGTTCTGGAACAAGTTAGCTGGTCTGAAACAGCTCAATTAAAATAAACACGGCACAATTAAAATAAAAAAAATGAGCAAAACATTCACCACTAACAGGCTCTGTGTTTTGATATCAAATATGTTTTTCCATATATTCTTGTTCAGTTTAACTCGCTGAAATACCTACTAACTTTCCTTCCATGGGGATCCATTATTGCAGACATCATTGTATGGATGTTCTGTTCACATTTTCAAAAAACGTTTGCAGTTATGTATATTTGTGATACAGTTTCAAAATGTACTTCTGAAAGGATTCCTTGGCTGATGGTGACACATATTTGGCAGTAAAAGCATGCCCTGCTTTTTGTGACATCTTGTTTTTCCTTTCTTGGGGAAAGAAAGAAAGAAAGAAAAGGAGATTGCCAGGTCTCTTTTTTGTTTGTGTGTTTTAGAGCAAAAACCCCAACCCAAACTGAATCAAGCAACCAACCCTCCTCAATAAAACAATGAACCTCAAAAAAAAAGTAAATTTATTTTTGTGGTAGGTGAGAGATAGAAATTATGTATCCAGACTCCCATTCTTTCTACAAGCAGATAGCATGAAATAAAAAAGCCTGTATTTTCTGTTGCAGCAATGTCAAAGACATCCAAGATGGTTTTGGATATTTATTTGGGTTCTGGCTACTTAAGCAGATACGTGTGTCCAGTACAGCTTAGTTATATATGTCATTTTTTTCACTAACCACTGATTGCAAGTTTTTCTCCCAAGCATCCCATTTAGTGTTGTTCCCCCTGAGAGGTGAGGAGGTCAGGAGCTGAGGATCTTTTTAAGGTATGGGGACACTGTTGTGTCATGGTTGGAAATACTGCTCCTTTGAAGGAGCAAGGTATTTTTATGCTTCCATGCAGGGACTGGAAGTCGTGCGCCCATTCCTGTGGGGAAGGGAGTGCTCCAAGCTGAATGGGAACTCTGGAAATCTTCCAGTTACTGTAATTCTGAAACACTGTGAAACATGTAATTCTTTGTTCTGTTGGCAAACAGTGGGGTGAACCAAAAGGGTAGCTCAGAGAATGTTTTTAACAGAAAACTGTTTTTTGCAAGATTGTCTCTCCTGATGCCTTTGAGGCAGTATCCTTCAGTTTCCTCTCAAAGTGAGCTCACAGGAGTCTTCTCTCTTAGCAATTTAGTTGGGAACTTGGTGTTTGGTTTTAGGGTGAGAGTTTTAGGAAAGCAGCTTTCTGGAAAGGGTAGAAGAGGAAATTGGGTTTTTTAGTTGGATGTGTAATATATATATGTGTGTGTGTATATTTGGTATCTATTAGTGTGTAAATATTGTTTTGAGCCCTGTGTCTGATAAAACAGCAGAATTATTCTCCAATTACAACTTTGAAATGCCTGCCTGACCCCTGACTAAGTCTGCATAGGAAAATCTTGGTTTAGTGGAACATCTCAAATTACCTTTTTTTTTTTTTCACTTCAGATTTGCTTTAGGTTTTTTTCTGATGTGATCCATGTTTCCATAAATTAGTCAGACTTAGCAGACCTTATCTGCACGTGACAATGAGATGAAATTGTAAACTTACTTTAGAAAACAAGCTATTCCTTTAATGTAAGTGAAGCCATAGCAATTTGCTTGTTTTTCCTATGAATCACACTAAAGAATGGAGTAGTGTTGAGATATGTTTACAGCTGTGGGTGCCATGACTTCACGCTTAAAATTATACCTTTAACTGTAACACTCAGATTTAACTTTGGCTTGGCAGCGAGCCTAATGGAGGCTCTTAAATATGTATATATCTTGCACATGTAAGGCTGTTGAAAGAGGCTTTTTAGTTATACCCTTGACCTGGAATTCAGGAAAGGAAAAAAGTAGCATTGGCTTTACCTACGGAGTGAGTCTGCCCCCCAACCAAAATGAATATTTGGGCAATTAACTGTAATTGATCTTCATGTACATGGCGGTGCTCTTCTTTCATGTGCCCTGGGGCTGGGCTCTGGAGTCCTTGGGTTTCATTTGCTCATCTTAATAAATGATGCTCCAGTGATATCTCACAGATGCCTTGCACTGTAGCATCAAAAATGAATGCTCTTAGCAGTACGTTGTCCTGATCACTGTATTCTCTCATGCTTCTTTTAAGGAATGAAATAGTAGGATGTTTGGAAAATATTGGAGACAAGTAGATTCAAGAAAACATTTTTCTTGTGAGTGGCATGCTCATGCATGATCAAAAGAAAATAGATGCAGAGGGTCATTGCAGCAGTGTGAAGGGGAATGTTGATTTCTGCCTAGAGCTGATAGCTCCAAAACCAGGGGTGGGGCAGGGGAAGCACGTTGCAAAATATTCCTCAACTTGTCTTGAATTTACCAACTAGTATTTCTTGACTATGTTTTTCTATTGCTGTAGCAATCACTGATGCAATTGAACAGCTTTTGAAATATATGAAGCCCGTGGAGGAGGGGGAGGTGGGAACTTTCTCTGTGCTTGATTTTTGTCATTTAACACCAGATTTCCAGCAAAAGTTGGTTGTTGGGGTTTGGGGTTTTTTTTCTTCTTTTTTCTGATTCCCTTTGAACCCATCTGCTGAGAGGGAAGCCTGAAACTGAATGCACACATTCAGCAAGTTCTGAAAATGAATGATTAATAATAGGGCGGGAAGGAGGTGCCTCGTTGTCACCTTTCCAATGCTGATACCTACAAGGAGTTTTCTTTCAAACAGAATAGGAATTACAAAAGTGAGATACGTTTGGTGGGCATGGGTTAATGTCACTTACCTTGTCAGGAGACAGTGGACATTTGATAATGAAACTGATATTTTAATTGTAAATGAAGAGTACCGTATTGATTGAATAAACAGTTGTGGCTTTTAATATGGGCTGAAGAGTGTTTGAAGTTTTTTGTAGTCACTTTTCAAGCAGCCACATCTTTCAGGAGCTGGAATATAAAGGTGAATTCACATAGGGATCCAGTTAATCCCACTTGTGTCTGGTATGAGAAGCTCCCCAGGAGTTTTGAAGGGCTTTTTGTGTAAGAGAAAACCATGGACTGAAATTGTAGTCAGAAAACCTTACATTAGATGTCAAGAGAAGTCATAGAATCATAGAATGGTTAGCGTTGGAAGGGACCTTAAAGATCATTGAGTTCCACATGGGCAGGGACACCTCGCACCGGACCAGGTTGCTCAAAGCCCCATCCAGCCTGGCCTTGAACACTTCCAGGGATGCAGCAGCCACAACTTCTGTGGGCAGCCTGTTCCAGTGCCTCACCACCCTCACAGTAAAGAATTTCTTTCTAGTATCTAATCTAAATCTCCCCTCTTCCAATTTAAAACCATTACCCCATGTCCTATCACTACGTTCCTTGATAAAGAAACCCTCCCCATCTGTCCTGTAGGCCCCCGTCAGGTACTAGAAGGCTGTTAAAGTCTTCTCATTCCACCAAACAAACATTATCACGATTGACTGATTGTCTATGCCCAAAGTAAGAACAAATTGTAACTCAAGGAATTAAATGATCTCTTGACATGCCCATCAGTGTGAAATTCTGTGATAGATGTCTGCAAGTTGTAGTTTTGGTTGCATTAAACAAAGGAAAAGACCTGTCTCTTCTATTTTAATCTGTCCTTACTCCAGCCTGTCTAATATGCTTACCTTCCTTTAAGAGTTTTGTTTTTCTTAATTGTAAAAGTGCTTGGATATTGTGATCACTGATACGTACCTGATGAAATGCAATCTTCCATTCTTCATGTGAACTTTAGTGAAGTTCAGCTACTGCACTTTTCAAGTCGATGTGATTTATTTGTTGCTCTATTGCTTGCGTCCTCATATATATACAGTAAAAGCAGGGAAAGTTTATCTTGCTGCTGTTGTAACAGCTTCTGTAGGAGAGTGATTCATGCCTGAGGCCTTTGGCGTGCATTGCTATGGAGACTTCTTGGTGCCCCCTTGGCAGAATTTTTCACAATGATTTCTCTTGTACCTGGAGGTTAGGGGAGTGATATTTGGTACTGAAACATTGAGGGGCTGAATTTCTTTGATCACCCATTTAGTTAGGCTTCTTGTACAAACAGAAAGAGGCTTTCATTTAAATTATATAAAACTTTACTGATCTCTGAGGCGATAGTTTTGGGGTACTTGAGCCAATGCTGCCACTGAAAAGTCTTTCCTCTTTGATTTTTATGTCCAGAAACATTCCAGATCAGGAATCTGGATCACTTGAGAAACCTTCCCATTCATTCTCCATTATTACTCAAGCAGACAAGTCCCCTGATCTAGTTTTCTGTGTGGTTTTACAAATAGTTGCACTGGCACAGGATGAAGAAAGAGAACGGGTGGGTGGTAAAAGGTGAGAAGTTGCTTTTGTAACAGCAGTGTTGGCTTGTGGTCATGTCAGACTGGCCCATGGCGAATAGGTTATGTAGAGGGTAATGCTCTGTGCTGTCAACAGGAGACAAATTTGGTTCCCAGTTCTTTCTTTCTCCGCATCTTCATTGAACAAAATTGCAGGTAGGGCAAAAAGCAGCACCAGGCTTTGCTTAAGGGACAACTCCTGCTGGTTTGGAAGGACTGTTGAGACTCCTGTCAAGAAACTGCTTATCTTTTGGTGATAAGGAATAGCTAAAATGTGAAAACCAGTGCTTGCATTGACTTGAGCTGATTTTCTTGAGCTGGAAGTGTAAAAGAAATAACAAAAACCAGAGGAATTAAGAAGTACGTATGTAATAGGGGAACGGTAGGGCTAAAAGAAGGGTGTTTATAAAAATTTCCTAGCAGTCAGATGGCTAACCCTGTAGGGTGAAGGTTCATGGTCAAAGACAGGTGAGTTTGGACCTGGGGCCACAGGGGAAAAGAGAGCTTGACCTACAGATACTGATACAGAGGAAAGAGAGTTTGCAAGTGTCCCTAATGTAACGCTATTACTGTTGTTGTTTCAGCTTTCATTAGCTGGTTACCATCTCTCCTAGCTGTGAATGAAGCAGGTCTCTGTTCCCTTGGGAATACAGAAGTTATTCATTTTTTTCCCAGAAGAAGGGAGAGTGCTGCTCGGAATGCCAGCTGTAACTGGTGTGGCGTATTTTGCGTGGTTACTGTTTGGGACGTGTGGAAGTGGTGGTGTGTCACCATGGCTGGGCATCCCTGGAACTGTTCTGTAGGTAAAGGTCTATGGAGCGGTCTGTGCCAGGCTGGAGAGCTCGCTGCTGGGATTGTTGTCTGGACAATACTTTCACTGTATAGCCGTGGGGCTGACACACAGAGTATGTTATAGAACAGTGCTTGCTGTGTCTCTTCCTTGGCATGCCTTAGCAGGCTCTGGGTTGTAAGCACTTGCCCATGAAGCTGCCAGAAATAGATGCTGAATGGCAGAGAATGTGCTAAAATTGATGTCAGCCGTGTAAAGGTGCAGGTTTGGAGTGAGATCTTGAGTTCTAGAGAAGGCGTTTGGGAAGTTACCTCTTGCTGGCTGGCTGAGAAAGGGAACTTAGAAAAGCAAACCGTCGGTGTGTTTGGCTTTATGAAGTACTTGGGTCTAATGTTATAGTCGAATAACTATAAATAGTTATTTGTTACTTGACTGAGTAACAAGAATCTGTCTGATAGCCTGATTGAATAACTTACTTCTAAAACAACTTCCTTACATGGATGTTGAATTTTAGGTGTGGTAGTGTAAGAATCCTAAAAAATGTACTTCTCTGGGAAAACCAATGGTGTCTTTGTATTTTGAGCGGTGTTCTGCACATGTGCTAGAGTTTAGAAACGGGTTGGTAGTTGTTCTTGTAACATGGCACGCAGTGAACTGCACTGAAGTCCTTCAAAAGACAGCAGTCTTTAGCGTGGTCTGATCCAGTATTAAAATTTCAAAATGACAATGAAGAGTAATGATCTTTTCCTTGTGGATTGTCATGTATCTAAAGTACTAAGAATTGCTCGTAAAAAATCAATATTTAAGTCAAAGGACAACTATGCAGGGGCTTGTTGCAGGCATTTTCTGTTCATAAGTTTCCACTAGTTGTTCTGAAGTTAAATACTTCGTTTTACAAAATTCCGTGTAGAAGGAAGATGGCTTTATTTTTGTATGTGCAGTGGAAGGCTGGCTAAATGTGACTGCACAGAATTTCCTAAGTGTGGGGTTTTGTTTTGGTTGTGGCTGATCCCATTTGGGAAGGACGTAGCGCTGATGCCGTGTTGGGCTGTGGGAGCGTGCGAACTTGAAATACGCTTTATTGGAGAATCCAGTTACATGCACATGGACTCTGTTGGGCTTGTAGAAGGTCTTTTAACTCTCAGTTAAAAATACAAATGGGCTTGTAGCTCACTAACTGGCATTTTGAATAATAGTCAAAACTTTCAAGTAATCTTACTTCTCAATTTTTCATGTGATTCATGTAATTTGCTTATTATCCCTAGTCTGGATTAATGCGTTAGAAAGTGTTTATTTGGGATCACAGAATCATAGAATAGTTAGAGTTGAAAGAGACGTTAAAGATCATCGAGTTCCAACCCCCCTGCCATGGGCAGGGACACCTCCCACCAGACCAGGTTGCTCAAAGCCCCAT
>JAOQGH010000005.1:21018495-21184230 GCA_025769975.1 Gallinago jamesoni | reverse complement strand
CCTCCCACCAGACCAGGTTGCTCAAAGCCCCATCCAGCCTGGTCTTGAACACCTCCAGGGATGGGGCAGCCACAGCTGGGGATCAGGGGTTTTAGTCTGTTAATGAATTGTCCAGTGGTTAAGATTTTACAAATTGGTTTTGCTTTCAGTTCTGCTTTTGTGCAATACCATCTATGGTGTAGGAAAATTAGATGTTTAAAAGATGCAGGGGCTTATCATGATGAGATTTCAGAATTATAAAATTGTTCTTGAAGTTTGGTTGTGGGCTACTCGTGTTGGAAACCTTGGATGGAACCCGGACCTGCCCGAGCTGCTTGCTTGACTCCTGCCATGTGGCTCCATCTCCCTGGCCCTGTTTGCGGGGGTATCAGTGAACGTGCGTTTTCCCAGACCATAATCACGATACCAACATTGAGTTTTTAGGATGTCCTGCTGTAAGATCTCTGTGTGGAGAAGTTGGGGAAAGGTTGTTGGTCTGCAATGAGTTTATAATGACAGTATCACACTTCTCTTGGGCAGGATGGAAGGACTTTAATTCTCGTTTCTCCCTTGCAAAGAGTCAGCAGATACCTGTCCTCCTCATCACTGCAGCCTCTCATCAGGGTTATGGTGTATTAGATCCTTGTTCAGAGTTGGGGGTGCAGGTATTCAATTTCTTTCATTGTACCAAAAGGCCTTCAGTTTTTAATACAAAACTTAGTGGCTTATGCACAGGGCTGATCCGTGATCCATGCATCATCCTTATTTTATCCGTTTTATAAATCTTCCTAACATTTACAGCCTTGTTTTGACTAATGTTTAGTAATTATGATGAAATGGCATTTTAATTATCATAGCTTCCAAAGTTGCCTCCAATGATGAATTATGTAGGAAACATTGTTCATCTCAAAAGTACTTGCCAATTTATGAAGATACAATTTTATTAACATCAGTTAATAAAGTTTTGTGTGTAACCCTGGGTGTGTTTAATCCCAGCTGAAATTCCATTCAATCATTTTGCTTGTCTTATAAATTTGGAGTTCCTGAAGATTCTTTTAATAGATGAATTCCACTATTTATTCTCAAATCCAAACAGGATACAAAGTTGCCCTTTCCCTTCTCTCAAGGTTGGGTGAGGAAATGTGTCTCCTTGAAATTGAAGCTAGTAACAGGACATAAAACTCGTGCTCATCCGTAATCCCTTTCTTCTTGGTGTCTGCTTGGCTGTAATCATTGGCTAAAAATAATATGCTATGAACTCTGTCGTATATAACCTGAGCAGTATTTATGTAGCCAGTGATTGGAAGTGCTTAGTTACATATTGCATGTATTTGCAATTCAGTATATTGATCCTCATGGGTGCTTTTAAGAGGCCTCTGCTCCACATCCTGGAAACTAAAGGTCAAACGTGACCGAAATAAAAAATAAATATATATAAAGCTTAAGTTTGTCTTTATGTGTTCACCAACTTTATGAACAACTAAGACATCTTGTTTTTCACTTCTAGTGTGGAGTAATGTTGAAGTTATTTATGGTGATGAACAGAAGTAGTTTCTCAATTCTTAAAAGCTTATTCTTCAAGTATATAATATCGTCTAAAAGGGGCAGTCGGTTTTTCAGTGATGTTTAATATTGAATTTCTGTAGAAGGCTCATGTTTGTGTTTATATATTAAAAAAGTATTTTAAAGTGTGTGTCTAGTGGTTTGGTAATTTTGTCTAAATTGCTTTTAAATTGGGAATGGGATGAGTGATTCTTTAACTGTCTTCTATCTGTAGTTTTTATTTGCTTAGTGATATTTAATTTGGAACTATCATGTAATTCAATTATCTTTGTTCCATATCCATAGTCTTGCTGAAATTAAGCTTTTCAGTTGATTTTCAGAAATGCTTAGTTATCTTTTTTGTAGCATAAGACTAATGCAATTAACATCGGGCGTTATTCTTGTCCTTTTCCACAAGTTGTTGGAAAGCAGCTGGGAGCCCTCCTTGTACCTTGTACCCCACACCAGCGTGGTGGCCCTCTGCTTGGCCTACCCCAGTGTCCCACTGCTTTTCTCTTCCCGGGCCCCCAAAACCATAGTCAGGGCTTGAGATATGGCTTCATAAGTGCTGGGGAGTGGGAGCAGTTGTTTCCCTTGACCTGCGAGCTGTCAGCATCTCGTTGGTCCTTTCCTCAAGGTCCCTTTTAAAGAGTTGTCTGTCCCCTGGTACACTGACCCCACTCTCCCCAGCTGGCCATCAGCCGGGGGCTTGCTGAGGCCACCAGTGTCCCAATGCCCACATCTAAAGCAGCTTCAGTGTAAGCTACAGAGCAGGGTTTGCTCTGTCAAATATGGGAGAAAAAATTGGCAAATATTAGTATTTATATTTCTGTGCTTTAAGCAGAAAGGTGTGTTTTATCAGGAAAACGATCTAATTGACTCTGAGTTTTAAGTCTCCTGCTGAAATTGCTATGGGGAATCCCATATCAAGTTGTTTGCAAGATGCAATAGGGAAGTAATTGTGTGTGGTTTAATAAATAAATAAATAAATTGCAGCTTGTGGGGTTTCGGTTTGGTTTGGGTGTTGGTTGGTTTTTTCCCTGGACTAAGTGAAGCTGGACTGCTATATTGCTACTTAACTATTATTGGTTAAGACATAAGAAGCCTCACAGAAAACAAGTTAGTGTTATTTGCATGCGAGGTTGCATTAGTTGCAATTGAAGCAATTTAATGTGTTTGAGAAAAAAAATAGTTGATTGTGGTGAGCTCAGAACAAATTACAAGGGTCTTGAGTTGTCCTTTCATTGTCATACAGATTTTGCATGCTGCTGTCTTGAATATAAGAAAGTTAATTTGCCAGCTACAGGTTTTCTATTCTGAGATGATAGAAGGGTTTTAGAGAGAGCTGCCATAAAGATTTGTCATCCAATTATCCCTTTGTAGTACAAGAAAAAGAATTAGCAAATGGCAGTGGGGAAATGGACACTCATGATGACACATCTGCCTTCTTTTTCCCTATTCCAGGGCATATTCCCTTGTGGATTCCAGTCAGGTGTCTACTTTCCTGATTTCTATTCTCCTCATCGTCTATGGCAGTTTCAGGTAAGATTTTTCTTTATGGTTCTGCAGAATTTTTCTTTTTCGAATGAAAATGTGGCAGTGACTCAGTACAGCTTATGTTTATACCTTTTGTTTCATTGTATCTTTGTCAGACTGATGACTAAAGTAAATGAAATATTTCTTGCTTCTGAAAAGGAAATGGAAAAGGAAGAAAAAGTACCTAATTGGGGTTTCTGAAAGACATAGTTGTGTGTCAAGTTACAAACACATAAAAGATAACTTAGAAGCTAGTCCTTGAAGGCGACCGTGTAAAATTGTATTTTGGAGGGCATAAAAAGATTGTCAAGAGAGACAGGAAGGTAATGTTATCAATAGTAGAATTCTGTATGTAATGTTTCAGTGTTGATCAATTCATCATGTCGTTGTGATTGCAAACAAGTCTTGTAAAGCAGAGATTCCCGAGTCCCAGTGCTGTTCACTTGGATGTGAGTAAGAGCTTTATAGAGAAGTGGGAAACACTGTCAGTATTGAATTCCAGCAGAGTGTCTGAGAACTGCTGCAGGATAAGTTCAAATCTCCAAAAAAATCAAATTTTCCCCACTTTGGGAGACTTGAGTACAGTTGAGAGAAAGCACTGCTGTCTCTTTAGACTTGCAGCTTGTATTACATGGTTAACTTCAATGTAGTGACACCTGAGGAATGAGATTCATACTGACGTATTAAAACAATAATAATAATCACAGAATGAGAGTTTACCAGTGCAGCATGTTTTTCTTCCTGTTTCTTGAAGAACGTTGCTTCATTTAACAAGTCTATGGTGAAAGGCCATACATTCTCTGTGAAGTCTCTGAACTGCTCTGAGTATTCCTGAAATAGATGATGGCCACGGTCATACATATGATATGTCGCAGCTGTTGGGATAAGAGGTTTTAAATCGCCTTCATAAGTTAATAAAATCATATAATGAAAGAGCCAATTTTTGATAAGAGCTGTCTGCTGTTGCTAGAGGGGATTAGGTAAGTGCTGTTGATGGGACTAAAATAGAAGGCCTTAGGAAGACTGAAATCTAAAGATGATGGAAATAAAAAAAGAAAATACTGTATTTGTTTAGATTTTTTCTTCAAGTTTTGAGTCGATCTAGCATATAGTTGAGGGACTAATTCAGTTTTTAACTATTTGAATTTATGCCGTTGTGTAAAAGGAACTGTATCTGGCTGCAAGGAGGCATAGCTTTTATTAAAATTCAATTTGAAAACGTAATGCAATATAAAGGAGCAGGAGTGCTTCAACTTAAATTGCCTCCTCAGAGCTCCTTGCTCTTAAAAATATTCTCCTGCTCTTTGCCATCTTATTGCTACATACACATGCTCTTTAACCATCTTGTCCTATGATTTACATTTAAATCTGCTCAGGTAACAAGGACCGCAAACTTGAGAATGATCTGCCGTATTGGTTGAGTAGTGGAATGGTGCTGGACACAAATCAATTGAGGAAATGCCCTTTTCTAGTCCCCTTCCTTTGCCTGTATCCTGAAGACCCCAGGATACAGGTTATTACAGACCAAGATAGGGTCCCATCATTTTAAAATTAATTTCCTATGTGTAGTTTCTTTAGCATGTGTTAGAGCAGAAACCCAGATTTATGATGGTGACTTGGACAAATTCCCATTCTGTTTGGTCAGCAAATGACATCTAAAGCAGGTTTTTACAGAAAATTGTGAAGTGATGTTAACAAAGGGGTTTAAGATACAACTAAGTTATTTAAGAAATTCAAGTGTGGTAATAACTTGCAAAATTATAGTAATCTGAAAATTCCGAAAGTAGTAAAATAAAAACTTCTGGCAAAGTGGGTGATTTTCTTAGAAAAGTGACTCACCAGAAAGACAAAAGTAATGGCTCATGGTTCTTGTTCTCAAATGACAACAATGATGTCTTCAACCAGATTTAAGTGCTTCCTCTCAAATGGAGCTATCATAAGACAAAAAGCAAATAGCCCTCCTTAGTTAGCCTTCATGTTGGAGGAAGTGGGCTTGGTTTTGATTTTCAGTCTGAAAAGAAGGAAATAGAGGTATTGCAGTATCACTGGCCTGTGCCTTGAACAGAAGTGCAGTAATAGGATCAGAAAGAATTGGGTGGGTGAGTCATTAGGATAAAATCCACATGCACAGTGGATCTGGTCTAATTCAAGAGGTTTCAGGGGAACAGAGGAAAGCCGTGGACCATTGTCCTTATTCATACAAGCAGTGTTTGTCCAAAACCCAAACAAACAATCCCCAAACCTCCGACGTATTCAGAAGAATGTCTAATAAATCAGGGGTAAAGTCCACATCCAGAATGAAGTGCAGTTAATAGAGCTGAGTTCCTGCTTTTCTTACTGTGGACAGACAAGTGTTTCCTTCCTACATTTGTGCTTGGTCAGGAATTTTAGCTTCAAGCCCTTCTGAACATCTCTCCCATATACATTCTGACTGTCTCTCATCCCTTGAACTTGATATACTTTCCTTGCCCTTTTGACTGTCAATAATATAATCTTTCATACAGTTACAGGCTGTGAACTAGAGATTGCATGTATATGTATTAATTAAGGATTTTTAAAGAGGTGAGCTTAGCTTGAAACAGGTTGTTTTCCAGGGGCTCTTGCAGGACAGCCACCTATTCTTGTGCAAGTGCTTCTCTGATTTAAATGTCTGGGTTACTTTGCAAGCAGGTAACGGCTAAATCTTTTTCTATCCTATCACATACCCAGACACGGTTTCTCGGCTTACATAAAGCCTGATTTAACCCAGAATCTACCTGTTCAAGTATTTGCTTGTAAACCAAACCAAGAAGTGTGGGATGAAGCTGGTGTCTTCTGTCTCTAGGCTCTGTGTACCTAAAGCATGCATGTAAATAGAAAACAGTTCAGACAGTGCCCTCATGGTTGGCTTTACAACTTGACATTTACTGAAATCAAGATACTCGTTTCACAATTAAAAAAAGAAAGGCCATGCTTGGAGTTCATAAGCACCTACAGCCGCAGCGCTCGGGGTGGAACCAGGGGTTGGGACAGACCTCACCAAATGCTACAAAGGCTCTCTGCAAGGGCACACACAAGGGGTTGCCTGTAAAATACCCGCTGAAGGCAAGATGTTCGTACCAGAGACTTGGGACTCGGGCACTCTTCCGACATTTTTACCTGCACTTTCTGCTGTTGTTGCCCCTATTCTTATCCCCACCCCAGATCTTGCATTGGAGCTTGTCCTTTAATCTCCCTCTCGCTTTTATAAGTGACAGTAGCAATGTTAGAGCACAGAACATGTTGTAGGTGCTCTCTCTATAATAGAGCATTGAGATTTGATTGAATCAAACTCTCAGGTCAATGACTGATTCTGATCGTAATTTTTTTATTCGGAGCAACCGAAATCTGGCAGTTCTGTGGCAACCCACAGTTCTCACAGCCCCGGAGCTGGTAACGTGGGTGAGTGTCCTCACTAAAGTAGAGGAAGAACATATTGCATCTGCCAGCGACACGATACATACATACTTGCTTTCATATTTTCTCCGTTGTTTCATAAGAATATTCTCCTGCAGGGTTTCCCTGAAGCGTTACTGCGATGGAAGCGATCCATAGTTGAATCTGAACTTTCATGATAATAATGTGCCAGCAGCTTACTCATGCCTTTGGCCTCAGCGTAACCCTCCCAAGAGGCTCCCTGTGGGAGGCTGAGCCATGCCTGCTTTGAAACACTGTGCTGGAAATCCTACCGGCTTGAACTGGGAGGACCCACAGAAGAAACAACTCTAGTTTATTGCCCAATGGGAGGTGCTGGCTCAATGTCGCCTTTGGAAGCCCAGCAGAAACTTGAATAAAAAAGCAAATGTTCCTCAGCTCATGATTTCTTTACAGTCCAGTAGATAGAATTTCAGTATATCTTGTTTTACAGTACAGTTTTTAACTAACTTGGAGGATGTTTTAGCGATCACTTCTCAATTTATTTACTATGTTGGGGATAATTTGTAGCAGAGGGAAGGGCCAAATCATAAAATGGTTGGAGGTTATTCAGAAGTTGTCTTGGATCTCGGAGCAGCTGTGTTGCTAAGTGAAAGTAATTTCCTCATTTATGGTTACTTTTGAAGTAGGGATGTTTGTAGGTAATAATTGCTGACACTATTACAATGAAAGAAAAAGGGCTGCAGTTGTTTATGCGCAGATCTAATAGCCTCTTCCCAGTTTTCTTTGCTGATAGCAATCCTTCCAATTGCGAGTTGCCCGATGCCACTGGGAGAACGATGGTGTAAAGTTCTTGCTAAACTGCACTAATTCAGAGAGGAATGAAACGCTGCTCGGGGAAAAGAATTATCTTGTTTGGCTGAATCTTGGAACAAGTCCTGGAGGGTTGTCAGCCTCCTCCTGGAGTTTTATAGCTTGAGAGGAAAATTATGAGGCTACAATGCATTAATGGGGAAAAGGGAAGCGTGAATGAAGGATAAAGGCACAGCAAACAAGAGGCAGAGCAGAGGGATTTTTAGAAGAACACGCCAAGAAGAACAGATTAATTTGTTAGAATTTTAGTGTTCTCCCTTGCCTCTCTGTATTTTTGATAACTTCCTAGTTGATGATCCACAATCTGTGTAGAAGTACTGTCTGTCTGAGGTTGAAGTTTCCTCATGTTTTGCCTGAACCCCAAAGCTGCTTTAATTTCATACCTCTATTTGGGAGCACTCACATGATAGAAACAGAAGAGACAAAAGTGGTTTAAGACTGGAAGAGCCTTTTTTGTTGTTTTTATTTTATAAGGTGAAACTGCTCAACCCCTCTTTCTTCACCACACCACACCTCTCTGATACTACAGACCTGTGTCTCCTTGGTTTCAGGCCATGGGATGGCTGTGGGATGGAATTGCCCACTGTGCATTGCCCTAAGTAGCCAAATTGAAATAACTTGCCTATAGAAATGTGTAGAAGGTTGTGGTTTTTATTTGTCTGCCAAATTAATAAAATGTGTTTACTTTGCGTGGTACAGTTACTCACAGCTCAGCTTGAAAAGGAATTTAATGCCTGTTGACCTGGAAATTTTACTGAAATACTTGGCATTTAATGCTGCTGCAGACATCAGACAGGAGCTGTGCAGTGCTTCTGCTGGTTATTGGAAAAAATAAAACTGCAGCTAAGTCATGGGTAGCGTGATATGTCAGAATGAGAAACTCTCATGGTAAACTTGATTGCTAGTATTTTTATATAAAGCAAACTAGAATTTAAGGTTAGATATCACAGTTGGCCAAAACATACCTTAAATGAACTTCCCCCATTTCAGAAAGTTACACCGAAATTTGTTAGAATATAGTTTAGAAGTTGCATCAAAGTCAAAGACTGTGTCAAAAGGGGGTGGAATACTGTGTTATTTTGTAACTCTTTAAAAGTGTGTATATCGAAATGAAAAGGTGAGTCAATTAGAGCTGAGCTGGGTATGTAGAGGAATGCTGTCAACTCCTACAGACGAATTAAGTTGTATCGATTTGTACTATTCAAAGCTTCCTCTAGTCACCTCTTCTGCCTGTATCCAAACTAGTATCTGCTCAGTAACCGGGCTTTCTAAGCTTTTCTGAAACTTGGTCAGTTAAGTAAGACCTTATATTCAGCAGACAAGCGCTTACAAGCTAGTTTTGGTCATCATTCATAGGAAGATTTAGAGGAAAGACATAACATTGTTTTAAAAATGAAACCCGATAGTTACATTTGAATGAATAGGATTCAAAATGAGAATTTGGAAAGAGTTGATATACATCAGAGAAGTGAAACACTTACTGCATTTCCATCATGTTCTACACTTGCCAGTAAGGCAGATAAATATCTCTGTTGTGGTTTCTTAACACTTACCGTTCAGACACTATGGTGACTAGTCTCACTGTTAGAACCTGTGCGATTTGGTGCATCATCTATAACTATAAGCTTTTTTTTTTATATAATTTACTATGTTTTTTTTTTTAATAACCAGCGTTATGTGTGTGGTGGTTTTATTAATAACCAGCTTTAAAGGGCCTATTCAGGGAGAGGCTGCTGTGGTAGAGCTGTAAAGAGACCGTCGCTGATGAGCCTAAATAGGACTTTGAAACTTACCTGTTAATTTTGCTTTGTTTCCTGCAGGTCTCTTAACATGGACTTTGAGAATCAAGACAAAGAGAAGGACAACAGCAGCACAGCTGGGTCTTTTAATGGCAACAGCACCAATAACAGTAAGGGTTAGCTTTACTCCTTATCTTTTTTTCATCACCTTGGTGTGCTGCATCTTCTGCTTCATCCGTCCGTGTGTTTCAGCTACGTGGGCTGTGGATTCACCTGATAGAATGGAACTGTTTTATCTCACCATCTCGCTATGCACTAATACTGCTGTCTAGTTCATGCCCATGGAAGCTAAATTTAAAACATCAATGTAACATTTCCATAATGCATAGAAATTGCACCCTGCACAATTTGCCAGCTTTTACTGGGAATGGAAACTGCTTTAATTTTTTTTTTAAAAACAACCAAACCCAACACAAACCACCACACAGTTATGAGAAGGGAGTGTGATTTCTTTTTGTCTGGAGTTTATTGCTGTGATGTATGAGCTAGTCTGTAAACAACGAGAGATCTTAGTGTATGCGAACAAGTCCATGATTCAGCTTTATCAATAGAGAAATGGAAGTATACAGTCCACATGGCTTTGGGCAACTCATTTATAATGGACAATAAAATAATGGACACACGATCTATTCAGAACAGAGATTAACATGTCAGTTCCTACATGGTGGTTGTCCCCTCTGTAATCTATAAACAGATTCCAGGCAGCTTGGCCATTTGAGAAGCAGTGTTTTACAGGTAAAAATATGTATGTGAACAGTTAGAGTGGGATGTGTTGTACACAGTGTGCTGTAAATTCACACCTGGGTTTAACTTACAGCAATTTTTATATTCTGAGAATAGGCTCTAGAATGAATAGTTTCAGCAAGTTTGGAAGACAGGAGTGAGAGATGTGAGCAGCCCTGTGCACATAACCCTGAATGCTAAGGTTGCTTTGTTTAAAGTAAGAAATATAGCTTAAATGTTATAAAATGAATAACATATGTTGTAGTGTCTTTTTCTTTTATGCTTTTATTTTTAAAAAAACTGCTACTGTTGACACCCCAGAGCAAAGAGGTTTCTGTGCTCGGTGATTCAGCAGTGAATGGTCGGGGCTTTTGGCATCTGGGCAGGGAGAGAGGAGAGTCTGGGGCTGGGGAATGGGCATGGGAAGGGGATGAGCTGTCAAAACAATCAGAAATGAAATTAAGAGCTTTGACATTTAACACTGCAGGCACTAATTCCCGTATGCCAAGGTGGTTGGCAGTGTGTCATTTCTGGGTTTTTCCTTTGTTTGTTTTTCCCTTGGGAAGTTGAAGGGCATGTGAATAAATGCTCTTTCTCAAAGCAGAAGGAACTAGATCTAAGCCACAGATTAGAGCAGAGGAATTTCTGTGTCTTTGTACTGACATCACCGGACTGTCTATATTGTACTCACCCTTTTGCACCAGACTTCAGTAACACAGAAAGCCCAAGTGACTGAGGAGTTCTGCTTTTTATTTTTAAAATTTATTGTGTTACTTATGTTTAAGAATAATAGCTCCATGACCTGGCCTAATAAATGACCACACAGTGCAAGTGTCATGGCTTCCATCCTCATTGTTTAGCTTTAATTTTATGAAAGTTATTAAATACTTATGAGAGATACTAAGATGTAGTGAGAGTATTTCACATGTGTTTGAGGTTTTTCAACATACTTGGATACACTGGTAACTGAATTGTGTGGTTATCTGTTATTTAGACCACTTACCCCTATTCCTGTCATGTGTCCTCAAACTGGGACACTTCCACAGACACAAATAAACCAGACACATCCTCACACAGACACAAACAACGTGTGTGTGAATATTTATTTATTTACTTATATGCATGTCACACATACACGTGCACAGATATTCTGCTTGATAACCTAAATGCTTCTCCTTAGCATCCTGGGACTGGTAAAACCCTGCTTCATACAGCGGTGTCTAATTATTTGGGGGTAAGACAGTGATGTTAAATTGGCTTTGGATCTCATCTAGGTCTGAGTCTTCTATTAGTTTTTCATTAGAGACATTTTGCATGCTTCTTATCAAGTGACTACTTACCTGGTATTTTAATGCTCTACAAGTATAAGTATGTCTTGTATTTTTAATTATGGTACTACTTATGGCTTCTTCCACCCCCCAACCATGATCAAATGTAAATATAGCTACAGAATCTGGTTAAGTTTTAGAATTTGCAGGGATAGGTGGGCTTTTCAAAGCCTCATCTTCTCAATTTTGTTCGTAATCCTAAAAACTCATGGTAAAATACAGGAAAAAATGTCCTGACCCATTATTAATACCCCAGTAGTCACACTGGAGGGCTGAGAGGGGGGGGATAATTGGAATAAAATACTTCAGTATCTCGGCACTGCTTAAAATTGCTTCCAGCTATGAAATGTGAGCATGAATTTTTGTTGGCTTTTAGCATAAAAGGCAATTATAATAGTGCACGCTGAATGAGTTGGTAGTTTCATAAACAGGTAAATGAGTTGGGTGTTTTTTTGAAAACTGCCGTTATTGTTAGGCTTGATGTTATCTGGTGACTGCAGCCAGTGAGACAGTTTAAGTGCATGGTGGCCTTCACCCAAGTGGAATTTGAAGCCGGGGCACCCTTTGCCTGAGCTCGGTCAGTCTAACCCGTCTGCAAAGGTTAAATACAGCTTTCATATGCTCTGTTCCACACGTTTATGTTGCTTAGTATAAAATGAAGCAAATATATAATTGCTATATGATTCCTGAGCCATAAATAATGTCATTTTTTTAAAACTTGTTATTCATTCTATCTGGGGCACAAGAAAAAAATAATTACACATTTTCTTTCAGCTTTCAGTTCTTGGATTCTGCAAAGCTGGGCTGTTGCTGTGCACACCCAGCCGCTCGGCCGCACGGTTTTGCACAGGCGGCTGGGCTCGGTTAGGAGTGTGCAGGAGGATCTCGGAGTCAACACCCATTGCACCAGGACTGAAACGGAGTGTATTGTCCGAGTCCTCAGCCGTGCTGGGGAGCACAGGCCGTCAGTGCACGGGTGGTAAGAGCCAGCCCGAGTTAAATGCCCCTTTCTCTCTTCTGCAGGTATTCAAACCATTGACTCCACCCAGGCACTGTTCCTGCCCATCGGGGCGTCTGTCTCCCTCCTAGTTATGTTCTTCTTCTTTGATTCAGTTCAAGTTGTCTTTACAATATGCACAGCAGGTGAGTAAGTTTTATTCTCTTTGTAAGAGTTGGAGTAGGACAGAAAGCATTGATATAATTAAATAGTGTTGATAAGAATTATAACGCGTGTCATAGTACAGCTAAAAGAAACCTCATCAGGTTTCACTAGTTGTATTTTCGTGTCTCTGTAGCTATTAATAAAGCGACAAGCATTATTTGAGAAATATTTTCCACTTAGAGATTTGCTAAACCTACTGAACTATAAATTGCCAGAGTTTTGAAAGATGCTGGATGTATTATTTTACATAAAATCCACTTGTTTATAAATCAGTGCTCACAACTGTACGTGGTATTTCATCATTCAGGTACTTTATAGGATCATGGGGGTCCTATCCAGAGATTTCTTTTCCAGGTTTAATTTTGGTTTTTTGCTGTTATGTGATTTTTCTTGCTTTCAAGGGTACTTCTGGTTGCAGTAGAATTTTCAGTATTACTCTTTTGCGCTGCTTGAATTTAGAACAAAAATGAAATGGTTGTCCTCAAATAAGTTGCAAGTTCCCTGATCTCATTTATTATTATTTACATTTTGTCATTTAAGTAAATACCAGGGCTTTGATTTTTGGAAAATTTGGCCTTTTGATCTTTTTGCAGTTCTTCAAGAGACTAGCTTCTGTTCAGGGTAGCAAGATTCTTCCTACTGCTCCAAATTTGCAGCAGCTTTTAAAGATTGTGCTCTTTGGTTCATATACTGAGTCTGTGAGGATTTCTAAACCCCTAAATTCCTCTCATCCTCTCTTAATTCATGTGTAAAGATACAGGCTTTTCCCTCGTGGTTTCACTCCTGGGCTGTGCATCCTCTCCAGCCCCTTCAGCAGGGCTGATGTTGATGGGAGAAATCTAAATCTCTGCTAATTACAGGAGTCTTGACGCTCCTGTCTCTAGCTCTGGAGGCACAGTCCTGTAGAGGTCTGTTGAGTATGGCCTTTCTAACTTTTGTCTTATGACAGATCCATTCTTCCCTTATTAAAAATAAATTATTACTTCATATAAACTCCATTATATGCTAGCTCTTGGGAGAATATATATGCACATACATACATACAAGATATTATAAGGGAAGATCTATGACAAAAGGCAAATTTTAATTTGTAAAGATTATTGATCCATTTATTTCCGGAACAACCTTGACATTTGTAACTTTATTTGTAACATTTGCAGGGTGTAATTAGAGGATACTGTGTCAGTCGGGGCTTGTTGCAGGTTTAGGAGGATTGGGTCCGTTTGGATTAGTGCACTTGGGCATCTTTATTCCTGAGCCTGGTTTTATGATATTTTTGTGCTTTTCCTTGCTCTTGCATCAGAGGGTGTCATTAAACACAGGGGACTTTGGCCTCAGAACTTCTGAAATGCAAAGCTCTGTTAGATGCTGTACAGCAGGATGCGGACCCCGACGGAGCTGGCAGCTGTGGGACTCGGTCCCTCTCTCCCCTGCAGCCCAAGCCCTGCTATTTTACATCCTCTTTTCGTAGATTTCAGAGGCTGATGCCGGGGGATTTGTAAATTACAGCTGAGGTCTGGTTTCTTAAACCCCTCTTAAATCTTCCTCTGGCAAAGATTTGCCTTTCAGGGAAGATCCAGGAGCAAAAGTGGGCACAGCAAAGAGCCACGCAGCCCGCGGCCGGGTCCGGCTGGTGGCAGAGGGCAGAGCTGAAGCGCTGGCGCGGAGCCTGCTGACAGCAGTTAAGCCAAGGGATTGCTGGTTGAGTAATAGGTATTGAGACTAGAGGGGAGAGAAAACCTATGACCAGAAGCCTGGACAGTCAGGAATGAGATTAAGAGTGGGTAATTGTGGGCACTGTATATTAGTATGATTACATTTTAATTCTTACACTCTCTAAACGAGCCCAGCTTTGGGGTGGCAGCAGTTGGGGACAGCAGGACAGGAGGCACCGGGTGACCCGTGGGAAGTGCTGGACGGGAGGAAGGGGAAGGAGGGACTCCAAGGGCAAAGAGGGTCGGTGTGGGTGATGAAGGGTCAGTCCCGCTGCGGTGGAGGGAGCAGGGCAGGAGGCAGCGGGGCAGCAGGGACACAGGTTTCTGTGCAGCGTTCTTTGCCAAGCGCCTCGGGAAGGGTTCCCAGCTCAGCGTGTGCAGAGCTGCCACACTTCACTCTTTTCCTACCCACTCTGATTTTTTTTTTTTCCTCCTCTCTGAAATATTGATAGAACTGTGAGTTTCCATGGTGCTATTTGCATACAGACACTTAAAAATACATATTCTTAAATGAGTTTGATTTTTTTTTTTTTTTAAATAAAAAAATCTTTCTCCCAACAGAAAGGGCAGAATTGAGGGGTGGAAAGATGCGGTTTGACCAAACCAATTTCTTTTCTCCATTTGGCTTAAAGAGAACATTTGATTCCTTCCCATCTTCTTCACTTGAGGAAAAAAAAATAAAAATCCACCACCAACCATCCCAATGTTGTGAGCAATGAGTAGAGGGCAGCACAAAGATTGGATTTGCAGAGAATGTCCAATGACCCTTCCCTTTTCATTTTGGTCTGTTCTTGCTGCAGCAGCTTTGGATGCCGACATGGCTGTGTCTACACCCTCACTCCTCCGCCTTTTACACAGTCCTTAGTACAAATTCAGTGCTGTTATTTTTAAAAAAACTACAAGAAAATACGATTATAAATACCAGCACTTACTAAATGCTTTTACAAATGCGTGGGTGGGATAAGTATGCTTCTTAAAAAAGAAAATGTTTATGGAAATATTCTATTTGGATATTTATGTATTTTTATCGTCCTGTTTTCAAAAACTTACAGCACTTCATATTTTAACAAATTTAAGCTGCCAGCTACTGGATATAGCTTATCTTATGCTGTGCTGTGTTTCAGTAGTGAATAAAGGGGTTTGAGTGAGATGGGGGGAAAAAACTGAGTTAAACAGTGGAAAAAACCCTTTATTAAGCTGCCTTAGTCTGTGTCATATGTTGAAGAATTTTAAAAGAATCTCACAACCAGTTTGTAGTAAGTTCTTTCTTTCTTTTTTTTTGACTCGGAAAACTTTTTCTTGCTCACATAGTCATGAATAATGTTAAGACTTTTTTTTGTTGTTAAGGTTTTGAGATGTTGCATTCCTACGAGATCTTCTATGTTGATTGCAGTTTGAAGCGTACTAACAATAGAAGTTCTGCAGAAAACCTTGGAGCCTTGAGTTGCTCTTGCTTTAATAATAATGCTGCAGCGTATGATGATAGGACATTGTTGCAAAAGCTTTTTTCAAATTGGAGAAGCTTGTTTGTGTAATGTAGAAATCAGGTCTGAATGTACTAATATTACCTTTTCTTCTTTTTCTAGTCCTTGCAACAATAGCTTTTGCTTTCCTTCTGCTCCCGATGTGCCAGTACTTAACACGGCCTTGTTCACCTCAAAACAAGTAAGGACTTGAGAAATCTTTTGCTCGTCTTCTTGTATGTTGTGCTCATTTCTTTTAATGAGAATTCTTCAGCGGAGTCTTTGGTAACGAGCATTATCCTCGGGGCTTCAGGGCTGGTGTTTGTGCGTATTTTTTTTGTGCCAGCACCATGTTTCCACTGTGAAACCAGGAAGCACGATTTCTGCCAGTCACGCAGACTTTCCAGCCTGGGAAACATGGTACCATTGCAGGGGACTCCATTTCCCAGAAGGGCTTTTTAAGAAGTTTGGCTTATTTTGGCTGAGAGTTCAGAGTTTGGGATTTGGTATTGGATTTAATGTTTGTTAACATTGGACTATGGATTTTAATGCTGGCTCTTGCAGGGACTGTAGTTACGCTAATGAAAATTGCAGTTGTTAATGTCATGTTTTGAAACTTTTTTTTTTTTTTAACCTTGTGACTGGGGTTCATGTTGCAAAAACACTGTCTTAGATGGTACTAGGAAATAGCATTCATGGTAAGAATTTCAAGCGAGGTGCCAGGATTTACAGCGTTTTATCCATCCCTGTAAAGTTCAGGCTTTACACACTATTTGAATGTGAGGAAAGCTTTCATTTTGTTGCTGTTTTGGTACCTATTTGTGGCAGAGGAACTTCCCTTCAGTTGTTCTTGGCATCTTTCATCAGCAGTTGAGCCTTGTTCCAACAGTGTCCATTTTCTGTTCTTTAAATGGAAACATAAAGTCTGCTGGCTAATGTTTATATGTTGTCCCTAGGATTTCCTTTGGCTGCTGCGGGCGTTTCACTGCTGCTGAGCTGCTCTCCTTTTCTCTCTCTGTGATGCTTGTCCTTATCTGGGTCCTGACCGGCCACTGGCTCCTCATGGACGGTGAGTATGTGAACGAAGGGATCTTACTGCTGTTCCGTGCCTGTTCTGACACATCCAGTCACCTGGGGATTGGTGAAATGTGCTGATGTTAATGGCTTGCTGAGTTGTAATATTGTGTGGTCGACTCCCTGAAAACAACCGCTGTCAGGAACACGCCAGGGTGATGTTTGGGACGCCTGTTTTTCTGGTTTGTAAACGCTTGCAAGGAGGTGCCAGAACACCCATGAAAGACTCTGCACCTGTGTGGTGTAGGGTGGAACGCCAGTTTTAGTTAAGGATGTGTGGTTCTCTATGAATCATAACTTGATCTTAACAATCTGGTTAATTTTTGCCATGCTTCTTGTTGGTTTTTGGTTCAGATGGTCAAATAATTTGTTGTGAGACGGTTCACAGTAGCTGGTTGTCTTTGATCTCTTTGACGCTTGCCAGTTAGTGTGGTGAGATGGGTGAAGCTGGCAGGCACCCAGTTGGCTTGAAGGTGTGATTTATTTATTTTTTCTTCATGCTGGTTGAACTGAATTCACAGTTTACTGTTCCGAAAAGGAGCTTTCCTCCTTCCCTCCAGCCTTCCACATCTCTTGTGCCAGCTCTGGCGCTCGTTTAATCACGTGGTGAACCGATTCAGCTCACTAGAATGGCAGCGTACTCTTTTTGCCAGGCTATTTTGCTGCCGTTGCAATGAGATGAATTGGATTATTGTGCAGTCAGGTATGTGCTAAATCTGGCAGAAGGTAAGTGGCAGCACGATGGGATCTAAGAGGATGGAGTGGATGTGATAGGAAAGGAGCAGGACCTCCGCTCCTCAGCTATGTCAGGCAGCTCAATTGGCTTAGGACATCTCATGAAATGGCACCCCGAGGTTGTGAGTGCCTCAGGAAAAATAGCTGGGACCACACTGCCTGCTCTTGAAATGGTTTCTTGTAATAGAAAACATGCATCCCATCAGCCTCCCAGCTCCTCCTGAACGAGATAGTGGAAAGTCCTTAGCACTGAAACCTCTCCTGGCACCTCAATTATTTCTTTTGTATATGGGCGTTATGTTTCATTCATACTTCTTGCTACTTTAAAATTTCCCCCTGTTGTATTTTGGGAATGCTCTTGAAAGGACCCAGATGCTGAATGAAAAAATGCAGATGATGGTTTTTTGTGTTAAGCTGAGTAGCCCAGCATGAAATCAAGGGTGATTTTTGATCTGCACTAGCTACAAAGCTAAATGGAGTGTCAAGTGTGGATTTGGACAAAATCTGAAAAGACTTGTCTACATTGATAAATCTGCAGAAGTGTTTACTTAAAAATAGCTATTTCTGTGAGCATTTCAGTCTGAAACAGTGGGCTTTGAGGTAATTAATCTGCAGAGTAGTGGCCAACTGGTGCAGAGTGGTTTTGGGGTTTTATTTCTCTTGGTGGTTGTTTGCTATTTACTGAATTGTGTTGATACTGTCTAGCTTTGGAGTATTTTATGTTCTTTATATTAAGAGGATGTGTATTATATAGGTAAGCCTCCTGTGCTTTGTTCAAATCCAATTAAATCAATGTTTGTAAGTGCCATGGAACAAGGAGCAGCATTTATTGGCCTTCATCAGGGAAGCAGACTGTGTGGCAGGATACGCTGCTCCAAGTGGGATCACATCGTCTCTGCCTTTACCCTTTGCTTCTCGGTAACGGGATCCTTGAGACCCCAATTAATCTTCTTTGGAGGGCAATGTGGGCAATAAGTACTGCTGGATAATATATGCAAGTGGAGCACTTGCTCGTCTTTAAGCCGGCGCCTGCCAGCTGCTCTGCTGGGTGTGCTGGGATGGGACTCCTCCTCCCGGCTCGCGCGGGGACCATCTTCTGTTTCGCCTTGGGCAGAAAATGGAACAGATGTTGTGAACGTGCTTCACATCGCCCCGGCCGGCGCATCTTCCTAACAGTACACCTCCATGTTTGTGTGTGTGGCTTGTCGCTGTGCAGTTGATTCTGTCTTTGAGAGGAGTATTTCTACTTGAGAGCTGAGTGAAAAGGAGGGGAAATACTTCATGGTGATTTCCAGGCCTTACGAAATCGAGGTATGGCAATTCCTGCCACAACAGTCCTCACTGCTCAAACACTACATCTCCCCTGTCAGCACAGTAGTTGGGTGAACAGTTTCAGGACAGAACGAGCAGGTACTGTCTCTAGAGGGTTGTTCTGGCATATGATGATGTACATTTGTAGGTCTGGAAATGCTCATTTCTCCGAGTGGAGTGTTTGATGACAGAATCATCAAGGATGGTCACTGTCCCCTGGTAAAGCCTGGTTACAAGCTTTCCTCAACAGCGGCCGTAGCCGGAGGGTGCAGTGGGAGTGCTGCAGGTGTGCGCGGTCTGTCCTCGGTGCGGGGAGAGGGGAACGGGCAGGGGTGCCCCGGGAACTGCTGCGGCCCTCGGACAGAGGCTGCTTCCCAGTGTGTGTTCCCATTCCCAGTCTGTAAAATGGAATCTGAGAGTTTTCTAGGAACACCGCTAGGTCAGAACTTCGGTACCTGGGTCTGTGGGGGTCAGCGGGTGGGCTGTGGGGGAAGTTTAACCCGTGGCAACTTGCATAGTGCTTTGTAAGGCAGAGACGACAGCAGCATCGCGGCGGTTTCGTCTGTTCTGGGGGCAGTAGTGCAGTGAGGCTGAAAAATATGCTGTATCCAGGGAGTCTCATCACAAATGCAAGAATATGCATAATCTTCAGAATACCCTTATTCCATAAGGAGTGTGCTTGTGGGGACTCTGAAGTTAACTCATTCTGTTAATTGAAGGTTAACTCTTTCAGTTAGTTCTTTCTTATTCAGCTTTGTTAACCTGTTGTTCAACACTTCCAACCCAGAGCTACCGTTTGTGTGGCTATTTTACACCCCCCACTCCGATTTGGAGTACATTGTAATGGAGATCTGCCTTATTTAATTTGTCAACACTGTCTGTGAGCTTGGATAGGGATGACTTTGTTTCTCATATGATTCCTGGACTCTTTTGCTGGAAAAGGAAGCTGCCGGCCACTTGGAGAAGCCCATTGGTTTGACTGCACTTTGGCCTGTATGACTCCTACACACTCTTCTGTTTTTTAAATTTACTGATGTTTCTTAGAGCAGTTGCAAAACTGCCTAATTGTTAACATGTGTATCTCGCTGTCAACTAAAGGACTTTTTTCCATCTCCTTTTCAACTCAGTATTTGCTCAGTCTGATGAAAGTCTTGGCGTGTGCCTGTTTGTTTCAGTGACACAGAAATCGAGTGTCTGAACAATAGATAAAACTTCACGCTGGTTAAAACATTTCCACTTCTAGTTAATTATAACCTGGAGATCCTCTCCTAAATATAGGCTTGTTTGAGCTATTATTAACATTGGCTTTAGAGAAACTTCTTTGATTTAAGACAGATTGTTCCCTTGTATTTGCTGTTGTGCCTGAGGAAGTCTGTAACTGAAGGCTATATTGAATTACTGAACGCGCCTCTCGCTGCTGTGCTGTGTCAAATTCTTTAAACCTCAATAATTGCTCTACATTTTATCGCCAGTTACAGTTATGCAGCATCATTTAGGGTACGTTTTTATCTGAGTAATCCTATTACTTCATTAAAACTGGCAGCCGTGACAGTGTTGTGCTGGGCTTGTCAGTTCTCAGTAGATGGGATCAGCCCCCAGCAGGTGACTGGTGGCTTTTTTTTCCCTTCAATCTGTATGGGAACATTTCCTTGGTGTTTTGATGGAAGTACTCCACATCTCTCAGGTGAATTGGTCAAAATAGGATTATAACTTTTTACAGATTCTGTGTCACATGAGACAGAATACTAGATGTTTTGTTTATAAATGTTGCGTACTTAAGTGAAATCTGGTCCCAGCGGGGCTCCGTTAGTCATTGTAAATATACCAGTGTTACAGATGAAAGTTGATTTACCTTTTAAGTTTTTAACTTTTTTATTTTAAGTAACTCTTTAGGGATTTGCTTGTAAACAATTAAAGTGTGTTTGATTGTCAGTTGGTAGCTGAGCCTTGGCTTACAGAAGCAGGAAATTGCACAAATGTGAAGACTGGGATTATATTTTTATTTTTAGTGTAACATCTCAGTTTTCTACCCTGACAAAATTCCCCTTGAAACAGAACTAACACGGGAGCCGTGGCACGTCGTTCAGCTCGTTGATCTGGCTGAGAACTCACCCCTGCGAGAGGGGTTAGGAAAAGACTTGCCCGTATTTTTTTCCCCCTGGTAGGTAGGGGCTTTGACATAGACCGGGATTTCCCAAGAACAAAAACCTATCTCAGCGATAATATTTCAGAGCGCGTGTTTGGGCAGCCTTACACAATCTTGCCCAAGCAGAAGATCGGTTTGAGTGGGTTTTTGTCACATCATGTTGTAACATGCCACACAACCACGCTGTTTCTGAATTCAGAGCCAAGGTTTCTATTTATTTTATGTGTTTACTAGAAAAGCTCCTAACAGTGTAAAAGTAGAGGTCTATGTCTGGGGCACAAAGAATTCAAAGTTGTTTTGTTGCTTGTGTATTTGACTGGGTAGTCAGTATTTCATGGGGAAGATGGAGTCTCTAGGACACAAGCCATGAAAGCATTTCTTTGTGGTGGGTGGTGGAAGCTGATGGAACGGGCAGCTGTGCCTGCAGGGGCGTTTCTGCTGCCATGGGACCACGGTCGCCCTTGGCTACTGAATGTATTTGACTTTTCTTAACTCTGGTAAGAAGAATTTCACTATCCGGAAATAGTGGACGGTCACCTAGCGCATGCAGTGCTGCGCGGGTGCAAACAGAGGCTTCTTTGGGGTGGTTTTTTGGGGGGAGGTATTGGTTTTGGTTTTTTTCTTTTGTTTTATTTTGCCTTTTTTAGTGAACTAATTACGTGCTTGCCTTTTGTAGCTCTGGCTATGGGCCTGTGTGTTGCAATGATAGCCTTTGTTCGGCTGCCGAGCCTGAAGGTTTCCTGCTTGCTACTCTCTGGGTTACTAATTTATGATGTCTTTTGGGTAAGTGTTTTGTTTCGTTTTGCTAAAACTGTTTTTTATCCTTTGGATTTGTAATTGGCCTTGGGCCATTCTAACATGAAATGTACTAGTATGAAGTTGATGAAATCTGGCAAAGCCAGAAGATCAGCTTCGTTGTTCCTTTCTGAGACGTTAGCGTCTGCAGCAGGATACAGAATCATTTCCCTGCTAATTAGTTGACAAAAGCAGAAACATGCTTAGAATATTTCAACTCTGCCATATTGTTTAAAAAAAAAAAAGTGGACCTCAAGTTTTGAAAGCCTGGCTGAAGATCAGAACAAGCATTTCTAAGTAAACCCAAAGCCTGATCCACGCTCGCACAGCTCCTGATGAGCAGTGAAATGGCCAAAGAGGAGAGCAGGCTGAGGGGCTGCTGTAAAACCGTACCGCGCTTTTACGAAGAACCCGACAGGAGATATTTCGTAACAGTGAAAGGATTCTGTTTTACCTTTGCGTAACACCGAGCGCTGATCCAGGGCAGCGCTTGCTGGTGGCCAGTCCGTTCCCAGAGTGATGAGCTGCAGCCCAAGAGCCTGGCTGAAGCGAGCGTTGCATCACTGAGCGCCGCACTCGCCTCTTCTTTGCTTTCAAGCTGTCTCAGATTTTCAGTAGCTGCCTTTCTAGTCCTGGACCACCTGCTCGTAGTCCTGACAGGTCCTTTGCCAAAGGGTCTTTATCTATCGATCAGTGTCTTGACATCAGAAAGTATATTCCAGTTGTTCTTGAAAATTAATAGTGTAAAAAACTTTATCTGAATTTTTGAAATACGTTTTGCCTTTTATCATATATACAATGTATGTATGGAAAATTTGGACCGTATCCTTTCTTTTCTTGAATAAGAAAAGCAAAAAAACCATGCATTTTGGAGTCGCTATATAATAGCAGTGTGTAATTTCTGGTTATTTCCTTGCTCCATAGGTCTTTTTTTCTGCCTACATCTTTAACAGCAACGTTATGGTCAAAGTGGCCACACAACCAGCTGATAATCCCCTTGATGTTTTATCCCGGAAACTTCACCTGGGACCAAATGTGGGCAGAGATGTTCCCCGTCTGTCGCTGCCTGGTAAACTTGTATTTCCAAGGTAAAATCAGTAGTTCTTTTACTGTATTATTTTAGAAAAAAATTTTCCTTTCTTTACTTTTTGGTAGCACTAAATCTGTTGGAACATACCAGCTCAGTTCCTGTTCACTCTCTCCCTCTTCATGATAAAAAGGTCTATAACGAGTAGTGAGGATGGGACACTTTGCGTTTGCTGACTCATGGTGTGCAGAAATGATCCTAATTAGGTTAAAAAGTGGCCTGTTCAGAAAAGGATACACTTTTCGACATAGGAGTGAGTTCTACTGTTTAATGACTGCTATTGTAGGCTTTATGACCTAATGCTTAAAAGCAAAAGACCTGAGGTTTATTATAAAATCAGAATAGTCTTGATTACTGCATAATGGCCAGTGATTGGGAAGGGGGTTAGAAGCTGATGTGAATGAGGATGGCTTACCGGGAAGGTGCGGTGTTGGAGGGAGATTATTCCCCGTCTCTCTGCTGCAGGGGCTCCTTCTGTCTCAGGCTCTGAACAGACCCACGTGGGCCTGGCTGGGCTGGGAGCCCCAGCGGTGGGTTGTGTTGGCGTGTTCAGTCCTGCTTCTTTAGATGTTGGGATGCTGAAATCACAGCAATTAGGAGTTGATTGTCTGCGACAATCAAATCAAAATTGTTCATTTTGTCACCTTTGCGATAGTTTAGCTTAGTTTTCATGAAAAAGACCTTGGATTTAAGATGATGGGCAATTTTAGTTCTTAATCTACTTAGCAATTTGCTCTTTTCTGGGAGTCTGGTCAGACTACAGTTTTCTACATGTTTTGTCTGAATGAGGCCAACGACCTGAGAAGCCCATAGAGTTATTGCCTTGCATTAGAGGTGATCTGTGCCCAGGGGAGCGAAGGTACGGTGTCGTATCAGCGATCATCAGTCTGATGAAATGGCCAGCTGGTACCTCCCATCAGTGCTTTGAAGAGAGAAGATGGAAACGCTGAGTTGGTGGATGTGTTTCACTGAGTGAGTTAAGAGCAGAAGCAGTTTAAAGACTACCAGTAGAAATAAACCAGTTTTGAGCAATATGTTATTACTATCAAAATGGCTATGTTTAAAACTGAGCTGAAGTGGTGAAATCTTCAGTAGCCAACACTGAGCTTCTGCTACATCAAAGCTCAAGGGCAGAAAGAAGGGATGTGCAAAATGAAGCTCAGAACCAAAGTGGAGGAGTGTAGAGCTTGTCACCTTGTGTCCTGGGCACAAACCAAATTCTGGGTGCTCTCTAGTTCCACAGGCAGCCACTTCTCCATGCTGGGGATCGGAGACATCGTGATGCCGGGTCTTCTGCTCTGCTTCGTCCTGCGCTACGATAACTACAAAAAGCAAGCCAACAGTGATTCCTGTGGTGCCCCAGGACCAGGGAACATCTCTGGGCGTATGCAGAAGGTCTCTTACTTTCACTGCACACTTATTGGATATTTTGTCGGTGAGTAATTAGTTTAATACGGATAGCTGCTTAGTGAGCAGAAGTGGGATTATTGTAGTAGGTTTAAAACATGATGAAAGCAAGTGTAAAGAGGCTTTGAGAGAATGCTTCGTTATGTTCTTTTCTAATCCTCCTCTCTTTGGGTTTCTAGGGAAGGTCTAGGGAGACCTTTGGGATGGTCTAGGGAGAAAAAAAAACTTCTCTAGACTCCTTTTTAAGAAAGTTTTTTTGTTATCTTTCATTTAGAGGATGAAAGAGATTATCTGTATTTTTGTTAGCAATTTTTTATACTTTGCTTTACTCGCATAGAAGGTGTCGTAGCTCATACCTGGGTTATGGGGGAAATAGGGGAGTTTCTAGATGGCTACGCTGCGCAGGAGCACATCTAGGTAATTTTTGTATTCTACTGTTAATGCTTATGATCCTGTGACATTTTAGTATGTATAAAAATTGTAAGCAGTCACAACTGGGACGCTGTTTCTGATTTGATGTGGCCATCCCTCTCCTCCCTAACGTAGAATTCCCTAAGGTTGGGACATATGTGTGCTCATCCTGGCCTCCTGCAGCCCCGAGGATGAAAAGATCGTTTCCTATCGAGACCCTTCCTCCTCCCACCCCCCTGCCTTTCCCCTACATTCCTGTTGGGCAAATATCCAGGAAAATCACACCTGGTGTGTACAATCCGTTTCCCAGGCCAGGAGCCTCACACTGACAGTCTGGAGAGGTACCAGCACTGGAGCAGCACTTCAGCCCAGCACGCTCAACTGCCTCCCCTTTGCCTTTCCTTCTCTTTTGTTTAAGTCACTCTTAGCTCAGTCTTTGAGATTCAAATCTGGAGCAAGTGGCTCAACACAGACTAATAGAAACACAGAGTAATTGTTCACTGTTTTGTTTGTTTTAAACCTATTCAGGGAAGGTGAAGGACAGATAAGTAACTTTTCCACAGCTTGTCTCTTAAAATGGTGGGGAAGGGAGCCACGTGTGGATGAAATGATTGGAACATTCACATGCAACCTAAAGATATTGTCACTTTTCTCTGTTACAGGTCTATTAACTGCAACAGTAGCTTCTCGTATTCACCGGGCAGCCCAGCCTGCCCTGCTCTATTTGGTACCATTCACTTTATTGCCGCTCCTCACCATGGCCTATTTAAAGGTAAGAAGGATTATTTATCTGCAGCAGGAAGCTCAGGGCTCAGCTGGAAGTGGTCACGGCTCTTGCACTGGGCACCAGTTCTCCTGAGGTGACGCGTGTCCTTATCCTCCTGAGCAGCCCCGGCCCAGAACCAGGGGACCACTGCTGTTGGGGTGAACCTTTGCTTTGGAGCTGAGAGTTGAGTTCCTGAAATAGAAAATAATTTATGGCTATAAAATACCAGTAATTATAAACTAACAAATTTCTGGAGTATTAAGTGCTGTTTTAATTAAGTAAGTAAATTTGTCCTCACCAAGCTGGCCGTGGAATAATGCGGGCACAAAGGTCGGACAGAGATTGGAGGGGCAGATCCTTGTTTACCTCTTTCCAGTCACTGGTTCTGAACTGAAATTTTAAAATGTAACCTTTCCAGTCACAGGGCTGTTGTCAGAACACACACCTCACACTCTGCAGAGTGAAGTGTAAGAAACGGCTGAGTTTTCCACCTGCGTAAATATTTCCCTCTCATAAGAAACCCATTTTAGGTAGATATGCTGTAAAAATAAGATGTTCTGGCCTGACAGGGATTTATTTTTTGCTATCTTTATTGTCATTTGCAAAGTAGGTGAAGAATAGATTTGCTTTAAGACATGCTTGCAATTATATGTGCGTTTTAAAATCTGAATTCTAAATGGACTTTGAAGTTTCTGAGGGCACAGTCCTTCTGCTGTTCTCCTGCCTAGGGCGATCTACGTCGCATGTGGTCTGAGCCTTTCCACTCCAAGTCCAGCAGCTCCCGTTTCCTGGAAGTATGATGGAACAGATAGAAAGTGACCTGAACTTCTGCCTTGGTCCTTTTCACTTTAACTCGTGGCTTTGTCGTCTCCTGCCGTCTGGACTGGCTGGTACTTGGGAAGGTACCAATTACGGGACTTGTAGGAAAGGACTTTGTATCAAAAGGAGGAAAAGAAAAAAAGAAAAAGCGAAGATCCTGGAGGTGCGTGTGACTCCGTATCTCCCTGCAGATTGGAATTGGGGACCCTTTGTGCAACTGCAGCCACTTTCCTCTTTTCCTCGCTCGGATGGATTAGTACCAGACTATTACCTTTGTGAGAGAGGAAGAGACAGACTTGGAACTGAAAACGGCTTGAAGTCGTTCAAAAACTTGTGAACACTAAAAGAAAAAACGGTTTAAGCAAACTGAAGCTTCTTCAGAGAACCCCTCGTGTACATTGGGACCAGTTCCCTGCTGGACTTCGGTTTTGAAAAGAACTGAGACAGAAGGTCTTCTGTCAAATATTGGGTTTTTTTTGATTTATTAAATATTTCCTGTGGTGTGAGGTTACTTATTAAATCCACAGACATTGAGTGACTTCTTGCAGTATACATCTAAAAATTTGTTGTAACAAGTTACATTTCCACACAGATGTCATGTTGCAGTGAAAAAGGGCACGATTTTTATACATATATATATACACACATATAGATATATATATGAATAAATAAAAAGGAAAAACCTGCTAAGATCATGCTATGTAGCAGACAGGGGCTTGCTGTAATTTTTAGCATGTAGAGCAGTTTACTATGGCTTCCTTGTATATGGATCTACAATGAGCTGCTGTTTCCCCCCCTCCTACAACTGAACCTGCAGTTTAAAAACAAGTGTAGTATTTGTACTGATTGTACTCACGGACTTTAGGGGATATTTGATTTTGATCAATGTAGCAAACTAGGGAAAAAAGAAAGTTCAAACCTGACCCTGTTCGTTTGAGGGGGGAGGGGGTGGGGTGTGTCTTTTTTTCTTTTTTTTTTCTTTTTTTTTTTAAATTTTTCTTTTTTTACAAACAGCTCCCTTGCAGGTTTTTAGTAGTTCCTTCTTGACCCAGTGCATGTATTATAGCAGCAATTGTCTTTGTGCTTTCTGATCATAGTAATGTATCACTTGTAAATACATTTTTTCTATTTTCTATTTTTTTGTATTTTTTGCATTTTGTTTCATTAGTGTGCTGTATTTTTCCATGCCCCTGCCCCTTAAAGAAAAAAAAAAAAAGGAAAAAAAGAAAACTGTCCTTTACTGTTGTGACTGGTTGGAGTTTGTCTGTTGAGTGCTTTGTACCTGTAGCTTGTTAAAACGTGGATTTTATTATTTTTGTTTAAAACCAGCAGTTCCAGTTCTTTTCTTTTATTGACCGAAAGGCTTCCCTGAGGGAACTAGAACTTTTGTCATTTAAAATACTCTGCCAAGTTGGGTTTGGGGAACTCTCCCAAAAGCTCGTAGCTCTTGTTAGTTTGGTGGATGCTGGTAACCCAGTTGGCCGCAAGAACAGGGGTGTTTCAGAATGAACCCGACTCACCGGTAACGTTACGCTGGGTCCGGTTTCGTCACAACAGGTAAGAGCTTCGGTGAAACGTCTGGTCTCTCCTGCTCTGGCTGATGTTACAAGAGCACAATTAGCGCGGTAGAAAACGTTGTCCAGCGACGTGTGTGCACTGTCATTAATTAACCTCTCCCTGTCCTCAGGCAGGTCTGTCGCTGCGGGCGGGCGAGGGGCTGTGGGGGCCGGCAGCCTCTGCGCTGGCTGTAACGGATCCGAGCGTGAGACACCTGAGGACACAGTAAGGAGCAGCACAGCCGTCTGGGGGTTGGGGAGACCTAGGATTGAGCAAGTGTTGGGCGGGCAGGTGTGGCAGGGGGGATGTTGTGACTTTATTTTTATTAATTCCTCACCCCCTCAGTTCATATCTTTGGCTTAGTTGAAAGCCCTTCCTCTAGCCTGGGCCTGCCATGCTCCTCGACAGGTAACTGTCATGTTTTAATGAAGTAAATAGTTTTTAATTAAAAATCTGCTTTTTCTTTTCATAGCAGGTGTTAGGTCCCAGACTTGCTGTCAGCTTAGGACAAAAGAAAGGCATCAGCTTTCAGCTAAACACCTCAAGCTATGGTGAATAAAATATTGATGAGGATATTCAGAGAGAGAAAAAAAAGACAGTTGTTTTTTTTTTTTTTTCCCCCTGAAGGTACCAAGCAGTGGAATAACATCTTTAGATCCAGTCTGCTGCTGCTTTATCTTCCCAAAGTTTCCACCCACCTGACAGTAACGCACATCTCAGGCGCTTCCAGCTTCCCAGCAGTTCCCTCCTGCCTTTGGAATTAAAACTAAAAGGTCTTTCTTTGTTTTGCAGTGACACTGTCTAGTCGCTGCCAGGAAAGCATCCTGAGTGATCTTCTACACTTAAAAAGAATTCTGGAAAAAGTTGTAGGAATGCTAATTGACAAATGCTTAATGAGAATACATTTAGCTTTCCAGAAATGTCTTAGCCTTACTTTTTAAGCTGTATTGCCTTCCTGCACACCGTGACCACCTGACTTGCACCGAGGTAAGAGACTGAGTTGTAACTGCAGCACTTTGTTTCTGAACCCGCAGGCAGAGCCCACTGCCCCACATGGGCTGTCCCGCTGCTTCCACCCACCAGGGAGCACAACTGGACAGGTGTTCCCTGCCCCTTCCATGTGGAACCACAGCCACCATCTGTGGGAAACGGGTTCTGGAGCTTTGCAGAGGTGAACTGAAGCCTAACTGTGCCAAACACAGCGCTATTACACTTGCAGAGGGGAAAAACATTCTCCTGGGGATTTTAAGTTAAAGCTGTAAAGCTTTGTCCCACCTGTCTAGAAGAACCTCAGCATTCAGGGGAATAGAAACAAGGTTCCTACCTCGCTGCTCAGCTGCTGGGCTCTCTCTGCGCAGACACAACAGCTTTTGTCCTTGTTTCTTCAGTCTGGCCGACTACGCGTCGTCTCCTCAGCCTGAGGATGGAACTGAAGAAGGTGCTCTGGGCCCTTTGGATTTCCCGAGGCCAAGTAGGTTCCCTGTCCCTGTGGTGCCTGGTCTGGTTGTTCATCCCTTCTTGGTTTAATGTTTTAGTGAACTCCTTAATAAACTACTAGGCACAGAGTCCTGCAGGGAGATTACCAAGCTCTTTTGTGTGAAAAGTTGTCAGAAAAATATAATTTTAATTATTTTTTGACTAACGTAAGCCTTTTTATAGGAAAGTAAAAGGATACTGGCAAAAAAGTGATAGACTAAAGCATATTTATAGCAAAGTTGTCAGGACAAGGACCAGAATTGTAATGTACAAACCTGTTAATGTTTCTGGAGTCAGTTTTCTGCTGTGTCTTTGGGAATAGTCAGCTTAGAAATTTACTGTTTGTATCTTGAAGTTTCCTGATGGTCACACTTGGTCTTGTAAACAGGAATTCCGAAATGACAGGGGGTTGCTGGCCAGCCAGTATGGGTGAAGTGTACTAGAGCCGCAAGGTGGCCATTCCACGTCGGAATGGGCCCACTGGTAGCCACCGTGCTGCCTGCAGAGGCTCAGGGGCACACCAGGGTGCCCAGCGCTGACGTTTCAACCCTCTGATGGTCAGAAGCGTTTCCTGTCTTGAGTGTGGCAGTACGTCCTGTGAGAGAAGGGGAAGGAGTCATTGAGGCAATTGGGAAATCCATACTGGCAGCTGGGTGGCTTCCCCAGCTTAGTCCTGACCTCGCGGGATGGGGAAGTGGTGGGAAGGCTCCCAAGTATTTGTCTTTTTACACAAGTAGTGAGTGAGTTGGATTTGAAATGAATTTTTAGCTAAACAGTAGTAAACTGCATTTTCATTCATGTTACAACACTGTCATGTTTTCTTATCTCTAGTCCATTTCTTCTTCCTGTTATTCTTATAGGTACTTTGCCTTTTTACTTCAGGATGTCTTTCAAATTCAGTATTTTTCCTGCTTTCCAAGATTCCCAACAAAACCTGAGTGTGTGGCTGTTGCCAGGTCTGTGCGTATGAGGGCTCTCAACTTAGACAAAACAAAGTTTAGTTTAAAATCAAACTAGTTTGCCCTATTTTTCTTATAGATAACACTGTCAGAAAAGACTAGTAGAGGAGAAGTATTCTGATGTGGAAACAATACTACAGCAATTTCAGCTGAGTCCCATAAAACATTTTATACACTGCTTAAACTTGGAAGGCTGAGACTGTTGCTATTTTTCTTTTTGAAATTGTGTGAAATTGAGGTGAGATTTGTCCCGCCGTACTCCAAGGCAGGCAGATGCTTCAGAAGGGGATCCCGACCCCAGGCAGCTCCTCGTTCTCAGTGCCACAGGCAGCTCCAAGGACAGGCTGAGAAGGATGTGGCTCGTGTCTGCTCTCTCCAGGAAGAGTTAAGTATTTCTCTCCTGTGTGTGTTTAATTGTGACAGCCCAGAACAGCTTGGCTCTTCCTTTAGTCTGCTGAGAGCTCACATGAAGATGTGGTGAGCTTTATACACCACGTAAAATATATCAAATATTGATGGGAGGGGGGGGAGGTAACTCCTCATTACTGTGTTTCCTAAGAAAGGATTCGAGTTAGGGAGGGCTTCACAGGAACTCTTGGAGTAGGCAATGCCAGACAGAGCTGCTGCCTTCATGTGGCCAGTCCTCCTGCCCTGGAAACTGTCCTTAAAATGGTGTTTTTCATCTCCAGCTGTACACTTCCAAGGCTCCCCCTGCTTCATTCCCAGTAGTCTGCCTCGTAACCAGTTTCCTGTACACTTAGAGCATTGTCGGGGGAAAAAAAAAAAAACCACAATGTCCTTGAAAAGTGTAGCTGTGGCTGCTTCGTAAGTGTAGCTCTTTCTAATTTATGTATGACCTGATTTTCCCATTTCAGTGCCCCAACTTTATGGCGTTGTCTGAGTTTGATTAAAAGCTTCTGGCTCCGCCTGTAACTAGACCCTTTTCTCAAAGGCAGGCCTGGCCCTACCCACACCTGGCCAGGTTAGTGCTGTCTGGGGGTGGCTCTCGCTAAGAGCTCCCTATTTAATGCTGCAAAACTTGTTTGTGTTTTGTGCTTTCAGCAGTTCTCTTCTGTAACAGCCCTGCGGGAGCAGACGCACACGCATGACGGCCAAAATTCTCTCAGCCAGGAGCAAGCTCTTAGTATCTTGCTCTGAGAAAAGCCAGCTCCCTGCTCAGGGAGCTCTGGAGCAGGCTTTGTGCATCACCGTGCTGTTGAAACACCCGAAGCAGTGCTGTGTGAGGGGTCACCCATCCCTCTCTGGACCCGTAGCAGCAAGGAAGGTATCAAAAAGAGACTTTGCACCCTTGAAGTGTTTTCAGGTAATAACAAAAAGGAACGCTAATAAAATATATTCCGAGGCCCAGGAACCCGACTGGGAAGCTGTACCTAGACCAGCACTTTTGACCAGCTCCACCCCGTTTTGTAACGCGATGGTGTGCGGTGTAAGGCGGTACAGAGGGTGGCAGAGGCGCAGCACTCAGCGAGTTCCCATGGGGTCTGGATGGAGCTGTGAGCCAGGGCAGCTGCTGTGCCCATGTCAGTGCCAGCGAGAAGCGTGTTAACAAGGCACATGGTGGAGGATCCAGGTGTTCCTAAATGCAGGCTCTGGTCACAGCTGCAGCAGCAGGGCTCCCCCAGGAGCAGGCGGTTACTGGATGCTGTCCCATGTATTCTTGGCAGAAGGTGCACGAGGGATTTGATAGAGCTACTGTCGGTTCTTCAGGTGTGGTCTCTGTTGGCTGTGCTTATTGCTGCTCTCCCCTTCAGGTCAGCCATGGTGTGTGTACAGGGGCAGTTTCTCTCTGCTCTGGAGAAGCTGCATCACTCAGAGTCAGTAGATGGAGGTGTGATGTTGAACAGTTGGAAACTGCTGATAGTACGGTAAAGCAGAGCTAAGAGAAGCAGCTCAATGAAGAGCAGGGTCATGGTGCACCAAGCATGGACTACTTGTGAGTGACCGCTCTGGGTCAGCGGGGAATTCGGCTGACCCTCAGCACACACGTTGGTGAAGGCCAGCACTGAACTGTAACCGTGTTCCCAAAGGCCTCGCTTTCTTGCAGCTCCTGTTCTGAGTGTAAAATAATGTCACTTTCTCCTACACGATCGCAGATATGAGCTTTAGGCAATCATCAAAATGGTGATATGGACTAAAAAAAAATCAAGCTAGAAACGTGTCTCTCAGAAGCTCTCCATATTCTACAACAATCTGCAACATGTTCGGTCATTAGAATGGTTTTCCAGTAGAAATAACCCTGTTGTATGCACTGCCTGGCTGTGTTCTGTTCATCCTTAGGTTTCTGAGAGCAGGAAGGAGAAATTCAAGACTTGGAAGACTTTGCCCTGACATGCAGTTGCCCTCTAGCGCCCTGCAAGGGGATAATTTATACTGCTGGGACACCAGGGTCCTCCCCCTGCGCCTCGCAGTGCTGTCTGACTGGTGCGTGCAGGCCCTGCTGGCCTGTGTCTTGTCTAAATTAATTCACATTTGCCTTAAAAAAAGAGAAAGTGGGGACCAGTGGTCCTTTAAAATCAGGTTTTATTTGTCTTCTGTGACAAATCCTCCTGTTTTTCTCTCCACGCAAATTAAATAAATGGCATCACAGGAAAATACCCATTTACTTCCAGTGCACTCATGGTTTGGACGCAGGGGCCACACAGGCTCTAGTCTTAATCCTTTCCAGCTTTTCCTGACTTTAGAGCTTTTCTTTTGGCTGTTGAATATTCTAAAAGTTAATTTCTTGCCAAAGATAACTGGTTGAGGATATGTGCTATTGCTAAAGCTTCCTGGCAAGGTTTTCTATGTCATCTGTTCATTTCCTTGTTGTTGCCCAAAACGCGTAGAGATTAAAGGCTGTTACTGTCACCGCCTGCACTTTCTCTCCTGTTGGGTAGCTGTTGGTTTAGTAACAGCAGCTTTGGGAGCAGAAGGGTTTTTTTGGTGTGGTGTGGTGGTTTTTTTAAAAAAAACACCACCCACATATCAGGCATTGCAGCTTTTCTGTTCTTTGCTTTTACACCAACATCTGTAAGTGGCTGAGCAGGGCATGGTCAAGGGAGGTTTTTCTGACCTTTGTTTTGATATCTACATGGACAGCAACCCCAGGCTGGTCCTCCCGTCTGGCTCTTCTCCTCCTGGAAGTGGGGAAAAGTGCACTGCAGCAAGATTACCTCAGCACAGCCCTGTATCCAGTTAGGAGCTCACACACAGCTGTGTCCCACACCTGAAAGTCATCAAAGCCTGATCAAAAGAGGCAGCAAAACCCACAGCCTGGAGCAGGGCACCGGGGTCAAGTCTCTCAGAACCTCTAACATTGGCCCTGGTTATGGAGGATCATGTAGTAACAAATCCTTGCAAAACAGGCGGTGGTGGTGAAGTGCACAGGGAGAGCTACTGACTTTACTGAACTGCAAAGTCATTTTGCCACTACTGTGTGCTCCCCTACAAGGACAGGCTGCCTCCTCCCTCCTGCACTCACAGCCATCACTTACAAACCTAGACAAGGCCTTCCACGCACCATGCTTTGTCCAAAGAAGAATCAGCACATTTTAACAAGAGGGTCAGTTACTCGTTGGTGACAAAAACTTCCATCGTTAGCTTTGTTCAAGAGGGCCAAGGCTCGATCACTGTTCTGCACTGTTACGAGGCACTTTGGGCAGTGTCTTGCTCAAGTTGGCTGCTTCAGCTCCGGTAGGCCTTCAGCAGCTGACCTGCTATCACCAGTCTTTGGATCTCACTGGTGCCCTCGTAGATCTCGGTGATACGAGCGTCGCGGTAATGGCGTTCCGCTGGCATCTCTGTCACGTAGCCCATCCCGCCCAAGATCTGGATGGCCTGAAACAAAAGCAGCGGGTTAGAAAGGAAGCAGGGTCAAGGAATTCTTTTTTTCTACAGAACACAACCACCTTAAACTGGGGGGAGCTAAGCCCACTGCGAGCATAACTGGGGTGGGTGGCGGCACATGGGGATGACTGAGGCCCAGTCGCAGGGGAATAAACAGGCTTTGAGGCAGGTAAGAACAATACTGACATCCCAGGCAAAGAATGAATCACTTCAAAGGTAGTTGTTAGTGATCCACACTCAGCAGAGACACTTTTATTAAGGAACAGGGGACAATGCATGCAGACACCAGAGATCCTGTTCCGTTTACTCACTTCATTGCAAACTTACTCCTAGCCCTGCCTGGTGCACCCACACTCCTTCCCATGTCCCTGAGCCCCCTCAAAACTTTGGCACTGCCCCAGACAGGAGCAGGCACCAGAAGAATTTAACCACACAGCTGCCACAGGCCAGCATAAACCTCTGCACAAAATCCAGCAAGATGGCTGTGCTAACCAGCTTCAGCCATATGGCTTTGTTTGTTTTTTTTTAAAAAAATAATTACAAAATCCAGTAAATTCCACCCGACCTTCCCCAAGCACCTGTTATTTGACAACACACTCTCCCTTTCAGCATGCTGTACATCAGAGATGTCAAATAAAGTAATTACCTGATGAGCGATGGCTGTTGCAGCTTCTGATGCAGCCAGTTTGGCCATCGCCGCTTCCTTTGGGGAAGGAAAACATCATTGAGGGTGCAGCCATCACAGAAGGGAACACCTCGCATGTGGAGCTTGAATGCTCACAGACCCACTACGGAGCAAGACGGGCCTGATTGCTGGTGCCAGCAGACAGTGGCCACCCCTCTCCCTCTTAGACTGGTCTTAGAGGGAGTCTTAGACTGGCTAAAGCCAGGACTGGGCCCAGCAGGCTGCTCGAGGGCAGACAGCAGAGTCTGGTATCCACTGCTGAGTTAAACACCGACGGTGCAGGCTGGGCAGTAGCGCAGTTTCCTTGCCCTGAGCCTGTGCCCAGCACCATCACTGCCAGACAAACGCAAGGTCGGAAGTACCTTTGTGAAGGGCTTCCCGTTGTCCTTCAGCATAGCAGCTCTCCAGGTCAGCAGGCGCGCACCCTCCAGCGCCACAGCCATGTCGGCCAGCTTGAACTGCAACGACAAACACTGCCTCTGTAACAGGCCTTACGGCTGTGCCTCTGCCCGCACAAGAGCTGAGGGTATTCAGTCTGGGGAAGAGGAGACTGAGGGGAGACCTTACTGCTCTCTGCAACTACCTGAACGGACGGGGTAGAGAGGTGGGGGTCGGTCTCTTCTCCCAAGTCACAGATGACAGGACAAGGGGCAATGGCTTCAAGTTGCACCAGGGAAGGTTCAGGTTAGATATTAGGAACTATTTCTTTCCTGAAAGGGTTGTCAGGCATCGGAATGGGCAGCCCAGGGAGGGGGTTGAGACACCATCCCTGAAGGTATTCAAGAGACGAGCTGACATGGTGCTCAGGGATATGGATTAGTGTTGGGTTGGTGTTGTTTTGGGTGTGGTGTGTGGTTTGTGTGGGGTTTTTTTTGTTCGTTTGTGGGTTTTTTATTTTTATTGGGTTTTTTGTTGTTTGTTTTTTTTTCATAGGTTGGACTAGATGCTCTTAAAAGGTCCCTTCCAACCTAGGTGGTTCTGTGATTCTGTACAGCAGAAATCTCCCCCCACCAAGGCCAATATTGCTAGCAAAGGGGCACCTCCATCCCAGCAGTTATAGCCGTGTTTGAAAACAGACATTATTACCTTGTTTATCCCAGGCAGTACAAAGTGCACCGTGTGCCTGACGCCACGCCTGAGAGCCCACACAACCTTCCCACCAGCACCGTTTGGATCTGCCCAGCTCGTACCTGCACCGCCTGTAGCTTTGTGATGGGCGACCCAAAGGCCATTCTCTTTTCGGCATAATCCACAGCACAGTCCAGAGCTGCCTGTGCAATTCCCAGAGCCTGTGAGGCAATACCAATCCTTCCTGCATCCAGCGTTTGCTGCCAAAGACACAAAATACACGTGGTAAGTCAAGGTCAAAAAGTGTACACTTGCATTTCTATTCTTGCTGGGAAGTTGCTGTAGACTTGGTATCCTCTGGCCAGACCTCCTTAATTCAGAATATTTCTGGTTATGCAGGAATAAAGAGCTATAAAATGTCCTGGACACTGCAGAGAGAAGCCAGAGGCACAAGAAGGGATATAGAAAATGGAGGTCTTTATTAGCTGGGAAAAAACAAAGAGGGAGTGCAAAATGAGGGAAACGGCACAACAAGGAGCACCTGCTCTGAAAGAGACTGAAAAGAACCCTTCAGCTAGACCCTGGCTCACTGCACAGCTGATTTTACTTTAACTGAAAAAAAAAAAAAAAAAAGGAACTCTGGTCAGTTTTCCTCTTTGCCCTCATCAGTACACACACTGAGGCAAGCATTTTTTTCAAAATGACTAGTGAATTGAATCAATAACCTGACTTACCCCAAACACTTGCCCATTAGCCTTTTACCAGCTTCCCTGCCTCCCCGTGCACATGAATCATTTACAGCACAGTGAGAAGAGACTCCATCTTCTCAGACCTGGGCTGGGCATCTTAAAAAAGTGAGTGGTGACTGATGCTTTCTGTTAGTTGCGGACATAATGGAAGGGGCTAGTCTCCAGGGAGCTCAGCCTTTTTTTTTTTAAAAATAAAACTCAGGCCAACAAATGGTGTTTTGCCCACCAAATAGACAAGAGGGGCTGTGTCACTGCAAGGAACATGCTGTTCTGCAGCTGCCTGGATCCTCCTCAGAAGTCACACACGTGCCGTAACTCAGATTTCATTCACCCTTAGACATTATCCAGAGGTTGTCCTGTGCTTCCAGGACAGCTTTCCTCTGCCAAAGTATTTAGGGAAAATGCTGTGTTTTCCTTTTATCTGTGGGTACATAGTGGAGGAATAGAGTGTTGGGAAAGGAACAAAATTAAAATACACCACCCCTGTTGACACAGCACCTCAGCGGGATCAGCATTCTCATATCTGAGAACTGCTACACTGGGTCCACAAAAAAATACGCTGTCAAGGATCTGTGGTAAATTAATGATTCATCAATCTCTATGAATGATTTTTCCCATGTTGGCAAGATGGGTCAACTGCTTAATGTCACACAGAACAACTTACGCTAGCAGTTCTTTAAGTCTAAAACTGATTTTGAAAATGGTAAGCTTGAGAACTATGGCTTTACACAACCACAGCTGCACCCGATCCATCCCTTACCATGGCGATTTTGAAGCCCATTCCCAGCTGCCCCAGTAGGTTGGCCTTGGGTATCCGGCAGTCCTCAAATATCAGGTTGGCAGTGGAAGAGGCTCGGATTCCCAGCTTGTCTTCCTTCTTGCCCAGCGACAGCCCAGCAGTTGGCATGGGAACCAGGAACGCGCTAATGCCCTGCAACAAGACCCAAACTCTTAGGAATGGTGCAAACTTCCCACTTACCTGGCTGTCAGCAGGCTTCCTCCAAACATTTTTCATAGAAGCCATGTCTAGGTAACGAGGGGAAGGGAAGGGAGAGCCGAGACAGAACAAAGACAACGCGTATCAGCGCCCCCCTCTGCTCAATGCCTGCACGGCTCTAAACACAGACACCCTCCCGAGCCTTTTCCACGTGCTTCTCCTGCTCAGTTCCATTACTCCTGGCCCTTCTTTCTGACTAACCCACAGAACACACCTTGTGTTTCATGGATTTATCCGTAGTAGCAAACACCACGGTGGCTGAGGCGTCCCAGGCGTTGGTGATCCAGGCCTTGGTGCCATTCAGGACCCACTCATCACCATCCAGGCGTGCCATCGTGGACGCTGCACCCGCGTCACTGCCGTTTCCTGAGCAAGGCACCATCACACATGACTCAGCCAAGCAGTGACAGCCTGGGGTACAAACCCACCCGCCCCTCCCACCAGCTCATGGCATGAGTGTCAGCATGTCCCTCCCAGAGGGCCTGAACAGGAAGGTGAAAAGCCCACGTGTCTAAGATGTGTCCACCTCCAGTGCTCTCCTCAGAGAGGATGAAAACTTTCAGCGTGGACCATGGGGATGGCAGTTAATACCTTGGGCACTGAGACTTCATTTACACAGAACTGCTATAAACCATCCTGCTACAAACTGTTACAATTTCACCGATCTAAAGTCCATCCTAAACCTGAGTTAAGGAAAGAAGCTACCCTACGTTCTTTGCAACAGGAACGGTAACAGTCACATCACCTGGTTCACTAAGGGCAAAACATCCAATTTTATCCCCACTGGTGAAGGGAGCAATCCACTTGTGCTTCTGTTCTTCGGAGCCAAACTTGAGTATTGGCCCTAAATACAGAGACTTTAAGAATTGAGAGTTGAGTTAGTGCCTCTTGAAGGTTACAAGCAATCCAGTACCTCCCTAACATCTAAGTGCTCTCCAATACACCAGAACCCACCACAGAAGAGATCCCCTTTCTCCCATACACCCCCTCTCCAGTAACCCCCCAGATGCCAGCCTGGGTCCCACGCCTGTCCCTCACACACAACCGGAGACACTTACATTATTGACGCTGACAATGACGCCCGTGGAGGCACAGCCCCTGCTGATCTCCTCCACGGCGATGGAATAGGCCAGGTAGTCAAGGCCTGCTCCTTTGTACTCCTCAGGCACGTCCATAGCCAGCAGCCCTAAGCCACCCATCTTCTTCACCTGCACTAGGGAACAGAGAAATGAGATCCTCTGCACCACCAGTGTCCCAGCAAATACACGCAGACACACGGAGATAAAGACAGGTCACAGCGGGGCAACACACAGAGAAAAAGATGTGCACAACTCCTGGTGAAATGGGAATCTGACTGGTACAAACTGGTAAGTGTCCCCAGGCCCCAGCGACTTCAACAAGAACTGTACGCAGACACTGCTGCCTAAGACAAGGCTCTTGCTTATTTAAAGAGCTCTCTTCAGTACCGGGAAGGAGGGAGCCTTTTGAAGGTGAAATAGGGAGATACAACCCATCAGCATTCCCTCTGCCTCCCACCAAAGCTTCTCCCCTCACATGTCTCCTCAGTCGGAAGCTCTCAATGGCAAATCTAGCTGATGAAAATCATTAGAACTTTACCTTCGAGTCTGCTGAGCTTCAGCCTAGGACTGCACAAGGAAAGAATTTTACAGAATGAATGACCCACGGAACAGTTTGCAAGAAGGTGATTTTTTTCATTCCCATAAAGCCAGGTCTTGCTTCCCAGAGAATTTAATTGTTGATTACATTCCAAATTATTGCACCCCAAGTTCCTCAGCTAGACCCCCAGCTTCTTAACCATAAGCTCTTCAGGCTGTCTCACTCTACTCTTCTTGTTAACATACAAGAGGAAAACCAAGCTTTCCTCTGCTTTTATACTTAAGATGTCAAGCTTTTGGTGTTGCAGAAATAGGTGTATTATCAGCCCCTGCTTGCTTTAAGAGGAACCAAGAGAAATTCTTAAATATCTTCCCTCCTGTATAGGCACCCAAAACACTACTCCTCCACATCAAATCCAGAGGATGAACAAAAGACAACTAGTTTTATGTGTGTTACTTTATCTTAATAAACAGTGTTTATATATTGACTTTTCCCTTACACATTCAAGTGAAAAGACACAAAATCAAATGTAAAATTCTCAAATAAGAAAAGTGAGATAAAGAGGAAAGTATTTCCTTCCTTAGAGTATGACTTTCCTGGCTACCTTCCTTACTCCTTGACAGAAAGAGGGGTGTATGACAAGACTCACATGCCTCTGAGTGCTTGTGAAGCCTTTTGGCTAACAGTATGTTTTTCTAAAGCTTAGTATTTCATTGCAGTACAACAGGTGAGTTAGTTTGCTCAACACAGCACAGAATGTACTCCTGCATCTGTATTGCTTTCCACAAGTCAGAGGTTTGACTGGAATATCGACTTCTTCAAAGCCCGAGAGGATGACCAACATGCTTCTCCTCTCTCCTGATCACTTCTTTTCACCACCTGAAATGCACTCAGGTCATTTACGCTTCCTCACTATAAGCCGTTTTTATAGTTATGAGCAGTCTATAAAAGTATTTCATCGATTTTATAAGTCTTGTATTACAGCCCACAGGAAAGTCAGTGAGAGAACTGAAAATGCACTAAACCCAGATACAGAGAAACACAAGTAAGGGTAAAGAGTTCAAAGTGTCCTGTGGGCATTACAACCTCCACACTCCAAGAACTCTCCCACAAGCTGGTCTAAACTTAAATATTCTACTAAACCAAAGCTTAACGTACATTTTGCTTCAGGCCCAGGTGGTCCTGCCACAGCAGCTGAAGGAAGTTGAGCTCCAAATGACCAGCCCCACCCCGTCCACCTCCCGGCGGGAGCTGCACGCACCTGCTCGGCCGGGAACCGGTGCTCCTTATCCAGCTGAGCTGCCAGAGGCATCAGCTCCTTCTCTGCGAAGTCTCGGCAGGTCTGACGCAGCATCTGGTGGGTCTCCGGCAGCTCCGCTGACTGGTACACCGTGTGCAGCCGGCGGAGGCACCCCAAGGCCAGTGCTGAAAGGCAGGGAAGCAATCGAGCGCCTTCACACCCCGACGAGAGGGTTTACCCGGCCCAAGAGAAGCCGGGCGCAGGGGGGGGGACTCATGCAACACGGCTAGGGCCCTCCTCACAGCGACACCTTCCCCCCGGAGCCGGGTCACAGCGGGCCGGGGGCTCAGCTGAAGGGCGGGCGCGGCGCGGCCGAGAGGACCCGCCTCAGGCCCTGAAGGGCACCAGGGCGGCCGCTCGCCCACCGCGCAGGCCGCCGTCCCTTTCCACCCCCCCTTCGCCTGCCCCGCGGCCCCCCGAGCAGCCGCGGGGGACCCCGCCCGAGCTCGGCACCCTCACCCCTGGGCCCGCCGCGGGACAGGAACGCCACCGCCGCCATGGCCGCCGCCTGAGGGGAGCGCGAGGACACGGCGCAGGCGCGAGCCGCCAGGAGGACGCCCCCTCGCGCCGCAGCCCCTCCCGCCCCCGAAGCCCCGCCCCTCCCGCCATCCGGCCCCGCCCCCCCGAGCACACGATGCCTGTGCGAAAAAGGGAGCTTCTTTATTCCTATTGCTGGTGACAAAATCAGGTTTATACAAATACATCGTCACCCGGGAGCCGGGAGCGAAGGGGCAGAGCCAGCAGGGCTGCCGGGACCCCCCCCCAGCTCCGCGGGGCACAGCGGGGAGGAGGTGGCCGCGGCAGCAGCCCAAAGGCCACGCTGTGAGAGGTACGATCCGTGCCCTGGGACAGCACCGGGAGCCGGGCGGGGGGAGACGGCGTTTGCTGGTGTTCGTTTTCCCGGTTGCAGCAGAGGAGGAGGTGATGGCTCCGTCCCCAATCCCCATCCTCCTCGAAGGCAGGGGGATGGCAGTGTACGAGCCCCAGGGTGACACCAGAAGGCTCCGTAGCTCCTTCGTGTGACAGGACAGCAGGGGGGAAGGCAAACACTGGGAAACAGCTGAAGAGGAATCCAGAAATCGTGAAACTCGGAGCTGAGAAGCAGAGTTACCACGCTTGGACCTTACTGCTCCACCATCGATGCCTTCTGCATTCATTTCTGCCTTCTAAACACTTCTGTTCTTCCCCAACCCTGGGAGAAGTGGAATAAACCTCCTCAAGCACCAGAGAGGAGGCTGCTGCTGCTTCTCTACAGCAAGAGACTTTGACAATCCTAAGGAAAACACACAAAGGAAGACACTTCCTACCAAAAAGAGGGGACAGGGACAGCAGTGCCCAGTCCACGCAACAAGAGGTGACCTCCCTTCACAAGGTGCAATATGTATTCCTCAGTCAGTTGTGAAAAGAGCTGTCCAGGAAGCCTGCTTGCATGGATCCAAAGCAATCGCCCCAAAAATGTGAAAGTAGATCCTGGTCCTAAAAGGACAAATACTGGAAAGATTTAACATGAGTTTGTGGGTTTGGTCCCTTTTTTTGGTTAGGGCAGAACACAGCATGATCCCAACTCTCTTTCCAACTCAGCAGGACCTGGGAGAAGCTGTCTGCACAGATACCTTTTCCCTTGCTCAAACTTTAACCACTGAAAGCATCTCCCTCGCGTTCAGCACCTGGCCAGGACAGACCATCCACCCAACAGGGATGAGATCCCACTGGAATATCTTCCCAGCTCACTGCCATGAGTAGCTTGACCCATCACTAAAGCATCAGAGCACACAACCCAGAAGGAAGACACTCTGTTAAACCGTGTTTACCAGACATCCTGCCTGCCACAAAGAGAAGACACCCTATAGGAAGCATCTAAGAGAAAAGGAATGTCAGGGAAGCGGCCAAAGCAGGGACAGGAGTTTGGAAATCCCTGACCTTTTGGATTACAATCAGCTTTTTCAGTGCTGGATGTCCCTCTTGTAGGAACTTTTTACCTGCAGCATGCCTTTTTTGGGCAAAGACCTTCAAATTTGGCAAGGCAAACAAATTCAGGTAGAAACTGAGAGGGGCTGGTGCTGCCTGTGAGTCTTCCGATTTCCCTCCAGTTCCCCTTTTCTTATTGCTGAATAGCGGATACATTCACCAATGGGAAAGCAACTGCTTCGATGCTTTTTTTTTTTTTTTCCCTCATCACTGCCGGCAGAGGTAACGAGGAAGGACAGGAATCCACGTCCCCATAAGCATTTACATCGGCGTGTACATCGGCGTTCTGCCGAGCAGCGGCTAGATGGCAGCCCCGGACCGGCAGACGCCCCGACCGACGGTGCGGAGCTCCACGCCGACTGCCGGGGAACGGCTCACCCCAAGTCGGTGTTTGCCCGTGCACTAATTTCTGCTGCTCACCCTGGCAACAGCCCATCTTCTTTTTAAGAACCTCCACGCAGCGACACAGGAAACAGATGGGAATCGTCACGCCCGTAAAAAAAAAAGCAAGAGGTCGCTTCATATAGAAAAATGGGATAAAAGTAACATTTAAAGGCACCTGGATTTATACTACATACAAATTCAGCTCAGTGTGCTAAGATTTCCCAGGGAATAATTAGCAGACTCTCCAGACACTACCTGAGCATCTCTGAACGCTTCAGGATGAAAAACTCACTTTCAGCCAGTCCTGCCTTGTTGCAAGTAACTACCTGTTCTGCCAAAATAAATCTTTCCCACCTCACTGGCACGAAGCCTTCTGAAGGGAATTGCTGCAGGAGGCATCTCAATCTCCACCTTACAAGCAGCTGTAATTCTCACACAACTAAACGAGATTGACCAAGTGCCCTTGGAGATGACAGAGGGGACCGATGGTAGCAGAGCTGTTCTTCGTCTTTGAACCACGCAGACCTTGCCCCTCTGCATTCCCAAGACATTTGTTGTGGTTGCTGATGATTAATGCTCCACCCAGAACAGGTCATTTGTTGTGGTTAATCATAATTAAATATCTTCCCAAGAGCTGGAGATTCTTTCATGGCTGCCACCCCACATACTCTCACTGCTTACCCTGGTGCCAGCCGATCCTCTACGCCAAAGTTAACATCATTAATCTGCGAGGTGAAGGCAGTGGTTTCCTATTGCTGTCTACGCATTAACAGGCTCCAGGCTGTGATGCCCACTGCACTTAATCCTCCTAAAACATAAACCACGCTGAATCTTACTTAACGCAGCAGGTAAACAACTGTATCCACCGGGGAGTTAGGTTTCAACTGTCTCAAGGAACAAGTGGAACTAATACTAGTGACCGTCTCTAGTCTAGATGCAACTTAACTCCTATGTAAAAGAGACACAACTGACCAGCCCAGCTGGGGACAGGGAAACGCCAATCTTAAGAGCCAGCAAAATAAGCAGAAAAAGGATCTGTTAGCTGAGATTTTGCATGATGAGGAGTTAAGCTCCAGCACAGCTGCTGGGAAGACGTGGGTCTCCTCTTCCCACTGCACAATGCTGAAGAAGATCTGTGCTATCACCAGATCCCAAACGTGGCTGTGAAATACGCCCTCTGCTCTGGCAGTAACTATCACAGCAGAACTTCCTAAGCCATAAATAAGCAGGTAAGAAGGCAAAGCAGCGATGGGAACCCAGTCAGAAAAAGAATCATGTGAATTCTCTCTCTCTAAGAATCCCACTCCGTAACACTGAGTGATTTGACCCAGGAAGCTTTTAGCTACTAATAACCTCAACAGAAACAAAGCAAATGAGCTGATAACACCACTGTTTCTCTTTCCAGCACCTCTGACAGATCATTCAGGTTTAGAAGTATAGAGATTGAAGCCTAGGAAGCTCTGCTTCCTACACATTTTTCAAGTGATTTTCCACATTCTCCCTTTTACCCCTAAGCCCCACTAGACTGACACCTCCCCACTACCCCAGCTTAGACTGACAAGGTGCTGTTAATCTAAAAAGCAATACATTCTGTAGCAAGAGCCAAAATTCCTACACAAAGGGAAGCAGAAGAAACGTTAATACAGTGAGATTAATTTCAGCTCTAAGATTGACCCCTGAGCTCCAAAATTCAATGATTTGCTCACAAGAGCTCAAATAGAAATGCCATCAGACTGACCCAATGACCAACCTGGATCAAGCCCCTCCTCTGCCCCCATCTCATATCCCTAGTGAAATCTCCAGCACGACACAGATTAAACTGTTCTCAGGGACAGCTCAGGCAGAAGGAAGGTTCCTACACTGCTTAGAAGCTGAAATAGTCTCTCATCTTTCTCACTGTAGAACATTGGGATGCACCCAGAAAAGCAAGCTACAAACTAAACCATTGTGCACTAAAGAGATGATCTATCCACCAAAGAGAAGATCTGCTCTTCAGGAATCACGGGCTACTTGGAAGGGGGAAAATGGTCCTGCTAAGAAATAGCTTACCCAAACTATCTGACCTCTTGAAAGAGGATAGTCACCCAAAAGGTGAAACATCAGAAGCACTAAAAGTGCAACCTAACTATAAAGATTGTAACAGCAAGAATTTTCTAACAGTGCCTCTGACCCATGACCTAACCAAGGTACCAGAAGGTAACCACAAATAGAGGATGAGAGGCAGGATATGTTGAGCGTCGGACAGAGAAGTGTTGCAGGGAGATTTCCTTCACTTTCATGAGCTGTTGTCTTTGCTTCATGTTTTCAGCCTCATGCAAGGAGAAAAGGTTTGGTAAGAAGCCTTGTTGCACGAGACAGCAACTCCAGTCCACTCCTGGATATCTGGAATGATTAACGGCATCACAGCACCCAGCAGACACAGAATGATTACTGTCCTCCGTTGTAAGCATAGTCGGCCTTGTTGTGCATAATCAACTTGTTGTCCACAAAGTAAAAGCTGTCTGAGCGGGTCTCGTATGGGTTTTCAACCATCAGACGGACTGTGAAAGAGAAAGCTCAATTACATTCAAAAGCCTGCCACACTCCACTGGACAGCACAAAGTCAGGGTAAAAAGGACTCTGACGCTCTGCTGGATTTACCAGGCTGATGCTCTGCCCTACCTAAGTTAGAGAGAGACAAACTGCTCTGCTGAGCACACTTCAAAACCTCCGGCCTGCCCCTTCCTATTCTCCCTATTCACAGGAAAAGTGCTGTCAAAAGCAAACAAAGGGGGATGGAGTAATCATCTCACACAAGACAGAAACTGTGAGAGCAGCAATCAGTCTGTAAGCAGAGAGGTAGCAAATGAAAAAGCACTGACACTCCCCACACGTACACAGGCGGGGTACAAACCCTGTGCCTCCTCCCGCACCCAGGCAGCCACAGAAGGGCCCACGTGCTCCTCCTCTATCCAGCCCCTGAGGTCAAACATACCCTGTGCAATGTATATTTGCAGAGATCTTGGTAGGCTCAAGAACACACCTCTCAGAGAAGAACCAGTTCTGTTCCAAAGCAGAAGGCTCAAGCCCTAACAAGCAAGTGCTGAAAACAGACGCGTGGCTACCAAGAGAACCCTTTTTCAGGGTTTTGTTAGGCATCAGGCATGTGACTCTGATCAGTTCATGCAGCCTGTGACTCAACAGCACAGGTTGTCCTAGGCTTTCATTTTCAAAGGAGAATTTGCAGCACAAATCTGTACTTCAGTAAAGATAACATAGAGCTTAAACTAGGAACCTGTATCTATCTATTCCTGTCCCCCCATCCCAGTCACAACTTCTTTCACAAGTAGAGAGAGGGAGAAAATGAGCATGTACACACACACAAAACCAAAACACAACTCAGTACAGGGAAGGAGACACTTACTAAGGTCTTCTGAGAGCTGAGGGAATTCATAAATGTGTTCACATGTGTTCCTGCTGCTGGGGATACAGAAGCCAAAATCAAAGTCAAAGTTCTTCAGCAAGCGATCTCGGAAGTAATGTCTCTCAATCATTCGGAAGTTTGACACTGGCTTTTCTCCCACTGTGAATTCCACTCTGTAAACAAAAAGCAGGAAAAAATAGCTAAGAAGACATACCTCTCTTCCTATTGGGAAGAACTGAGCCTTGGACCCAAGGCTACACAAGAATCCGACAGATCATTCCAGAGAGAGAGACTTTGATATTTGTAGTGTAAGATGCATTCTCTCTAGTCTCTGACTCAGTGCTGTTATAAACCATCAAGTGACACTTTGCAAACATCTGATTCTCCCTTTTTTCTATGAAACCATACTTACGTTGCACCAACAGTTCGAAGACGGAGAAATGCTGGGGTGAACTGGTAACGAACAAAGCGGCCTGCACTAGCGTCCAGTTCACTGTTGTCATCTTCATCCTCCTCATCTTGCTCTAGAAAATGCACAAGCTCAGAGTTACCCCTCTAATAGTGTACATGTAAGGCCATACTGGCTAGCGGGTGGATCAGGACCAGCCTGCTATTACTTAGGTACTAAACGTAAAGGTGTTTAATAACTGGTCTGAGACTCCTACTGGAACTAAGTAATAAAGAAAAGGTCAGCTATGACAGTCGGCACAGCCTTGGTGGCTCCGGAGCCGAAACCACCCTCCACCTCACAGGATATCTCCCCTCACAATTGCCAAAGCACGTGAAAGGAACTCTGTACGACAACCAGCCAGCAAGGGAAGATCTGCAGTTGATAGTACTTCCCCATCTCGCAATAATCACTTCATAGTTTTATGACAAGAAATTTCTCAGCAGAGCTAAACTCAGTCCTACACTTAAAGGAGAGGAATTCAGTCACAAGGATGTATCAAAGGACCTTTCTGCTTGGTTTGCATGGGTCCTGCATTGCAACTCTTCAGCTCCCCGAGTCTCTTTAGCCCTCCGGCAATGTTAGCGTAACACACCTGAAGCAGAGGGCTTTGCAATTTCAAACAGCACTGTTCCAGTTTCAAGGTCCCGGATCTTAAATCTGGTGAAGTCAATGTTGTAAATATTGTCCTCAGGTTTGCATAAATAATCTAGAGAAGAGAAAGAAAATATATAGCAGTATTTCAAAAGATCTCTGAGCAATTACCAAAGGAATTTCCTTTTCTTGCTAGCCCCATCCCAGTACGATACACACTGCAAGTTCATTAGCAGAAGCTTGGTGAAAGCAGGACAAAACTGAAGGTAGAAGGAACAAAGGCACGGCAGGTGCCAGGTAGCAGAGGGAGAAAGGGAAGGGACCAGGCAGAAAAGCAGAGATCAGCATCCCAGCGGCAAAACAAAAAAACAAACCAAGCCGAAAAAACCACAGGAAAACAAACCCAGAGACACCCCAAACTTTCTGAAAGTTGTACCAAAGCTGAAGGCAGGCACACACTGCTCAGCCCCCAAGGCCCGCGCACCGGCGGGCAGCGCGGACCCCGCCGGCCCCGGCCGCGCCGCTCCCACCGCCCGCTCCTCCGCCCCGGCCCCGGGACCCCGGCCCCGCAGCTCCGGCCGCCGACTGGGGGGTGTGTGTGTGTGTGTCAACGGAGCACTGCGGGGCATGGGGTGTCCGCCCAGGACCGCCGGACCCCGTCCCAGGGCTGCCGGCCCGAGACCCCCCCCTCAGCGGGCGCGGCGGCCGCGCTCCCCGGCCCGCACTCACTCTCCGTCACCCGGCACAGCCCCAGGACGTGCTCGGGCCGGACGGTCTCCAGCGCCAGCAGCTCGGATTCGGTCCACGGCGACCGCGGAGCCGCATCGGCCGAACCGCGCCTTCCCCGCAGGCGGCTGAGGGCCCCCCCGGTTCCCGGCGGCGGCTTCTTCTCCGGCCCCGCTGCCGCCCTCGCCTTCGAGCCGCTCATCGCCCCGCCGCCGCCGCCAAGATGGCCGCCGCCTCCCTCGGTAGCTATGGGAGCCAGGGGCGGGGCGGCGGCGGGTCAGAGGGCGCGGGCGTTGCCTAGCAACGCGGGGGGCGGGGGAGGGGGGAGAAGGCCGCCGAAGCTAAGCAGGGCCCGCCGGGGTGCGTGGGCCGAAGGGGGGACCCGGGCGTCGCGTCGCGACCCGGGGCTACACCCAGCGGGCGGATGGGAGCGGCGGAGAAGGAGAAAACTGAGGGAAAGAAACACGGAAAACTAACAAAAAGACACACACACCCCCGCTGCTGTCCCCAAGGAGCTGGGAGCTTCACCCGCACAGGGACAGTGACGGGACCGTGTGCCTGAGGAGGGTCCCACAGGGAGCACCGGTGCGGGTCAGCCCTGCCACTGTCACCCTACCCCGGCACCCTGGGAGCACCCACGGGAGGGAGGGTGGCAGGCACTGGAGGAGTCTCCAGCGCCAAGGACGGACTAGGGGACATCCCACCAGGAGGGACCCACAGGAGCACCACACCGAGGAAAGGCCACATTTCTTCCCCCCAAGAAGGGGCTGCCCCGGGCACTCAGGTGCTAAGAGTCACCTCCAGCCCTTCGGGGAGCCAGGGCAAGAAGAAGAAACATCTGCATCCTCCTCTCAGCCTCCAGCCAACACTCAAGGTGCTCAAGATGGCTGGAAGAGAGATGCAGAGCTGGGGTTAGTGACCATCGCTGCTGCTGCCAACCCTGCCGCCCTCTCAAATGCACCAGCGCTCCCCCATCCTCCTCCTCAGCCCCAGGAAGGACCCACCAAAGACCCTTCTGGCCCCAGGAGCGGCCACCCTGCCTGGGCTGGGGTCCCCTGTCCCCGCAGAGCAGGCACCCAAGGGAGGAAGGTGCTGCTTTCCCCCCCCCCTCCAGCCCCAGCCCCCTCTCACCACCTCTGACGCAGTTTCGAGCCGAAATCGGGGCATCTTGCAAAACCCCAAGAAGGTACGATTACATCTCTGGTGTCCCCGGCCCCAGCAGGAAGCCACAAGGTCCCCATCAGCGCTTCAGAAGAGGATGTTGTACCATTCGACGTGCGCTTAAGTGGCCAAAAATAACCATCGGGGCGGGGGGAGAGGCTCCGGGCTGCGGTGGGATGTTTGTTAAACTGCGTCTCGGTGGGATGATGTTAAACTGAGCCCCCCCCGCAGTGCAGAGCCTCCCCCAGTGGGAGCCAAAAAGCAGGGGGATGGTGGTGTTTGCCCTGTCCCTGTTCCCCCTCCCTCCAGCCTTAGAAAAGAGGGACCACCTCATCCAAGTGACAATATAATTTTGTTTATTTTTCCTTTAACGCGCTGCTGGTTAAAATCGCCAGCCAGTTGATTTCAGAACATTCCCTCAACCAAACGTCCTGGGGAAAATTAAAAAATAAAACCGCTACCAGGTACCAAAAATAAAATAACCCACCCCCACACCCATCCTCTCCCCCCAAACTAGTCCCTGCAAAGCCAATGCAATCAGAAATAGACATCTGTGCTTTTCACCCAGGGCCCAAGCTTGCTGCAAATCAAACTGGGAAAAAAAAAAAACACAACAACCCAAAATAATGTCACTGCAAGTTGTTATAACACAAAGCAATGGACAGTAAAATAAAAAAAAAAATCCTCCTTAAAAACCTTTTGTACTGGTGACAAGCGCAGCTGGAGATCTCTCCCCACACTGCTTTAGCCTTTACAGACAACCTAGACCTGCAGCTTCAAGTAGTTTTTGTGAAGAGTCCTTAACGCCGACAGCTCAGGTCACCTCCACGCGTCCCAGCCTGAGCTACAGGGTGGTGGGACCATCTACCAACAGCGAGAGAGATGCTACAACCATGGGACCCAAACATCGCCGTCCCCTGCCCAGCATCTCCCAGCCCTGGATACTGGCAAATCCTGCCTCTGCTCTCGCGCTCTCCAGGGCCATTTCACCAACCTGGCTGCTTCTCCAGCGGGGAAGACCTCAACCTCAACCATGGCCCTGTAGAAACCATGAAAAATGCAAGCCCCCACCTGCCAGCACGTTTCCAGACACTGCTTGGCTCCAGCGCCTGAGCTCAGGAAGGGTTAGTGTGACAGGGCAGCACAAGGAAGAGCATCCCCACCACGTGTGACTGGGAACAACTCCAGGGCAGAGATCCCACGCTTCCGAGATTCACATTCTCCCCAGTTAAACTGGCTGGAGCCACACTCTGCCCCCTCGCCTTGAAATCTCCATCACACAAACCCTTTCGGCCGAGACCTTTGATGCTTGCAAAAGATTATTCACATTTTCTGATCTGCCAGCACTGTTCCTAGGAGGGAGGAAAGCACTTTTGTTTTATTGATTATTTTTTAGCTTTTTTTTTTTAAATAAAGCACTTTTTGGGAAACAAAAAAATCAAAACCTATCAATAACCTGCAGTAGCATCCCACTGCTCAGCCTGAGGACAGTGCTGCCACATCCCTCCCTCTCCCACATCTTCCCCCCAAATCTCAAAAAATAGTATTTAATATACAGCAATAAACTCTGAGCAAGCCAGAGTCCTGGAAGACATGGACCTGCTTTCACCTCTCCCATCCAGCCCAGCACCGTTTCAACGCGGTTGCTACTGTATTCCTGGGACAAATCCCTTGGGATCCAAGGGGAAAGGCTCTGCCGGGCAGCGTGTGAAGCAGGGGTGCAGCACAGGCAGCCCATTCCCCACATCACGTTTCTGAGCACCAGCAGCTCCAGCCTGGTGGTGTGTCTGTGCTGTTGAGAATACTTGTCTGAGCCTACTTGGGAGTAGCCAGCGAAGACAGACTGGTGGAACCAGGCTGACGTTAAAAAACAAACAAACAAACAAAGCATCCTTGAATTGTATTAGACTTTGGCATTTGTAGTGGAGATGCAGAAGCGCCAGTAGGTAAATTAGCTCAGTGCTGGCCCAGCTCCCATTCCTCTTGGATTCTCAGCAAGGATATTTTCCCTCCCCGCCACATAAGTGCAAGAAGCAGACGGATCTCTGCCACATTTGAGCACCAAACAGAGCCTGAAACACTTGGTACTTCGCAGCTGCTCAGAATGTCTCACATCAAGGGCTGAAGCTGCTCTGCTGGTCCTCTCCCTCCTCCTGCTGTTTTCCATCAAAAACAGGCATCTTCAGCCCAGGCTTCCCCTATCAAGACATTTCCCTGGCTGTTGCAATCTCATTTCAACTGAAAGAAAAACCAAGGGACCAAGCAGGTGTCTCTGCAACCTGTTCAGACCCAAACGGTGCAGGGCAAGCCCTTGGCGAGTGAGTTTGGGGGGCAGGACCCCCAAGCCATACTCTGCACACATACGACTACCAGGACCCAGCCGTGACTCACTCGGCTCTGAACTGGGCAGACACGCAGGCTCCAGACTGTCTGGAAGTTCTCCATCCTGCCTTCAGGAGATTTCTGGGGGAGACCAGACCTGAAGGAGCTCTTCCAGTTCTTCTATCTCTTGCTAGGCCTTTTTCTCCATTGACCTCAAGGGCTGGAACCAAAGATATCACTTGCAGTTCTCTGCTTCAGCTGTGACCTCCAGAGCTGGCATCCAGGGACAGGGGGACAGTCCCCAGCCGATCACAAAGGCAGGGAATGCCTGTCCCTTGGGGTAAAAGATAACACAACTCAGAAGCTCCTTTTTAAAAAAAAAAAAAAAAAAAAGAGAAGCTTCTTCAAATAGACTTTTATTCAAAGCCTGAGACAAAGGCACCAAAAAGAGAAGGGAATTCATTTGGCTTTCTGCTCATGGCCACCTGGGAAACTCCAAAGGGTCAGAGCTGTTGTTTCAGTCACACACAGAGGGGAAACAGCCTGGCTTAAAGGGATGAAAGGAGGAGCTGATGGGGTGGGAAGGGGGAGGGGGGCAGTAATTAGGACAGGCTTTGGAAACACTATACTGAGGCTGAACCCAGGCCCAAAAGATGATCAATGGTGTTGTCTCCTCTTTACCAAGTGGAAGCTTTATTAGAATTGCCTTATCTACCCCTCTCTACACAACTGCTCTGCCAAGGTCTCTTCCTACCCAGCTCCCCACACTGCTGCCAAGGGACACGCACTTCATCTGCCTGGGGACAACAAAGCACAAACCAGCTTGTCTCCAACCCCTCTCAGTAAAACACCACCTTGCATATTTCCTCAAACACTCACACCGGAAATCTACAGCCAACTCAAACTTTGTCTTTCCCTGGTGGGCATGACCTCATTATGCCCACCTGGCCAGCTCGCAGGCACCAGACAGAGATGGCAAGGAGAACCAGCCTGAGTATGCCATTCCCAGTGAGCTGCTGACTGGTTACCCCCTACCATCCTCCCGTGTTCCCACACGCTTTGTTTGAAGGCTCCTTCCGAGGCAAACCTGCCAGGAAGGCATTGGCCAACAAGGAAAACTGCTCATAGCACCCTAACAGGGTCCCCAACCACCAGCTCTGTAGCGACATAAACGCATAAAACCAGAGCCAAAACAACTAAATGGAAGCTGTGAAGGATGAACTATTCCTCCTCCCTATTCTTATTCAAATAAGACAAATCCATTTGAACCAAAGTGGAACACAACAGATCACACCCTGCTCAGCTTCGCCCCAGGGCAGCTGATGGCACCAGATGGGTGCCCTGCCTGGCAGGAGAGGTGGGGATAAACTATCCTAGAAGACTTGTCTCCATCTCTTGCACACATAAATGCACTCCCCTTTCCTCTTGCCAGGCAAGGTGCAGAGATTACTGGGTGAGCCGCGAGAAGCAGAGCAATTCCTTGCTTCAAGGATGCTCAAATAAAATGGAACCTGAAAGGCCTGGAGGAGAGCAGCTCCTTGCAGAGAGAAGCCTGCTTTCAAGTTCATGTTCTTTGCTTAACAAATCAGCCCAGTTCATGCTTCTCAAAACTGATAAAGATCTAAATGTCTGTGTGCGCTAGTTACAGCAATCCCCCAAAAACGCTGGAGAATCTCTGCAGGCATTGTCAAACAAAACAGAGCTCATATTTCATAAGAGTTTTGCAAGTAGAAGGATTTTAACAGCATATAGGAGATGAAGCAGGCAACTTCAAGCTCACCACCTTTCCATCCTAAGGTTTGTCCTAAGATCTGCCCTCTCTAAAACCGGTCTTCTCCTTCTGGTATGGCAGGGACCCTCCTGCTTCTCCCAAACTGGCTGTTACCACTCGGGTAATTAGAGAGAAGGTAATTAAGGTCCTACTGCTTGCTTCTGAGCTCACAGACAGAAGTGGAGTCAGGCCTCTAGCAGTGCTGTAACAACTCCCCCAGCTCCTGTTCTGGAGCTGGCAGCCCCTATCACAGTTGGAGGGTTAGGAGGAGGAGAAGGCTTCAGCTGCTTGGGCCCTGCAGAGCTGACAGGCTGCTCCTCCGGTTTCCTCTCCAGAAACCAGGGAACTGCACCGACCCTTTTCAGCTCAAAGAAAGTCTGAGCCACTACAGAGGATCAAACCCAGGAACAATCGCTCAGAAACCTCAGGCCCTGGGAGGAGCAGCGGGGGGAGACTGGTCTATGAAAGAGAGAGCGCTTCCGAAAACACCAGGCAAAGTGTGCGAGCCCAGAGCTCCCCAGGATGGAAGATGACCCACAAGGACCCAACCATGCCTGGGCCAGATCCTGCTCTGGCACGCAGAGCATCTCCCTCCCGGCCACCCAAAGTGCTCAGCACTGTCAGAGGCCAAGACCACCAGGAGGCAGCTCCTGGGGGCCGGCAGCCCTGGGTCAGCAGGCACAGCGAGGGCTCTGCTCAGCTTCTGTCAGGCAGGGACAGGCCCCGCATGTGGAAATAGAAGCCTCTTGGAGAAATATCCCCTCGGGGGAAGCATGTGACCTTGTCTCTGGTCTTCTGCTCGCAAACCACCTTGCTCTACAGTACTGAAAGGCTGGACATCTGCTCCTTCACCACAGCGCCTCGACGCGCAAAAAGGCTGACTGAAGACACCACCCAACTCCACCACTTCTGACCACTGCAGGGGGGCCTGGTCCCCAAGGCAGGGGACAAGAGCTCACAGGGAACGTCCGTGAGGTCTCTCCGCTCTGTCCTACGGCACAGGCTGTTCACAGCCACCGAGAGGGGAGCTAACCGTTAGGAAGATCAAGGAACAACTCCAGAACCTTGTCTCTGGGTCATCTGACTCTCAGCTTCTTCCAAAGGGGAGGACACTGGCTAGGAAGGGCAAAACAAGGAACCGGGCTTAAAACGAAACCTTTGAAAAAGAAAAGGATATTAAAGAAAACAAAAGCCATAATCAATACAGAAAACAAGTGCATCTGATCGACGCAAACATCAGCCTCTCGCAGGCTACAGCAGAATCCCTCTGCAACGGATCTAACATTACAATTGTCAGACTAGGAAAGTCTCTCCCAACCAGTGCAGCATATCAGGCCAGATAAATCCCTCTGCTCCTGGCGCAGCTTGCACTCTTAGGAGGGGAACGTCTCCACAGAGGCTGAGCTGGAGTCTTGGCATCTTTCTGCAGGCGAGTACCATACATCGTGTTGCACACATTCAGGGAGATGCTGAGCCAGGCTCCATCCTCCATAGTCGTTAGTCACCCAACAGCACCACAACACTTCCACGCTCCCGGACAAAACGTGTACCCAGGCCTCGTTTTAAGAGCTGCTTTCCTGCTTAAGGAACCGTATTCCACCCAGCAAAAGGCAGAGATCTTGCAGCACATGGCTTTCTCTCAGTGTGGGACATGGCCCAGGACTGCTAGCATCAGCTTCCAACAGCCCAACACACAGACAGCCAGGACTCAGTTTACTCTTGGATGCCCCAGGGAGGATTGGAGGCTGCACATGGTGCAAAGGGGAAGGTGAGGGCCTCGCTGCTTGCTGGCAGGGGTAAGGTAAGCTCCCTCTTACCCGGACCTGCTATTCATTCCAAATGAATCATCTTTTCCTTTTTTTTTTTTATCTTTTTTTTTTTCCTTAAATTATGAACAATATGGAGAAATTGAAAGCAACCGTGTTTGGTCCAACTCCTTCCCTCCCAGCCCCTTGGCTGATGCTCTTTGGGGCTTGCTCTCACAATCGGCAGAGGCAGAAGAGGGTAGGAATGAAGACACCAAAGGCCACCAATATAGGAAACATGAGGCTGCTGTTGTCCGAGGCATAGGGGTTTGGTGTGCGTGGGCCTGACTGAACCCGGTTCTTATTTGCCTGTTTTTTAACACTGGAGCCATCATCATATTCATCTTCATCATCATCTTCCTCTTTCTTCTCCAGACCCGGGTGCGGTTGCAGCTTTGGAACATCTGTTGGACAAGACAAAAGGTCTCAGGGAGGCAGGATGTAACCTGGGAAATCACTCAAGACACTCCCTTCCCCTCTCCCCGATCCAGCATGAACACGGGCAATGGGGCACCCGACACCACCCCACCACTCTGTCCAGAGCACCCAGGAAACGGGAGCACCCTCCCAGCAAACTGATGCTTTGGTCAGGGAGGGGTCCTAGACCTCCCCTGGTCAGAGGCAGGAGGGGCTCCAACCCCAGCACAGGCTGACAAAGAGGGTGATGAAAGAGCAAGGGTTTTACTAGTGCTCCCCACTGCTAGCCAGAGGAACTGACATCTGGGGAAAAAAAAACACTGCCTTGTCCTTGAGCTGAGAAGGCAAAACAAGGCTGCAGGTAAGAAACACATAACTAACTACTAGCTGAAAGATCTCCTGTAAATTACTTGTCTGCAGGGCTGCTGCTGACATCCAAGGCCAGAGGGAATTCATCTGTTGCTCTAAGCTAAGAGTGACCAGACGTGCTCCCTTCTCCTCTACCCGCATACACAGGGAGTCCTGAACCAAATTGATTTTTCTTATTCCAAAAACAACACAGCTTTGTGCACTTGGAGGAGCACGAAGACACTACACACCAATTTCACCTTGCAACTGCACTCCGTGGGAACTTGCTGAGAGAGAAACAGTTTTGGCAGAGGTGGGTGAGCAAGAGCTATGATCTCATGGTCTGAGAAGCAACAGGCTGCTCTCCAAGAAGGAAGAGCCTTCTGGCTCAAAAACCATGCTTACCTTCCACTGTTCCTTGCAGGATGTACAGGGCACAGATTTTTGGATTGTCATAGTAGCCCTAGAGAAATCAAAGGACTAAGTCAGTGCTGCAGCTTTGAGGCAAGAAATATTCCCTCCCCTGCCCCCACTACCATCACCTCTCCTCCCCCAGCACCCAGCTGCATCACATGGCTGGGGAAAGAAGGGGAAAAGAAAGACCAGGGCTCTGCCCAGCAAAGCTTATTACCTTTACAAACTCAATGTGAAGCTTCCCTGTGAACGTGGAAACCTCTCCCTGGACACTCAGCTTCCCCTTTTTGATACTCATGGGAATGATCTCATCATGAGCTGTGCTGTGTCCAACTCTGTCAAAAATGTCCAAGTCCTTCACCACCACATGGCCATTCAAGCGAACATCAAATACCTTTGGGGGGAAGAAATGACAGGGTGTCAGAATGGATTCAGGCATATGATGGTTGAAAGGGGAACAGAACAGGAAAGGTCTCTGCTTGTTATGCACCCAGGACTAGAAAGCATTGCGGCATGCACTGTCCCACCACACGTTCCACTCCCTTGAGGATTCAGAGCCCAAAAGCAACAAAGTAAGGACGCCGAAGCATTAACATTGCTTTCAAATACCCTGAAATCTGCCTCCTCCTTTTAAAATAACCCCTATGCTTGCTGTTCAGAACTGAGGACAGCATAATTTCATCTGGTTTATTCATACTTTTCTTCTACAACTTCCCACCTACTGGCTGAAGACCTGCTCCTACCACCCCAGGGTGGTTGCTGCACACCACACCCTAGGGAATTAAGCCATTTCCAACAAACAGCCTGCAGCAGAGCACAGAAAGGGAAACAAGCTGGTGAAGGACACAGGGTTTGAAGGAGGTAAAATGTTGAACTGCTAACCACATCTGTGAATTCAGAGTGAAAGTCCTCCTCAGGGCTGTAATGACTCAAACTTCACTCTGCACCTGGGGAATCCCAGCAGAACCACATGAAAGAAGAGGAACCAATGATACCTCAGACCTTCAGTTTAATCTGAGGGTGCTTTTTGCATCCATTCTGTAAGCCAGCCCCACCAGTTCTGTTCCCTGAAATACTCCTCTGGCAGGAAAGCAGCACAGTGCATAAGGAGCAGGACTCTAAAAAAGCTGATAGGGCCAGGGGAAAGCCAGACTAAAACATACACCACCTCTCTCCCAACTTATCATGGGTCTTTGAGTTCTTTGTGCTTCTGCTTCCATGTCTGTACACGAGGGATTTCAAAAGTGGGCAAGGACTATTCTTTTCTAAATAAGCAATAAAGAGGGTTGAATTTAACTCTGTGCTTTTGGGATCGGTTTGAACCAGTATTAAGTCTTACTACAGTCGTAAAAATTATTTTGAGTAGGTTATTTAACCCAGATCAGTTCCTTGATTCAATCTGTGCAATACTTCCTTCGGCACAAGCATGATGTCAGGTCAGGAACAAGTGTTTAGGAAAAAGGAAAAAAATACTTTTTCTCAGAGCCAGCACAGCCTAAACAGATTGTATAACTCCAGTGCTAGTTATGTTTAGTTCCACATGTTTGTTTGAATACTATGTAACGCGGTTTTCCAGGCCAACTGTGTACCTGGAATGTGGAAGAGAGCTTGAAGTTTCAGAGCCCATGAGAGCTCTAGTAATTAAATTAACCACTAGTGCCTTACTTCACTGCTCTCTCCACAGCATGCAAAGCAGCAGACGCAACTTTGACACGCACAGTCTTAGCCAGGAACTTGCATCAAAGACACAAGCAAGGAGCTGTTGCTTACCTTCTGTTGAGACTGTGCAAAATAGACCTCTGCAAACTTCAACACCAGCACGTAGTCACCCTCCTCTTTGATGGGAACTTCATAGCCAAAGGTTTCCTCATTGTAACGCTCGGTCTGGTACAGAATCTGATCTTCCGCATTGGACCGCAAGATTGGCAGCTTCATACCATAGTCAGAAGCTGGATTTAAAGCACAAAACAGTGAGGAAAAAAAGGGTTAATTTCTGAGGCACATGGAAGAGACATTTAACATACTCTCGAAGTGCTTAACGACCTAAGTGTCAGACCTGTCTCCCCTCCTTGCTCTGACCAGGAGGCGGCACTACTGGAGCAGAAGCAGAGGTAGCCAAAGCCCCAGAACCTGGGTCCTCTAGAAAAACAGGTCTGGCCCAGCTGCAGTCTAAGACACAGTAAACTCACGCGAGCCGTTTCAGAAAGAAGAGTCTGTTTCACAAACAGGGCACAGAGCCAAAAGACTTGGCCATTGACTCCTGCTTCAAAGAGGAAAAACACCTAGAATATTTTTGTAAGGTTTTCAAATTACAAACTCTGAGTACAAAACCAAAGCTGTCAGCACAGGACTGACTCGACTCATTCATTCAGCAGATTTGAAGTTAGCAGTCGACGGCATCAGGTTTTAGACACTCCTCAAGTGAAAACCTGGGGAACGGCAGAAGGGTGAAAAGCATTAAACATCTCACAAAACCCTTTCTTCTCACCACAACCATGCAGTAGCTGCCAGCTTGAAGGCAGGAAGAAGGAAGCAAGAAAGACACATTGAGGGTTTCACGAGCTCCATCAGCTGCTGTTCTTGCAGACACACACCTGAAATGGGCACTGCCTGAAGGCATTTGAACAACCCCTGAGAAGGGCCCAAACAATATTCCCAAACGGGACAATACCTGAGAAAATAACAGAAACCTTAAAATTTGCCTCTTCTCAGTCAGTTTCACCACCTCTAGAGCAGCCCTCAAAAGATCTTATCCTGACTCAACATCTTATTGTGTCAGGGTTACTGTACAAGCATAAACTGATGCGTGCCTTGGGACCTCAGGATCAAGTCATTCCCCAGCAAAGTGGGGGCAGGAGGGAAGACACCACCTGCCCACTGGCACTTCAGTCAGGAGAAGCTGACCCAGACAAAGTTCTCTGCTGACACTTGCCACTTCCACCCCCATTTCCATGGGAACAGACACTGCATGGGCCAAGACAAAGCAAGAACTACGAACCCAGTGCGCGTTGCCAAAGATGGAGCCAATGCAAACGAGAGAGAGGAAATTAATGCCAGTTCTCAGTCTCCTGTTTCACACGCAGCTACTCAGACTCAGAAGAGAACCTCCTGCTTCTCTTTACCGCTCAAACCCGGGCTGAAGACTTCAGTCACCAGAAATACAGAGGGTGAAAACTTTGACCTGTCCTCCCACACAGATCTTTCTGGCCAGCCACAGATTACAGCGAACCAAGGACTCTGCAGAAGTGGAAGAAGGACTCCGTCAGCTCCTATTAAGAGGGAAGCCTGCACAGGAAGAAAGTCCTTTAATAGCCAAGAAGGTAACTGGAGAGGAAGAGCTGTCACCTGCGTATCAGAGAGGTCTGTTGACAGAGCAGTGGAAGAGAGCTTGATTTCACAGCGCGCCGAGAGGCAGCTCACCCCGAGAGGAGCTGCACACATTAAGCTGCAACTCGACTGGCACCTGGCTATTCTGTAATTGCCATCAGCACATTTTGTCCCTTAGGGCACAGCATCTCAACTGCGGCTTGGAATAAAAAAAGAAAAAAAAAAGCCACACACCACAAAACAAAAAAAGGTTTTAATTTGCCCAAAGGCAGTTCGTCACAGAAATTCTATCCCCAGGTCATTTTCACCCCGTCAGCCACACATTTCTGCTGTAGCCATTACATGCCTATCAACAGAGAGGAGCCCAGAGTGAACTGAAACAATAGTGCAATAAAAAGCCATTGAGGAAAAAGCAGCTGAGAGCTCAAAGGGGTAAAGTCTCCTCCGCTGTGCCTGGCACTGCTGGCTGAAGCGGGATTACTGGAACAGCCTGCTGTTCAGAGGCACCACAGGCCTTCCCCAAAGGAAGAGCATGTCACAGTGTGCATGAAAAAGACCCTTTTTTTTCTCCTCAACTCAAAAATAAATCGTTCAAGTCTACACAGACATTCTCCTTCAAGTCACACATGTGAGAGGTCTATGAAGGGAAGGTCACCTACAGTGATCAGGGCACCTTATGTGACTGGGGTGCCAGCTTCCACAGGGGTGAAAAACTCCTAATAATCCATATTAATATTTAAGTGTGACCTCCTCTGTATCCATCGTGCCCAAACAGCTTTCCATCCGGGATGGCACTCACGCATGATAAGCAATGGCAGTCCTAGGTGAACAGCACAGGACAGTCCTCACCATCCTGCACAGAAACAGTGAAGGTTGGACTTAAACAGATCTTCTCTGCACTCCCCCACTCACCTGTAACCGACAGCAGGAAGGGCTCAGCACAGCCAACTTTTCAATGCTTTTCTGAATCAAGTAAGTTTTGGTGCACCAATTATCAGAAACATGCAAAATTCATATAACCTGAGCCCTTTCAGGGGAAGAAGGCAAAGGCAACCCAAGTGCAAGCGCAGTATTAGTTCTCCATCCTGTCCTATCTGCTAGATAGAAGCTTCTGCTGATCCAGGAGCTAGAGCAGCTGGTCACATCCCACCTGCCTCCACTTCTGCTTCTGTCTCTGCCCTGCTCTTGAACACCCACCCTGCCGGGAGCAGACGAGCCACCTGCACCCCCTCCTTCCACCGGGGCCCCCAGCCCGGACTATCCCCCGCCGGGATCAGGCTGCCGGTGGCCCGCATCGCCCCGCACCCCGAGCCCTTCCTCTGCGCAGCGCGGGCAACGCGTGTTCACACTCCAGCGAGCGCGGCGCCGGCTGGGCTTCGACCTGGCAGCTCTCCCTGTGGAAACCGGGGTCTTTCCGTGGAAAAATGGGGAAAGGGGGAGGGAGGGAAGAGAAAAAAGAGGCAGTCGGCTGCGTGCGGCCGGTTTGGCAGCCTGACCGTTCCCCTCGCCTTCCCAGCCGAAATTCCACTCCAGCCCGCGGGGAGCGACTTCCCCCCCGGCATTACACAACCTCCCGGCCCGCAGGGCTCTCCCCGCCGCCGCCGGAGTCCGGGGCCGGCTCCGCCGCGGGGATGGGGAGTGCGGCCCGGTGGGCAGGACCGGGGTGGTCGCCGTCCCGGCGGGTGACAAGTGCCGTGCGGGGGCTGGGCCGGCACTCCCCGCGGGCCCTCGCTGCCCCCCGCCCCCTCCGCCACGCCGGGCCCCGGCGGCCGAGGGCGAGGAGCCTGCCCGGGCCACCGCCGCGCTGCGGGAGGAGGCGGGACGGCGCCGGGGGGGAGACACACGCGGGTCCCGGACCCCCGCCGCCGACACAGGCGGGCCTCACCGCCCCCCCTGCGGAGCAGAGCTGAGCGGGGCCCTGAAGGCGGCCACACCGACCGCCTCCACAACTCGTCCCGTCCCGGCCGAACCCCCCCCCCGCGCGGTACCGGCGTCCTCCCCCCGCCCTCACCTCGGCCCACGCGGCCCTCGAGCGGGTCCTTGCGGAAGTGGATGCCGTTCACGTCCACATGGGCATCGCCTCCCGCGTTGACGGCCCAGACGACGCTGTCGGCCAGGCCGCCCGCCGCGCCCCGCAGCAGCAGGAGCAGCAGCACCAAGGGCGGCAGCAGCGGCGCCCCGCGCGCCCCGGCGCCCACCATCTCGGGCTCCCGGCGCCGCGCCCGCCCCTTCCTGCCGCCGCCAGAGGGCAGCCTAACCCACCGCCGGGGCGGAGTGCGCCCAGACCAATCCCCGAGCAGCAAGGCGAATATTAACGAACAACCCGCCTGCCATTAGGCGGCCTCGGGTCTTTATCTGCATATTCATAAGGCGCCGGGCCAATGGGCGGCGGGAGCGGGCGAGCAGGCTCGGTCGAGAGGCGAGGGGACGGCGGCGCGCTGCGGCGGGAGGTGCGCCGGCGGGAGCGCAGCGGGGAGCCGGTAGCCAGTCTCTACCACCCGGGAGTGCCCGGGGCCGGTACCGCCCGCTCGGGGAGGGGAGCAAGGGCAGAACCGGCTGCCCCAGGAGGGAGCGGCGGGGATGGAACGAGGCTTCCCGGCAGCGCCTCAAGAGCGGAGCCGTGGCCCGACGAGCACCCCTCAGCATCGGACGCCTGAGGGAAGAGTCCCGCCCCCTCCGCTCCGCCAATCAGGGAGCTCCAGCGCGGCCAGAGCGCAAAGCACTGTGGGGCAGCGGCGGGAAGCGGGGAGGGCGGTGGGTTGCCGGGGCAACGGGCGGCGCTGCGGCGGGAGCGGGCCTAGGCCCCGGCCCGGCAGCGGGAGGGCGACGGTGCGGGCCGGGCACGGCTGGGGAAAGCGGCTGGGAGCGCTGTCGGGAGCGGATCCTCGTTACGTCCCGGTAGTTTCGTGTCCGCTATGCTCCGGACAGCGGTTCCCGGCACCGTGCCTCAGCGAAACGCGCAGGTTCCCCGGTTGGCCCCTGCCGTGGAGTGCGGGAAAGGGCAGCTGCCGGCCCGCCCGGTGAGGAGTGAGACAGCCGGGCGGCGGGCAGCCACTTTGGATCTGCTTGAAAAGTAAAACAGCCAATACGGGGGGAGGGAGGGCTGCTAACCCTTGCGCTGCCAGTGATTTTTCTTGCTGTGTTTCTCCAGAAGAACCTAAGATCATGTTTTGGTTTTTCTTCTGGAGGACCTTAGCGAGGTCCTGGGAGGGCTGGAGTGAGACATCACAGATGGAGATCGGATGAAGCTCACTCACTATGCCGGTGGCGGGGGGTGGGGAGAGCAAATAACTTAATGTTTGCCTCCTTGTTTGCCCTCTGCCTGATCTTGGTGTTCCTCAGAGCCGCGGATGCCAGCCAAGCCCTGCGTCTGCACTTCGGTCACTAACTGCATTACCGGCGGCTGCTCCTCAGTCCCAATTATGTTTTAATAATTTGGGGCTTCCACAATCCGGTTTTGTCTTTAGAAATAAAGACATAGAGCTGCAGACTGTGAAGTAAATGGGCTTGTTGCTTTTGTAATGTACCTCGGAGGCCCCTTAAACAGGACACAGCCTTGGAGAAGGGAAGTCAGTTTGGGGAGGGGAGAGAAACCGCTTACCCCCTGTTCCCTGCCCTGCCCAGGTCAGTGCAGGTCCCAGAGCGTGTCCCTGCATGTCCCATATGGGCTGCTGGGCTTGTGGTGTGACCGGGCTGGGGCAGACATGGCACTGCTGCTGGAAGGGGTTCCTGAAGCTGCAAGGTGGCTGAGGAAACGGCATCCAGAAAAGCAGTGTCAAGCACACACGCTTAGCACCTCTCCGGGTTAAGCCACCTCACGCTGGTTCCTGGCAGATCGTCTCGGCATTACAGACCCCAGCCCTGGCAGCAGCTGATCAAATCCAGGCTAATCTCCCGTATCCCCTGCGGTGTGCGTGACCTGTTGGGTGTCCCCCAAGTTCAGTTAGCAAAGGAGTGCAAGCAGCTGTGGCCAGAACAATGCTGTCCAGTTGGCAAGGCCGAGGGAGGCCTCATTAGAGCTCATTTGTACTGATTACAGACGATCCTCCCTAATCGCTCAAGATTTCTCAGCTTAAACTGCAACGCGCTTGGGTCAGGAGCGCAGCTTCAAAGCACGTAAGCACTTTGTGTGTCACTGGGTTACTGCCACGAGCTGCGAAAGTGAAGTCAGAAGAGGGATGGTGTGAATCATGAGTGGGCTGAGGAGACAGCGGGGCTGAGGTTACAAACAGCGATTTCCATGGGTGTGAATCCTCACGTTTCCACTCCTGCGACCCCACCAGAGCAGCAAAGGTCCCGCCAAGGGCCACACACACAGCCCCTTGCATGGCCAGGGTGGGCTGAGGCAGCTGGCCCTGTTGGCCCCCAGGGTCAGCAGGGCTTTTGAAGGCTTCACACACACAGAACGGCAGCGTTGGCTGGGCAGAGCCTGGTTGAAACCTTGCTGTGCCTCTCGGAGGGCTGGGGAGTATGAGGCTCACGGTGGGACCTTCACTGCCTCGGTGGGCACAGGGGCTGTGCAGCCGGTGCCTGGGCCTTCATTACCAACCCGGCATCAAACTGCTCAGCCAGAGAAAATATGCCCATGAGCAGGGATTTAAACACGAAGGGATTTACTAGCTGATGTTTAGGTATGACTCAGGTCCCTCAGCTGAAGGGGTTTTTCTCTCTCTGGGAGCTAACCCAGCTCATCTCCTGCCTTGGGAGGACATGCCATGATGGCCTGTGTCCGCGATGCCCTACACCGCTGCCCCTGAATCATTACTTGTGGTCACAACAACTTGATGCCAGCTTGTGTCCCAGATGTCAAAGGCTCTGTATCCCGTTACTAATCCACTGAGCCACCAGTCCCTTGATGCAGGCTGGATTTACACCAGTAACCTACAAGTGAAAGGCTCAGGGCTGTCTTCTCAATCCCTTGATCTCTCCCTGTCCCCTGGCAGTTATGCCAAAATGACTCTCGGTCTTCAATCAGTCCTGCCTGGTCTACAGCCCTGATCATTCACAAGCAGTGGGGGGCACCTGTTTTGGGTATTAATCACTTACTGCAGGAAAAAGGGATCAGGGATTTGGGGTGTCCAAAAAGAGCAATGGAGATGTGTGAGTCAGAAGCAGGCCTTGTAGCTAATGAGACACCTAAGAAGCCAACATGAGATGGCCCCACTGCCTGGACCAGCTCCCGAACCACACAGGGCTACAAGGCTGAGGTGCCCAGAGGGAACCAGCTCTGCCCCGCCATGTGAAGCTGTTTGGAAGCCTCCCTGGTACCGGATTGGAGCTGAGAGCAAAAAGATTATCTCTGGAATTAGATTATTTAGATTGGAGCTTTAATCTCTGACCCCGTCTGCACAAGAAAATAGTAAAACTCTCTGGATTATTTGGGGTTTTTATGCAAGTAAAGCCAGGCCTGCAGCAAGAGCTTCTGCTGGAAGGAATAAAAAATGAATGCCTCGGAGACCTGCCCGGACTGACCTGCTCACTGCATCATGGTAAAACCTGGCAGGAAAGAGCTACAGATACATTGGCAGAGACCCAGCTTTTGTTGGAAATAGCTGTGGCTCCAGGACTGCCTCTGCAATGGCACAAAGGTGTCCTGTGGCCACCCTTCCCCTAGCACCAGTGTCCCTGTGTTTCTTGGGAAGACAAACACAGCTCTGCCATGATACAAACACAGGGACCTGCCTAAGTGGAAACGGCAGTAGTTTGCAGAGAACATCCCCAGCCACCGTGACGCTGCGCCGTGGATCAGTGCAGCCTCTAGAAATGGGTTTACAATTTTAAATGAATTAAGACCGTGTCCTGCCATCTGCCACTGCGGGCAAAGGATGTGACTGCTCGGTGCAGGACCCAGGAACAAGCAGGCAGAAGCAGCCACCGTGCCTGTTGCCACTGGCCGTCTGTCGGGTTTATGCGTACAGGCACAAGGCATGTGCCCTGAGTAGTCACCAGTCCCCGTGGGCAGGCACAGTCACTGCTGCATACAGGCAAGCAGCGCAGCTGTCCCCTTGCTCTGCAGACACACACACGCTGCTTCTTCAACGGGCTCCACTGTAAGCGAAGCACATTTATGTACCAACACACCCTATGGCAGACACAAGCCTGCACAGGTCTCTCCCTCCCCGCTATTATCCTAAGTATACTATCCTAAGTACATATATAACTTACCAGGACTCTGGACTCCGTTCAGTTTATCACCCTCATCTCCTAAGCACCGTGCAGCTCAGTTGCTGTACCAGGAAACATGGAGATCTGTAAATACCCGTTTTCCAATTTCTTGGCTCACACCCACATTTCTAGGACTGGACCAGCTCCATAGATAGTTTGCATACACCCACTTGCGAACAAACTCTTCTACTGCTGCCCTCCCAGGTACCTATCTGCACTCCCTGCTTTTACGTGTGCACACACAAACCTTTCCCAGGGCACATGCCTGTGCAAACACGAGTACACACACACACACACATATAAGGAGAAACATAATTTTTCCATTGCTGAGATATCAGCCACCGCTCCAGCTATGCTGGTTGGCACAGCAACAGGCAAGCCAGAGAGAAAATCCTCCTTTGGGACACAGATTTGTGGACCCTGAGAATTTGAAAGGGAACCTGGGAAGTGAAAGATTTGAGATAGAGGAAGCGGGAGGATATTGATCCCAAACCACCCAGTTGGAGGAAGGGTGAAACTGGGAGGAAAACAGCTCCCAGACACACTGAGAAACACACAGCAATAATGATGCCCTTTGAAGCCAAGCAGAAATTAGTACTGGCAACTTGTGACTGAGCCTCTGCATAGAGCAAGGGGACAACTGTAGGTCTGGCAGAGTAGGGGACGGGAGCAGGAGGTTGGGAACATCTTGGGGAAAGGGGAAGCAGGATGAACATCTGATGTTTCTGAAAGCATCTGGTTGGGGCTGGAAGCTGCTGTTATTACCACTGCAGGCATGTGCAGCATTTTTGAGCGTGAACAAGCTGGAGAGTAGGGCACTGCCACACAAGGAGAATCCCAGGCCAATCCCTGGCACCGATGGTGTTACAGCTCAGTTCCTGCAGCACAGTCCCCACTGTGCATACGCCTACAGTTGTGCTTGAAATGGTCTGGAAAGGGAGAGGGTTGGGTCTTGCTGCCTACTGTCCTCCCACCCAGCTCCCCTCTGTGCCCTTTCTCCCATTGCTCCTTGCTAGGCCACCACAGGGGCTCTCACCTGCCCCCTTGCAAGCAAGGAGGATGCAGAAGTGGGGACCCTCCCTGAGAGGCACCTCCAGGCCCCTTCGCCATGAGGACAGCAGGAGGGAGCCCTGCCACAGGCTTAGTGGCTGGCAGTGACTCCCCTTCCAGCAGCAAGGACATGCTTGGACAAGGACATGGAACCCAGTGCAGATACCTTGGTGTGCGTCTGCTGCAGCCCTTCTCCCCCAGCCCGGCCACCACCTCTCACAAGGGACATCCAGGCTCCACATTGTTTCAGCGTGCATATTTATCGCTTTCCCCCCACAAGACATGTATTTGAATTTACTCTTGGTAAACATAACCACAGGAGATGCGAATATGTGCCGGGGAAGCATAAATAACTCCACACAGACAGACACACACACAGAGACAGCAAACACAGACACGGTTCACCAAGGGAAACCAAGAAGTGCAGAGCACGCCCTGAGGCTGCCACCAGTCCCAATGGCTTTGCTCTCATCCACCAAGCCAAGAGGATTCATCCTGCTTTTGCTTTGCAGCAGCTGGTGGGAGAATAAAGCTGGGGAGGAGGAGTCTGAAGTTGCAAATATGCCATGAAAGCAATCATGGCAAGTCCTGGCTCTGCAGTTTCCTGCAATCGTCTCCAAGGAATGGTTCCAGTTGTAGGAAGATGCAAGTCTTTCACAGTGTGAAAGGGTGGAGGGGCATGGGGACCAGCATGAGGGAGGAGCAGCAGGTCATCTTGCAATGTCCCAGTTGCAGCCAGCCGATAAACCTTCATGTGGGAACATCGGGGCTAGATGCTCCACCTAGGTCCTCTTCTGCCCTCTCTAAGGTGCTGATTCTTCTTTAGCTGAGAATTATCTTCAGCGGGACATCATGCGAACAAACTCTGCAACCAACAAGAAAAGACAGTCCTGAAGCAGAAGGCATCCATGGTCCCAAACCCAGCTCTCATTCCCTGGAGACAGCATGCGGCCAGGGTGAAACTGAGAGTCCAGGCACTGCCAGCAGGTCTTGTGCCACTCCATGACCAGCCCCGGAGAGCTCAAACAAAACAGGCTTTAATCCTTGCATTAGATACGGTGATATGATCCCACCAGCAGGTCAATTCGTTGCTTTGGACTCCTTCCCAGCCACTGTATAGTCTTGTTTGCACAAGCAGCTCCTTGTGAGACACATGGCAAGTGCTGTCTCCCTTCACTGTAACTGCAGGGAACCTTGATTTATAGTCTTGGGAACACAGTAAGATTTCTCAGTAAGCTTGTCCCTTCACAGAGACACCAATGTTTTGGGAGGTATCAGCATTCTTGTGGAGAACAGTTTACTTCGATGGACTTGTTTTTAAAAATAAAGGTTAACTGTAAGGATACCCTGGATCTATTTCTTCACCACCCTGCAGCTTGTGAAGTCAATTACAATGTTCAAATTGAGTGTAAATGCCATCAAATATAAATGTGTTTTCATTCTGTGCTTCAATTGCCAAGGAACTAATAACTCTGCAAAGAGGAGGCCAGTGGAAATTACCCCCTTGACTTCTCCTTTTCCATCAATGGATCTGTCCTTTGACAACTAAAGCAGTAACTCACAGAGAAAATGATACCAGGATAGCATTTCATGTATTTTAGCTGTCTAACATAATTTAGCTGTAGGAAACAAGAAGAGCTACTGTCATGTAATCAGCCAGTGCATTAGAACAACTGCAGCTACCAGATACTTTCTAGGGAGACACTAAATTTTTTCACATTTTCAAAGCTCTCAGAACCTGCAGTAATCCCAAAGACTGAGACCCCTTGTCACGCAGGAGACCCAGGAATGCCTCTGAGCCAAAAAAAATATGTCATTTTTATTTTAATTCTGTAGCTCCTGTGCTGCAAAGGGACATCTGGATTTGCACTAGGAAAACAAGCAGCCTGCCATGCTCTCACACCTTCCAGCTCTTAGATCCGCTTAGCTGTCTGATATCAACTGCTTCCCTTGCCAGAAACCCTGAGCTCTATTAATATTGCTCCTGCCATGGCTAATGGATAGGATAGTAGCCTAACCACTCTCATTTTTCCAAGTCCTTCTGGAATTTAAATATTGGAAGAAGATATGAATTATCTCTAAGATTTAACATGACACTTCTAGATCTGCATCTGCATAGATATCTGCAGTCCTAGTGAGTACATCTGCTATGTGACCATCTTCAGGCATAGAGGCACAGAAACAAATTCTCTATAAACCCAGATAACAAGGTGAGCCAGAGGAAATAGAAGGTGCAATGCATTCTCCAAACCAATCCAGCCTCCTCACAGCTCCTGCAATAGATTTAATAAAAAGGAAAACTCCCCATAAAAAGAAGGCTGGCATAGCATGTGTGCACCAGAATCTCCTTGTCTGTGACAGGGCATATCTTTTATCATGTTAGAGTTATGGAGAGAGACCCAACTGAAACTGAGATGCAGCAAGAGACGATACACAAATGAACACTCTAGCTGAGGAATTTCCTGTGTGGGCCAACATTCTCCATTTTCCTCAGCTGACTAGGAAAAAAACCCACATCTTGTTTGCTTTTTTCTCCATGCTTCATATACTTGGGCCCCAAGCATGCAAATCTTCCCTTCTGCTTCCACCTCTGAGCTGAAACTCTGACTCATACCAGAGCAGATGGACAGGGAGCGTTCATCCCTTCTCACCTTCAAAATCAACACGCCCATCTCCATTCAGATCCACGTCCCGGATGATCTCTTCAATATCCCGATGGCCCACCTGCTGCCCTAGAAGCTTCTTCATGGCTTCTCGCAGCTCACTGGTGCTGATCTCCCCATCACCATTGGTGTCAAACTGTAAGCACATGAAAAATACCAGCAGGGGAAATACAGTTAACAGAAATGGATCTTGCTCTGGGTTGGATTTTGTATTGTCCTGCTCCTGAGTACCCTATTTTTCCTGTATTCCTTTCGTCCCTGCTTTTCCTCCTTTGGGTGCCTTTCGGATCCAGTCTGTCTTTTCTCCCCAGAAACCTCTTGTAACTGCTGTGTCTGCATCAGCTTTCCTCTTCCTGGCCTCAATGGTTCCCTTATCTTAATGACTTTCTCTGCTCCTCCCTTGTTTCATGCCTGGCTTGACTCTTTCTCTGTCTTCTACCGTGCTTCTTTCTCCTCCTCCTCTTCTCTTCCCCAGTGGGTTCTTCTCTCTTTCCTGTCTCCCATTGCTCACCTCTTTGGGGGCCACACGGTAGGGAGCACTCACCTCTCTGAAGGCATCACGGAGCTCTTTTACACCAATCATGTCTGCAGTTTCTGCTAGCAGCTTTGGTCCCATCAGCTCAACAAAATCTTCAAAATCCACATGGCCACCCACTTGGGACAAGACGAAAGATCACGTGTAAGAACATGTGTAAGCCCAACACTCACTTTGCACATCTGTGTGCCCCAGAGAGGGCTTGGATCTCCAGGAAGCAGAGCACAGAAGGTGCAGGACAGTAGAAGGAAAAGCAGAGGTAGTCTTACACTGTCTTTATATTTTCTGGATTGTGGGCTAGGTGGAATAAGCCCAAGTTATTCTATTCTAGGCTGCCATGGACACATCCTTATGGTATCACAAGCTAGGTATTAGAGGCTTATTATTATTATTAGGCCTCATTCTAGTGCTTATAGCAACCCTCTGCTGCTCCTGTGCCAAAGGGTACAGCAAGGGCACAGCATGATGTTCCTGCATGGCCTGGGCAGTGCCCTCTAGCAGTGGTGGAATCTTGTTCCGTGGGCAGTGGCTAATGTATGTCCAACAGTTTATTCATCGTATTGGTCCTTTTCCTTGTTTGTCCTCTATCTGAAAGTTGGCAGTAACACTGAAATTCCTAAGCACTTGTGTGTCAGGGTTACCAGCTGCTTTTGTGTGTGACTGGTTGTGTATGTCACAACTGTTTTCCTTCCCTTGACCAAGTAACTTGTCCTTTTTACATCACCATGTGTCAGAAATAACATGCACTAGATATCCTTTTTCTCACTTCTACAGACGAGAGGCAAGAAAAATGATGGTGAAAGGCAAGGGGCACAAACACAGTTACAGTGAGTCGGACACGTTTGTCACATTTTTCCATGACTCCAGCAGATGCCCCCATCTGACACTGCCAGCAGAGCTCGCTTGCAGCCAGGCACACAGCAGATCCATGAACACCCACTACAGAGTGAACAGCCCATCCATCACCCATTCCGACCAAAGCATCTCCATCTTCCTAGGCTACTTCTTCAGTCTGACACCATCTAACAACAGCTTCACTATGACAGCACCCACAACCTGTGCACCGATGTCTAACTGCCCACATCAAGGACAGTTTTATACCTGACAGCGTAAGCACAAAGGACAGTCCTTCCACACACTGTTCCCATACAGCATAGTCCACCCAGCCCCTCTGATAAAGTGCAAAAGAACTGCAAAAGAACTGGCATCGACTGCTAGGGACCACAATCACACAGGAGAGATGATAGGGAGTGAAAATGAGAACCAAAAAAAAGAGGAGGGAAAAATTCAAAGGAAAAGAGACAGCAGGAGACTGAGAGAACAAGAAGCAATGATGCAGGGCACGGCAGCAACGGGGAGGTACAGCCAGGTGGATGTTACTCACGGTTCATGTTGATCTGCTGGGAGAGCTCTATTAGCTCCATCTCAGTAGGCATGTAGCCCATGGTTCGCATGCAGTTCCCCAGGTCCCTGCAGTTAATAAACCCATCCTTGTCTTTATCAAACTCCTTAAAGGCTTCTCTTAATTCTGTGGGAGTGGATCCAAAAAAGAACAATATTGTCAGTGACAGCTTGAAATACCTTTTCAAAGAAACCTCCCCAGAACCAGCAGCACTTTATGAGGCCAGACTCCCTAAGATACTCTGTATTTTCCCAGCAGATCTCCCTGCAAAGAGGCAGTGACTGGAGCAATGCTAAGCTCTTCCAATCAGCAGCACAGACCCATTCCTTACAGGAAAGCTTGCTTGCACTGCAAGTGCCACAAACTGATTGTTCCTAAACTGCACCCCCTAAAGAACTGGAAGCAATATGTTTTCCCAACTTTTACCCCTGCATTATATTATATAGCACTCATTGTAGGGATTAGCAGATAAAACAGCCTCCCTGGAGCCATACTATTGCATCATGCTCTACGACACTTTCTGTGGGAGCTGGGGTGGACAGCAGTTCCCTGACAGCTAATATCCCATTACTTTACTTATCCTCCCACCCTGAAGAAGCTGGAATGAATGCAAATTCTTTCGCAGTCAGCACTCTTACAGTTTTACATATTATTTCTTTTTGCTGGGGTTGCCAGGAACTGTTCCAGTAATTGTCTCCTTTGATTTGCCTCAAATTATTTTACCCCATGGAGGCCAACCTAGAAGGGCCAGCCAGTAGGTTTTCACTTGGCAGGGAGAAAGGTGACACAGAAGGAGTGACAAATTTTACCTTCAATTTCTTCCGGACGCAGTTCTCTATCCTGCAAAAAGAGAACATACTATGTTCAAGCTTGCCACAAATATAGTTTCAGAATAACACTTGTTGGTGCAAACAGTTCTGGGACAAGCCAAAAAGCGACAGAAGAAACAAGAAGGTGATGACATGTTTAATACCATCTACCTAGCAAGGCTTCCCAGCAATCCTCCCCAATGGGAGGCGTGTTAGCCTGTACACTTCCCTGTGTCTCCATCTCATCTGCTGGACAGGGGGATGAGAGGTAATCCCCCAAAACAGAAGAGACCTGGGCCAGCACAGCCATATGTGTGGCCTCCCCACCTGACAGTACTCTGAGCACCTTTATGAAGCTCCCCAGCACCAAGCCCCAGAGCAGAGACTGGTCCTACAGCAATTATGATCTCCTCTAGAGCTCTGTATTTCCTACCGCTGCTCCCACTGAAACAGCCAGATCAAAACAGCTGGAAGCAGTCCCTGTAACCAGCAGGTCTATAACATCATGTGCTTGGATCGCTGCTTGATCCCTGTCCTTCTGGCAGGACAGGGACAGCCACGAGCTCTCTTACAGCCAACATCCCAGTGCCATCTCCTACAGTCAGTCCCCACAAAAAGGCAGGAACTCCCCCTTCCCCCCAGCCTCAGCTCCAAATACAAGCATTTTGAAACCAGGCATGAAGGCAGACACACGACATAATACATCATCAAGGTCATCTACAAACAAAACAGGACAAGGATTCACCATGTTCAGGAAACACTGCAACTTCAAACATCCAATTTGAATTTCTTGGAAGAAGGGGGAGGATATAAAAGAGTATAGGAAAATTCCAACACTGCACCAGGAAGAAGAGATGAGCATGGAAATGCACTGCTTTCTGGTTTAAATGCCCTTTCTAATTCCTCTCATGGCTCCCAGGCAAATCCAAAACATCTGAGAATTTGGAAACACAGAAACGCCATCTCCTTTGTCGTCTCACTCTCAGCTCTTCCCCTCAACCGTGGGGAGTTTCTCCTTGCCTTCCAGGTGTCCTCCAGCCTCACCAAATGTCCCTGGAGACGGTGCCCTTGATCAGTTTGAGAAGGATGATCCTTTGCTATTTAACCACAGGCTCCTCTGGAAACTAATGGCGGCTGCTCAGAGTGCACAGCAAACTAGGACACACACTGGTTTACGTCTGTGCAAAAGTGGGCTGTGCCAGAGAAATGACCAGCTTGCCACTCATAACCTTCCCAGAGGCATCTCTGCGCTGGATGGAACTGTCGGAGCGTGCTGGCTCTGCTGTTTCATCCTTCACAGACCTGGTATTTTCAAACATGTCATCCCATTTGTTCCGCTTTCATCAACACCAAGTAATAAAACAATTCAAGCTCCTTAGACCGGATGCAGGAGGCGTTATTGCCCTCCTGCCTTAGATAAAACAGCAGATGAAAACCACCCGTGATCAGTACCAACACCCTTTGCACCTCATTGCAGAGTTCACAGCCATTAATGCCTGGAGATGTGTGTGCCGACAGCTGCTCGGCGTGGCAGCAGATGCAGGGGTTTGATCACCACCGCCCCGGTGCGAAGAGGGCCGTGACTCACCCGCGGTAGCCACTGTCGTGTGAGAGGGGCTGGGGTAGGACCTAGGCCATCCTTCTCCTCGCTCGCTGAAGACCACGTGGCACCCGACATGACTGAGACATGTCAGAAACGGGGGCTTCAGCACCGGCTCTAATTTTGCACACCAAGGCATTTGCGTTTGCAGGGCTCTGAGCATATCTTTGCACATGCAGATTCTACCATCAGAGAGCCACAGACTGCAAATGCAAAAGGAGGGGGAGGGTTTGTGTCCCTCCAAAAATCTGACTCAAGCGATAACTAACGTCATGAAGAGGTTTTCTGTTTTAAATTTGAAAGAAGATCCCTAAAATGATAAAGGAGGAAAATTGCTCGGGAAGAAATGGGCTGAATCACTCTAATGGTTTTGGAGAACATATGGAAAGAGGAATAAAACTGTTCAGAAAGTTTGGATCCTAGATATGAGCAGAGGTGACCCTCAGAGAGTCCATTATACATAATGGCCTTGCCCTCACTTATGTCTGCTCTATGCACAATAAATCCTGTCGGTCTAGAGAGTCAGTAAAAGTAAAGCTTTTTATCAGATACACTTATTCTACATCAGGGTAGTTGGAGACATCACTAATCCTACTTTGTAGACTTCTTAGGGTACTGTGAGTTTCTAAGGCCTAAACAGGATGGACACCTGTCCAGCTGTGAGCCTTCCACTAGGGAGCTGGACCTACCTCCTGCGACAGGTAGCTCTGTGCATGCCAGCAGTGTGCCTGTGTGAGAAAATTATGTTTTGCGTTTCAGTGAACCGGCACAAGGAATATGTGATCACTTAGTGGCTAAAGGCTGGGAAGAACAAAAGCTCTTTGATCAATAATGACAAATAATGTCTCCTTTTGAGGTTTTTTGTTGAAGAAGAGGTTTCAGAAATAAAGATCTAAATTGATATCTACAGCTGCATGAGTAAGACAGAGGTTTCTTACAGAGTCAAGAAACCTCTGACTTTCAGGTAACTGAGGGGAGCTTTCTATCACCAGAAGAATATGGAGTGCACTGGGTGAATATCTGACAAACAATGCACAGATGCACTCATACGTATCGATAAAAAGTGTTAATCGTATGTTTGTGTATGTCTTTAAATTCATGTTATTGTGGGAATCAAATGTTTGTGAGCAAAAATATGTTTTACTTCTTGTAAAGAAATAATACTGGGGTACATATTTCTGTATATTTAACGTGTCCAGGTGTATACATTTGAATTGACATATAAATATTTTCCATTTTTGTATATAAATGCATACACTAGATACATATGAACACAGAGCTACAAAGACGTGTGACTGAATGGATGGATGTGGTTTTGCTATTTATCTGTGTGTGTACGAGTAACAGCATTTGGTAGTCTGGCACTATTTGCAAATATGAGGACAGACTGATGTTCTTGGGTTTATTTGGCTGGGATTGCTGCAGTGTCAGGCTGTGTATGATAGTGCATAAGAGATTGTGTTTGGGTATTTGTGAGGAGGCAGATGCATGCTTATTTCTGCGGGTAATATTGTGCCTACTGTGAGCTGATAGGAACAATATCAAATATGGGCATCTCTGTGGGACAGCTTGTTCCCAATACAGATGCCCTGATTTGCATGTAAGTGGCTATTTAGGCCTTAAATGCTAATCCGAGCCTCTGGAAATGAGATGTGGATGTCTTGCTGGAATAACACCTTTGAACACTGGACTCCTCCTGAGTCCATATGATTATGCCTACTTGAGTGTAGACTTGGATCTATCTTCCATAGCTGCATTTTTAGAATCCTCCTTTCTTGGTGTTTAGGCTCAGGGATATCTCTGCACATCCTTCGTGTTAGACATTTGCCTGTGGTTGTATTTGCACTTGGAGCTGGAGCCGGGATGCTCGAGACCCAGGGATGGGGGTTACAGAGCTCCACGCAGACGGAGCACGCGGGCAGCTCCGCATCCCCGGCTCGCATCCGCATGGCTTTGTGCGTGTCTTGCCCGGCTGGGTGTAACTTACGTACAGGCTGCCTGTTTTCTGCGAAGCCCTTCCTCAGGAAGATGCATGCTGGCCCCAGCAGGTTGTGCATGACGGCGCAGTTCTGGGCCAGCACCATGAGCGGACCCTGGTACTCGCAAGACGACGGCCCCTCTTCGCTCGTCTGGACAGCCTTATAGCACGTCTTCTCCTCATGGCGGATCTTCCCAGCCAACCAGCAGCAAGCAAACAACACAACAGAGGATGTTACCTCCCCGTCTCACCCAGCCGTTCCTCTGAAGTTTTACTGAACCGCCTCGCAGAGACATTATTGCTAAATTTCCTTCATCTGGTCCACACTGCGTCCCCCCCACCGGTCTATTAGGATTTATACTGAAGCAGTAAGTCCAGGAGTTCACTTTCAAAAGCTGACAGAAGTACAACCAGCCAGGAGAATTTCGCTTTGAAATGACATCAAACTCTCAGCATTGCTCACATCTACCCAGACACAGCCCAAAGGGCCACGCTCCCACTATCAGCCCCACAGTTAATGAATCCTTGAAATATCCGCGCAGGACCAGCACGCTCCAGCCTAACAGTACGTGTGCCAGCCTGTGCCCAGGGCAAAGCTGTTGGCAGAGCCACGCGGCCAGGGCATTCCCAGGAGACCAGGCACAGCCTGCACTAAGACCCCGCGTTAGGCTCTGCGTTACATGTCAGCAACACAGCATCACACGCTTTGTAATATTATTAGAAGGCCTTTTACGGCATCAGGTGGCTTTGCCAACTGCAGGCTCGCACTCCCTGTGCCACTTCTAATTAGTTACATCCTCAGGGTCTCAGGCAGTTATTGCACTGCCCTCTTCTAATCACTGACAGTCCCAACGTGGAGATCAGGCACAGGCACAACATTTTTGTCTGTTTGCATTTGCACATTTTCCTAAGTGCACACGTCCTGCTAAGCTAGGGATCCAGAACAGAATCCAGCACTGGATTTTATAAGGAGGCACTGCTTTCCTTTTATAGAAATGCATTTCCCTGGCTCTGCAAGAAAACTCTTATCCTGATATTCCCATGCAGCTATAAAAAGCCAGCACAACCCACAGGACCCTTGGTTTTATAGAATAAACATTAATCATACATCAGATTCGTCTTCAGGAATGATTCTACTTTTACAGCCAGTGTTCCCAGGGGTGATCAGAGAAGTTCTGTCAATTGTCATTGTCTCTATTAACCCTTTCTTTAAAGCCTGAGGTGCTTTTACAGGCTAAAAGACCAGATACACACACACCCCATTCACACTTGTCCGAGTCTATTGTATCTACTTGCTGTGTCTGCTGTGTGTTATTATATTGCACACATGGTTTATAGTCTGCTTTTTTGTACACAGTCTTACACCAATCTGCTCATGTACAATGTCATGTGAATAATGAGCATCAAAACAAAAACAACCCAAAAAGCAAGCCACGGAGAAAGAAAATAATGAAGCAGAAAAGCATTTTTGTTGCAGTCATGGATGAGGAAAGAAAACTGCCTCTGATTAAATCTGACACATAGGACGCTTGTCCTTAAAAATCTGAAAGATGAGCATCCGTCCACAAATGGCATATTAGTAGTTCAGCTAAATGTCAAGGCATCTGTGTTGAACTGCACAGCTTCGTGATATCAGTGCAATATACTTTCAAAATTATCAGCTTTATTTCTTGGCACATTTTTCAGTTTAATATACCAAATAATATGAATCACTTAAAATAGCCCTCATCAGTTCTGTGTTTAAGTCCAGTGAAGCCACATGAAAGATCAAAGTCCCCACAGCCCCCTAATCCTTGCTTTCTGACCCTTCCAGTCAACAGAGTTTATTACCAAGCCACAGAGCAGTACCACAGAATGGTCATCCCATTATTCTCCTGTGTGGGTAGAGATTGCCAGGTCGATGAAACAATTCCCAAGAGCCACCGAGGATCCTGACCAGACAACCTGACACAGTGCCAGGGTATCAATGTGCATGGTTTAGTGTGACCCCAACAGGGGACCCCTGCCCCGCTCTGCCACTGCAGGCAGGATTCATGGCATTCCATGATCCCTCTGCCAGCAGCTCCTCAGGTTTTCCCTCCAAGTATCCCCACAGGTTCCCTCCACCATGTTCCTACACCCTGGCAGAGCTGGGAAGGGAGCTGTGAGACCTTGTAACAGCCTATCAGTATCTGAAGGGAGCCTACAGAAGAGCCGGAGAGGGACTGTTTACAGAAGAGCCGGAGAGGGACTGTTTAGTGACAGGACAAGGGGCAATGGTTTTAAATTGGAAGAGGGAAGATTTAGATTAGACACCAGAAAGAAATTATTTACAGTGAGGGTGGTGAGGCACTGGAATAGGTTGCCCAGGGAAGTCGTGGATGCCCCATCCCTGGAGGGGTTCAAGGCCAGGCTGGATGGGGCTTTGAGCAACCTGGTCTGGTGGGAGGTGTCCCTGCCTGGGGCAGGGGGTTGGAACTCAAGGATCTTTAAAGTCCCTTCCAACTCAAACGACTCTACGATTCTATATGGGTACAGGGCAAAGCAACGTCAGTCACCTGTTACACAGGAAACAGCAGCGTGCATGACAAGAAAAATGCAAGGACAAGTCTGGGGACCTCAGGCTTTCCTTGTCCTTTCCTTGAGCAAAAGACCACTACTCTTCCTGGCTGAGTCCAGCCCTTGGCTGTGTCAAACCAGCAGACTGTGGAGAGGGAAGAGACCGGCATGACTTAGAGACAGTCATAGTGATGGTGAAGAGTGGCAAAGCAAGAGATCTCGATGCCAGAGCTTCTCCTTTCTGCACAGCAGAAGTGCAACAAGGTTTGCCTCATTTTCCTGCCTGGGTGTCAGAGGGACTTTGCAGAGTGGAAAACCCTGAGGGACCTCTTCATCCCAACTGCAGTGCATCTCAGAGAGAAAAGCAGCCAGGCTGGCTGCTGGGATGACTGGGGGGGACACTGTGACAGTGGGAAAGTGAAGCTGCCAACAACAGAAGTTGTGGAGACAGAGCCTGAGCACTGCCACCAAAACAGGCAAGGTACCCCTGTGTCAAGCCAGGCCCAGACCAAGCCAGCTGGTGCCTGGGAGTGTTGAAATCCTGTGTTCATGGGATCAGTCTGTCACCCAAGAGCACATTGTCTGCAATCCCTCCCCTACCATTTAAGCAAAACTAGTTTGCCCAAGGTAAAATCTGAGAAAAAAGACCAGGATTGTAAAACAGCCAAGTGAAGTTGTGCAGTGTTAGGACTGATCTGCAAAGCCTCCACTACAATCCCGTGTGTTGTGATCAAAAGAGCAGCAGAGCCGCAGGACCTGTCAGGATGAGTGCTCGAGGCCTTAATTCACGGCCAGCTGGAGTGACGTCTGAGACATTTTCTAACTCAGCTTTGGAACTTTCTTTAGTCCTGCCATCTCAGGCCTTTTAACCAGGCACAAAGTGCATTATTTGAAGCAGCTTTTAGGAATGAAAGCATAAATTACCTAAAAGACTGACGACACAGAGCTTATGAGGTCTTGAATTCATTTTGATCCAAGCAGGCTGGCTACACGTCAGAATTTAATTGCAATCGCCTTGATCATGTTGAGCACAGCTGCAGCCTTTTTTTGTACATTGGAGATGACCTACAAGCAAACAAGCTGGGCTTTCATATGTGCACCATTTGGGTAAACCTCAATGACTTCTGCCTCTCCCTGAAGGTCACCCCGACCTAGGGACTGGTCTCAGCACTGGCTAACTGCTTGGTGATGAATTCCCTCCTCCTGTATCCCAGCTCCCCCGCAGCAGCACTGTGCCATTACTGGCTTTGTTTACAGCAGCCGAGATAACAAGCAAACTGTGTTTCTACACAGAAAAGGCAAATCTCTGGCCAGAAGAAACTCCTTGTTAGGGAGGTCCTCTCCCCAACAGCTCCCTTCTAGAGGAGCTTTCTGGGGTGGCAGAATCTCCTGGGTGGAGCATCCTGATGGCAGTGGCATTTCACTGTCAGCAAGGTCTCCGCAGAGGTAGCTCCTCATTGCAATACTTTGGATGTTTAGCATAACTTTTTCATTTACGTGGAGTGAATCGCATAGCTTTTTGCTGAGTTATTAGATTTGCAGCACTGCTAAGTGAGAAGCATGCAGCTGACAGGTACACAGTGCTCCAAGACACTGATATCAGTCAAACAAGAAATATTTCTGGGGCATGTCATTCCCATTTCAATCTAGACCCTTAGAGCAGAATCTAATTCATCCTGGGATCACTGTAAAACCTCAGCACAGAGCAGATCACAGGTTGAAGCCTAACAGATACACATGATGGCTCACAGATGAAGTCCAGCTGGGCCCAAGCATATAGACACATGGGCCCTGCTGACGTGTGACATGATGCATGAACACGCAGCCACGGCCCAGTGTATCCACTTGTAAACAGAGGCATGGACAAATAGATCACAGAGAAAAACAAGCTTCTGTACCCAAACACATACCAACAAAACTAAATGTGTGCATATGTGAGGATGGATATACATAAAAACACACGCATGTCTACATACAGACCTCTGAGGATATGCACACACACAGAGTGCCATACAAGCAGGGATACGTGTGTGATGCACACAAATTCCCCCTATACACTCACAAGAAACAACACACGCCTGCTCCTGCACCTCAGGATGCGTACACAGACACAGAAGGAGCTAAGGACACACACACACTTCAGATGGGCTCATTAGGTGTGCATACTCTTACACACCAACGTGAATACATACAAACACCCCCCCATTCACATGCACATGAACATATATCCCTACAGAAATGACACAGGTGGCTAGACTCATGGACATACCTCTCAGCTGAAGCACATGCGCGCGCACACACAAACTCACGCGAACACCCAGACATTAAGATGCCCGTACAGAAGACATGTGCCAGCACACTGTGCACATCGACAAGGACAAGCTTGCAGGTACCCAGAGGACAGCTATAGACATACGCGGAGCAGGACACAAGCCTACTCCTGTGCACGCACACTCACACGTTTATTTACACACGTTACAGCTCTAACGGCTGCACTTGCATGAGTAGCTCTTACAAAAAAGGGTCTGGTGAAGTGAGCTGAACCCTTCATACACATCTCTATGTTTCTCCCACCTCCCGTTCCCGTCTGCCCACGACGTCACCCGTCCCAAGAAGCAGGGCTGGAAATGCACAATGCACTTTGATTCAGGGAACATACCTTTTTTGAGAGGTTTCTCAGTGGAGACTTCACACAGTTGCCCATAATATGTTGAGTCTGCCTTTCCGGTGGACTTGGTTATAAAGGAACTGAAGCAATTGATCCCATTAAAGGTATTCCTTGGGAGCAAAGTAAGAAAGGCAGCGCCAGGCAAATCCAAACAGCTACTGGCTGCTGGGGCTTCCCTCTTCAGGGAGCTTTTTCTCTCTCTGCCTCTCTCTCTCCGTGTTTTTACTTTATGTTCACTTTCTTGAAGAGATGAAGCAGGAAGGAGAGGGAGGGGAGAGAAACAGACAGAAAGAGAGGGAGAGAGAGGGAGAGAGAGAGAGTGAGAAGGGGAGAGAGAGGGAGGCGGATGTATAATCTACATCAGATTAATGTTCAAATCCCTCCCACCCCCCTCAATCTGCAGGCAAGATTGTTTCACTCATGGGAGAGGGCTGTTTCGGGGAGAATTAAAACAGAGAGGTACCGCAAGAAGTGATTTCAGTGATGAGTTCAGTGAATCCAGCTAGTTTGGGTCCACACAGCCTCTGAACATCACATCCCTACCCACCCCCCTTCTAACTCCTCTCAGCTTTTCAATCACCAAAGAGCTAGGCTGGCCAGAAGGCAATCCACTTAGGGGCTTGGAGCAGAGTCCAGAGCTCATTTCAGAGCAGAAATGGACCATTTATCTGGGTGGGATCTGTTTCACCTTATAAATACCAGCAGACCTAGAAGTTCCTCCTTCTTTTCCTGCCACAGTGGAAGCAAGCCTGAAGACAGTGGTCCAGGGACCCTAAAACACTCTCAGCCCCAGGGTAGTAACTTTTAACCACAAGGGAGAAACCTTGAGCCAGTCTTGTGGTAATGCTTTTCCAGTTTTTAGCAAGTGGAAATCAACTGGTGGTTTACTTGCACAAGTCTGCCAAAGATGGGCTCACACCCGAATTCTAAATCTGACCAGTCCCAGGCTAGATAATGTGAAGCAAAGAAGCTGAACGTCAGATCCATCCATTCCATTTCCAAGCACCCAGGTCATGAAATAAGGAAGAGGCTCCCAAGCCTAGAGCCAGCTCTGAACTCTGGACTTTAGGCTTAGTTGTGGTAACCAAATAATCTCTGAAAGAAAAGGGATGAATCCCCAATACATTTTCCTCTGATCTAAGGCTGAGCATAAGAGCATTCAGTCTGAAAAGAGATTTAAATTGCATAAAAACCTCAGCATCACACCCAGGCAACAGGATCTGAACAGGATAGTGAATGCACCCTTAGATATGAAGCCACTACAGCTGCAGCTCCCCAGTGATAACAAGCCAAGGCATGAAGAGCTACCTCCTTCAACAACCGTGAAGACCAAGATGATGCTGATCCTACACCCTGCCTATGCACCAGTTTGGTTGGACACTCAAGTGCTCAGGTAAAAGATTTCACATCTTTCTTTGAGAGCATGGTTCCAAACAAAAGGCTCTACAAAGACTTAATCCATGGGCTGAGTACTTGCACCACATGCTTTTTCATGCCGGAGCCAAGGACTCACTCTCCTGGCAGCTCTAGGACAGAGAAGGATGAACTATCAATATCACAACAAAGCAGGGATTTTTTTGCTTCCACCCTGATGGTGTTGTGGCAAATTAAGTATGACTGTAAGGTGAATCAACAGTTGCTTTAGAGCTTAGAGGCTTCTTCCACCTGAGGAGGTGAGTTTAGGAGTCCAACCACAATAAGAGTCAATAGCTTCTCCGGTTCCAATCACAGCCAGAAATGCACAGCCATGTGGGATGGTGTTTCTTGCTCTTCCTTGTACTAACCACTTCCCAAGAGTGAAGGCAGCAAAACTGCTTCTTCTCAGATCCCCTCAATGCTTTCTTCACTGCATGGCCTGGGAAGGAGCTGCACCAAGGTCTACAGGCCCTCCAAAGCAAGAAGCTGCAGTAGCAGATACTGGAAGACATCCTTTGTAACTAGGACAGACTGAAAGACGGACAGAGGGAGTAGGAGAGCTCTGGCCTGGAAAACCTCCATAGCAGAGCCCACCCATAGTGGGCTGGGAGGCGAAACTGTTCCCGAGATGGGCCTGTCTCCTGCTGTCACAGTTTGAGGACCCCTGATGCTAGGGAAATACAGTCACTCCTTGGGGGCTGTGCCAGCCCTGGACCTCACAGCAGCCAGCCCTGGACCTCACAGCAGGGGACTTTGTGGGAAGATGCCGAAACTCTCAGCTCCTCTCAGGGCTGCCATCTTTAGCTCCATTTCTCTTTCCCCTCTTAAAGCAGCTAATGGGAGGTTGATCTACCCTCAGCCAAAGTGGCGGTCGTTAATAATGTCCTCTGTCAGCTGGAGCCATTCCCCAGGCTCCTTGTTTATTGACGAAGTGCTTGTCTCCCTTGAGCAGAAGCTGCCACACAGCGAGAGAGGCTCCTGGGCTCTTTCCCGAGACAAATGACTCCAATTCCAGAGCAGAGAGAAGAGAGAATCACCTCCCTGCTGGTAATGAATCTCCCCTTGACAGGCAGCAGGGAGGCCAGGAACGCCCTGCAATTGAGAAGTGCCCGTCTCCTGCATCCTCCCGGAGAGAGGGAGTAGAACAAGGGACTTGGGCATCTCCTGCCAGGAGAATCCATCACAGCCCCCAGACTGCCACGGGACAACTTTGGAAGACAGGCATTGAGTGTGCCTTACGGACCATTAAAAGCCTCCCAACAGAAATTGAGATGGTCATCCTCTAAATACTAGCATGTGGAGCCAGCCACCGTGGCATGCTGCTGCGTTTGCCCACTCTCCTGCTTTTCTTCCCCTCCGTTGCAGGCAGCTGTAGGAAATGTGCAGGGCAGAGGGAGAGGGCTAAGACCAGCTGCCAGGCTTGGCAGGGAGGTCACAATCCAGGAAGAGAAGAGGAAATGGGAACCCACTTGCAGCAGGTTTGCAGCACAATCACAGTGCTTCAACTCTGCAAGAACTCTGGCAGAGCTGCCAAGGGGCCTAAGAGACGCAATCATCAACAATTTTCTTATCTCCTTATTTACCCTGAATCTCTTAAGAGCAATTGGGCAGCACATCACAATTTAGCAGACAGACCCTGCTGACCTCTGAGGAGGAAAATCACTCTCTACATGGGGACCTTGTTCCCATCGCCGCCACGAGCTGCTTAAGAGTCAGGCAGGAAAGTGGAGTTGGCAGAAAGGTCATTAGAAGATTAGGTTAGAAGGAACATATTTTCTCCCTTCCTCCAAGTGAGGCTGCTGTAAGAGAACAGGATGCTGAGAATAAGTGTGTCAAAAACATTTGTGTGTAGGTGCTGATCTGTGGGTATGCCTATATCTGGGGTAGTCAGTGTGCGAGTGGGAGGGCTGCACATGCATGTATACTGGTTTTCCCACACTGTTCTTTGTGGCAATCACACTGTTCTTTTAAGGTCTGGGGCTCTGTTGTAAACTTTCTAAAAATCGGTAGGAACTCAGTGAAATATGAGTCTTGCCTATGTGCCCTCATCCCTTTCTCTTCCCTCAGGTGAAAAGCAGAGACCTCAGTGGATGTGCTTTGGCACGGAGCAAGGTCTCAGCTCATGGGAAAGAAGCATTTGGCACATTGACTGACCTGAGAACCAGGCAGGGAGGAGGCCAGGTGACTTGGCATTGAACAGGGAGTGATTTAGGTGGTTTAATATGTTTGGATTCTTTAAAAAGCAGCAGTGCTGTGCTTCGGGCTGGCACCTTTGGCAGAAACGCCCATTCCATAGGAAAGTGTTGGATCCCACCATAGCTAATCTGGTAGCTGCCAGAAACTTTATCCAGTGGCAGCAAATATCCAACAGCCACAACAGAAAGACCAGAAGTCAATCCAAAACTTGTGGTTGCATATTGGTCTGTAGCTTTGCTTGGTAAAAACTTCCAGTGGAAGCATGGATTTGTACAGGAAGACTGTTCAGATGCCAGGCCCATTTCAGGGCACAGTCTTTCTCTTTCTGGAACATTATATCAGATGGTTGTTCTCAGCATAACACAAACACTGCAACAGGGCAATGTCAGTAGGTAGAGGGGTTAGTTTCTGAGGAGAGTACATTGTAAAGTACGGAAAAGTCATTCCTAGCATCTTTTCACTGGAGTCCATAGTTTTCCCTAAGAGCTCATTGCATGCTTTGACGATTTAGTATTTTAAAATACATGACCTTATTTAATGTATCCTAACAGAGTAAGAATTTTTGATCTATTTTTTCTTATCTCAGAGTGGAGAGTGCACATATTGATCAGTAGCTTTCAAATCCGCTCCCCACTACCCTTTAGCTGGTGGTTATAGATCTGTATTTTACAAGAAACAACTCCATCTTGTTTACTGGATGGCCTCAGTTGAGCCTAAGCATTTGGAATTGTTAATATCCTCCTGCTGCCAGCGCTGTCGAGGGCCTTGTTTGAAAGCTCCCGACTGCTGGAACATGCTCTGGCACTCTGAACTTCTGCAACTGGCTTCCCTCTCTTCTTCTGCGTCAGGCTCCCAAGTGCTTTTGCCACACACTGAGTTGTCTCTTCTAACCTCGAATGAACCTTGGATGCTTCCATATTCCAATCAGACAAGTACAGGTCCATCTCAAGGGGAGGAACCAGCAGGTATCGATGGATACAGTCCAGATCCTCATCTGGGGGGAGGAATATTTCTGCAGAGAGTTTGGGAACTTTCTTTGCTGTCAGCTGTTCCAGGAAGAAAGCGTTGCTGACTCATGCTGTGCATAATATTCTCCTCCATTAGAGCAATTGGATCATATTCCAACAAACGACAGAAAGGTTATTAAAAAGACGAAGGATATTTTCCATCCCTCTCAAGGTAACAAAGCCTGGACTGTCAACTTCTGTTTAGAACAGCTTTGACTGTAATTAGCTGGCTTTATTCTGCATTAGATGAAAAGAGATGGGACTGTGCCATCTCCTGACACCTTCCATGCAGATCTGGTCCACGTATTTTGCACTAGCCCAACTTCTAAGTCCCTGCACAGGAGATGTGTTGGCCACAGCACAACGTGTTGTGGAAATCTTCTGCTTTCAAGATCATTAGTGGGCTACAAAAAGACAAGTACAAGCTTGACAGCCCAGAAGCTGCTGTGACAATTTGCCATGTATAAGCAGAACAAAGATTGTTTAAAACAAACCTAACCTCAGCCCCTTCCCTTTGCTGAGGAATATGAGAATTACAAATCACTCTCTGTTTGTCTGGGACTACAGCAAAAGCCATTAATTCTGCCCTGGCTCCCTCTCCTTTTTCTAAGTAAAAGGGGCAGGGGGTCAGTATTAGGCTGGCACACAGAGGTGCTACGAAAAGTGTGGCTGATTATTAGGTGAGCAGAGGCCTGGGAACCAGGACTAAACAAATGCTAGAAAGCAACCCTGCAGGGTTACAAGGGACACACCACCATAAAACCCCAAGGTCTGCCTCACTTCTATTTTGAGTAAGGACCTGACAACACCTTCTCAAAGGCATCAAACTGTGTATCCCAGTATGAGATCTCTGGCTATATCTCAACACAGCTGGTCACAAACTACCTATACCCCTTTTGCGTCATTTCAGCAGAATGCAGGGGGGGTGCTGGCTGTTTTCTACTTCCTGCCTTCAACCGTTGTGACATGATGCTTCGCAACATTACAGTTGCCTGTTTTCTTCCAAGAGCAAAGAATGTATTTCATCTGTGTGGGATGAAGCAATGCTGTATATTCTTTCCAAAGATGGTTGCAAGGTGCAAAGGCAGGGATAGGTGGAAGAAATACTCAAATATTGCTAATGATGTCATTTATAGATAGTATTGAGTTCATGGTCTTATGCTGGTGCAGAAAGCTACTAAAAAACTAAATTTGACCATACGAGCTACAACAGCTGCTTGTCTTTACTTCTAAGCAGAGCATTTGATTGAAATTGGAGGATTACTCAAGTTCATGGGTACTGCTGTTGCTCTCTAAGGTCAGAGGAATGTCAGAGGATTATTGAAAGGGAGCCCAAAGTCAGCTAGGCATCTTTTACTGGATGCACACCATATAGCTGCTTGTTATTGGAAATCAATACCACTCATGGACTCATCAGGGAAAAACAGTTACTGAAGCTGTGATGCTACAAAGAACCACAGCTAATTCGGCTGACAAACCTGCAGTCCAGCCACTACATCTAAAGCTAAACTCTTCCCTGACACTTCATTCAAACTCAATGTTGCATGAAACAAAACTCAAGGCAGTATAGGTTGATGGAATGCACAGTGGATAATTTAAATTATGATTAATTTATTATTGAAAGATTTTCTTCCCTTAAAAGATAAGCTGAATCTAACCAGAAGGTTCGCGTATTCCAGTGCATTAGATCATGCTGCTGTGTATTTCATGAACAGAATATTTAATGAATGTTCTTTTAGCTTGGTTTTATTTTGATGTCTTTCTATATCCTTTTGAAACAGATTTGTTTAAAAAGTAAATCACTGACAAAGATTAATGTTTGCTGGCAGACCCACTGCAGGCAGGAAGCTTATCCATTGCCCCTCAGTGATTCTGTACGTCTGGCTCCCATCCCTCAAGCTCTTCACAAGCAATAAATGTGATAAATTTTCCTCCAAGCTGAGCAAGGGGGGAGCTGAGTGGATGTGCTCAAGTGGAACAATGTTCATCTGTGTCTGCGCCCGTTACATATAGAAAACACATGAGACGTACCTTGGAAGGTATGGCGAGTGTCAGCAGGCAGGGATGTATGAATACGTCGGTCATTTTAAGCACAGAAACGCGTATACATGTACAGGGGGACAGGGCACAGAGAAGATTTAGCAGAGGCTGGACACGTACAGGCTGTGTGTATATAGACAAGACGTTTATACGAAGGCTCTTTACGTCAGGCTACATGCACGGATATGGGCTGTGCCAACACATGCAGGGATGGAAGCAACGGAGGCCTTAGGAGCCCCACGCGGGTACCCAGACACACGCAAATACACGCCTGGAAATCTGCGGGACGACCGGACGGGCTCTCGCCTCCGTGACGGCAACCACGAGTCAATCGCGGGTCTGACCCCCTCACCGGTGTCCCGGGCAGGCCCGGGGTGCCCAGGGCGCACTGAGCGGGGAAGCGGCCCCGGGGAGGGAAGGAGCCGGGCGGGTCGCGCAGCGCCGCCCGCAGCAGGGGGCGCCCTGGGGCCGCCGAGCGCGGCGGGACCGGACGGGACGGGACGGGACAGCACCAGGCGGAGCTGCTGCTGTCCCGGGGCAGCCCCGCGGGAGGGTGTCCCCCGCGGCGGAGGGAAGGGCTGTGAACGGCCGCCCCCGGCAGCAGGACTGACCCCCGCGGCCCCCGGGGACACCCTTCCCTCTCCGCGCCCTTTGAGGACTCTTTTGGGGACGGAACATGCCTTCAGAGGTGCCGCAAAAGAGCAGGAAAACTCGGGGAAGGATCCGGTGCTGCTTCTGGGGTTTTTTTCTTCCCAACCTGTGCACCCACGCTCCGTATCAGCGAGCTAAGACCATGTAATGGGATCAGCATCACTACGGCGGTTGGTCATTTTGAGCCAGAAGGCGTCTATTCACCCCAAATTACTGTGCTGATTTAACATTGTCAATGATTAGCTGCTAGAGACTGCCCTCAGTTTGCCACCAGCCCTGACACACCGCTGCTTCGCTTGCCTTACAGTGTGGCACAAACCGCGTGCCAGCACCTGCAAACCCAGCCCCTTCACCTTCACCTTTGCCATCCCACAGCGTGACACCCTAAAGTTTCCGTCGCTGGCATCACTGCTCCAGCACAGCCCAATGCGCTGCAGCTCCCTCAGCAATACATGGGGGCAACTGAAAACTTCCATTACTGAGCCATTAACTCTCCCTCAGCTGGGCTGGCTGGGGCTCCCCAGCTCTTTGCTGGTGGAGCTCCAAACGTGGTCCTGACGCAGCGACTGCTCTTGGGCAAAACTCCCATCAGAATCAGCAGAGCTGAAGCCATTGGAGGGAACAAGGTCATCCTGTGGACAAGGAGATCAGAAGGGTGAGGGTCTGGACAAGGTGCTTTTTCCCTTCCCATTCCCGGCTGTTTTAGAGGAGAATGTTCTTGACACCAGTTTCCCACACAGGCAGCCTGGGGACACATCAGGACCCAACACTTCTGTCATCCCGGTTTGCTCCAAGGCCCATTGAGATCTGTTAAGATGAACTAAAGCCCTTGAGTAAAGGAAGATGGAGCAGAACAAGAAAAGGAAAACTATACAGGAAATGCAGAAAGATTCCTTCCTTCTTTTAATGATAATGTGGATGCTGACATTAAAGCAGGAATGGGAGTCGGTGTAGACAGGAGAGGCTTTTAACTCCCTGTACAAATAGAAATACAAAAGCCCCTTTGGCCACAGTGCTAACAGCAGAAGCCTGTAAATATTTAATGACTCCCTACAGCATTGTTTGACCCCTCTGATCCCCATGCTACCAGAGGCAATTGACAGAAAACTGTTGGGGAATCACTTCACTGAAAAATTTAACAGTCGGGCAGGGTGTGAAAGCTAAACGGCTCTGAAAACGGTCAGGTCTCACATGACAGGATCGCTTGCAAATTAATATTGCATAGCAAAGGCCCAGAAAAAGCTCTTCTTAAAGGTGCCAGCTAGGCCAGCACTGTGGCACAGGAGGAATGAAGTGAGGAGAAGCGGCAGGTTTCTGTGCCGCAGTACCCATACCGTGCTGTGCCCAAGCCCGGTGACAAGCTGCTGCTGCACCAAAGGTACTGCTGCCACATCTCTGCTGCCCCAGGAACCCTGCTGCCACAAAACTGTTGCACCGTGGTCCCTGCTGCCACCGCACTGCTGTCCCAGTCTCTGTCCTGCCGTTGCTACTGTTGTCACATTAATAAACTCCGTCCTGCTGCCAGGCTGCCACCTCGCTGCCACCCCAGCTGCTGAGGGATCACTGCTCCTCTGCTGTTATGGACGTGTGACTGCTCGATATCACACCGTTGCTAAACTCTGTCCTGTAGCCAAGCTATCAGTGCTATAGGACCGTCATGCTAGACTGGCCTGCTGGGGTGACAGCATGCTCCTTTTCACTCCATGACACTCCTTTGCCACTTGGCCACTCCAACACTATCCTGCTACCACACCAAAATTATATGAAACGCCCTCCCCACGCTCACTTTTCTTGCCACTTTCCCACTTCGCGGCATTATCCCACGTGCATCCCTTGCCAATTACACCCGTGAGTCACTGCACTGCTCTCACACCGCACCCAGCTACTGCCGCTGCAAGGGCTACTTTAAAACACAGCCACCCCGCTGTCACACGTGTCGTATGGCCAGCCCGTACTCACACTGCACCACTTCTGTCACCATGTCAGTCTGTGGCATTGCCCTCGTGCTAACACACAGCCGTGCTTCCAAAACCGCGGCACGGTGGTAACATCTCACTCACTGCTTTCTGGTACAAGGGGATGGTGCTGTCAGATCAGCACAGCCCCCTGCTAACATCACACCAGAGGTAACCACTGCTGTACAGACCAGCTCCCTTCTGCAATACTGTATTACTACATCATTAGACTGTTAAACTCTTCTGTTGGGCTACAACACGACACAATTATCACACCCGTGCACGGCCAAACTCCTACCGCGTGGCACCAGTATCACATCTCTGTTCTGCCACGGGATTGCGTTACCACACCAGTGTGCTGTCAGTGCTGTGCGGCACTGCATGCTAACCCGGTGTCAACTCCACAGCAGAGTGCTTTTCTGCAGCTGCTTCCCCGATCCAGCGTGCAAACACGTCATTAGACTAAGACGACATCCTGGCTTATACTAATACATCATTACACTACCCTGCCTGTGTTAATTCCTCAATTACAAAATGGTAAAATGCCTTAAAAGAATATTATTGCTTTATTATATTAGAACATCACTGCACCGATATAGCATGAGCCTAATTAATAAAATATCACTACATGCTGTATCCTGGCAGTATCTTAGCATTCTCCTGGAGTACACACCCACAGTGCACTATATTGCTGTGCTGGTTATATAAACATGGCACTTCTGCCTTCACTCCGTCTTTTTTTCTGCACAGCCACAAATCTGTCTCCCTCAGACACAACCCTGGAGTCCTGGGCTGCTCCTTTTTGCTGTTACTGCAACAATTACATCCTCCGTGAAGTCATCCCTGCAATCTTTTCTGCGTATCTGCTTGTACCACGGTAGTGTCTGCATCTGCGACCACATCACTGCACCACCGTGGAACAACAGGGTGATGTTCCACATCTGTACAGCTGGGACAAGATATATTGGTGCTGCTGGACCACAGTGCTCTGCTGCTGCAGGTATGCATCACTGTGCTCCTCTCCTTCTATGTACTGCAAAATTACTGTTTTAACTGTTTCACAGTGGGCTGTGTGGGCTGGAGAGAAGTTCTTGTATTAAATAAATTGTCTGCTGAGCTGTTGCTCTCTACTAATTACAATGTGGAGCAGACTGCTGTTACAGAACCTGCAGCCTTATACTGCAACCCTGGACACCTCTGTACCTGTGACCCTGCCTCAGCCCAGGCTGCAACTCAGGCCCCTGCAGGTTTAAGTCCTTGCCTGTCTCAAAACATTACTCACATTTTTTACACAATGCTTAGTGTTTGTTTCTTCACTCACAGAAACAAAATTTCCATCATTCAGTTCCACGACAGAATTTCCAATTCTTACCCTTGGGTGCTGTCAGATTAGCAGACATCTCAGAATTTTGGCATTATTACTGAAAAATCTTTACATCTCCCTTCCTGTAACCAGTTCTTTGCGTGTCCTGCATTATAGGTCCCCTTCTTGTATCCACAAATCCCCTGTACAGCCCACTTCTAAAAGCCAGTCCTAGAATCTCCACTAGATGGTCATTCTCTCATAGTTACTTCAAACAAAGCAAGTGAGAGAAATACAGAGAGAAATGGGAATGAACAATATTATGCTCTAAAAGAAAGATGGTGTGCGTTATAAGCACTGGTGTAATGTACCCACTGAAAGGATGAAAACTAGAATTGTATCTGTCTCTTCTGTAAAGGGCATTCTTTGACGCTGCAATTAGTTTTTGCTAAGTTTACGGCTTTCAGAAGTATCTTATGACACTGGAATGCAAGCAGCAAAGCAGGCAAAATAAAGGTACCCTTCAGGTAAGAATTGAGTTCAAAACCAGAGAGCTTTCTGTGAGTGGGGGCCCTGGCAAGGATTTGTTTGTATTTCTGACACTTTGGGGACAGACAGCTCCATAGACTTAAAATCTGTTCTCAGATACATCTTCACTTTCCTCAGAACTACAGGGACAGCACAAGTCAGAGCTGAGCCCACAGATTTCAAAGCCTGATGCTAAAATTTTGCTTTTTGTAACCTGGTTGAGCACCAAGCCACTCACCGGGCCCTTCCTTATTGCTACTACAAAATTTTAATCTAGACTTCTGGTACACCACTGGCACAGGGAGGGTAATATTCATTCTGAGTTAAACACAACCGTAATGTTCATAAATAGCAGACTGTCAGCGAGGATGCAAGATCGTTGAGGAAACAGATGTGCTTTGATTTTTCTCTGGAGAAGTCAAAATGAACAGAAGTAGACAATATTTCCTGACACCAAATTAGAAGAGATACGGGTGTATCACCTCCTTCCACACAGTTACAAAAATTCTTTCCATTCTCTCCATAATCTTGATTTGAATAGGCATGCTGCAAAGCTTCCCAACACGCTTAAAAAAAAAAAAAAAAAAAAAAGACACAACAACAACAAACCCCACAAATCATAATTCTGGTTTAATCGATCACTTCCAGGGGTGGAACTTAGCCGTCCAAGCTACTGGCTTATACCTAGAAATTGTGCTTCTGGGAGATTGCAGTTACATTAATCTTCCTGGAGATTACATCTCCCAGTAACATCCCTAAATGGCTCTAAAAGAAAATTTTGAGCCAGTCTCCCTCTGCCTTTTCATTTTTAGAGGGTAGCCGTGTTGGGTAATTTCACTACCAGAAGCAGCTAAAAGCGACAGCTTTGTACTGAAAGAGCTTGCAAACACCGAAAGCATCTGTTCCATCCTAACATAGTGACTGGGAAGGCTTCGGAATTGGGTCAGGATTTTTTTTGTCGTTCTCCCCACTACCTTCTCCTGACAGCTTCTGCCATCAGAAATGATTCATATGCTGATTGTACAGAAATGTACCATAAGGAGATGTAAACAAATACAGCAAAGCAAGGCGGGGAGCCAGAGAGATGGAATCTAATAAGTAAATACATTTTAAAAATCCGCTTCTCTGACTCTCACCCTCAGCAGGCAGAGCCACAACTTCCCCCGGCGACAGGGAAAGCACCGGCGCTTCCCCCGCCAGCACCACCGAGAGCGCCCTCCGCAGCGCCCGGCGGGGCGTGCGGGCGGGCGGGGGGCTGCGGGCGGCTCCGACGCGCGCCCCTTCCCCGGCGCGGAGCCCTCCTCGCTGCCGGTACCGGTACCGGTGCCGGCCCCGCAGCGCCCCGGCGGTGCCGCAGCGCCGGGAGAAGTTGGGCAGGGGCGGCCAGGAAGCAGTGCATTTACAGCCGCGGGGCTGCGCCCGGAGGCGCGGGGGGCTCCGGGACGAGGAGCCGAAGGTCCGAGAGCGGGCAGGAGGAGGGGGCGCGGAGGGCTGGCAGGCAGGGGGGAAGGAGGGGGCGAGAGGGGCTTTGCCCCTTACCTGGCCAAAGACCGAGCTGAGCATGGGGTGCAGCTGGTGGAAAAGGGGGTCCGCTTCCACCGACCGCTCGCTGCCGCTGGACTTGGTGGAGTACTTGCTGCTGGATTTGGACAGAGGTGACGCGCCTTCCGAGAGCTTCAGGGACTCTCTGCTGGACCTCTGCCTGTGACTGAAGAAAAAGTCCTCCTCCGCCTCCTCCCCATCCCTGTCTGAGAGGTGATGCTGGTCCTGGGGGTGACCGTGGCTGGCGTGCTGCGGGAGGTGGTGGTGATGCCTGGATGTCCGCACCGGTTCCTTGCCGCTGCCTCTCCTTGGACCTCCTTCCGCCGGCTCCGGCTGGCTCTCCCCCCGTCCATGTGACAGCTTCCCCGCGCCCCTCGCTCCGTCCTCCCGGGCGCCCGGGTGGCAGAGCGGCCTGCGGGCACTGGGCTCCCCGGGGAGCGGCTCCTGGCTCTGCTCCCTCCCCGCCTGCCCGCCTTGTCCTCTGCCGTCCCGGGCGCGGTTGCCGCGGGGCTGGGGTTGGGCGCCCGCCGCCCTCCGGCTCCCCGCCGCCTTCAGCAGCGAAGTGCGGGACTCGCTCTTCGCCATGGAGGAGCCGCTCATCGCGGGGCCGCTAGAGCCGCATCCCCGGCCGGGCGGAGCGCTGCCGCTGCGGGCAGGGCTGCGGCGCGCCGCTCACGGCATGTCCTGCGGAGACCCGCTTAAATCCCGCACCGCGGCCCATGTGACAGCGCAGACAAAGGCCGCGGAAGGGGCGATCCGGCGGGGGCTGGCGGGCACCGTCCCCCCGCCGAGGTTCCCCCCCGCGCCGCCGCCGCCGCCGCCTCTCCAGGTGAGCCGGGGCCTCCCCCCCGCCGGGGGCCGGCCCAGCCCCGGGCGCGCCGGCAGCGAAGCGGCGCCGCCGAGGGGGTGCGGGCGGCGGCGGGCGGCGCTCCCGCAGCGCGGCGGGCGGGCAGGGCCCGGCGGCCCCGGGTACGGCGGGGAGGGGGGACCGCGGGGCCGCAGCCCCCCAGCGCGGCGGCGGGCCGGGGCCGCGGGAGCATCGCCCCCGGAGGAGTCCCGGGGACGGAGGCCTGACCTCCGGGGCTCCCGCGCCTCCCTGGGAAGGAGGTGGGTGTCTGCGAGGGCACAAGGGAAGGCGACCACCCCTGCCCCGCGGGGTGACCCCCCACGAGTGTCCCTCGGAAGGTCCCTCCTAGGGGGCCAGCGGGAGCCAGCACGCTGTGGGCACCGGGGCCCACCGGAGCGCTCCCCCTGGGTGCTCAGCCTACCGAAACGGGACCGGGGGGGATACCGGCTCTATAGGTCAGCACCTATAGGTCTGATTGCTAAGCCAAATCCCGTATTTCCCAAAGTTCAGGAGAGGAGGCTGGGCACCCAGCCCCTGCCTGTCTGACATAGCCCACGGGAAGTTTTGATCCAGCCTTTGAAATGGACACAGAGGCTTTGTTAGAGCATGTCTTAAAAGGATGAGGGAGCTTGTACCTAAAAAGCCAATTACTTAGCATCTTTGTAATCAAACACAGGTAATTAAGTGGCAACAGGTGGTTCAATAATGATGTTCTGTTTAAAAACAGTAGAAGATAACGGTGTCAAATCAGACATATGTTCCCAATGAGGAAAAGACCGGGTTCCTTCTTGCTCATCTTCAGACAGTGATTGTGCCTCACTGCCAGACTTGGATACCTCAGCAGTTTATGTACCCAGAAAGATGAAGGTGTGATTATCGCATAATAAGCTTACTCATGCTAGCTCTGCTCTTGCTGGCACATGCACAGCAGTTACTATGCGATGACACAGTCTTCTCTGCAACAACCCAAGTGCAACTTCTCTCTGCAGCCTGGGGTCCCGTTGCAGCCTGTGCCCCCACCACTGCAGTCACACGTGCTGCTCAGGGTAATGCTGCCATGGAAGGAGAATTATGCTGCAGCCCTGGCTCGGAGTGCTCTGTGCCCTCAGCTCTGCTATCAGCACCAGATGCGCAGCAGCCGTGCACAACTCCTGCACAAGGTGCCCTTCATCCATCCTCGGGGTGGCAGAGAGGACAGGCCAGTCCCTCTGCCTCTTTCCTGCTCTGGACACTTGACAGCAGCTGTTGCAGTGGCTAAATGGGCTGTTGAAGGGGTTTGTCCGGGAGACATTTATTGAGTAGTCATTTCCTATTCATACCTGCAGTGCCATTTCAGTTCCTAATTACAGCCAAGGTACCTTTTGGGGCTTGGTTTTGCTTTTTTTATTTTTATTTTTTCCCCAGAACTGGCTGCTCCTGTTTGGTATCAGCAGTGCAGAACCACTACTCATGGCTGGATGAACACGAGTCCCGGCTTTCCTACTGCAGTTGCACTGCTGGAGCTGTGGCTGCAAAAAGGCTCCTTCTGCCAGAAAGCTCAGAGTTAGCAGGAGGCTGCAATGAACATTTCTCAGTACCTCTCTGTCCTGGGGAAGTGAATTCTGTCAGGATGTAACATTGCTTCTATAGAAGCATCCATTTCTGGAGTTGCAGCTGGTGCTGACGAGGCATTGCTGTGAGGAAGTTCACATAGATAAGATTCCTGTCTAGCCTGACTAATGCTGCCCTCCCCCTCCTTGGGGTCTTTTGAGCTATTCCTGAGGACTGTAGTGACACTGCTGTCTACAGGTGGGTTGTAGCTCCTTGCCTCAACCAACCGAGCACTGCAGAATTTGGAGCAGATGCCTCATTAGTGAGAAGGGACTCACTAGTGCAGATGTGATTCATCACTTCGGAGAGCACTTCAGGGATCAGGGCAAGAAACAGCTTGACTAACAGAGGCAATAACAATGCAGGCAGGGGCCATGTTACAGAATTGAGCAAAAAAGCAGCAGCGACTGAAAAAACTATTAAATGGGACAGAGTGCGAGCACAAATCAAAAACCTGGCTGTCCATGACACCTGTGTTTGGATTTCAGCTAGGAATGAACCCTGGCTGTTCAGAGAATCTGGAGTGAATCCTCCTCACAAATTCATTTTGGAGGTTTTTCATGTATCTCCTTTTCTAGACAAATTAATCTTGGGATTGCAGCGGCTGCATAGCATCCACTGCATACTAAAGAGCTAGCTATTCTGGAGCCAAATGCCAGGGAACAACAGTGCCCGGCTGTAGAGAAAAGCACATAATTCCAGCACGGCTGAGCAGCGAGATGTGCAGGGACATCTCTCCAGAGAGAGCGTGGCTCCTCTTCCATCTGGCAGCACAAAAGAGGACAGGCCTGAATCCTCAAGACACGAAGATTATATTATGTAATGTGCACGCTCGCTGCTTCCGCAGACGGAGCTAAGTCAGAACCATCCCTGTGATTCCAGCAGTGGCCGAGCCAGAGGGGAGCTGTACTTCCCTCCCCAAAGCAGGGGGATTCTGGAGTGGGGGAGTAGCCTGAGGCCGGCGGGGGAAGGTGGATCCAATTCCAGCCTGCAATGAGAAACACGGCACTGCCTGCAAGTGTAAAATCCTGTCTTTGCTTAAAAGTGCTATCAAAAAGCGTGCATGTGAGAAAATGCATGAGTGTTTTTTGGGGAAGGGCTCAATCAATTCTTTTTGGCTTCACTTGTATAAAGAAAATTATTGAAAAAATTAAGAATACTGTTCAAATAAACAGGGGCTGGATTGCCTGCCCTGAACTCAGAAGAGCGTATTTTAATTTCAATTAAAGACTGCAGCCTATAAAAGGAGTTTGAGCCTGAAATGAGGGAGAACTGCCCATTAAAAAACATCTCCAGCAAGCTGTTGAGGAAGATACAAAGGATCCGTGATGTTTTGCAGTGGTTCTCTTGGTACTAGTTTCTTCATCTTTATTATTTTTCTCACCTGCACTTGCAGGAACGTATTCATCTAGGGTAAATATGACATACAAACAATTTGGCAAAGCATAGTGAAATCTAAGCTGAACTGGGCTGAGAATCAGGATACTTAATCGGGAATGTGTCCTACAACAGTCGATGACCTGTCTAGCCCTCATTTATGGCCTTTCCGTTCCCCTTACTATCTCTCCATGTCTTTTAAAGGGCTTCAAAAACATGGCATGTTTCATCATAAAGATGCCAAGTATCGGTCTTCTGGCATATTGTATTTGGACAGGCATGTGTCTGCCTCCAGAGGAAGCAAAAGCACTGACAGCTGGAGATTCTGTTTGCTTGAAGACTTGGTATTGCTCTTCAGGTTTTACTCCACGGGAGAGGAATAATCCGGACAGCATTACAAAGGCATTATTGTTCTGGCTGTAATTCGTGTGCTCAAATCCCCCCCTGGTTACTTGCATCCTGATTGCAAACGGAGAACTTCCCTTTGTATTTGTCAGGACGAGACTGGCAGATGGATTGGAACTCATTGTTTTCTATGGTCAAATAGCATCGAAGAGGGATAGGCTGCAGTGTGATCCTGTAATATGTCTATGGGAATGGGAAAGGAGGATGAAGGGCAATGGAACAAAAATAACAGTCCACAAGAGGAATGGATGAACGACAGGAAAAACACAGTTGGAGGAAATCAGGATGACAGAGAGGTAAAGTAGAGAAGAAAATGTGTAGGGACAAAGGTGAAGTTCCCTATACATTATCATGTAAATAATACAGGGCTCACCCAGGCTGGGCCCAAGGAGCTGGCAGTGGGAAAAACAGGTAAGAGCAATCGTGAATGTGGAAGAGGGAATGGCTTCCAAAGGGAAGCAACAAACCTTCTCACTATGATACTCTATAATGGCACAGACCTCAGCTTGACTCTGCACCTCCACGTTGTTGGCATGTGAGAGGCCAGTCAGAGCAGGAGATCACACTTCACACAGAGATGATGCCTCAACCCTTAGGTTTTGAAACCAAGTAACATGAAAGAAAATGCAACAGAAACTCTGCTGCTCAGCGGGACAGAGATGGCTGAGGTCCCTGAGCTAGTACATGTGGCTTAACTTTAGCCAGACTCCCAAGAAGAGGCCCAACTATCCCCACTCCAGGTATGTAAACAAAAGTAAATAATTATTTCCAGATAATTCTCCTCACCCTACCTCCTTCCCACACACCATTTTTGAGATTCCTGGTCTTCCAGTTCACACAGCTAGGAATGCCATTAATTAAGCTGATATAGCTGGCTCAGCTTTACAGTTTTAGAGTCCAGAGCTGGCAAATGTCACTTTTTTCATAGCGGACATCTCTGTTGCCAAACTACAGTCAACTTCACAGTCACATCTACGTAGAAGGCACCGCTGTGCAAGTGGGGATGAACCACAAGGCAGGCAGGAAGCACATTAAAGTGGAGGTCTGAGTACAGGTTCTAGGAAAAAAAAAACTTTGAAAATCACCAAAGCAAGACTAACGTGTTTTTAACAGTGACAGTGGTGCCTCTCTCCATTTGATACAGTCTCAAGGCACAAAATGATAACATGCCAAAGAGGAAATTGTAAAGGAATGCTCAATTGGGTTGTCTTTGGCTTACATTGAGAGCAGCAATTAATATAGGAAGGGGAAAATTAAATCACTTCATAATTTTCCATTTTCAGATGACCTGAGCTCTCCTAGCTAAGAGCAAAGCTTTTCATGAGCCCATGCAGATGTTTTACAGTCACAATAAACTATGTATGTGATGGAATGATCTCTTTCTGAAATATGATCTGGACCACAGGATTATGCCTGCTTTACAGAGACAGGTGGACTCTTCAGCCGCATTAAAAAGGATCCCTGATTATCAGGTAAAAAGCCTGCATTTTTTTTTTCCAACTAGGAACATTTAATCTTTGCCATTAAAAAAAAAAAGTTATCTATCAACTCCCTAAATAATTAGTTTCAGGGAAAGGGAGAGAAAAAGAGCAGCACTGAAGGCCAGATAACTTGCAGTCTGGGTTGTTAGTAATTTGAGGACAAGGCTGAATAAAATGCTATTGCTTGCTTATTGCCTGGCAGCCTGATCTCCGGCCAGTCTACTGGCAAAGAAAACCCCTTATGTCTATTTTGGGAGAGGGTTAATTTCCAATGGGAAGGGTATTAAGGTGTATCAAGATTACGATACATCAGTCCTCATATTTTATTCTTGCCACTGTTAATGCACCTGGGAAATCAGAAAAAAAGCCACTGCTGCTTTTCATCCTTTGACTCTTTCACCACCAAGAACTAAAATACGAGCTACCATCATGTGACAACTCAGTTATACAACATAAATTCGGTTATACAACAAATAGGCAGGAGTATGAAATAACTACAGTGAGTTCAAATTCATTTGGGATCGGCTGGAGTGAATCACTCGTTATCTCCAGGGCAGCTGTTCTCTCTCCATAGAGCTGCTCTCGCTCAAATACTTTATTTAATGAGCACAGATACTGGTACATAACCAGCACAGTTCTGGTAGAAGATAGTTCCAGAGACAGACAAGGTTGCCACGTCTGGCTTGTAACCAGAAAGGAAGCTCTAAGAGTTGCAAGATGTGGTCAGGTTTCTGTTAGCAGCTGCAGTCCCTTTCAGATGAAAAATTATAGCCCTGGTACTGACAGGAGAGAAGAGGGTCAGGAACACATGGCTAGTGGAGGAAGGACACATTGTCTCAGGAGCAGAGCTGCTCAAAACTCCTGTGCAAGCATGCCCACCTCACTGCTGAGTCAGCAGAGGGAGAAGGAGAAAAATGCTGCTACCAGTGTCATTGGCACAAGAAACCAGACAAAGCCACTGAGGATTCATAATCTTGGAGTTCTATTTTTTTTTCTCAATAATTTAATAAAAGACCTGATGTCCTGAACAAATTGCAGCTTAGGTAGTTACATTCTGCCTAAATTACCCTTCAATTTCAGATAAATTAATTTGTCAATTCTACAAATAAGTTATTTGCAAAATGCTTTTTATGCCTTATTTCAGAGGGGTGCTACAACATCTAACAACATCTCATTAGTACAATTACCAAGTTATATTGAATAATGTAGGTTTTTAGTAATTTCCAACAAGTCCTGTTAAACATCTAAAGAAGCATTTCTATTTCATAGTTATTAAAGGATCAAAGTAACTCGCACAGAATGAGTAGTTGTATCTCCTGCAGTAGCAAAAATCAGCTTTGCACTTTTCAGACAGGCAGCACACACTAGTGTGTAAGCAGGGAGCTGGGAGTCAAAATGAAAGCTAATGACCACTCCAATTGCCCGTGATTTTGTTTGAATTGCTGAATGCTAAATTCTGACATCTTTTCCCCTGGTGATAAGTGCCTACGGGGATTTGAGCTTTTTGCACTGTCTTAGTCTCTTTCCATGTGAAGAGCAGACAGGAATGCCTGCTTTCCAAAGGTGTTCTCAGCTCTTTGGATTTAAGAATTTCTGTTCAGATACAAAGTAGAAAGAGTTGTGGGCTTCTAAAAATCATTTAACACAGCAAGTACAGAAGCTGGAGAAAACAGAAACCTGTTTCTGGATGTGACTTCTAAATGCAAACTGTGGATGTGTTGGTACATTCTTTATCTTTTGAAGTGGGATTTAAAGAGAGGTTTGTATTGGTTGTCTGAAGCTTAAGTTTACATCTCTCTTTTATTTGCTTAATAATATCAAACTCTATTAAAACTGTTTCTTGCACTAGGTTACCAGAAAGGCTCCCTGTTTACTCTCTGGGCTTCATTCAATCTTAACAATATTTGTCCAAGTTTAATCAGTCTCCTGAAAAAAATCTCCTTAAGACAAGAACCTTCCTTAAAACACAGATTCATATTCTAAACATGCCAGTTTGTTAGTTTTAAAGCTCACTCCTAGTCTTTACTAAAATATATAAACATTGGGAAAAGCTGGTAATTGCCTGAAATAGCTGAAGCAGTGTGAGAGGAAAAGGGATGATCATCTGCAATGAATTAAAATCTTAAGAACAGTACTTCATAAAGTCTTACTATTGATTAGCAAAACTGTCTGTCCTTTATTCCTTTTTGGTGACTTTCTGGGATATTCACAGTGAGGAAACAAGTAGTTCCCACCAATTTCCAAGTGCTCTCATCTATTTACCCAGCTCAAAGAAAGCCAATGCATAGTAGAATCTCATCAGCACTGGCACTTTATCTCTCCATTTCCTACAGCTTCTTTCACTTCCCAGATGATTTAGAACTGCAAATGAGGCTCCTAGAAAACTTCATAGAGGCCTTGCTAATTGCATCACTTAAATCTGTACATGACAGCAAGCCTTACTCTTTCTAATTATATCAAATATTTAAAAATATACATTGTCTGAGCTTAGACATTTGAAACATATTGTTAATTTCTACTGGGTTTGTGCATTAAAGGCACGAGGACTAATGACAGACTAGGCAGATCAGAGGTTTTTCCTGACACTCCAGCTCTGAAGGACTCAAGTGTGGATAAGGCTGTTATGTAAGACAGGCTTTTCAATATCACTGAAGTGCTTTACAATTAAGATGGAATATTAATAAAAGACTTAAACTGAAAAACCTCCAGCTATTAGAAGGATTAGGACTTTGCAGTGGGCTAGGGGAATACATACAATGTCAAAGCCAACTTCTTGGCTGTGATCAAAGGCTCTGGCAGAAACAGCATCTTGGAGGGAGGGGGAATAGATCTGCAGCACCACATAATCGTAATAATAAATCATGATTATGATAATAATAATAGCAGCAACATGCATCTCATGCAGAGATTACAATCCACAGCAGCAAAATACAATGAACTAGGGGTGCAGCCTAGAGCTTCTCTAGCTCAGCCATGTGCCCACAAACAGTGGGTTTCCCCACAAATGGGGAAAAGCATATGCTCGCTTACATGCCCGTGGCTGTTCTGGATTTCCTGGGAAGAGCACGACAGAACAGAATTCACACTCAGTGTGTTTGTCACTCACTGGTGAGGTCAGCTCCTTACACCTGTGCACTGGCCAAGAGGAATTAGCACCAAACCCCACAGGGCTCAATACTGGGCTTTATTAGATTTATCTTCTGGAGCTTGATTCTTTTTTTTTTTTTTTTTTTTTCAAAAACAAGCTCTTGAAAGAGATACCCTTGAGGGCACTTCTTTGAAGAACCCTGGCCGTTTCCCTGTGATTCTAATGGGAACAATTACTCTGATAGTTTACTTCTGTTGTACAAAAATATCATTTTGTAATATACTGTAATCAGGCAAATAGTATTGACTGCATTCTGAATACACTTCTTATGAAGTATCCTCTTTTTGGAAAAACCTGAGGACTGACCCCCTCTGCAAATACACCATTCCCACACCGTGCCTTCTACTGCAGGGACCATTCCTGGAGCGTGTTCCCTCCCAAGCCACAGTCCTGGCCACTGTAGCTATCTAAAAGTGGTTTAGCTGCCCAGGCTCGGGAAGAGGGATGTGGCAAAAGCCTTCATTCTGAATACAGACAGCTGGAAATGTGTCATTAATAAGGAATAACTTTTAAAACAGTTTGGGTGTAGAGGAATTAGGGAGTGCCATATCGTATCGGGAGTAAAAAGATGCCAAAGAGTGTAACTTGAATGGAAAAGAAGAAGCAACCCAGAAGAACTGAAAGTCTGGAAATACAGAAGGCAATTGGGAAAATACTAAATTGCGTGTGTCTGTGCTAGAAATCCTTGTTTATCTAAAAGCCATATATGTCAGTAAAAAGGTAGAAAATAAAAAGCTTTATTTATCTTAATACTCGATTTTGATGCATTTGAAATGTTTAAGAAGTTTCAGTCAATTCTGGCAGTGAAAACCCCTTAGAAAACTGTATACATTATGAGATACTGCACTTCACATAAAAACAAAGTGTAAAAAATGTTTTTTTAGGTAAGTATAAAAAAGTAAAGTGAAACTGAAGAAATGCATGCATCTGGCTGATTCTTACCTACTCAAAAATTTACTAAGGGGTGTCTCTCCTGAGATTTTTGATGAGAATTCAAATTATGGTCTGGCCTTTTATTAGGGATTTGGGTTTCACTCATATCTTTCAAGACTGATAGAAGGTCAAGGGAAAAATCTATAGCCATCACCCAGTCCAGAATTAAGTGCAAGTCAGATTTAACTACAACACAAACATGAAATACATCAGGCAAGAGATCTGAGAGATAAAAGCTCAAAGACAAAATCATGTAGAATCACACACGCACTACGACAACCAGGATATGCCAAGAAATTATTTGGTGTGCAGGAGACAACGCAAGAAATGTCACGGATCGGACAGCTTCACCAATTTTGCAAGCAGCAGCAGAGCGTTGCTACCTCAGGTAAACTGTTCATAAGAGGAAAGTTCAGTGTTGCAGTAATAAATGAATATGTTATCAGCTTGAAAGGAAATTAAACATTTACTAAATGGGATAATGGCACACAAGCAAGTGTTATGCTAGAAGCAGTCTTACGTCCAATAAAAAAACCACAGAGAGTGCAAGGGATATCCAGGTAAAATTTAGAGATTATATTCATAAGCCTGTCACCATTGAAGGATTATAGAGACTAGATATATAGTAAATAGGAAACTGAAAAACATTTAAAGGTAGTGGCTAAGAGCGTTGTTTACTGTTCCAAACGCATGGCAAGCCCTAGACTTGACCAACTGGCAGCATACATGGGAAGGTTAGTACAACACAGAATGTAAAGAAAAGCTTGATAATGATTTTCCAGCTGAAAGACACCAGCCGTATCTCTAAGCCTTTCCAATACATTAAAGGCTTATTGGTCTCAGAGTCACCAACTAAGTGAAAGAGACAATAAGTGAAACAAAAAACCCAACACAGTGCTTTCCCAGGGGTACTAACACTGTATTCTGTCTCTATAGATAACTTCCAGTCTCCCTTATCCTCACTGCAACAATATGGTGGAAACCACTATTCAAACAAGTTATCAGTTTCTGGCAAATGCTGCTAATAAAACTAGTGCAGTCAGATGTTAGTATGTATCTACTATTAGATAACTTGATCTGCAGCAAGTAAATTCAATGGGTATCCAGCTGGATTCACAACTCATGCCTTTGGCAAAAGGAACACTGGTGACTTTGGAAAATGTTCAACCAAAATATTAATAAACATTATTAGTGGCACAAAAGCAATCCACAACATTGGCTGAAACAAGAGAGTATTTAAAAAACACGTTTTCCAGATATCTGTCTACTTCCTTTCTGTGGTGACAAAGCATGAGGTTAATTAATCAGTTACTTCTGCAGTAAAATCTGCACATTTTACAGCACAAAGACAAGATAGAAATGTAAGAACTCCCTTTCTACTCACATTTAATTCACTTCCTTATTGATCCTTCAGAAAATGTCAATTAGATATAATTTTTTACAATCTGAAAGTATGTAAAGAGACTTGCCTATATAGTTGCTGTAATGAGTAGCTGAAGCTTTCAGACTAGACAGTAGCTACTGGTTTATAAATTAGTGTCCTGTTCTACCTAACAGACTTAGCATGATTTTATTAATGAAGTTCCAAAGTTCACTAACACTTCAATTTACTGTCCCTGGCTCAAGTGTTTGGGGATTATTGACAATGTTGAAATAAACACACAATTACAAGCAAGGATATATTAACTAGATAAAGTAAATAATTCCTTAAATGTTATTACTGTATTTACAACTAAAACTTAACATATGTTTTATGTGTAATTTTGTGTATAATGCAAGCTAACAGTCTCTGAAGAAACATATTAGAAAACCACATTAATAAAATAGGGCTTCTCACCATAGACTACGCATTTAATAAAACAAAAAATGAGAATTAGAACATTTATACTGAAAAAAAGCTGAAGTTAGAGGAACTGAGGTTTTGCAACAATATATATAGAGATACTACCAGTAATACCAGCCACTCCAGACAGTAAGTCAGCTTCATCGGGGCCCAACTTAAATGCTTCTGTGCATGGAAAATAAGGAAGGGATCGGTGACAGCCAACATGGCCTCACTAAGGGCAAATCGTGCCTGACAAATTTGTTGGCCTTTTATGAAGGCGTTACAGTGTTGGTGGGTAAGGGAAGAGCAACTGACACCATCTACTTGGACTTGCGCAAAGCATTTGACTCTGTTCCACACGACATCCTTGTCTCTAAATTGGAGAGACATGAATTTGACGGATGGACCAGTTGGTGGATAAGGAATTGGCTGCATGGCCACACTCAAAGACTTGCGGTCAATGACTCGATATCCAAATGGCAAGCAGTGACAAGTGGCGTTCCTCAGGGGTCTGTACTTTGCACAGGGTGAGATATCAAGCATTTAAATAGTTTAGCCTTCCAAACACAGGAACTCTGTGGAAGAAGCCCAGCAGAAACACATTGTGGCTGAGCAGCTGAAATTCTGACTGATTACTGAATATTATGCAAGCAGAGCCCTTGCACAATTCCCTACAGTGATTTCTGCTGGCAGGAGAGGCTGGAAATTGTAATAAAAAGCAATACTTGACCATTACAATACCAGTAAGGTGAATTGTACACAGTAAACATAAAACAAGATGTCTATGGTAAAGACTGCTGATTACCCAGACAAAGTTTCAGTCACTAACCGCATCTCAGCCTGTAGCACTGTCTCACTCCAGGCTAGGGCTGGGGAATATGAAAGTTCTCCCAGTTATTCACCCCAATCCAGTGCTATTCCTGGAAGCACAGGCTGGTCCTATTATTTGAATCCCTACTTGCAGCAGAAACACTGATCTGGAACATTGCATCCTATGCGCCTTGGAACAGCAAATCTTTTATGGGTCCTCCTGTGACCCAAGAGCTAGGAGGACACCATGGGAGGAATCATCAGCAAGAAAGCCTTAAATGAAGAAATGAAATACATTTCCCTTGGAGAGGAGGCTTACTGGAGTATAGCGAAAACAAGCCCCATCCCTCCTCCCCTGCGTGCACACACACACCCTAGAGGCTTTTGCAAAGCCACAGGAACGGAAATAATTTCGTTTGAATCCATCAAGCATTAAAATCCGTTCGCTGAGGGATTGAAGTGAAAAATGAGCCGGAGACAGGAATTAGAAGCTCACCGCCTGGGCTGTCAAAAGGGATTTTCCCCAGATAGAAAACAAGCAATTGGAAATGCAGGGAGGTAAATCCTTTTAGTCTCTGACATGTATGCATACTCTTGGTTTCCCCTCCCAGTCTTCTCAGTTCTGGGTTCATGGTGCCAAACCTGGACACATCTCCTTGTGTGCTCTCTGGCCATAGCACCCACCTTTGGGATCCCTTTCCAGGGGTCTGCTCCAGAATGTCACAAGCCTTGGGCAAAGAAGAGGTGGTGAGACATGCAGGGGAGCCAGCTGCACTACGTACAGTGTACTCATGGGTGCCTAAGGTGCCAAAGGGAAGACAAGGCAGCTGCTGAAAGGATAAACCAACAGCTCTAAGAACCATTTTATCTACTGTGTAAAATTTGCTGAAGAAACAGACAAAGAGCTGAGTTGACATAGTTATAATCACTGCACATCTTAGTTTACCACCCAAAAAAAAAAACAACAACATAACACTCCATGCCCCTGAAATATGGTCTTTTTCTCTCCAGACCAATACAAATATCTCCGAACCAGCTACATTTTGTTGATGTTTCAGAGGGTTATTTCTAAGCATAAGAGCCAGAGGTCTACTTTTTCCAAAACAAAACTGAGATTCAGGAAAATAATGTGGCAGCTAGGGAGACTTGAGGCCACTGTGCCGAGGTCACCTCCAGTCTGGATTATGAGCTATGCTTCAGCTCATATATGGTACATCTCACATTCACAAATCTCTATGGTCTTATCACTGGCCTTTGAGAAAAAAAAAGCTTTCATCACAGCACTGATTGGTTTACACAGGGTAGACTTCCCCTTTAGCTGGTTGCCAAAACCAGCAAGAATTATTACAGTGCAGCTTCTGTATGAATACAATAAACACTGTAAAAAAGGCCAGTCACAGCGATGCAGGACAGTCCCAAGAGAGAATATGAAAAAAACCCTATGGATCTACCAAACAGCCTTAACAATGTGTGAGACTTTATACTGTACACCAGTCACATGCTCTGGGGTCAGTTATCCATTTAGCGAAGAAGAGGTAGGAAGAGAGAATGAAGAGAAGACAAAGAGAAGATGAGCAGCCAAATATGAAACATTTAACTATGGGAAGAAGCCTACAGAATGACAGGAGCTAAAGAGCCATCTAACTGCAGTACAGTTCCAGATGCACAAATTGGTTTAAGAACAGGCAGAGGTAAAACAAGAACACAGTAAGCATTCACACAACAGGATCCCTGGTGACGTGTGGCATTGAATTCAAAAGCCAGTTAAGAAAACAGACAACTTGAAGAAGTTTAACAGAAAATTCAGTCATTTCAATGTATGCTAATATGCTTCAAGATAAAGGCCACAGTTACCTAGATACAAAGACGTATGTGTTTGTAGTAAATATTTTCTTTAACACATGCTGTCCCCTACTGTTGTGTAATATGCTTTCCTATGGTTCTGTGACTCTGTCTGGTAATAATACCACTATTTAGGTGGTGTTTCATAGCTACAGATTCTACTGTGTTTAACCCAGGGGGTATCATTATCTCTGCTTCACATATGGAGTCATGGAAGCACCTAAAGATGAAACGAGTCCACAGCAAGATCAGAAAACAACTACAGTTTTATAAATTATAGTGTCACCTTATACATAGGAGAAACCTCAAGAGGTTTAAATGGGATTTGATGGCAGCATAAAGACTATTTGAAAACACCCATGAAAAGAGTTCATCTTAATGGCAAGCCAGGGATAAACACAGACAGAGACAAAGAAAAGGTGATAAAGCTACAGCCATGGGTCAGAAAGAATCAGTAAGATCCAGCGTAGCAGCTACAGTAAAAAGAGTTTGTGTTTTGTTCACACTGACGTTATTCACAGTTGTCTCCCTGCTCTTTGAGGACCTGATAAGTTACCAGCAGAATCTTATACCAGGACCAGAGCACCCAGTCAGTTGAGCAAAAGGCTTGGGAAGAAGGGCTGGGGGCTACAATATTGGTGTATCTGGAAGGCGTTACGTGCCATCCCCATTCTGTCCCCCTCCTCCTGCTGAAGATGCTGCTGCACTGAACCTGAAAGGTCTGGTTATAAATAGCTTCTCCCCGCAGCTCCTCAATGAGCCACTGAGGCGGAATGAGTCATCTCTGCCGGCTCCGTGGCCCCCCCAAACCGACTGCGTCAGGTTGGGAGCGTGGCTGCCAAAAGCAGTGGTACACACTGTTCTCTCTCAAAGGGCAGTGGCCTTGGGGGACAGGGACACTAAACACTCTAGCTTTACTCATTACTCATGAGCACCCGAAAGCCACATCACTTTGTGAATAAGAATAATGTAAAATCCATCAAGAGCGCTTAGAAACCGACATTGGCATTTCAGCCCGCTCTGTCCACACCGTTATCCATGCCACTCTGGTTTTCAACTGGAACTTCTAACCCATTAAATGGCTTGTTATGGAAATGATTGACCAGATCTCTGAAAGTGAACTTCTCATTCTAATTACAAAGAACTTTTCCTTACCAAGATTTGGTGACATTGTTCAGTGAACGGACACAGCAACAAGTAGGTGAGCTGGCAAAGCCTCACTTCTAGGTGAGGTGTGCAATGTACAGAGCTGATAGACAGCTGTATCTCTTCTAGTCCTGCTGCAGGAAAGCAGAGTGTTCTCCTGTGTGATTTCCTGCACTTGCACAGGACATCAGGTGCCCAGAATAAAGGAATTCTAGAGACTGTTTTGTTCATGTGGGCTTTATTCAAAAGGAAATGGAGCTCTCCTGAAACATGTCCTTTCTCAAGCCTAAGACAATAAAGGTAGATGTTTCAAAAACCTATGTAAGTAAGTAAAGCACAAGTCCTAGCCAAGGTAAACATACCAAATTTGCTGTGATTAACAGAGATTGGGGGAGTTGGGAGTGAGTACTTATGGTAGGGAAAATAATTTAAAACAATACTGGGTTAAAAGGAAGGAAAAGAATATCAGGTGGGGAGGATAATACAAAGTGGATGCCAAAGAAAAATATAAGCAGGGTCTGGAAACTGGTATTACTGTTATAAAAAAAGAACAATTTGGAGCTAGGAAGTGAGGAAATCTCCTAGTGCTACCTTTCTTTCAAATGGAGAGTTTAAGATAATGTGATCAAAGTATGTTTTCCACAAACTAAATTCAATAGCTGTGACCCGTGGCTCACTCAAGTACTGTGTGAGAAAGCAAGCTCAGGACAACAGTGAGCAAGGACAACAGTGAGCAAGGACAACAGGACAGGCAATCAAGAATATCTTACAGTTCAGTTGAAGCCAAACCTTTGCAAGCAGAATCTTGAAAATTAAAATTCACACATAGCTGTTATTGGAGCTGAAAACTGGTAAGGCTGATGAAGACCCACACAATGTATTTCAATTCTCTTGGTTTGTCAGCATTCAGTAGTGCTGACAAGAGCAATATTCCCCAGCTATATGGCCACTGTAGTTCTGCAAGTGATCCCCAGCACTGTACTGTGTGACACCAGAGGGTATGTTTGCTTTCGGGTCATGTTGTGCAAAACAATGACAAAGTCTGGTGGATTTTTTGCTACCAGCAGAGATGATACAGTGGTGTCTCAATGGAGGCAGAGAATGATGCAGCTTTACATGAGCTGCCTTTTCATTTTCCCTCCAGTTTTTAATTCATCATCAAATCTACAAAGTACATTCTGTTAAAAGTTAATTACTTTGTTCTGATAGTTTTAAAAACAATCTGCTTCAGAATTTTGTAGGTTCGTCATGTGCAGCCTCATCATTTCTATATTCATATTGTCTGGGAATATTTTATCTTTGATGATTTTATTTTTTTTAACAGAAGGGCCTTACTCCATACAAGAACCTAAACCTTGAAAAGACCTCTGTCCTGCTTTCTACCTTCTTCTCAGCAATTAGAAAGTCATTTACTAGGACCTGGCACCCATAAAAAGAGAATTCTCCTTTCTGCTACCACCTTTAACCTCTCCTCGCTTTCCTCATTATTATCTCTTCTCTGTCTCCGTACAAGGATACAAAGAAGAATATCTGTTTTCTCTTGCAATGTTCCTATCAGTTCCCAGTGAGTAACAACAATCCTCACCTCCTTACTTTTCACTCTGCAGAATAGACAGGCTTATCACCTCTCATCTCTATATTTTGCAATTAGAAAAGATCTAACCACATTGCTATTGATCACTATATTCCTTAGCCTCTCTGTGGAATCCAAGATTTACAAAGGTCATACAACTGCAGACTAGCTGTGTCTCAAGGATGTATCTGGGCTGTACCTGAGTGCTGTCCTCAGCTCTTGTGTTGTATGATGGCCAAGAAAGAAAATTGCAAAGGTCAATCTCTTGGTAACAATGTCAAACCCTTATCTTCCTTTAATGATGGGAGAAGGATAAAATAGGTGAACTCCTGGAATTTTATTAAGTTCTTAGCACTCTAGGATTTTTTTAGTCTCACTATTAAATGTATTTATCATTCAGAAACTTAACACTTTGGTCCTTTGTTGTATGAATGGGAAATACTGATGAAATGCAATTTCTTTATTTAAATATTTGGAAAGGCCAACACATCCCAAAACAGCCTTTCAGGACATGAAAAAAAACCAAACCAAACAACAATAAAACAATTCCACCAGCAGGTCTCCTAACTGTCCCAAGACTCTCAGGCGTCCTCTTGTTACCACACACGGTGAACTTGGAAACTAAAGATAACTGAAGCCAATCCACATGAAATAACTACTGCTAGGAAAGGATGAGAACTTTGATGGAGCAGCTAAAGCTATATAGCTGCTTCTACCTGGAAAGCCTTGCCATTTAAATCGTCAAACAAGAAACGAGAGAGAGAAAGTATCTCTGAAAGTAGTTCCTTCTGCTGAGCTGGTGTTTTCAGGATCCTATCTATATCCTTTCTCACCTGAGACCAGGTACCTCCCCAACATCCACGTCTGTTTCATCCTCATCTGTGTCATTCTTTGGCTGTTCTGAGCATGGGGAATTCCAGCTCCTAAAACAAAAAGTTAAGAAGCAGTTAGCCCAAATACATCCATGGCATCAACTACAATTGTGGACTCTCTGTCTTTTAGACTAGTATTATTCAAAGTATGATACTCATTCCTTAGGAAAGCAGGCCTTTTTAGGGCCCCAGAGGCTGCCTGCCAAAGCCTCCAGAAATTTATACAGACTTTCCTTAAACATCCCAAGGGAAAAAGTTTTCTGCAGGACTTAAACTTATCTCTCAGGTTGTGCAGTTTCTTCAGGTCATCCCATGAAGAGCATAGTATACAGAAGTGAACAGACATAATCAGATGTTTTTCACAAGCAACATCCCCTTACAATAGACAAAAATTCATGCAAGTCACGTTCCAAATTGGACACCGCATTTGAAAACTGTCAAAGGAAATATTTTAACTGAGAATTTCAAGGAATAGCGAAAACAGTTCAAAAAAAGCCAAATCAACCCAAAGCAGATTCAGGTAAGAATAATGCAGGACTCATAATTCATCTCTATTTTCTTTCTTGTATCCTTCCACCATCATATTTTCTCCTTTCTGATCCCCTGCATCCATTTCGCTTTCCCTTCTACATATTCTACTGCATTAAGCAGAGATGGTGATTATGCAATGAGATTTTTCTTAAATTGCAAAGTGGCATGATTAAATTGTGTATATGAATAGACAAAAAATTCTCCTGATGGAACTAAAAAGTCAGGCACAGGTAGTCAGCTGCTGATGCCCAATGGCGCATCCAGTCATTTGGCCATGCTGTACAGGAAAAGCCACGGTTGAGGTGCACTGTCATCCTACCCAGTTACAAGCAGGATTTTAGATAACGACGAGGACACAAGCATTCATATCTGCTGTCATGGTTGCTTAGCAGAAAAAATTTATTCCTTTTAGTCTGTCCAGACATTTCAGTTTCTTTTAGGGCCCAGTTTTTAAAAAAAAGTGAAAGAAACTGATTATTCCACTGTGGATAGGAATATGGAGGAGGTCACCATATGCGTAGGATAAATATCCTCCTGTTGCAAACTTGTATCAGTCAGTCACCATCATCTGGTCTGTGGGATAAAAATGTCTCAGATACTGTGTACTCAAACATCAGAATTGCCCATCTCATTTACAGTGCTTAGTGCTGTTCAGCAGGATCAGCCATGAAGTATAAGGTGATTTCTTGTTCAGCCAATTGTCCTTTCCTTTCCCACCCCCCTTTTTTTTAATATTGAACCTTCACCTCCTCCCTTTCCCCAATGTTAAAGGTAAAAAAAGCTGAAGAGACATCAATGACACAGTCACGAGAATCGCAAAAGAACTGATTGTGCCTGTGTTAGGAAATTGGATTGCTCTGCAGAACTTTCAGCAGATATTCTCCAATACTGCTTCTATTCCTGTCTTTCACTGATTTTGTCCTACAGAATCAAAAAGACACTATAGGTCCACATCAGAATCTAGTGCCAATACAGTGAACAAAAAGCCACTGTTCCAAGGGAGAGGAAAATGAGTGGGTAAAGAAGAGCATCGAGAGAAAGGGAGAGGAGCACAGGGAAGAAAAGAAAGGCCAGGCAATGGCTGTAGAGAAAAAAAATCCTTTCTTTTTACTCTGCATACCTTCTCTTGTTTCTTCCTCATACTTAAGTTCCCCTCCCCTGTGTATAAGGATAAAGTGGTCTGCAGTAACTGTGGCTTTAAGCTGAAATTGAGTCCAAACCTGACTTTTCAATTTCTAGAGCTCTGGAAGGGAACGGGCAGGAGGAGGTAAGAGCATCCCTGAGGAAGCAAGGCTTCTCTGGCAGAGCTGCTGCAGCAGCAAAGCTATTAATAAATGTTTGCAATCTTTTAATCGTTCTGCTAAATTGCCATCATGTTCTTGCAAACCCCATAGTGTGTCAGTGCAGCTGCCTCCTCCCGCCTGCCTCCCCGTGTTCGTGCATGTGAGTGAGGGGGAACATCAGGAACATGCTCAGATCTGAGGGCTGCTGCAGCGTTAGAGGGAAAATGATTTTGACAAGTGACTTTTTAAATCTTCCCTATTCCAAAGAAAGCAGCCCTATTAGTTACATCTATAAACCATATTTTCACCTGGTTTTCCTTCTCCAGTAAATCCTGCCTACTCAATCTAGACACTAATTTTTGCTTCATGAAAATATCACATCTGATCTGTCATGGCTTAGGACCTGCTATGTGAGAGGCCACAGCTCTTGCAACATAGTCACAAGCAGCTAGCGGTCACTGCCTTAAACAGAGATATTCTCAGTAACAGAACATTTTTGTGTGCTTTATCCAACCCACTATGGAGTTGATAATCATCAGGATACAACACAAACTTACATTGCTTTTCAGGCTTTCTCTGCAGGGTCAGTTAATCAGAATGTAAGTGGACTGGAAAGCTGTGATCCTATTTATGGCAAGAGATAACATTTCAGGATGAAAAGAATTAATACTTTTAAATAAATTGTCTATTTGCCTCTTCATATGCCTAAAGCGTATCCATTATTGTCCAAACTGGGATATAACAGACAAAGCCACCTTCTAACGTCATGGTGGAGATCAGTTTAATCCTTTGTCTGTTCCCTCTCCCAGCTCAAACTCTCATCTTCATCCTAATTATAATAGCATTTGAAATTATCATGGTTTAAAAAAAGATGCCAGCTTATATAATATTCTTATTGCTTATTAATGATTTCAGAAGGGAGAGCAAGTTGCCTTGCATTCTGGGAATTATGCAAACTAAGGCTGAGCCATACCTTGCCGGGCTCCACCAGTTTCTTATTCGGAAGCCTGATGCGTGAGGATTACCATGTAATAACAGATGTTAAGGCTTTTAGTGAATGACAGGCCTGCCGCACATACTTGAACAAGAAGACATGACAGGCGTCACATTTCACAGTGATTAGCCTTGGGCACTTTTCAGAGGCAGAAGACTCAAGGCAAAGTGACTTTAACCACCCTGTAAGCATGATAATCCCCAAGACGGCACAGCCTGAAGTTTGACTGCTGTTCGGCATGGGAGCTTATGAATAATAATAAAGAAAACATCAGACTGGGTATCAGTGACACGGTTACACGGCACTGACGGCCAGAAAGACAGTCTGCTTGGATATGAAGTCCTTAAAGTTCATTACTTAAAGTTACTTATACACTGTGCTCTGAATATCACCTCCTCTATAAAGCTATAATGTGTGAAAGACACTAAAGAACTGAACCTAAGATCTAGCATGTGTCCGTCAATTTTCTGTGCTTATCAGTGTGGTATCTTTCTGTTGGAGAATACGGGGTAGAGTAGGAGGGAACGTGAATGGGAGCAGGAGCTCTCTATCCGTATTGTAAACTGCTGCAGTTTTATTGAAAAATGAGCTGCAATATGCGGTGACACCATCCGTCTCTGATACTAAGAGACTATGAAAAGACTAATGATGTTGCTCGCCCCCACGCTTACAGAGAAACACCTGCACCCTACAGGTTCCAAAAATAAAAGAGCTCAGTACGTATAATTTAAGTAAATTAATTAAATAAAATTATTTAAAAATTATTTTGTTAATGTCTGATCTGACTCACAGATGTTGGTCTTACAGTACAGGGTAACATTGTAACAATAGAGAAATAACAGAGAGCATGCTTTTTCAAGCAGGTTTATCTATGTAGGAATATACATTAAAATGTTGAGAGCTGAAGCTGAATGTGTGTTTTAGGGTAATCTAATAAACACTCAAAATCATCATTGTCCACTTTCTAAAAATCCTACATCTTACAAAACCCCAAATAATTATTGCTTAAACAGCTATCCCTCTGTGTGCCACAAACAAAGCTGAGGGAGTTTTGTTTTGGCCAAGTAGCTGGGGTGGGGAGAGGGAAGGAGAAGACGTAGAACGAGTTAAAAGAATCAATCCATCTCCATGAGACAAACCATCACATGAAGAAAATTTCCCATGTCAGCATTTTTAGAAATAAATGGGAATGTCACACAGACATTAAGTTACAATGCTGGGAGTACCATTTCCTCTGCTAGCCCTACTATTTCACTGGCAGGGCCCCACGCTGTTCTTTACCCCGAGAAGTCCTTTAGGTGCCTGGTTTGGTACCAACCAAGAGAAGCCACGCTGTGCAAAAACACTGGCTCCTGTGACACTACAGATTAAAATCTTGCTACCCCTACATATCCTACGCAGAGGGGAAAACACCACCACACACTTTAACTCTCTCCAGCTTAGTTTCTTGATCCCTAAGCAGGTTTTAAGCTACACACAGTCCACTAGACCAACTCTTGGTGTGTCTCACATTCTGTCGCTACACCTTGCTGGCTGGAAGAGTGGTACTTGGCTTGGCACGGAGACACAGGCAGCCCGGGCCGCTGACATACAACAGGCTTATGCTGAAATGTGGGGAAAAGTGAGCTCCCTTAGGAAAGATGGAAAATGAAACCAGATGCCACCAGTACTGAGAGAGACAAGAAACCAGATCTGATCCTTTAGATGACTTGATGGAAGCTGCTCATGTTCAGAGGCAGTAGGACCAAATTCAGCTCTAATTAAGTCACTAATGTTACAGCACGATAAACATGATCTTTTAAGCATCACAGGTATGAAACAGGGACAGAAAAGGTCACACAGCAACAACTGCTTGAGTTCCAGCATGAGCATTATGGAATTTTACTGAGGTGGCCTGAGGGACATGCCCTGGGTCAATTGCCCCCAAATCATCTCACTGCAGCAGGTGCCATCAAGCACTGTGAGAAGGTTGCTATGTGCATCACCAGGAGCTTTAGCTTGGGACCAAGCAGCAACAGGCAGAATTCATCTCAAGTACCAGTTCAAACAACCCCTTAGGGCAACTGGTGGAATCAGCCTAGCAAATGCAGCAAGGTATTTTTGAGTTTGCTTCTGTCTTCACAATGCACATAGGAAAAGTGACAAATATTTACAGTCTCTTTGACTCAGGTGCAAGCATATCTTTAGAAAAAAAAAATAAAATTGAACAAAATAAAAGCAAAAAGCACCAGCAAGCTTCCCAAAATAGGTCAAATGCTTCCAGTGCTTTTTGTCTTCTTCGATCTATAACAACTATTGCCTCTGGAAATCTGTTTGCACTTATTTTTGTGAGCACCCCCAGTCAGCACAGCAAAAATAAAAAGTCGCTGTTGACTGTCTCCACCCAAATCTGCACTCGTACACTGCACCCAGCTCTGCTTCTGAGGGCCTTTCACTTGCTCTGCTGGGCAGCGAGATGCTGCAGCTAAAATTGGATCTAGGCAAGAACAGACGGGTAGGGAGGTCTCTGTCAGAGCGGGTCAGGGAAAGAGTTGAGACCCTTATGCCCCAACTAGTCAGTGACTGACACACTCTATGCACCAAGCTGACACCAGTACAAGCCAAGACCCTGCAGCTGCCAAGGGGAGCCCCGGCCGTATCCCACCGAGCAGCTCCACAGCAGCCCCCATCCTTCCCTGCACGCCTTGCTGCTGCCCTGCTGGAGCCAGGCAGCGAGCACGGATTATAGAAGGTTGCTCCAGGATGCCTGTCCTCTTGCCTCAGCGCCACAGCTGAGTGATGGATGCACTGGAAAATGTTTTTCATTGCCTCCCTCATTAGGCAGACGAGCGCTCTGCAGAAGACATCGCTGCTCTAGGCTGCTGGAGTTAAACATAGAGACATGTAGAAAATGGATTGTTCAGTATATGGCAACGTGAGCAGATCTATCTTACTGCAAAATAGGACCCTGGCTTAAGCTGCACATGGGAATTCAAGGGAAAGGAAAAGCAGAGAACAAAGATTTATAAGACAAGCCACAGACACATCATTTTTGCTTCAGAGCAGCCTCTACACCAACTCATATCTGAAGAACATGTCTCAGATTAGGCTGTTTATGTCATAAGAACTTCTATTATCACAACTATTAAATTATTCAAGTGCATAACAACTCATTAATTTATTTGTAGAACGCCTTGAAGTAGAAAAATGTTACTATCCTAATTTTGCCAATGTAAAACTGAGGTCTAGAGAGACAAGGGCCAGACTTTCATGCATATGAAGGTGCCCTCCTCCCACTAAAGTCAAAGGAAAATATGCACCTAAGTATTTTGAGGATTTTTAGTTAACGACAAAAATCCGTGTGGCAGTTAGGAATTTCAGGTCTCAGGCTAACCAATCTACTAAATTTACCTAATTGAAAGTAAGTGCCCTGCCCTTGTTTCTCTTTTTCACCTTAATTCAAATATCTCAAGTCTCCACTCCTTGTCAGTCACCTCTACTGTCTGTGCTGACCCACAGGCAATTTACTGATTACTCAAGAGTCATGGACAGTTTTTTTCTTTTTTTTTTTCATAATTTTCATTCCCAGATAGGCAAGCTCAAGGGTTTGTGGTTTTGTTGTTATTATTGTTTGTTTGTTTCAAACACTTTCCCTTTGTTTTACCTGTAGTTGTTCCACGGGTTTCTGGAAATTTACCGAGGAAAAGTCTTGCTGCATCATCAATGCCAACCAGCCTTGCAGATTGCATCTTCTTCTGTTTAAGTGCCATTCAGCAGAGAACAAAACACTGAGTCCTGTCTCACTAGCACGCTCTGAGATCTGCTATCTATCTCTGAAAATACTGGTCTCAAGTGCGGGCTGGCAAGTGAGTAAGATCCTCTGAGGCCCTTCTGAAGTTTATGGCAGAATGTGCCATCACATGGAATGTTGTACGCCTCCCTGTAGGTAGCAAGAAGTTAAAATCCCACTAATGCTATTGGCTTCTTTGTGAAGGAGCAATTTTTCAATTACACATAATTAATAGTAATTACCCTTTATCTTCAGAGACCAGAACAAAGAATAATTAATCCATCTTAACATCCCCATTAAGAAAGTATTAAATATGGGGTTTTTTTTTACACAGCAGATTACATAGTAACTTACGTGGCCTACTGTCTCCCTAATGAGGAAAGGAAAGAGAAAAGAGAATTCTGAACTATCTGAACTAATATTCTAGGTTTTGCCGTATTTAATTAACTAGTTTGGAAACAGCTGTTTGCTTCTTGCAGCAGCTTGCTGAAAATAAAAATGTGCTGCCTACAGACCTTTCATATATAGAAGCAGTTTTACTATACTTGATAATTCGCAACTTCAAGTGAACTTTTTACTAATTTTTAACATATAGCTATGAATAAAGTATTTGCAATTATTCCCATTGCAGAAAATGAAGCTCAGCAGTTTAAGGCCAGCTTCTCACTTGGCACAAAGCCTTTTTGCACTGCTCTTCTCTCACACTGTTTTTTGCTGCACAGGGAGAGAGGATTCCTGATTCTGTGTTCATTCTAGACAGCATGTGCCAAACTCATAGATGCTTATGCCATTTATCAGATCTTAAACTTTGGCTTCAATTTTCCCAAGTGGCTTCCAATTTTTGATATCTTAATGGAAGCTCACCTTACAATACTTGGGATGTCTCCCAGAGCACACAGTCACTATTAATCTGAACTGAAATTTCCTGTTCCTGATTATTAAAAAATAATAATAATCAAAGAAATGTGAATTTACTATTTTGATCCTAAGAAAGTAGTCCAAGATCACACTGTAAGCCACTGAAAAAGAGGCAGAAACAGAATTTGCTTCAAACACATGGTTTTGCAAGACAAATATTCTACATGGCAGGATGACAGCAAAGATGAGGGCAGTGCTGCAGGCAGCACGCGTGGCAGCTCTGGCCAACAGACCAGCAGTCTCTGGCCTGTGACAGCCTGGGTGGCCAGAAAGCTTATGATTAGTGATTACACGTTAAGGTGATAAAAAAGGATAGCTTCTGTTCCTACATGTATTGATCTCAGGGATCCTGAGCTCAAAAGTGGAGAGTAGAGAGACATAGAAAATTGAGGGGTAAAAAAGGAAGGGACCGAGGGGAAAAGGAGAATGTCCCAAATGTTAAATGAAAGCATCCGCGTGAAAGGCTCCAGGCCAACACGCTCAGAGAGTGCACTCTTCTGTCTCAGTGACCTTGTGAAGATAAACTGAATAAAAAGCTTCAGGCAACATCAGACAGACGATTTAAGAAGCAGTTTTAATTTTAGCCAGATTGTTTTGTATTTTCAACTGCAGGGTTATCTGGGGATGCGAGGTGCATAGAGTGGAACAAAATGCAGTTGTCATCCCCAACTCTGATAGTGCACCTGATGGCAAATTCAGTTCAGTGCTTCCACAGGGGAGGAAAACATCATGGTTTTGGCTATGCAGGGAAGATCAAATTGTGGTATCACAAGGACAGACTACCAGTGCATCCTAATTTTACTCCAGAATGTAATTACTTGGCTACCTTATGCATGAACAACATACAAGATCTATATTCCAACATAATATGTATTATAACGTTGGTTCCCTCCTCAAACGTTATGTCCTTGCTCTGTATCTCCAGACTGACAGCTATCTACTCTGAACAAATTGTTTCATCCCTCTGTACCTCAGTTTCCTCATCTATAAAATGGAAACATCCTACCTAAAGGGGGCAAGGATGCACTAACTGATATATGCTTTTTCAGCAAATGCATTAGTATTTTAATTACAGCAAATACATACAAACCCTAAGAACTGGTTGCATACAATAAAACTTACACGTTAATCACAATGTCTATTGCACCTTGTTAGCACAATTCTATACAATACAAATGGGATCTAACCCGCAATATGGAGATTACAAATCCCATATAAATCCAAAATGAGGGTCTAGATCTTCAAGCCTATAGTAAGATGTCAAATCATGAACTTAAAACATTAATAAAACCACTTAGACTGATTGGGAATAACCCCTCCACATACACACTGGGAAAATGAGACCTCAGTATTCCTCCTGCAGCTCCCTAACATCACCGCTTCATTGGACAGTCATTGATGAACACCTACGCTGATAAAGAATCTTCTATCCAAAGTTCTCAATCTGCTTTACAAATTGTCTCTAATGTGTATAGGCAGTGCATGTTACTTCCCCTTGTCCTCCTATACTCTGTCCTCCATAATTTCTATTTGATAAGCTATCCCAAGGCCACATTGTCTCTCCAAATCTGCAGGAGACACATCCATCCTCTGGCTTGGCAGGTCTCTTGACCCACTCTTCAATTTAAATAGCATTTTCTGAATTTTTCTCTCTCAGATCTTTTCTTAGGAGACAGTTCTTTCCCACCTTGACCGTATAACTCACCATCACTTGCGACAGCTTCTTGAATCACTGACGCTGGAATCAATACAGCAAAGCTGGCAGAGGATGGGAGTGAGGAGGTGAGAAAACAAATGTGAAGATGTTGTAACCTTTTAGTCCTGTGCTGTCAGTTCAGCACACCATGATGCTTGACTGGACTCGCACAGCTTGTACTAACACGGGCAGCAACTGTACAGGGAGCTGTAGTGGCTCAGAGCTGTTCTCTGCATCCTCCAAACCAACAACAGGGAACTAAAGGCAATATCCTACGTGAAATGAAGCAGGACAAGGCTCTCTCACAACACTGCTCTCTCTTTGCACCATGTCTCTCCTAATCAGCCTTCTGGACCGAAAAGAGAGGTCTTTGCTACACACAGGGCCCAGCCTGTAGCATGCACAGTGCACATGTCCTATTGGATTACAGGGCAGAGTGCACTCACATGGCCTGCTCATCAGAGACCTGGCTGTGCCTCTGCAAAGAGAAGGAAATGAGGGAGGGTGTGGGCGAAAGCAACCCCAGCAGCACAGGACAACCCGAGCCCAGGCAGAAGGCAGGATGGGGGATGCCACCAGAAAGACAGGGACAGCAGGCAAATATACCTTGGCAGGCAGGCTGGGAGGCTAAGCTGGGACCTCACTCCACAAAGAAAACACATGGGAAAGCGTTCAATATCACTCAAAAATGTGAGAATAGCTTATCACCTAGGAGCTCGCTGTATTGACAAGTGGAACAGATGACAGCTAGATCCCAGTTTGGATATTAAACCACAGAGCAATACAGCAAAGATCAATGCAATGCAGTCTCTCTCATCTAGAAAATGCTTCTATCTGCATCAGCTACAGAAGCTGACAAACTTCCCCCAGCCCCTTTGATCACGGGCCCAAAAGAAAAGGTTTCTTGGCAAGTCCATACTAGTCATCATGCCTTTTTTTCTCCCCAGGTAATTCATATTCTGCAATTCTTAGAAAAACACAACATAAAAATGTGATCACAGGCAAAGGAGAGAAGAGATAATAGAGACAGAGAAACAGAACAGGCATCTGTTTCAGAGTGCAAAAGTTTATCACCCAGGACAGGATTTCCACTGGGTTTATCGTTGTTTTCTTTGTCTAGAATTAAGGTCATTAAAGAAGATGTTTCCACTCTGAATTAGCAATGAGCTCCCACTTAATTTGTAGTGCTTCAGCTCTCCTGTGCGATTTGGCTCCAGGAACCTCAGTGAATGTGCTTCTCCTGTGAATTATACACTGCCCTAACTGGCACTTACCCACATTCAGGTGCCCACCTTGTCTCTTTTCCCTTACCCCCGCTTCCCCCCTCCCCGGTTTCTTCTGCTACCAGCAGAGCACTCATTGCTTCCTCAGATATCCTGGCAGAGATAAGAGCTTTGAAACCCACTACAGAAGTAATTATAAGAAGTAGCTCTGTTCTGCAATTTTCTCAGCTGTTTTCATTCGTTAGATGGTACACACCTCGCAACACCCCATACCCGCAGCCTGAGGAGCTATAGACATGGGAGTACATTTTCGTGAGGGAGAGAAGACAGAGAGCCCCCCCAGGAGCACAGGGGCGGCACTGGGGACCCCGCAAATGCCCTCAGCCCCGCAGGGCAGACGGCGGCCCCACCGCAGTAAGACGGAGCGGGCTGGGGTCACACCTCAGGCGAGGCCGGATCGAAACAACAGCAGCGTAAAGGGCTAAAAACAAATAATTCACCTGCAGGAAACCCGGCGGCGGTGTCAGCAGCGCCGGCCCCTCAGCCGCCCCCTCAGCCGCGCGCCGCGCGCGCCCCCGCGCGGAGGGTGCGAGGCGCCGGGGTGGAGGGGGGAAGGAGCGCGCATGCGCAGCCCCCGCTGCCGGCTGAGGGCGGGTAGGACCGCGCCGGAGGTTGGGGCCGGGAAGGCCTTCCTCTGTCCCCGCCCCTGCACGACGACGATTGGCTGTGATGACGCGGAGGCGCCTCGCCTATTGGCTAGGTGCAACGTCTGTCCGGATCGGCCGCCGCCGCCATGGTTCGCTTCAAGAATAGGTGAGGTGGGCAGTGGCGGCGCCGCGGGCCGGGTCCGTCCGTCCGGTCCCGTCCCGCTGAGGCCGCGCTGTCCCGCAGGTACGTGCTATGTGAGGTGGTCTCGGAGGACCCGCGGTGCCGGCAGTGCATCGAGGACCGCGCGGTGGGCCTGGCCGTCAGGGACGCCATCGGGCGGGTGCACGGGGACTACGGCCTGGCCTGCTGCTCCATCTCCTTCACAGGTGCTGGGGGAAGCCCGGGGGGGTGCTCCTTCGGGGAGAGCGGGGGTTCGGGCCTGACCGGTGCCGTGTATGTCCCCGCAGTGAAGTACCTGAACGCCTACACCGGGACCGTGCTCCTGCGGTGCCGCAAGGACTTTTACCGGCTGCTCTGCTCTGCGCTCCCCTTCGTCCGGCAGCTGGAGAGCCGGAACCAGCGCTACCCCTGCGCCCTCCGCACCCTGCACGTCGGAGGTCAGGCTGTGCGGGGAGTCGGGGGGGAGGAGGGGGGCTCTATCGTACCTTCCCGGCCTGCTAACATGGAAGAACCCCCCTGTGACCCCTGCGGGTGCGATGGACACAGCGTACGTGTAGATAAACCAGCTGCGTCCAGCACATCTGAATCAGAAACGGGCACCGGCAATTCTTTTGTTGAAACCCTCATTAATTTCGCTGGAACCTTCATTACATGCAACAGCAAACCAGAGCAGCAAATACTATATTACATTATTGTCTTTAAAAATGTATTTTTAAAGTATAGTAGTGTCTGGGTCCCAAAAATTAACTGCTTCGAGCAAATAATAGGCACAAGTCAGAAATTACCATTCCACCACTTAACCAGAACAGTGCGGAAATGAAGTCTACAGCCCCTTCTTAGCACTTACATTAATAATATTGTTGCCTGGGGTGTTTGTCACTCAATGCAATGATCTTTAGAAAATATTCTAGCAGCTCTGAAACAACTGGTTGTGTAGACTGTTACATATTGTTCTCGTGACTCCTACAGGTACTATAAGAACATGTCAGAAATTTCTGATTCAGTACAATAGGACACAGCTGCTGATGTTGTTGCAGAACTGTACAAATGAAGGTGAGTTCCTCCAGCCACTCTCCTAAAATGCAGCCTCAATTCCTGGGGGGTTTGCAGGATACTCTGGGCTACTTCTGAATTTGTGAACATAGAAGTGTTCCTTCAGAAGTTGAGGATATTCCGGAAAAGATCAACTCATGACCCTCTGTTGCTCTCTTTATTGCAGAGGAAAAACGGTGTATACAGAAGTCCTTGTTAAGCTGTTCCCTTACAGAAGAGCAGTCTCACAGTGGAGATGAGGAAGATGATGATGGCATAGAGACAGACTGAACATTACTAGTTACTGTTCACCTCTGTCCTGTACTTGTGTAATCAAGATGTTACCAGTGATCTTCAGTATTGAGCAAAGCAGGCGACAGAAAAAGCATCTGTTCATATTTAGACTTCATTCCTCCATTCCAAGTATCCTTAAATAAATTGCTGTGTTGTTGTTTTTTTTTTTTTAAATTAAATGGTTTTACTTAAATAGGTTACTTGCCTGTTTTACTCAAGAAGTAAAAACCACCTGCACTCCTAAGGAATAGAGCAGCTCAATGTGACTTTCATGGTGAGGTAGAAGTGAGCTTCAGGCAGTTAAGACGGACAAGGAATGTAGTTATTCTCCTTCAGTACAGAAAAAGTATTAACATATTACTGTTTTTTACCTTATCTTCAAGCACACCTCTTATCCATAGGGCTGTCCGTTGTTTTGAGTCACAAAAGCAGCGGTTGTATACACAGGAGCAGAGAGTATGTGGAATGTAAAGTAGAGCTGTAAGGCTCAGCTCCCTCTGACCCATTATAAAACTCATAGGTACAAGTACTGCTTAGATATTTATTAAGTTTACACCAATCAGTTACAGGAAAGTAGCGTTGCTGGTATTATCTCTTGAATCCATAGGAAAACAAGATACAATTGAAGATGCTGTCCTGTGGCGCCTGCCCTGGCAGAAGGGACAAGTCCTTGCCCACATCACTTCCCTCCTTCTAGTGCCCGTGAGGTGTGGAGGTGACTTACACCAGCTCCGGCTATTCTGTCTCTCTTCCCAATGCAAAGAAAAGTTGACTATAAACGTGTAGAGATTATAGAACACAACAGGTACCGGTTAGACACTTAAGTAGTTACTCCTGTTCCATGGCTTAAAATGACTGTTACAGATAGGAAACAATAGTACTGTGAACGCAGTTAACTGCATACTTGAGTCTTACTTAGTTCCTTTCCCTACCCTCACCAATAACTTCCCAACGTGCACGTAAAGCATTAACAGCAAGATGTGTTACCACTGTCAGGCATCTTGTCTTAGTTTCTTTGCCCTCTCTTGACAAGCTGTACCATCTTTCCATCAAGTGTAGTTAATTGTGACCAAGCGTGAAGTCAAGCTGCTTTCAAAGAATGTTTTGCAAGTGTTCCCTCTGTCCTGCAGCTGTGGAAGTATTCTTTACCTCCTCCCTCCCCCCCCCTTCTTTTTGCACACACAGACGACTTTAGCAGTGGTGTCAGAACACCCGACTCCAGGAGTCTCCAGCACACGGCTTCCCTGCTCAGCACACCAGCTTTCTAAAGCCTGTGCAAACGTGGGCAGAGCACTGCTGTGAGCGGGGCCCAAGAGGAGACACGTGTCAGTTTTGCACTGTAAGGTAGAGGGTGCTTTATATCACCTCCCTGCCATGAAATCTGTCAGCAGGAAGGTAGGGTTTGAATCTGTGCGACTAAGTGGTGGTGTGCTCCACGTTGATAGGGCAGTTCAGTGACAGCTCAGGAAGTGTGCAGTACTGGAAGTGTGTGTGCATATGATTTATTGCAACTGTTGGCCTAGACCGGTACATTACACCTACAGTTCATTTTATTCAACAAAATCCACACCACTTAACTCATTAGCTGAAATCAAACCACAAGCAGTGCAGAACATGACCACCCAAAGAAAGAGCAAGGAGGGGTCCAGAAAAGGCATGTCTATAGCCTGAGGCGCTTAGTGCAGACCGACTTCCATCCCAGAACCAAGCAGATACAGGCCCTTATCCCAGTACAAGAGACCCCAGCTTCTTGCTGGGGGATAAAAGTTATCTACAGACTCCAGCTATCAGTTGTTCTTGCAATTCAAGAGCAGCCAGTGTCAAAAACATCATTCAGGTAGTTACCAAGAGCCCTAGGGTGGAGTGTTTATTCTAGGTGACCAGGTCACAAAGAATGTGTAGCTCATGGTTGGCAAAAAAAAAAAAAAAAATTAGCAGCCTCACTCACCCACCCACATTAAAACAGATTTGAACAACTGAGAGAAGCCAGGAGGTTCCTTCTACCACTAGTGCCAGTACACGTTTTAAAATACACAAATCCATCAAGTGTCACTTCAAACCCAAGTAGCCACATTCTGCTTTACACTCACCTCAGCTTTAAATCTTTCCAAGCCAGGAGAACAGGAGGAATTCTTGCTCTTTAGAAAAAGAACAGATATAGCAGCTAACACTCTAAAGCCGGGAAGCTTTTTTGCCTGTTTCCAGTGCAGTGGAAACCAGTTTCTCAGGCGAGCAGTCCGACAGCTTTACTGGAACAGCACTACTGTCACAGTCAGGTGGACTTCTGCACATGAATACTTCAAGGGAAATAAAGGCTCTCTGCCTCTTCACTTAAGTAATATTGCAGTATTCCGGCAGTGCCACACAGCTGAAAAAACTTTCACACTGCTTATTAGGCCAAAAGAACCACCTTGGCATAGACTAGAACCCTTGGCTCATTTGTCTCTGGGTTGTTTCTTTCAAAACTTTGTTTCAGTATAAACTAATTAAGCAGTTGGAATCAAAACACCTTCCTTCAACATACACTGTCATGGTTTCTTCCTGAACCCCCTAGAAGCCCTGGAAACACAAGTTTAGTCTGTTCAAATTTAAATACTTAAACTATAGCAGCAAAACAAAGCAAAATGAAAAGAAAACCAGGAGAGGAAACTTCTCTTGAATGGCAGAATCACTTTGTGTGAACAACAGAGGTGCTGAACAGTAGCTTCTGCTTCTGTTTCTTTCTTTTCTTGCCTCCCTTTTCCTCTGTGAAGGATTAAAATGATGCTGTCATTCTTCTCATGGAACAGGAACGTCACACACAAATTATAAAGGTCTCCCCTAGCCCAAATGACTTCTACAGGCCTGTGATAGTTCCTATCAACTCACTAAGCACCAAGTAGTTTAATTTTAACAAAAAAATTACTGCAGGCAAACTAAGAAAGACTCCATCACACCTATAAACATGCCTAACTGATTCTAAAGTTGCTGTTGCAACAGCAGATCCTAGGGCTGCAAAAGTGCAGCAGTTTGCCTTTCAGAGATGTATTGCTTCCATCCATGCCCAAAATACACAACTGGAGCTGATAATTTCACTGAAACTCCCAGGCCCTACTGTCCAACTCTCCATCATTCAGTGCAGTCTCCAAACACAAGCCAAAACATCACAGATGAGCATTATAAATAAGTTTTATCAACCACCACCAGGCTTTGAGGATTAAGTTAATGCCAATTTGTTTCCAAGTCCCTAGTTTGAAACCTCAGCTAGCAGTTACCTTGACATTTTGGTCAAATTTAAGTGGTAGTTCAGCAGCTCAGGTATTTTTACTTTAAAAGTGCATAACCTTAACTTCCTTGAGATAAAGTTTAAATTCAGTTCCAGTAGACACATGCCAAACATGATTGTCAAAAGCCATCTTTGTCCTAACAGGATTCTCTCCTAGTTGGGATCTCAGCTCCCACTAAGAGAGTGGCTTTAAGCTAAGAGAAACCCTAGACAACTTGTTCAGAAACCACAACCTGACAATTTTCACAACTGTCCTGTGGCCCATATTTGGTTCCCAAAATTGCTGCTCTCAGTTCTCCCAAAGAAAGAAGGGGAAATACTAATTTTTTGCTTCCCTTTGGAAATTTTTCATGCCTTCAACCCCGCCTTTTACCTGATAAATGATCAGGTGTGGACGGTTTGTCCAGTTTCAGGAGGGCTGCCTCAATAGCTTGGCTGAAGGAATTCTGGAAGCTGGGCACAGGTATGCGGTCAGAGCTGTCACTTTCTCCATCACTGTCCACTGGCACAGGGAGCGCCAGGCTGTTCTCATCTGAAAGAAGGAAAGGGCCTTGAGAGGCAGAAGTATAAAACTTCCACAGAGCATATGCCCCTCCGCACTCCAGATGCATCTTGTGAAGTTACAAGATTTCTTAGATTTAGATGCATGGTAAAGAACCTGAAGTAGTAATAGCAAATTTTCTTACCTCTTATCTTTGGAGCAGGTTTGGGCCATGTTTCTGGTTTTGCCTTTCCAACTCTCAACATCTATCAAAAAACAGTTGTGAGATATGATTAAATCCCACGAAGTAGAACAATCCTGCATATCCTCTCAGTGGCAACAAAATCCAGGAATCCCTTCAAACATTCCAACACTATGTTGTCTCCATTAGATTCATCCCACGTTGTTTTCGTGGGAGAAGCAATTGTGTTCTCAGATGAATCCCCAATTAAGACACACACAACTCTGACAAGTTTTACCCTGCTACACGGCTTACCTGGGCAAAGGAAGGGAAGGGAGACTCTTCTTCCAAACTGCCACAGAGCAACGGGCTGACGTGGCTGGCAGCAGGTGACAGTGGAGTTGGAATAGACTCTATGGAGAAAGCAACAGATAATTAAAGCCAGTTGCATTTGTCAAAGGCACTCATTATGCTGCTTATCAGGATGAAATAGAAATAAAGTTTTATTATCTTGTGCAATTAATCATTTTTATCTCATCAACTCCATCCATTAGTCACACTGCAGGACCTCTCAAATTTCCTCAATCTTATTGTTTAATGAAGATTTAGGTTTGGGTTGGTTTTGGGGGGGAGTTGGTTCCTTATTTTGGGGTGTTGTGTGGGTTTTTTGTTTTGGTTGGGGGGGGGAGACTTGTTTGTTTTTTTAAAAGCAGTTAAGAATAGTTTCTATTTAATATTTTTTATGAACTGCAAGATAAAACATTTGGTAAACCATCACTGAACAACAACTTAACTGAGTGCTCATCAACTACATTTGATTTTAGTAGAATGTGGTGGGGAAGACAGAGAGGGTAGAAAGAAAAAAAATGCCAGTAGTGTTTTTCTGGTATACGCTTTTCTTCCCCTTTGGGGGATTTTTTTTATCTTTCTTTTCTTCTGCCTCAGCAAGGATTTAAAAGTTGGGGCAATTACAGGGCAGATCTCATATTGTCACTGAAGTAGAGGCAGTAAAGCAGACAAAGACCTAGAATGTTTCTTAGCTGTGTCAGCCTTTAGTGTATGATCTCAAAGGCAATCTAGAGAAGATGCAGTATTTGACCAGTATTAAGGAAGTTTAACATGATGACCTGAGCAGTAGATCCCAAAAGAATGATCAAGAACTAGATGTGATGTGTTTTTCCAGATGCTCACCTGTCTGAAACACAGGGCTTCTGCCAAGAGGAGACAGACAGAAGTTCTGATGATCAGTGCTGGTTTCTCCGGGGGAAGAGGTAAAAGCAGGGAACTGCTGCAGATTCTCTAAAGCAATATGGACCTCTGGATCTAGAAAGAGGTTTTAAATTAGAGCACTACACAATGTGGGGGAGGACTGTCAATATGCAAGTCAGTTTGTGAGTCTAAGAGATGCCAACTCAATTCTCTTTCCACCCTCTATTTTAGAGACCAGTACAAGCCCTGCTGCTGGATGGAAGCAGCTCCTAGGCATTTTTTCCCCTTCTTCACTTTTCATTCTATATAATGATTACCATAAAAACAGAAACCAAGATTTCTGAGAGCTGTGTACACCATGGAGACAGCTGTGCCCTCGAATGCCCTCTGTCTCTCCCGTAATGTGCAAGTATGCAGGAATTACACATCCTTTCACATCCTGACTAAAACAGCTTATATTTTTTTGCTCTACAGACGTTGTTTCTAATACCTTGTAATCTTCTTCTAAGTACACTCTATAAACTAAAAGCCTTAGAGTTCACCCTATAGCTCAAGAAAATCAGCTCAGCAACCAAAGATGACTTGAAATCCACCAGTTATGCTAAATCACTACTTACATTTGCCCTGTTTCTTGTTTTCTTCTATCTCAATTCTGCGTTCCCGTCGTCGTTCATCACGAGCTTTCTTCTGCCGTAGACGTTTCCTCTTTTCAAGGTCATCTAGGAGCAATGCACAGCGTTGGATATCAAGAAAACCACACCAATACTTTGGCAATGTTTTCGCCAGCTTTGAGAACAACGTATTCAGTTATAACACATTAGTAACAAAATACGCTTACAAACAACATATGGTCTTCCAAGCAGTCAGGCTTTTTTATTCTTTGTAAAACTGTTGTCTATAAAACAGTGAACTGGGGTTGTTCTGTCTAGTAGTTATCAGACAGTTGGCGCAAGAGGAGTAAAGCTGCTATGAATGTTCTTTTTCTCTGCCATTAAGGGATAAGAACAATTTCCCCTTCACCCTCACAGATATATGACAGAGCCTACAAGATAGCACCAACCTGAAAACAACTCTAAAGTCTCCTTAGAGATGATGGGTGGCTTCAGAGCCAGTTCACAAATGCTGAACTCACAGGTGAGGGGCAAGTGACAAAGGTAGCGATGACGCTGTCTTATATCCTGATAAAGAAAGAGCAGATATATCATCACAACAAGGTCTAGAGGCTGCCATAGTGATGAATAGCTTACGGAGCTAGAACACCCACTATTCATCAAATCAAATGGGAAAAAACAGCAGCAGTGACACAATAATTACTTCATAAACTACAAACACATGAAGGATGCCCTGGGTCAGAAACAAGATCTCCACCAACTACATTATGATCAGATTTGGATGCAGTTACTCCAGCTCACTTACTGATTCTCTTACTCCTAGAATTTCCTTCCTTCTAGAAAAAAGCTATACTGCAGTCTACTTATCAAAAATATAAGATACTGCACTTTACAGAGATGCCCTTCACAGATCAGCATGCCTACCCATTCATAGTTATTATTTCTTATTACTGAGGGGAAACAAATCTCATCTGTTAGCTACAATGAACAATCTGCTAAAACAACAGCCTTAACTAATAAGAAGATAAAATAACTACCTCTGTCATTGAGTAGCCAGTTATCTCCACTACAGCTGCAGTTATCTTCTCTGGACTCTTCTCCAAGCTGCCGTATTCACGAACAAGACATCGAACGTTCACAGGGTGAAGATACATACACTGTCCATCCTCCGCTGTAAGACAAAATATGAACACTTGTTCTTTGCCTATTAATTTTCAATACCCTTCTCCCTACCCCAGTACATTCTCCAGTAATAAAATTAAAGCTCTCTCCTGAATTTCTGTGGGACTTTCATTTTACAGGGGCTAGCTGCACCTAATGAACTGACAAACATCTTTCTCAAGAGGACCCCAAATGTGGCACCTCTGCTCCCATGATTCCAGGATTTCATTACACTGACCTTGATAGAAATAGTAAAAAGGAGAGTTGCTAGGATGTCCACTGCTAATTGTATCTTTAGATTCTTGGCAGTTTGTTTCAGCTGGATTTGGTTCCTCTGTAGTGTTCATATCAGGTTCCCCTACAGTGTCCACCTCAGGTACCTCCTCTTCATCCAGCACTACCTCTTCTGCTTCCACAGGAGGCGAAAAGGAACTTGCCAGATCAGAGCAAGGCTCCACAAGCTCCTCATCAAATGCAGAGAGATATTCCACACCACACTATCACAGCGGAGAATATACAGTTAGTACCACATCACCACCTTCAAAATATCATCATCTCTGCACAAATCTTTGGCATTTGTTCACCACACACTGCAGTGTAGAATGGCAGAATTAGAGAATTAACAAGATCTGCCAGAGCAGAGTTGTCACCCACCTTTTTCTCTTGGGAAACTGCAGGCTCCACAGACTTAGAGCATTCTAGGACCAATTCTTCCACAGCTGTACTGATCCCAGCAATGCCACTGTTTTTATCCTGGTCAGCAGAAAGAGCCATTTCTCGCTCCTACAGGTTATCGAAAAACAACAAGTTTCAATTTCCTATTTAAGCCAGGAGACTATCACCACAGGTTTTTTTAGCCTTGTCCTATACTTCAGGTCTTCATAGATCTATAATTCATCTGTGACAAAGAGCGACCCTTGAAGAGAGGTTCTCTCCTTCTTGTTACTAGAAAGCACACCCATTGTAGGATGTCCAAATGCTCTGAAAAGGAATATTCTACAGGTTTGCTCATACCTGCCCAACAGAAGTTATCCCAGAAATTGCTGGAGCTAAAAGGGAAACACATCTTCCTTTGAAAGCAGAACTCCTTTACATTTATGGAAGGCATACTGTTCAGTGAAAAGTGTTCTGTTACCTTCAACGTCACTCCATATACCTGGGGTCCAGAGGCCTCCTCCAAGATTTATAATGCTATTCTAGCAGCAAATCCTGCTAGCAGGTCCAACATGGAGACCAGAATAATCACACTTGACCACTTATGCAGCAGCACAGACGCTCAGCATACTCTCAAAAAAAGTTACTCCACAGAGGTTCTCACCTTCAGTTCCTGGATAGCCGCCTCAATAAAGCAAGCCTCTGGGGTGTGTTTTTCTTCCTCATACTGTTTCAGTAATGCTGCTTTCTCCTCCAGAATCACCAGCTGCAAGACCTGCTCCCTGGATGCCAGAAGCAGCTTTGAATACTGACTGTGCTGGTCATCTGAACAGAAGGAACACCAAATCATTAATATCCACACACAGAGGCACCAGTTTGGACTGCTGTTACTTCTGAAGTTTTTTGCTACTGCTCAATTTTGTGAGTTAATCCACCCCAGGGCAAACAATGCTTAGCAAAAATTTGATAGAGACTGTACATATTACCTTTATATCATTGATGACACAAGCTGGTGCCATATACCTGCTCTGCTACATACATCCCCCACACACAGCAGTTTATCTGCCACTTTCAACCTGCCACTTCACCACTCAGTTGCTACACATCAAAAAAAAAAAAAATCAAGTATAAACTTCTCTGCTGTGGAAGCACCACTTTTGAGAAGCCCCAGGGTGGTCAAAACTGCCTGAAACAATGCAGTCTGCAGCTTCTTCCTCTTCTCTTTGTACTCAAGAATACTGCAACTGGAAAGTTCTGCAAAAGTGACCTCTGTTTTGGCTCAAACTAGTTCATAAACCTGTAAGCATTCAAAATCCATACAAAACATTATTGCGAGTTTTTTTACAAGAAGCACAGCAGAAATAGTAAACTACATAACTGCAAGTTTAGCAAAAGGTAGTCATTTTTGTTACTGGAGAGCTTATCTTAACTCTAGAGCTTACAGCAACCATAGCATCACCTACCAGTACAGTCCCTATACTCACTGCTCCCCAAGGTCTAGTCTACAGAACACCAAATTAATGCTGAACTTCTGGGTTTAGAATGGTCTCAAATCCTGTACTTGTTCTTTTGTTTGTTTTATGAAAGGATTTAAAGCCCTTTACTTTCAAATAGTGAGGAACGTGTAAGCGCACACCCTGCCTGCTGGATGCCCCTCATGCGTTAGGAGACTTGACTTTTTACAGAGCTTACGTGCACGTAGCCTTTCACAAATGTGACTGCAAAACGAAGTGAGCCAAGCCAGCCCACAAAACAGCAATGTGAAGTAAAATTACTTCTTTAGTCACAAAATTTTTGTGATACCAACAGATAAGATGACGATGTGTTAGTCACATTACTTGACTGAAGAAAACTGAAGAAGTCAAGCAACAGATGTTTGGAAAAGGTCTGAAATAATTTTGATTATTTTCCTGCATCATTCTCAGATTTTAGTTGATAAATGACTATGATGAAAACAAAGAAGATTACAAATATTGAAGATTACAGCCTTTATATAGTTTAGACAGAGACAGTTATTTTTGCTAAGCTGTATAAGCAGCCAGGAGGGAAAAAAGTTAAGGACACTGAAGAGCCAACAAAAGCAGCAAGAGTCACACCAATGACTCTAGGATACAAAACTCACACCAAACTAACACTAATGACTGAGAAGGCAGGAGCTGCAGTGCAGTAGTTTGAAGGGAGACAGCACACAAGTTAAAGCCTTATAAAAAACAAAGCGTGGGTAGAAAGCTTATTATTAACATGTGGTCATGAAGGTTTTCAGCTGCTAAACCACATTTTGTAGTTTGGTCTATTTTAAGGCGACAGCATGGCATTGCCATGGTAAATCCTCTCTACACAAGTCCCAGTCCCAGTTAGGAGCAGGATGCCAACCACCAGTCCTCAGACACACTCACCTCTGACATAGACAGGCTGCACCACATTCATCCACTGGGACTTGGGCAGTGCTATCAGAACACCTTTCTCTCTCCTCATAAGTTGCATGGTAATGGTATCACCAATTGCATATTGACGTGTTTCCATAGCAACGACACTGCAATGTAAGGAGGAGGTTAGTAGGGTAAAAATAACATTTCCAAAAGATACATCATTTAATAAATATCGTCTCACCTCTTGAGATCCTTCTTGTGAACAGAGCCATAACAAATAGGACATTTACTCCAGGTCTTTTCACTCAAGGAGAGATAGTGAAGGATACATGCCCAACAAAAGATATGCCCACAGCGGGTGATCTTTGCTGCGGTTGGCGGGTAGAGACATATTGGGCAAGAGGGCACTTCGTGGCTACAAATTCGCTGAAATGGCACATGAGAAGAACAGTACAAGTTTTAGACTTGGAAATCAGTTCCTGTGCTACAGAATAAGCCACCTCTAACATCTACTCTAACATATTAATCTTCCAGCTCTTTAGGCTCTGCTTATTTACCAATAAATTAAGTGCACTGTAAATTAAGTAACGTCTTCAGAACGCACACCCATCTGGTATTTCTACTCTAACGACATTAAAAAAGTCACTCTTCTCATGTTTCCCCTCATGTATTCGTCATCTGTAAGAGTCAGCAGCATCTTCATCATCCGAATTCAGACGCTGAGAAGGCAGCAAACAAGCTGTCGCCTCACTTACACAAGCAGACTTGTGCAGCCCTGCTTAACTGTGAGACTGAACTTACCTATTTCCATCAGCATGCTACTTTAGTCAGACACTGTATTAGCATCTGTATGTTGCAGAGACATAACTGTCACGCAAGCACCTAGATTTTTCAGCTCTCTTGTAGTATTGGCTAACAGTAAGCCTACCTCCTCTCCAGCCACACCATACACCAAGACTAGTCTTGGCAGATAATAAGTTTCTGCTTGAGGCAACCCAAAGTTCTGACCACAATTCTCACGAGACTTTCCATGTTGTTGCTAGGCAAGATGGGCCACCTCTGCACAGAATAATTCTATACTCTAGTCCTCTTCCATGGACTCGTGCCCAAGTTTTCTGTTAATATCTCAATCACAAGGACTCTGTCTACAGAATGTCAGATACTATTTTTGATGAGCTCCCATCTGCGAAAGCAAGAAGAAGCTGCTAATTTTCCTAATAGATTTTAGCACTTCTCTTTTCCTGTCATGAAAGTATTTCATAATATATTCCATGACAGATCTTTCCCAGTATTGTGGGAGTGACAGAAGAGGCCTCAACTCAAAAACAGCTGAGTTTTACGTAACATCACAGAGATAAAGAGGCAGTTAAAGACAGGTCGAGCTTCTTAAGAAGAAAAAAAAAAATCTAGCCCATCAAAACTGACCACTTGCTCCACAAAGTCCCAGTTGACCAAGGTATCTGGATCAGCAAAGTGGACTGTGTAGTCCTGTTCTTCAGAGACAACAAACTGGCAGCTGGGGAAAGGCAAAGAAACAGATGATCCACTCAGTTGTTTCTAAAAATTCTTTTGAGAACTATCCTACAGGATTCTCTGAGCTTCTTCTTTGTCCAGCACTAAACTGCTGCACGCAGTCAGTAACTTCTACCAACAAACCCCAAAAGAGTTAATTCCATTCACAACCAGATTTCCAGAATACAGGTGTGTGTAATTTCAGTTAGACACATCACATACTAAGCACAGAATGAGCCAGGCAGAGTGGGTTTCCAGAAACATTTCAGAAACAGCCAGCTCCATCAGGGGCCTATTAAAAAACAGGGAATCCACAAGTGGAAAAAAATACGCTCACAAAACTAGAACTACTGGGGTTCCTGCAAATAGGCTTCCCTTACAATAAGCCACAAAACAATGGGGAAAAGTCAGAAGCATCAATGCTGAAAATAGGTTTTGTTATCTTCAACGTGATCAGACACAGGAAGTCCCAAACACACTTCAAATTCCAGTGAAAGCAACTATTATTTCCAGTTAAAAGCAATTCTGCTGCTGGATTACTATACTGATCATCATTTGGGTTATACTACATACCTCAGGGCCCGTGAAATAACCAGCTGTTTAGGAACTAAGGCCCATATAAGTAATTGCTTCTGAAACTTATTAATTCAGATTAGCTTTCATCCAGCAACTGCTACCCCTACCATCTCAATATACTATTTTTTTTGGAAAAAACAAGTCTCCCATAAAGCAACTACACAGAGCTTCCTAATGGATTGTCACGTTCCTCAAGTGATGCTAGAAAATTACAGCAGAGGACTAGTTGATTTGTATCTAAAGGACTCACTCCAGCAGATCCCTCGTAAATAGGTAAAGACGACAACTTGATATATTTTTATCTTTCAAGTGTAGTCTTTACCACTAAAAACACTGCAGAGAGGTAACTTCACCCTGGAAAAGTCAACACAAGTAGTCAACCCTGGCTGACCATCCCTTACAGCTCAGTGTCTCTGTAGAAGAGCCCTGCCAGTCTTCCACTCACTTGGCCTGTAGGAAGAGCTCCTTGTTGAAAGGTTTATGTCCCCACTTGTTCCTTTTCCCCCAGTTGCCATGTCCATTCCCATCAAAATGGCCTGCTTGGCCACGGGGTTCAAAAGTGAAGTTCAGTAAGTGGTTCAGATTAATCTTCTTGGGACCAGAGAACTGGGCAGGGCTGAACTCTGCCCGCTGAGCCTCTGCTACCTAAGAGACAACAGCATTGGTTAGAACTTGCTAGAATTTACTGCAAAAGCACCAGTACAAGTTGACACCCCAGCCCCATCAGTGATTACAGACAGAACACGCAGCATCCACTCACTCACCTTCGCCCATTCCAGTTCTGCAAATCAAGCAGTGCAGCGTTAAAAGCGCATGAGAACCCGAAAGTTGGAACTGAGTGGTCTTACCCCACACTGTTCAAAAGGAGAGGAGCATAAAAACAACTGACACAAGGAACAAGTAAAAGCTGGCAAAACCTAGTAGTCCGGGTTAATAACAGAAGAAAGTTGTTCAAATCCTGACAATATTCTTTTAAATGGAAAGTAATACAAGTCTGATTACTACTTGCACAGGTTGTACTTGTTTTGGTTAGTTTTCATATAATGAGAATTCAACACAGAGCAGGGGAGTTTTGACAGGCAGCAACTTAAGTGAGCATCGTTGCTCATCCACTATAACTGAAAAATCAGAGCACGAATGAGAACCCATGAAGAGTCTACAGGCATCTACCCACATCGCCACAAAACCCTCGGTCTGGCTTTACTCCATCTTGATGTCACCAAGGCTCATATGATTACTTTCCCAATACCTCTAGAACATGCAAATTTGTACACTGGAGTGGTCGGACACAATCACCTCAGGCTTAAAAGCTAGAAATCGTATCATTAGATATTTTCAAGAAAGACCTCTGTCTCATAAGATATGTACAGGGCCTGTCTAGGTACCCATTCCTCAGATGGCATTTTTTATTGCAAGTCTCTCAGAGAAGAGAGCACTCCTCTTCTGTTGTTGCCAAGTTGTTCGGCTCACACTCGCTCTGGCATCTCAACGATGTTAGCACCTCTTATCGCTCTTTCCCTTCCCAGCCCAGGAGCTGAACACAGAAGACCTATCTAGGCAGGTCAGAGCGATCCTCTCGTCCCAAGAAAGAAGGCCTTGGAGGCACGGCATTACAATTCTCACCTCATCTCGTCTTCCACCATTACTAGAGCTAAAAAGTTTGCCACTTCCGCCGCTACCTCCCCTTTGAGGGGGCATCTTGTTAAAAGCTTTGCTTTTCTGTGAATTGGAGCGACGGGACTGACTGGAAAAGTTCTCATTTTTTGAATATGAAGTTTCTCTTTTACGATTATAACGCTGTTTGGATCCACTCGCATTCTTTCCATCTGAAAGAAAAAGAAAAAAAAAGAAACAAGAATCAGATCAGCAGCCTCAGAGTTGCCCACACATACTGCTCCTCAGCCAGAGGTGTCCACCTCAGCCACTGCCTTGGGCCCTGGTTAAAAGCCTGATGTTCACTGAGACATCAAACTTCCCCCAGCAACCAAAACCACTTCATTCCCACCACTGCCCAAAGAACTGGTCAAAGAGCATAAAAGGATGCATTTGCTGGGCTTTATCTTTTATTAGAATGGTTGAATTTTCTTCATCTAGACTTGGAATTGCCATCACCAGACGTTAGCATGTTGCCTAGTACATTAACGATAAACACTAATACCACATCTTCATGCCCCATTACAAAAATGACAACAATTACTTCATTTTTTCCATTCAATTTTCTGAAAGCACACAATTTCTCATATTTCATTCCTTTATATAAATACACTGCTGCCTGTGTTTGTCTTGAAGCCTCCCACCTTGCAAGACCCCATTCCCTGGCTTCACTCCGTTCTGCCCTCTACACTTAAAAGACCCAAACAGAACTAATACTGTTTTAAAAATACCCCTTTCTTTCACAAGGCCAACAAATGCTGATCGATCGCGAAGCACGAGCCCAATGCTTTGGCCTTGTGGGACACGTACCTAATATCTAAGTACTAAGTCCACCAGCCTCTGCAACGAGACCCCTTTGCCCGAAAGCACGCTGCACGCACCACTGACCCCAACACAGGGCACAGGGGTGAAGCACAAAGCAAAATACCGCAGAGATAAACCTCAGAAGAGCAGAAAAATCAGTCCTGAAAGGGGTTTCCTGGGTCTAACCAACTGCTTTGTTATGACTGCCAGAACAGAAAATTCATACTATGAGGGTATTTCTAATAGTCTTAACACAAGACTAGAGTTGCCCCAAGGACACAACCAGCTCTTCCACCAACTGCCCTGAATTTTATTTGTAGAAGAAGGATGATGATAAGCTTGGAAGCAGAACTCCAGCCATCTATCCACACCAGCCAGCCCCAGAGTCACTCCGGATACTGCAGGAGGCGTTACTGTTTGCGTAACACTTAGCGAGTATCTAAATCCAGTTTATAAAAGCCTACCCGTTTGCCTTTTCACACTTCGTAGTCTTCCCCACCCCTTACTGTAAATCTTACCTGGTGGGCAAACACACCGCTGTGATTCAGGATCGCGTTACTCATACGGGCAGTTTTCTTTACCTGTGCCTTTTGTAGCTTCAATTCCGATCTACCCGAGCATTTGAAACAGCTGGAATTGAATCACTCCCACCAAGTCTCACTTTTCTGTTATTTTTAGTTTTGTCTCCCACCAGGACCCCCCAAAAGAGAGGGGCAGTGGACTGGGATGTCTGTTACTGCATGTTACTGAGGATCTGATTTATTCTTAAGTAATAAAAGTGGCGTGACTGGGCTTTGTGGTGACCTGCTGTTTCTCGCACATGGCAGACTTGAGCCTTTGCCCGCAACTACAGCAACAGAAATAAAGAGGCACCATCGTTACTTTCACGTGATGCGACAGAGATATTTTGCAGAAAAACTTCATCGCCAGAACTGGTCCTTGACTCTGCTATTCAAAAGGCTGATGCCTTTAATTCAGAATTGAACTAACTCTGTCGGAACCACAGACCTGTAACTCAAACACACGCCTGCACAGCTCGCAGGGCTGTAAAGCTCGCAGGGCTAAAGACATGGGTTGAGTGTTATCAGGAAAAAAAACACACCAGAAGCTGCCAAGTACCAAGGGTGTGACCAGGTCTGGCCCAATGATTATTTAGATAGATCTTTTTTAAGAGTGTTTGTAGGAAAGAGGCTGAAATCAACACCACTGAGTCTCTGGTAAAAAAGTATGTCATTTTGAAGCGGTTTGGAGTACTACTTGGGTTATTCAGGAGCAGAGCCTGTCAGTTTAGAGCTCAATCACCCTCTTAAATCTGCAATTTCAGTGAACACGCTAGAGGGACACATGCCTATTGTGTCTACAGCAACTTTGCAGTTTCTCTGAAATCACCAACTGAGGGAAAAGAAACAACTCAAGAAGTTCAGTTCAGCCTAAAGCGGGTCTTTACAAGGCCCAGGAACAGCTTGTACCTGCGGATGACAGAAGAATTTCCTACCACTTCAGAGTTTTAATCAAGTTAGTCACCATCAAATTTGTCAGTCAGCTGGTTTATACACATTCCTGTCATGCTACAAGTCCTTTCAGACCAACTCAAAGCTTTTGGAAGTCACTATAATGACTCTCACATTCTACAGGAATGTCCTCTCCACCTGCGCCTTCAAACCTGATGTTACTACTTGCGAGCCTCCCAGCCGAGAATTACCTACATAAGGATTCTGGTCCATCAAAGTAGACACTAAATCAGTCCACCGACAACCAAGAGTTTGGAGCACGCATTTGTAAACTGGAACACTTTCTCCCACCCCGAATGTAAGCAGTGCCATTCCTTCCAACCGTTCCAGCATGCCGGTGTCAGGCAGCTCTCCGCTTTGCATCACACCTTCTTGCACTGCCAGGAAATGCGGGAAAGGACAGGGGTATCTGCACTCACACATGGAGAAAAGTGGAAGATTCTCACTGCCATCCTCTCTTGTTAAATCCCAGTTTTAAGTAGCGTAGGTTTGGACTTGGGAGTTTCTTTTTTCCTTCTTTCCTTGGCAAATTAGGAATAAGCAACAGCACTGGTGAGGTGCTTACTCTTCACTCAGCTCCTCAGCTGGTCCTTTCACCGGTCGCACAAGATCTAACCTATAATCCACCCATTCACACTCCAACAGAACACAGACTTATAGAAAAAATACTGTCTATATGATTTCATAAAACTAGCAAGCAAGCTGTTTCTGACTTCTGAAGCAAACCCGGACATCTATGCTTTCTCCTGCTGGATGCCACGTTACTTCAGAGGACCTCTACCTCCAAAGACCCAGAGAGAAAAGATCATGTTCATAGGACTAAAAGCAGCTCTAGGTGACCGCTTTGGTCCTGGAGCTGCAGTGGTTTGCTGCTGGGGTGAGGACTGCCGTTTCCTTCCATCTTTGTTTGCCTCCTCTTTTCAGCAGAGCCGTGCTGAAGCCAACCATGTTGCATAAGGGGTTTAGGTGGTGGCTCACACTAAGCCCCAGGGTGACTTCATGAAAACACACTGAAGCTATTCCTACTGCTACGGCAAACATTCCAATGAGCAAGAGGTGATGGAGCAGTCACACACCCCAGGTAAGCTCACACCATAATAACGCCCGGTTTGCAAGAACTGATGTTGTCCATCAGGCCTTGAGGACTGCAGAGAAACCTAGCAAGCCTACTTTCCCTTCACCTAATGGGACCTGACTCCTGTTGGCGCACTAATCTAACCCAAAGAAACTTTTCTGTTGGAAAATCTGGAGTTTAATTTAGTTTCTAAGGCCAAGTTTGAAAGATTGCTGGCATCCAACTTCCACAAGAGCTTACAGTATCCTATTTAGCCCATTTCAAGCTGTGCTGCAAGAGAAACAGAAGAAGAAGCTCTGCAAGCTTTCGTGAATGTCCACTTCTTCATTTCTTCAGCTGGACTTGATCATAGGATGTAATTATGAAAAGCATCTAAATGGCAAGAGCTTGACTAGACTCAAATGCAGCATCCATCAGTGCAAAAGTCACTTATACAACGTTTGGGGGAAGAGTCTGTGGTCCTTCAAGAATAGTTTCCTTTTCAAAGGAGACACAAGGTTTTCAGAATACCTCTTATACCTTTCCTAAAACTGGAGAGAAATCGGGTGGACCGCATCAGCTACACACAGAATGATAAGGAAATCAAGAAAAAAAAAAATCCCATATGGTGACATGCCGGTGTCTTGTGTGCAACAGCTACCAAAACACAGCCACAATCTAACAGAGCTGTGTCCTGTATGCTCATCCTGCAGTTGTTTGCCATTATCCAACGAATGGAATCTTCTCATTTTAGTTGTCAGTACCTTCCAGTTAAGATATTCCCAAATATACATCTGGTTCTAGGAAAAGAAACTCTAATTTTGCCACGCCTCTTTGGTGAAGCAACTCATTCCATGTTCCCTTGCCCTCCACTGGTGTTAAGAAACCAGCATCTTCGAAGCAGAATTACGTCAAGACAAAATTTTCTTCTCTTTTATTAAAAAAGGTCCTAGAAAAAGTTGGGTTTGTTTTTAATTACCAGTTAGTCTATTGTATTGGAGTAGAAGAGTAAGGTATATCAGGATTTTTCCCCTCACTGTTCCTCTGCTACTGTGACATTGTTTCAAGACTGTAAAAAGTGGCATTCCACAAAAATTACTTAACACTTTTATTTCGTCCTGGAATGACAGGCATTTTATTTCCTCCTTCACTCCAGATACTGCTTCTTCTACTTAAAGGCATACCAGCCATGGGACAGGACAGGCCACCTTAAATCTTTACTGAAAGTTGCTTATATTCTGTGAACAATCCTCCCTACAGCAACACACCACACTACAACAAGAAGCTGTAAGGCTGAGGTACCTTTTGGTAAGACAGAAACCAGTTCTCCTCAACAGGAAAACCTATTGTCTGATGCCCTTTCACACTACTTATTGCAACACATGCAGAGAAGTTTCTATACTTTGTTATTCCATCAGAAGCCAAAGACCTGGTTCTAAAACTCTTGTTGTATACCCAACACGTGAAACCCTCTGCTTACATTGGTCTGTTCATTACAGGGGAAAAAATGAAATAAGTGACTGAAAAATAACAACAGTAGACAAGGATAATAAGACCCTCACACCAAATCCTGTTGCTGATGAAAAAAAAAAAAAACTTTGCAAAACAGTTAGGAGCTCTTCCAGAAATGACTGCCTAAAAAGTTCTTCCTAAAAAGCCTTTTCATGTGTTTGAATCTGAAGTTAAAACTTAACTAGAATTGCACGGTTACACCACAACCTGGGGAGCTGCGGGTGAGCCAACTCCCACGTCAGTCTGTCCTGGGGAAGATCAGTTTAAAAAAGCGAAGAGCAGGGGATCCCAGTGTGTTTAGAAGGTCCAAGGAGGAGTCAACACCTCCCAGAAACTCATTTTGTTAACTGCTCGGAATACACTGCTGCCTTCAGAGACCTGAGGTAATAGATTTGAAACAAGCGACCGAAGAGGAAGGAAATTAGTTCAGCGCTGGTGTTGCAGCAACCTGTTGACACTCTCATATGTACTTCTGAGACTAAAGCCACTAACTTTAATCACTACTGCCCCATTTCTAGGTTTTAGAAAAAAAAAAATATGCGAAGTTGCCAGGAACACTCTACTCCCAAACAGCTTTAGAGAACCAGAGGCGGCTCAGATCTTACCTTGAAAAGACAGATGACAGGAACCATAATGGCTCCTCATAAAGCACTATGTCAGCAAAACTGGCTGTTTGCAATCAGAGCTGTAAGACTTGGCTTTAAGTGCCAGATGGGCAAACAACACTTAACAAACTCTGAGCTGCTCCGAAGCAGGTTACTGGAACACAGCCGGTAAGGGGAACGCTGTCTATCGATACCAGACCTCCTTAGGTACTGTGCACTCCGGTACAGAATAAAGTTAATGATTCTCCCAGTAGGCCCTGGCAAACATATATTCTTACTATAAGCCCAAAGCTTTAGCTCTCAATCTGATTATTCCAATGCTAACAGAGATACAGCGTTAATCCTTAAAGGCAGGAGGGAGCAGGAACCACAGCTCGTCCAACAGGCAACAAAGCCGGAAGAGGAAGGAAAAAGAAAGCAAAAACAAGCTGTGACCTGAAACCAAGCCCATTAAGCCCGACCGAGAGACAAACAACCCGACCCGCAGCGGTTCAGCTTCACCGCGACCCCCGCCCCGGCCCCACGATTACCTCGCTCCTCCCTCCCGCCCAGAGGCCGCCGTGGGGCCACCGCTACCGGCCTGAAACCCCCCGGGACTCCCGGTCCGCGGCTAGAACTCGCTCTTACCGCCTTTGGGCTTAGACTCCCCCGCGGCGGGCCCGGCCGAGGCGGACCGCGGCTGCTGCCCTTTGCCGCCGGCCGAGGAGCCGGGCGCACCGGAGCCGCAGGGGCTGCTCTTGTCCATGGCGGAGGCTGAGGCGGGGGTCGGGCCGGGCGGACTCTGCAGCATCAACGGGCGCCCCGGCAGGCGAGCGGCGGCCCTGGGCGGGGGGGCAGGACGGGCGCTGGAGGAGCCGGCGGGAGCCCAGGCTCATGGCCCGCGGGGGCGACCGGCGGGGGCGGCGCAGCGCGGACTCGGCCTCCTTCATGGCGACATCTTCTCGCTGCTCCGCTCAAACCGGGGGAGGGCCGCGGAAGGCCGGGCCGGGCCTGCGGGGCTCCGGGCGAGGAGGGAGGGAGTTGCTGAAGGAGCCCCGCGGGGCCCGGCGCTGCCTGCCGCCCGAGTGGTCGGCGCCACCCAGGCACCCACCGGCTCCTCGGCGCCGCCCCGGCCCCCGCTGCCCCGTAATGGCGACGAGCCGCCGACAGCAGTGGCCGGGACCCGGATGGAGCCTGGCCCGGAGCACCACGGGAGCCGTAGTCCCCGCCCGCCGCGCAGACCGCCGGGAGATGTAGTCCCCGGGGAGCCCGCACCGCCCCACACCGGCAGGGAGGGCTCGGGCCGCCCCCCGGCAGCCAGACCCGCATCGGGCTGCGGAACCGGCCCCGGTCCACCCTCGGCGGGGCCAAGTGGCCAGAAAGAACGTGATACTTTCAAACTTTTTTAAACTTTTCCTTCAAACCATAAGAAAAGCGGAGGGGAAACAAACCACAGGGCAACAGATATTCTAAAGGCATTTTAAAGAACCCTTAAAATAACACTTGGAGATCTTGAGTGCATCTGCTGATCCCTCTTCCATTATATTAGGGATGACGGCTTCGAGTTCACCGGGAGAGCAGTCCCCAGGCTTCTTAATAAAAAAGTAGTAGTGAAAAGCAAAAAGGCAGAGCTAATAAATAATATTTTAGGCAAACCCTCATAAAAGGCCTTCTTTTAACTCCCCTTTGTTCTCTATTTAGGTCTATTATTCTTAGAATTACCGAGCGAATTACGAGGATGGTTACCCACAATGTTTAGATGTTCTGGATTTAAGAAACTTTCTAACAAATCCACATTCACAGAGAAATGAATAGCACAAGCAATACTAGGGGAAAAAAAAAGTACATAGCCATAAAATTTTTAAAGGCAGAATATGAAATTTTTATTAGCAAAGCAGCTGTCTGTGGAAAGAAAATAAATACAAGGAAGTCTCTCTTTTTTGTTTGTTTCCCCTTCCCCCAATTTTTTCCCCTAATTACAATAACAACATCACCTATGCTAGCAAAATCCCCGTCATTGCCTGTGAAGGCCAAGATCTCCTACCATAGGAAGGCTGAAGGCACCGGGCTTCGTGCCATTAGCACACAAGTGCATAACGAGACGAGAGTTTGAGAAACACTCCGTGGCTCTAAGCATCCTTGAGGAGAAGAACAGTAACAGAACCCAGGCAGACGAGGAAAAAAATGGCAGGTCTGGTGAGTCGGAAAACTCCTTCCCATAGCACACTGCCAGGTAGGATTATATTTCCAGTCACGTTGCTACAGAAGAGACTAGGAGCTCAGAATTAGCATTTCAAGTACTTTCTTTGGAGAGCAAAGGCCTTAAATAGACAGAATTGTGAAAGAGTAGGGGAAGAAAGAACCAGAGAATTGCATACAAGAGGTATAGAAAGGAACATAAGAACACCAGTCTGCAGAAAATCTGTCTGGATTACACAGTGCCCACAGAACTTTCTTCTCTAGAACTACTCACCAACATTTTTGTTTGATTTTTGAAGTTCATATAGCATTCAGGAGGAACACATTACGCACAGTTATCCTCTTTATATGAGCTGCAACGTCACGCTCAGCGTTGCGTTCCTCCAGAGACTGAATGGCATGCTCCACAGCATCCTGCTGCATCTGTATCCTTTATCACAGCCGTCTGATCACCCATATGACCTGTAATAAGCAAAGAGGAGAATTCCAGGTTGGAGGAGCAGCCACCTTCCCGGTACTCACCCAGGTACTACCGTTCACAGCCCGGTCCCGGGGCTGAGCAGCACTTTGTCGGTGGGGCCAGTGGCACAGGCATGGCAGAGCCTGCTCACACGGAGCTCCAAGAACGACACGGGCACCCACGGAGCAGTCTCGAACCCCGCCGCCTCCCAGCCCCGCTCCGGTTCGGCGAAAGCCCCCGGGCCTCTCCCCGAGGATGCGGGAAAGGCAGAGGCGGCCGCCGAGACACGCACCAGGCCCAGCCGCACCGCCCCATGGCCTCCTCGTGAGGCTCCGGTCTCTTCAGGAAGCTCCCCTCACACACGCAGGGGACCTGCACCGTTCCGCAGGCGCCGGTACACCAGTACCGAGCAGACCCACAACGCGCTCCGCTTCCACATCTGTATAAGCGACCCGCGCGTGCCGCGGACACTTCCCAGACCCCCCAGCCCCGCCCCCTGCACACATCCACCAGCCATTGGTCAGGGGCACCGCCCCCCCAAGCGCTCATTGGCCAGAACCAGCGTGCATCCCCGCTCAGACCAACATGCCCCGCGCCCGTTCCCATAGCGACGCGGCCTCTCAGGCAGCGCCCCCTGCCCGGAGACACCGGGGCAGCGCGGCCTGGAACCACGGCGGCACCGAGGGCACTGCAGGGCAACGCAGAGGAGACTGGGCTAAAAAGGCGTCCCAGTGCCCTCCGGCAAACCCAGATTTACCGATGGATTTACGTAGACCGGCTGAGCGCTCCCAGCTACCGCCAACGTGCAGAGATCTCTGAGAGCACCCAGACTGCAGAAGCTGCTCTGGGCCTTGGGTCGGTGGACACAGCCGTGGGAAACAGAGCTTATCTCCCAGGCTCCACGCCTCTACCGGCGTGGACCTTACTGGCATCAGGTCGCTGGCAGCTAGCCACGGGGCAACTGGGCTTCCTCCTGTGACTCCTACGTGTCCCTAGCAGCAGGGCTCCTCAGGGCACCTTTGGGCAACTCGTGTCCAGCTCAGCCTTCAAGGACCCTGGGTTTGAGAAGAGACTGCTCACAGGGACACGAGGAAGAACACAAGCACCATGAGGGAAAATGAGAAAGCAGCTGTAACACTCTTAAAGATAGAACACACAGAACGTTTTTATTAGCAAACAAACTGATTTTGGAAAGAAAATAAATATAAAGTGGCATGTTGTTGGTTGTTTTTTTTTTTTTGTCTGGGTTTTTTACCCCCTAAGCACAACAAAACCACAAACTACTCCAGAGGAAACCCTGAAGACCAAACTGTGCTTCCTCAGGACAGCTGAAGGCACCAAGCTGCCGTCATTACTCTGCGGTCCCATAAGCACAAGTAACTCCAAACAACCATCCGCAGCTCTCACCAGCCTTGAATAGAAGAACATTTACTTCAGGCACAAGGAAGATGAAGCACTTGGTCTTGGGAGAACTTTAAGACAAATTTGAACACAATTTAAGTCAGGGACTAGGTGGGGAAAAAAAAAAAAAAAAAAGCATTCCCTTCAGAGGGAAAGTTACATTTGACTCCAAAGGGCTGCTGCTGATCAGCTACACTGGGAAAGGCCAGGAAATGCTCTCCTATTCTGCTAGACAATGAGACAATGAAAAAAAACCAAAAAACATTTAAAATAGAAGGTACTGTGAAACAAAAACTAGGAAAGGTAGCGGAACACAGGGACATCAGCCCACAGAAAAAGTCCAATGTAATTGTGTCCAGAATTTGCTTTCCCAAAGATTCACCGTCACCCACTCTGCTTGGTTCCTGGTGCAGACAGCGTTCAGCAAAGGGATGGTACAACCCAACATTTACCCTCTCTCTAAGGGCCGCAATTCCTCTTTCAACACTGTATTTCCCACTGGCCCAAACGGTAGACTCTACAGCAGTCACTGCATCTCCTCGGACACGTCCGTGTCCTCCATCAGGGCCGCCCGATGGCCCGTGGACGTCTGTACCGAGCACTGAGGAGCACTCGGAGCCGCTGCCGGCCCGGCCCTCACAGACCCCACAGCCGCCCGCCCCCAGGCCGCTCCTCCCGCCGCCCTCGGGCTCACCATCTCCCGGTCGCGGCTGCTGCCCTTCATACCGGAGCTACAGAGACGACTCGGGCCGGTGGCAGAGGTCCCACCGGCCAGCGTTACAGCATCGACAGCGACCCCGTAATGGCGACGAGTCGCCGAGAACAGCGGCCGGGACCCGGATGAAGCCCGGCCCGGGGCACCACGGGAGCCCTAGTCCCCGCCCGCCGCGCAGACCGCCGGGAGATGTAGTCCCCGGGGAGGACGCACCACTCCCCGCCGGCACCGGGCCACAGGGAGGGCTCGGGCCGCCCACCGGCAGCCAGACCCGCAGAGGGCCCCGTCTCAGCCCCCGCCCGGGCAGCACAAAGCGGCCAGAAATAACGACCCGGCAGCGGGAGGCAGATCTCATCCTTTATTTCCAGAGCAGCTCTCCAAGGGTCAGCAGCAAAGAAACAGCTCGGGTTTGGGGCAGCTTGTCCGGCAACACAGGAGGGGAAATTATTGAAAAAAAAAAAAAAAATCAGAAGAATACAAAAGGTTTGGAACAGAAAACTAAACACCGTCAGTACTTACACAGCACAAGCAGTAACTGGGCAATACTGTAGATGGCTATAAAACTCTCAAAGGCAAAACTGCTCCCACAGCTCTACTAGCAAAGAAGCAGCCTTTGGACAAAAAAAATAAATACAAGGAAGACTTTTTTTTTTTGGCATTTTCCTTTTTATAGCCACATTGTAACATCATCTGCTATAGCGTAATCCCTGCCATCGCCCTTGAAGATCAAGGCCTGTGTCCTCAGGAAGGCTGCAGTAACTAGCCAGAGGAGTCAGCGCGCAGCCCTGTGAGCGGGTGCGAGCGTCAGTAACAGTCCGTGGCTCTAACCAGACTTGAAAAGGAGAATTGCAACTTGGCCGAGGTAGAAGTAGATGAAGTGCTTGGTCTCGTGAGTCACGTAGCTGCCAAAGTTTCTTCCCACGATGCAGTGCCAAGTGGGGTTGTATTTCTTGTCAAACTCCTGCAAAACAGATCACTAGAAATTAAGAACTCTTCTAAACAGATATTCACTTTCTGAGCGAGGCAATTAGAGGAGGAGCAGATGCTCTTAAGTACTAGGATTATCTTATTTACATCTTATTGTTCACCTGCTGCTTAGTCAGACAAAAGAAAAAATCCACCAAAAAGATCCACAGTGCTTCCTATCTGAGCAGTACTAAGTTTAAAACATTACCTTTGTTCGGGGAAAGTAATCTTTCTCCCCTCAAAATTCTGAAACTATAGCCCTCGAATAAAAGCTTCACAGCTAGTTTTATACCCACAGAGATTATTAAGCCATAATTTAGACTTCATTGTTCATCTGCAATAAAGGGCTAAAGAGACTAAGTGGAAAATTCTCTGCCACACGCTCTGTAACACCAGCGCTATCAACGCATCTAAGAATTTGCATTTTACATGTTTCAAACAATCCTCTACAAATTTCCAGTGGTTCCTACAAACAGTACCTGAAAAATACTAGACTAAACCCTCTCTTCCACTGCCATAGATACTTCCCTACATCTGGGGAAGAAAAAATGCCTCTTTGTATTGTGGGCATAGCAAACCAATATTCCTCTAGTGGAAGCAATCATTCTGCTTAGTTGAATTACTTTTTAAACAGCTCTTCCACTCAGATCAGTTTAACGTCCATTGACACTCTTTGATTTCTCCATTCTCCTGAGTTGACGAAGCAGGAAATATAATCAGAACTAGATCTTTCCCATGTTCAGTATTGTTAATCCTACAGAAATAGTGACACAGACTTTGCAAACAACAGAGAAACAGTGCCACCAGGACTCTTTTTGTGGTTTGTTGTCCATTTTTTTAGTTCGGGGTTTTTTTATGTCGTTGTTTTGTTTTTTCGGCTTAGGTCTCTAAATAAGGAGATGTGTGATTACAGTAGACTTGCAGAAAGCTACTTTTCACTGCAATTTTTGCCCCAGCGGGACAGAAATGTAAACAGATCCTCAAGATTAAGTACAATAAAATTGAAAACAAGGACTATGTAAAACAGGCTTTCTCCCAGAGGAAAACCATAGGAGAGCTCAATAAAGCCCCTGTGTTTTGTAGCAGCCCAGCAGTGACAGGGACAGCCAGCTGCCACTCTCTGCTCACCTGATCAATGGGACAGTGGCAGGAATGACTTAAGCAGAAGGTACTGCAAGAGAAAAGCAGAAGGACCTGGAAAAGTCCACAAAAAGGGTGGGGAAAGGAACATAAGGACACCAGCCTACAGAAAAAGCCCGACTCGATTATCTAGTGTCTCTAGAACTTGTTTCTCTAGAGCTACTTGCCCAGCAGCATTCTCCCTACTTAGTTTTTCATGTGCAGAGAAATTTCATGAGGACGCTACGAGCAAACTTTTACCTTCTTTATGTGAGCAGCGATGTCTTTCTCGATGTTGTACTTCTCCAAGGCCTGAGTTGCACACTCCACAGCATCTTGCTGCATCTCCTCTGACATGTCCGCATTCTTGATCACTGCCTTTCGGTCACTCATGATTGCCTGCATTGAGCGAAGAAGAGCAGAATTCCAGGTTGGACGAGCAGCCACCTGCCCGGTGCTCGCCCAGGTACCGCCGTTCACAGCCCGGTCCCGGGGCCCACGCTGTGCCTGCACCCGGGGCTGGGCAGCGCTTGGCCGGTGGGGCCAGAGGCACGGGCACGGCCTTGGCTCGGCGCCGGGGAACGGTGCCGACAGAGCCCGCTCACACGGAGCTCCCAGAGCGACGCAGGCACCGACGGAACAGTCTCGAACCCCGCCGCCTCCCAGTCCCGTTCCAGCTCGGCACAGCCCCGGAGAGGCGCCACCGCTCCAGCGCCCGACCCCAGCGGCCCTTCCCCACCGAAGAAGGTGAACGAAGCTCAGAGGCCCCCAGGCTCGGAGCCAGCGTGGGCCTGCAGCTGGCAGGGGCGTGGGAAAAGCGCAGGCACCCGCTAGAGAAAGGCCCTGGCACAGGGGCACCCGGGCACAGGCTGCCCAGCCTCAGCCTTCCCAGTGCCGAGTGGGACGCAGACCCTCTCGGGAGCTGCCTCCCCAGCGTCCTAGGCCCTCACGCCGCTCCCCTCACCACTTTGGCGAGCGCCGCGGGACCGGCCCTGTGTGGAACGGAGCGGGCGGGGCGCAAAGAAAGGCGTACGCACAGCTCGCTCCGCCGCCGCGTTCGTTTAACCGACCCGCCCGCGCCGCCGTCGCTTCCAAGCGCCCCCAGCCCCGCCCCCTCTGAACTGGTCGCCGCCCATTGGTCACCACCACCACCCCTCCAAGCGCTGATTGGTCAAAATCCGGCGCTCTCGTAGCATTTTACCGTAGCAGTTTCTTTCAGACCGGCATGCCCCGCGTCCGTTCCCATAGTGACGGGCGGCGGCGGCGGTGATGATGGAGGCCGAACCGTGCGCTTGGCCGGAGCGCAGGCCTCAGGGGCGGCCCTGGGCCCCGCAGGGCCTCTGCTGGGGCGGTGCCAGGGCATGGCGCGTCCTCGGCGCCCTGCTTGCGGGTGTGCCTTGAGCTGGGTGCTCTCAGGCAGTGCACAGCCTCTGCTGGACCTTCCCGTGTTTTCTTCATGCCTGAGGTGCCTGAATGTGGCTGGTCACTTTTCTGGTAGGCAAAGATCATCTCTCACTATAGCTGAGACAGGCAAAAGAAAAAGAAAAAAACAAGCCCAAACCCAAACAACATATGTGGTGCTTTGCAAGGCATCCTGCTGCAACAGAGAGAAAAAAAAAATAAAAAATTTTTAGGTTTTATTAAATTCTGCATGTAAGATATGAGAAAATCATGTAGGGCCTGATGATGGGGCCAGTAAGTGTCAGCACGGAAGGAAGTTCTTGGCAAGGGAGAACTGCTCGTGCTGGGGGGGAATTCCTCGGGTGTGACGTCATCTCTCACAGGAAAGGGTGAAGTAACTTGTATTTACAGAGCTGACGGAATTTCTGGATGATTCAAATAATGTGGTAAGCGGGACAGCTTTAGCAAAAGTATCAGAAAAGGTCCCTTATTTGTACTAACGTTCCTGACAGGATTCAGAGGGGACCTTTTGCTCCTGCCCTCTCTTCACTAGCATCCACAAGTTTACCCTCCCCCTGATCCTCATCAGGCTTTACTTTCGCTAGGAAACCGCAAAAATAAAAATCTGAAGGGGTTAGAGAGAATTATTTGCAAAATGACTCAAATATGCTGTGTTGGCTTTGGGGTTGGTTTTTTTTTAAGGTTAGTTTGGTTTTTTTTCCTCCTGTCACGTATCATATCCCCAGGACGGCTTATGCCGCGGTGACACCGGCACAGCCGCGGGGTATCTCCCCCCGTGGGCTTCCAGGCTGCGGGCCGCAATCACCGGGTGCCCCGGGGCCGGGGCCGAGCGCGGAGCCGCCCCCCGCCCCGCCCCGGTACGGCGGTTGGCGGAGCCCGGGAGCCTCGCGGCGGCGGGCGGGAGCGGAGGTCGTGCCCTTGCAAGATGGCGGCGGCGGGGCTGTGCCCGTGCCGGGCGCTGCTCGCCCGCCGCGGCGGGGCTCTGCGGGCCCTCTGCGGCGCCGTGCGGGGCCTCGCCGCCGGCCCGGAGACGCACTTTGGCTTCCAGACGGTGACCGAGGAGGAGAGGCGGGAGAAAAGTGAGGGCGGCGGGGGGGCCCGCGGTGGAGCCGGGAGGGCGGGCGGGCGGGCGGGCGGGCCTGGGCGAGATGGAACCGAACGGGGCTCCTGGGCAGCCGGCGCCCATAGGCTATGGGGGCGAAGGGGTGCTGGCGGTGTCTCTGGAGCTGGGCCGCTGGTTTGAGACCTTACCAGAAGTCTCGGTGACCACTATCAGTGTTATGCCATGTCGGTTCTTCCCCTCGGCTCAGTAAGAGTTACGGGAAGAGACTGTTTCTCCAAAGAGACGTTTGTCCGGCACCAGGCTCGGCAGGATTCGATTACATTTTTTGTAAGGAGTTTTCGGGTAGTATTTTTCAGTTCCACATGGTGGCAGACCTCCATGAGGCAATAAAGGATACGTTTTACTTCACAGGAGCGTTTTAAAGTAAATTGCATTTCATTATCATGTCCTTTCTTTGCAGTTTACCAGGTCTTTGAAAGTGTGGCCAAGAAATACGATGTAATGAATGATTCAATGACTCTCGGGATTCATCGAGTGTGGAAAGATATCCTCGTGCATAAAATGAACCCTTCCCCTGGAACACTTCTTCTTGATGTTGCTGGAGGAACAGGTAAATAATTTTGGTGAGTTCCGCATCACAGTGCCACACTGTTTTTGAATTGTTTGAGTCTGCTCAGAATTAAATTGCCTAGCCTATTTATTATTTTTCTCCCTCTCAGTTCTCTGTCTTTAAAACCGTAGATGCATGTACTTGATTTTCACAGAGAAGGGTTGAGAGCTAACTTCTTTGTGTATTGTAATATCTTGCTCCGAGGCTCTGGACGTGTTACAGTGCTGCCATGATATGTTATGGAAAACTGTTTCCATTTGTAGGAAGTCATGGACTCTTTCCTTTTAATATGCTCCCTTTATTTATTTTTGTATATATACATACTCTGTGTCTCTCTATACTCTGTGTGGGTTTTATTTATATATTAAAAAAAAATTAACATGGTTTGACGTTTAAAACCTTCTGTTCCAATTTCCTGGAGTCAGAAAACATTCTAAAACATGTATCTGTCTTTTAAAACAAATGCAGGTGACATCGCCTTTCGATTTATTAATTATGTTCGCTCTGTACGAGAGCGCCAGCTCCAGCGGAAGCTTAGGCACCATCAGAACTTATCGTGGCAGGAGATTGCTGAAAGTTACCAGGAAGACAAATCTAAGTCACTAGGGGATTCCCAAGTGGTGGTCTGTGACATTAACAAAGAAATGTTAAAAGTTGGGAAGCAGAAAGCACAGCATCTCGGCTACTCTGAAGGTAAGTCCGTTGTACCATTTCAATAGCATGCCTGGTAGCAAGAATTTGATGCATGATGGCCATCAGGTAGCCACCACTTCAGGATTACAATACACATTATATAGCCATGGTGTATACTATAGTTGTGCTTGCATATTTGCTGCTGCTGAGTTACTTTTCCAGTGAGCGTGTATGTAGTATGTTGTTCGGTTGTGCAGTGATCCTTTTAAATAATACTTGAACTTTCAGAAATACATACGTGGAAGCGTCCTTGAGATCTGAAACCCAGCTATCCTTCAAAATTGGTTAAATAACCTAAACCTGCTGTTTATATCTGTGCAAATGAATCTGATTTTACCAAGGCAAATGATGTAAAAGTGCTCAGCGCTGGAGTGATTATACTGAAGATCTTATCATGGGTATTTAAAGAATCAAGGCAGCAAATAAAAACTGCAAGAACTAATGTGTATTGTAAACCTATAAAAGTTTCCACAGTTACAACAGATGCTAATAATACTCAGAAAAACTGAATTATATTAAATGTTAGTTTGCAGGTCAATGGATTAATACACTGATATCTAGAATTTGTTGGGGACCGCGCCAATCCTGATTGAAAAGCCTGATTTTAAGAAGTAAGACATAGAGAAAGAAGTCCTGCTTGTGGCTCAGCGTTCGTATGATAGTTGTTTGTCCTCTCTTCATTTATGGATATTTGGCAAATATTTTAGCAATGTAAAATATACAGAGAGGTTCCCAAACTTTTTTTTTGCCTGGGTGCCACCATTAGGTATGCCCTGGGCAGCCTCTCTGTTTGTGTTACGAGGTCTCCTGCATGTCCTTTCACTGCACCATGCTCCCACACCCTGTCGGGACTTCTGCCTACAGATTGTGTAGGCTGAAGGGCATACAGAACAGCTCAGTAACACAAAGGGGCTGAAAGATAAGCTGCTGGCACAGGTTCTTGCAGCTGCTCTTGCTCCCTGCTGGTGGGTTACCCCAGGCTGTTGCCTGCCTGCCTCTTCCTTTTCTTTAAAATACAAACTATTTGTGAAGGCATTGGTTCTTCCAGCTCTGGCAGACTGCTTGCATCATGCTTATCTGGGCAACTTGAAAGCCTGTCCAGAGCTCTTTTTATGCATCATATTTTGGGAACACCTGAACTGTACCAACATTGTAAATATAAAACCTTTATGACTGTAGCTTAGAACCTGAAGTTAAGCTTGATGCTGCCTCCCAGCTACTATAAATAAAGTGTTTTGTTTAATTGGCTGCACTTTTTAGGGATTTTTATGACTTACCAAATTCTCAAAATGAATATTTATGCTTTTTAATTTTCTTTCTCTGTACATCGTACCTGAGAAGTGCAACTGTTGTCTTGTTGTCTGGGTTGCCTCATGCCCCGCTGTGGCACAAGTCTGACTTCTTACTTTTTTCACACCCTTGTTCAGCACATACCCATTTAATGTGTCCTACCTTCTGTTTTTCATGCGATTCCTCTCTGTTTTAGTAATCTCATTTCTGAGCTTGCTTACCTGTTTATTGTCTGAGGTCTAAAACTTGGTTTACTTAAAATTATAAAGGGCAGAGTTTTCTTTCACTGTTTTCCTGTGCATGTTCACCAACAGTGGGGTCTGTGCATGCTGAAAAGAAACATGTATGTCTCACAATCGCTGATTGTGCATTTTGGCCAGCAGGAGTAGTAGGCTGTACTGCACTGTGCCCCAGGTCCTCCTGTTGGACATTGACAGCCCATTTTATGTATTCACTTGGCCTGTGATTTTTACTATGGTATATTCTGAGGGACAGTTTTCCTGTTGCTCAAAGCCTTTTCTTGATGCTCACTTCCTAGGTGTCTTTTCAAACTGTCTAGGTTTAAATAACACTAATAATTGCTGCTTTGATAATGTTGTGTGCTGCTTTGCATACAATACTTTCTACAACTATAAATACATATATTTTGTAAAAATGAAATTTGAATGTCTCCCGGCAATAACTTTTGTTTTCTGTTGTGTTTTGTTCTCTGTGTCACTTTCTAGCATATTGCCCTTTAAAAACTGCTGATCTCTGCAGAAGACTCCTGGGGTTTTTTTCCTTTTTTTTTGTTGTTTTGCATTTGAGTCACCAAAACCAGTGACTTTAAGAACTATTAATTCTAAATTGAGCAGTCTTATTTTTGGTAAAAATAACCTGGACACCCATGCTCCATAGATAGACAGTGCCTTGATAGAAGCAAACACAACTGCAACAAGATCACATACTGATAGTGCAGATGGAGGGAGTGTGGCTTTTCATGCTCCTCAATCTATGGAAGCTTTCTAGTGAAATGTTTTTAAGTGTTGCATGGCAAGACATTAATCTTTGTTTAAGTTATTCTTTAAGCCGAGATTCTTTTTTTGCAACTTCACTACAAACCAGTGGCAGCCAGTTTCTGGAAAGCCAGTTCTTTCCACTGTCATGCAAGATTTGGATGAAATCTTTTTGCAGACTAGGGCACTGTGAGCACAACATGTGTGTGTATGCAGAGGAATGTTTTGGCTGATGTGCAATATTAAGAAAGGTAGCTTGACAGACAGCTGTATAGTACAGGGCCTTGAAAGGTTTGTGAGTATAGACTAAGGTGTCTTTCCACCAACAAAAATGAAAAATTAAAGTATTAGTTTTGACTATCACTTTATTAATAATAGTTTTCTTCTGGAATAGATAAGTTGTAGTCTCTCTGGAGCAGTCTGAGTTCAATTCTGTGTCCTTGGCTTTTCCTGCAGGTTTATCCTGGGTGCTTGGGAATGCTGAGGAGTTGCCCTTTGATGATGATATGTTTGATGTTTACACAATTGCCTTTGGGATCCGAAATGTAACCCGGATTGATTTGGTAAGTTGCTGTAGTGTATCATGACAGGGGGTCTGTATGATTCACGTGAGGTTTTTTATTCTAGTGAAGGAAGCAAAGGAGGAATTCCTTTGGATAAAGGAACATCTTTGTCTACTCCTGAAACATTTTAAATAAGTGGCATGTAGTGTGCAACTTGTTTGTATGAAGAATGCAATTAAATGCCCCACCTTTGTCATAAAAAGTTAGATTTATACTAGTTGCGCCCAATCCTTCCAGCTTGGCAAGCCACACAATCTCTTCCTAAGGCAAAAAGGGCTGAGTGCTTCAGTGACTCCCTATCTTCTCCTGACCTGTGATGTTACTGGATCCACACACGCGCAGTGTGGTCAGTCTGCATGTCTCAAACCCTCCCAAAGTGCCTGCTGTATATTCCACCCGCAGTGGGTCCAACACTTCCTGCCCCGTTCTGTTTCCCTGCCTGAGCCAGCAGAGAATGGGAAGCAGCTGGCATTGAACTGAATCATTCAGCCCACTGCTGCTCAGTGTCTTTACACTGGTAGTAGGGTTTCCTATGACAAATTAGTGTGATTTTAATTAGGGTAAGTAGTACCATTGTTCTAAATGGTATCTGTCCCTCGAGAATGACTAGCTGTCTTGTGGATGTAGATAGGTTAGACCACCTGTCCATCTACACTAGTTGTCTGTTTTGGAGGAGTGTGTTACAACCTTGGAAACGCTCCTTCTGTGCAAGGTACAGCATTTGGATCCAAACCACCTTGAATTGTATGCCTTTGAACTTCTCTTAATGTGGATGGCTTTTCACCGTGCCTCGTCTGCACCCTTCCCAAGCACAGGCTCTTTGCCTTCCTGGATACAGCAGCCTGGTAGCATAGCTCCCTGGAGACCTGATACAAAACACATCCAAGCCTCCAATTCTTTTGTAGATCTCCCATCACGTATGTGTACTGTTTATACTTTATCGCTTAGGAACATGACAGTTGAAGCCAAGCAGATGTACAACCTACAGAGATGCTTGAACACAACTTTGCTGTGCTCTTGTATGAAAAACTGTACAGTTGCAAACAGAATTTTGTCTTGGTGCTTCTTTGGTCATTTATTTTGAATATAGGATGGAATTTTCAAAGTAGCTAAAGATTTTCTTCTTCCTCACTATTCTCACATGTTGCTCATCCAAAACCCAATATCATTTCTTCTTTGATCCTTTGAGTGTGCCTCACAGTTGAGTGAAATCTTCTCTTTTGATTAAAAAAAAAAATCTATAATGCCCTCTTTTCATTTTCAGCTTCTTGTAGCTGAGTCACCTTCTCCCTTTTGTGTTTGGTCTGTAATTACAAGAGCTCTGTTGGCACACATTTGGCAACTAAGAGTAGGGAAAAACAAGAAAAATTGCAAACCTGACATCATAGTTTCGACACAAAGCCTGGTATAAATCTATTTAGGTAACAGCAAGGGTTTTTGTGGTTTGGTTTTGTTGTTTGTTTGGGTTTTTTTTTTTCTTTACTTGCGTTTGGATGCTGCTCCACAAGTAAAGATTGGAGATTACCAATCAGGATTCTCTTTACTCCCTTCAGTTCATCTCTGAGTTGCTTTCACATGGCGTGATAATAGGCAGGTGCTGTTCTACATAAACAGGCTGATCGCATCTGCTTTGTCTCAGGCACTTCAGGAGGCCTACCGTGTGCTGAAACCAGGAGGAAGATTTCTCTGCCTTGAATTTAGTCAAGTCAGCAATCCTATTCTTTCCAGGTAGGAACATGGTGACACTTTTTGCCCTGTCACAAGGCTCTCTTATTTTTACTCAGCCAAAATATGAGATGGATATGCTTTTAGGCCACCTCATTGTGCACTTTTAAAATCAGATACAGATTCTGTAGGGTAGTGGTACAGAGATCAACTTATGTCAAAGAGGATTGGTTTGAACTTGTTTGTATTAATCTGTATTTGCTGTCTGTTTGTGCAGGCTCTACGATCTCTACAGTTTCCAGGTTATCCCCGTTCTGGGGGAGGTTATCGCTGGAGACTGGAAGTCTTACCAGTATCTTGTGGAGAGCATCCGACGTTTCCCCCCTCAGGTAAGACGGTCTTGTTCTGAATTCAGTAACACACAAAACACAGTTCCAGCATGATCTTGCAGACAGCTGGCTTATAGGCCTTCAGCTGGTTGTAATTACAGAACTGTTATTTTTCAGGAGGAGTTGAAGGCAATGATAGAAGATGCGGGGTTTTTTAAAGTGGATTACCAGAATTTAAACTCGGGCATTGTTGCCATTCACTCAGGTTTCAAACTGTGAATCTACTGTGTAGCAAAACATGGGAAATGTAATTTTCCCGAGGAATATGAAAGCTGTGGAATTTTAATGCTATCAAGATTGAAGAGGAATTTAAGAACTTGTGCAACAGATACTCACTCAGCAGTCCCAAAAGAACATCAGCAATCTTTTTCCCCCAAGAAACCTGTGGATGAGGTGACTCCTGTGGTGTTTCTTACACTTGCATTTCCCTTCCAAGTGCAACATACAGGACGTGGCCAAAACTGAGCAATCCTAACAAATGAAGCAATTTCAGTTACCAGTGGGGTGGATACAGAAATAGACTTGACCGGTCTTCAAATAAGATCCCTCTTATTTTTTTTTTCCCTGAGCTTCAAGGACATTATCATAGCACTGAGAAGTAACTTGGATTTATTAGACTTTTATTAAGCTGTCATTATCTTTGTCATGTGGACTCTAAGGGATTTTTTCACATAATTCTTTAGTTCTTTCAAAGGCAAATGGAAGGCTTGTGAAATAAAACAGCTCTGCATCAACTTTTTTCATTTAAGTCAATACTTTAACCTTTGTAAGGTTTCCTTTCTATGAAAGTTGTATTTTTTTCTCAGGGAGAACGACTGCATTACTGTATTCTAGGATGAAATTACAGGTTTTCACCTCCATATGACATCTTTTTCTGTCAGTGCTAGCTGCAAAATCTCTACCTAAAAATGTGCATTTCCTTCTGTTCTTTAAACTAAACTGTTGAAGAACAGATGCTTCTGTAGCAGGATACAGGGATAGAGGAAAAAAAAAACTAGAGAAAGTATAAAATTCCATTCCAAAAGGAGAGCTGTGTAATGAACTAGTATGAAAATTTCTCTCTTGTGAAAATCAGGAGATGAAAGGACTATTGCTTTTAGCTCACCGGTTCGAGTGAAATCAGGAAAGCAGCACCATTTATCTAAACTCCGGAATTCGCACTGGATGGAGGTTGTGCATCCTGAGAATATCAAGAACTGCAAAGCAGTCTCTTCTCTCAGGGAAACTGTCTCCTGTTGCTGACTGGTGAGTATTCACAGATTAGCTCAGGATTCAGATGCTGTGGATTTGGGGGGGAAATGGAGGTGGGGAAGTTCCCCCTTCATTCACAGAGGAATAAAGAGGGTAATGCAAGCGCTAAGGCAGCAGGAAGGGTAGAGAAAACTCTTAGAGGATAAACTTGTTCCGACAGTTTTATTAGCAAATAAGCTGTCTTTTGAAAGAAAATAAATACAAGGAAGATATTTTTACCTTTTTATAGCCACAAAGAAAATACCAGCTGCTACAGCAAAATCCCTGACCATTGACAATGCAACAAAAGACCTGAAGATGAAGGTCTGTTTCCTCAGGAAGGCTGAAGGTAGGAGGCCGTCTGGCATTGGTGCACAGCCCTGTAACCGGCTGCACCTTTCAGTAACAGTCCGTGGCTCTAACCAGACTTGAAAAGGAGAATCGCGACTTGGCCGAGGTAGAAGTAGATGAAGTGCTTGGTCTCGTGAGTCACGTAGCTGCCAAAGTTCCTTCCCACGATGCAGTGCCAAGTGGGGTTGTATTTCTTGTCAAACTCCTGCAGAAGAGAGAAGTAGAAATTCAGCATTTTCGTGAGAATTGTACTAATATTGTCTAATAGGTTGGGGTTTTTTTGCAATGATATGTCACTTCTTAGCATGTATCGCTTTTGGAAGGAGGCAATTAAGGAGCATATGCTCTTAAGTGCAAGGATCATCTGCTACTTTGTAACTCATCTGCTGCTTAGTCAGATCAGAAAAAAAAAAAAGGTGCTTCCAGGTTGAGCAGGAATAAACTTAAAACATATGTTTGGGGAGGTAACTTTTCTCCAAAAGTCCCACCATGATCTCAAACTGTAACTTTTTAAAAACTTTGAAGAATCTCTACATTGAAGCCATTATTTTTACTTTGCAAAAGGATGCTGAAAGGACTCCAGAAGAAAAATTCTCTGCCATATCCTTAATACCAGGTCACGAAGACCATGTTCTTCCTCAGTACTGCAGTCAGGAGCCTGCTGTGACTTTCAGCTAAACTCGCGAGTGCCAGTCGTCTCCAAGTGGAGCCCTGCAGTGGGTGGTTACAGACTGCAGGATCTCACAGCTGTCAGCTGGAGAGACTTGTGTCAGAGCCTGCAAGAGTTCGTGTTCCGCTCAGCCAAACCCTTCAACTGCTCGCAGCTCAGTCAGGCTCCCAGTAGGAGTCAGAGAGAAAAATCCGACAAACTGGAAGCTATGAACCATCTGTTCTGCGTTAACACGAACGGTTTGTCTTACATGTGGTGGGGGGGTTGGAAAAACCCACACAAACCTGCTTCTCATTACAAGGTCAGCAACCCACCAGTTCTCAGATAGGCTCCACGGAGCCCCTGTGTTTTGTAGCAGCCCAGCAGTGACAGGGACAGCCAGCTGCTCACCAGGACAATGGGACAGAGGCAGGAATGACTTAAGCAGAAGGTACTGCAAGAGAAAAGCAGAAGGACCTGGAAAAGTCCACAAAAAGGGTGGGGAAAGGAACATAAGGACACCAGCCTACAGAAAAAGCCCGACTCGATTATCTAGTGTCTCTAGAACTTGTTTCTCTAGAGCTACTTGCCCAGCAGCATTCTCCCTACTTAGTTTTTCATGTGCAGAGAAATTTCATGAGGACGCTACGAGCAAACTTTTACCTTCTTTATGTGAGCAGCGATGTCTTTCTCGATGTTGTACTTCTCCAAGGCCTGAGTCGCGCACTCCACGGAGTCCTGCTGCATCTCCTCTGACATGTCCGCATTCTTGATCACTGCCTTCCGGTCGCTCATGATTGCCTGCATTAAGTGAAGAAGAGAATTCCAGGTTGGGGGAGCAGCCACCTGCCCGGTGCTCGCCCAGGTACTGCCGTTCACAGCCCAGTCCCGGGGCCCACGCTGTGCCCGCACCCGGGACTAGGCAGCGCTTGGCCGGTGGGGCCAGAGGCACGGGCACGGCCAGAGTGGCCTCAAACCCTGGCGCCTGCACCGGGGAGACAGGCACAGCAGGCGGTGCCTGTCCCCTAGGAAGCCGCGCCGCCCATCCCCGCCCCGCTGTTCCTCTCACCGTTGTCGGGCGCTGCGGGACCGGTCCGGTGCTGAGCGGAGCGGCGGTCTGGTGACTGCACGCCGCGGCCGCCTCCGAGCGTCCCTCCAACCCCGCCCTCTCCGCGCCGATCGTCAGCCATTGGTCTTCGCCGCCACCCCCCCGAGCGCTGATTGGCCATGATCCGGGGCTGTGGTAGGCTTTTACTCATGCATTTTCTTTCAGACCGGCATGCCCTGTGCCTGCGTCCGTTCCCATAGCGACCGGCGGCGTGGGCGCTGCCCCAGGCGCGGCGGAGCGAGGCCTCTAGGGCGGCCCCGGGTCCCCGGTGTGGGGCAGGCACCGGAGAGTACGGCCCGCACGTCCGGAGGAACTCACGCTAGTGGGGACGGTCACCGTAGATTTCATCTGCGCATGGAAAGCCTACAGTCCTGGTCCCTCTGCTCCTTGCCTCTGGCATCGTCTAATTAGTGATTCTGGGCAAAACCACTTGTTCTCTAAAGCTCAGCCTCCGATGCGTTCTAATGTGTCCACCAATTCCTGTAAAACACTTTTCTATAGTTGATACGTGGCCGCCATAAGGCATTCTATTAGTCACCCCAGCCCAGATCACAGACACTGGATTTAACCCAGTAATCTCTGCAACAGGCCCTTGCTTCTCTTTGAACTGGGGCAGCCCTTTCGGTAAGATGCCCTTTACTGACAGGAAAGACCACCCAAGTCAGTGGAAGGAGTTTCATAACTTATAAATGGCACTTGATCATCTTTCCTATTCACATCTGTTTTCAATTTGTCTTTATCTCTCAGGCTAAGTGACTTCTGACAGAAATCTTTTACCCTTGTTTGTCATCAGATCAGGCCTAAGCTTTGTCCTTCAGTGAACTGAATCCATCAGACTTCTTAGATCTCACTTAAGGCATCTTTCACAGACCTCACCATTTCCGTAACTCTGCCTTTTGTTTGTTTGTTTGTTTCAAATGAAGCAAGATGTTTTGGGAGATCCCCAGTGCTCTGTTTTGTTAGTTTCACTCCCCCTTGGGCACTTTCTGCTGATATTCTTGTCAGCAGCTAGGAAATTGCTGTAGTCTTCCATAGCTGGCGATCTGTTAATAACAGGGCTCTGAACCATGTCTATATAAAACAGCACAGGATGACTTAAAAGAAAGGTTTTCAAATACTGGTTGGTGGGACTGCCATTTCCTTGTAGAAATAAAAAACTCAAGAGCAGTCATCCACCTCACTTGAAATGCAAATATTTTTCGTGTTTGTAGACTATAGTTACCTGCTCAGTGTCACTCATAGCAAAAGTAGCTACTGCAAGCAACTTTTTGCTTTTGCAAGCTCAAAGGCAACCTCAGAAGAATATACTGTCCTCAAAATATTAAAACTGGATAATGTATTACTTTTGTCACTCTAAAGCATGTCAAGAATAACTTGTGATTTTAGCTCCCAGGTTTTAGTATTCCAATTAGAAAAGATGCAATTCACAGCTTTGCTTTCTGTCTTGCTGTCAGGAGCATGTGTTAGGGCCAACTCTGAAAGTTATGAAATTAAGGGAATTTATCTAGTTTAATGCAGCACATGAAAGCACGTAAGAGACCTTGTGTGCCAGCAAATTGAAGAAACTTTGAATAGTCTCAGGACCACAGTAAGCAATTAATTTACAGAACTGTGTGCCGTATCTGCAGCACCAGCAATGGTTCTTTGAGTACAAGACAGTTTTATGCTGACAGAACTGAACCATTTAACAATCTTCCTAGTACTTACAATGAACTTCAGTAACACCCATGAATCTCTGAGGAGGTGGTTGTGTTTGGTAGCTGCGGGCAAATTTCTGTGCATTTATTAAGAAATGGTTAGCTGAAGGAACAGATGTGATGACGACTGCAGGAAATGTCAGTGTGGGTGAGATACACGTCGTTAGCAAGAAACATTAAAGCTTGAGATACATGGCTTTAAAGAGAAACATTAGAGCCTTACTTGTTAATCTAGAATTTAAAAGTATAATTTCCCTCAGGACAGAGCTGCAGGGGAAGGCAGAACAAATACACACAGGAGTTGATAGCTGCAGTAGAGGAGGTGCCAAAGAAAGTTGGGTAATGGATAAGACATATCATGAGATTCCCTTGCAGATGGAGGTAAGAAAGACCATAAGCACTTTTCAGCTGAGGCTTTTTTTTTTTTGTTCTGTGATGAATACTGTATCACGATATATAATACCAAATAGATTTTTCCTAGGGCTGCTGGTTAGTATCAAAACATAAAATAATCATTATTAGCAATAAAAAACAATTTCAATTTTCTTTTTTCCATAAATCTGAAGAAATCTCCACCTTGAAATTTTCTTTGTAAACCTGGAATCTATATGCTAGGGCTTCTAATCCAATTTTATATGTTACAGATCTACATTGCAGTGGAAAAACCTTAGCAGGTAATCTCCATGGTCTCTGGGGGAACCAGATATATTTACGTCATCTCAGAATCTGGCCTCCTTTTGTTGTTTCGTTTTTTTTTTAACCAAACAGATTTTTTTTTCTTTTTGGTGTATCTATTCACCACTAAAGATGAGTTATTTTACATATATACATTATGTTTGCCACGCTGCAGTGACAAGGAATTTACAGGTAGCGATTTTATTATGAGTCCTTAACTATATCTATTCACTTGACTGCTTTTATAAACTGCATTGTGACAGAACACTGTAAGGATCTGACCCAGATCCGGACCTGCTTGTGCACTGAGGCCCTGTGGTGACAGCAGATGAACCGGCACCATGAAGGGTGTCTCGCCCCCACCTCGAGGTGCAGCCGGGTCCCGGTGGGGCTTTGCACCTTCCCGTGGGGCACAGCACCCACCACATTAGACACGCCAAGGGCAGGCTGAGGCACTAACGTATTCTGCCCCCAGGCAGCTCATCTGGCCTTCGCTCAGGTTTTTGTTTTGGTGGTTTCAGATGTCTGAGTCAGGGCTGTAATTCCCTTATTAGCGGTGAAGTTGCAACAAACGCCTTCATTAAGGAAATGCGTGTTTTCCAATTTTAATGCAGTTTGGGCTGCGGGGAACAAGTATCAGGCAGTCTGTTCTCTCACTGGAGTGTGGGGGTAAGGGAGCAGCAGCGAATTGGCAGTTTTAAGCTTAGCCTGTGCTGCATTGGGAATGTGGGATCATCTTTGTCCAAATTATTGGTTTGGTTGTTGCATTTAAATAGTTACTTGATGATATACTGGGTTGGAAGCTCCTACAGCAATGCAGTTCACTCTCAACTTTCTCTTCCTTTTTCAATGCAAATAACATTGTCCCCATTCTCTCTGAAGGTCAAAGGAGGTCAAAATGGATAGAACAAATGGGAATTTCTCAAACTGGGAATTCTGTGCTAACATGCTTGTTGTATGGCATGACTTGAGGTCCTTTCTTGTCTTGATTTATATACGTTTCATAAATGACTTTTAAGCTAAGCTTGTGTATTTGTAAAATTTGCAGCATTTGCAGGGTCTGAATCTTGACAAGCCTGAGACTAGAGCACTGAAATAGCGTTACAGCTTTGCAGAGAATTGGATTAGTGGAGTTAAATAGAGACTATAATTCAACACCTTTGAAAGAATTCAAGTATCATAATAATTATGTGTTTTATGCATATATGTATATGTGTATATTAGGGAAGCTTAAACAAACAATGAAGTAAGTGCACAAATAAGAGTGGGACAAATGTTTCCTCTGACTTCCTGCCAGAGAAATATAAGAAATAAATCTGTTCCAGAAAAAAAAAATCAGTTCAAAGCATATCACACATGCAACCTTCAAGGGTAGTGAGTGAAATTGGATCCTACCCTGCAGCTGTAATTTCTTATACCAGCAAAGGCAGCTGTAGTCCTTTCCACTCAGCCTAGTTTTTCCATTAAAT
>JAOQGH010000005.1:20991924-21010372 GCA_025769975.1 Gallinago jamesoni | reverse complement strand
CTGCCCCATCCCTGGAGGGGTTCAAGGCCAGGCTGGATGGGGCTTTGAGCAACCTGGTCTGGTGGGAGGTCTCCCTGCCCAGGGCAGGGGAGGTAGGACTAGGTGATCTTTAAGGTCCCTTCCAACCCAAACCATTCTATGATTTTATGAAGCTCTGTAATCACAAAAAAGAGAAGGCCTTTAACCAGAGCAGGTGAACGTACCTTGGTCCTGATCCGGAGGTGAGCGTAAGGAACAAACTCGGGCCTCTCATGCTCGTGCTGTGCTTTCAAGTAGCAGTTCAGCATGCACACGGCAACCCCGGGCAGAGCCACCACGAAGGTCAGGAGCTTCCACAGGCGGGCTAGCGGGAAGCGTTACATGGATTAGAGCAATAACCGCCATCTCCACTAGCGCTAGTGACCCGAGAGCACGTTAACCGCAGTTAGTACACTAACGGGGGATTAACCTCCCACACCGGAGCGCGGGGCTCCCTCTCCGTTTGTCACAGAGCGACGGGAGCGCTCCCCCCTGGCGGGGCTCACGGCCCCCGCCCCAGGCTCCGCCGCCGGGCCCTGCCCAGCGCCCCGCAAAGGGCAGCAGCTGTCAAGGGCAGGGGCGCCGCCGCCCGCGGCCTCCGGCTGAGCCCTTTTCCCAACAACCCCGTTACCTCCGCCGCCCTCGTGTGCCGCGGCCGACATGCTCCGCCCCGGCAAGGAGCGCGGGGCGGAGGCGCCGAGCAGCAGCCGGGAGACCCTTCCGAGCGCCGCCATCCCCTCCCTCAGCGTCCGCGGGCGCGACCCGGAACCGGAACCCAGGGCGGGCTGGGGAGGGACACGGCAGCTGCGCGCGCCACCGTCCGAGCATGCGCAGTGCGCGCGCTGCGGCCAGCCTGACCTTGAGCGGCGGCGGCGGCGGGCTGAGGCCGTCCGGCTGCGCATGCGCCGGCGGTGGGACTGGGGGGTGGGCGGGAAGTACCGTTGGTGACGTCACGTCGCTGCGCGTCCTTAAAGGGGTGGGGCTGGGCGCCATTTTGGTGATGAGGGGCGGGGGATGGGGCGGAGGGAGATGCCTTCCTGGGTGGAGTTTCCAGGCGTGAGGGGCATCTCGAGAGGGGCAGGGACAGGCAGGAGGGAGGGGATGAAGCCTAGCCCTCTGAGAGGGGGAAAAGGAGAAGGGGCCTGCAGTGAGGTGGCTGGCAGTGGTTGGTACCAGCTTCTACTGGGTGTCGGAGGGCAACGCTGGGTGAGACCAAAGGCCTCTCCGGAGCAGAAGGAAACTTACCAATATATGGCATTATGTACAGAAGACGGTGTGTTGCAGAGAAGGGTGTCTCCCCGGACAGGTGCCCATGAGTGAGTTTCAGGGACTATGTTCAGTGTAGGTGGCCTAGGAGACAGCCCCGCTATCCTCTGTAGCATTTCCTGGCAGTGAAGGGATTGCACAGCTGTATTTGCATTTGTTTTCTGCAACAACAGGGAAGGACTGTTATACTTGTTAATCTGGCTTTTTCACATTAGGGACCAATCCCATCCCTGGGATATAAAAGCTGTTTCAATCACGACAGTGAAAAGGTGTTTGTTGTTAATTAAAAGCAATTTTGTAACCCCTGAGGTGTTTTTAATTATGTGGATTCCTGGAATGACTCTGCTGAAATAATAACAGCACTGGAATAAACACAGGATACCAAGAAAAAAATCATTATAATTAATTTACAAATATCTAGATCCTATTTTATTATAATTCTTTTTTGAAGCCTGATAGTTGGCTGTTTGATCTTTGGTAGAAGCCATGTAGATGCTGAGTGCATTTTCAAACACTTTGAGCCCCACAGCAGGAGGAGAGAACTCCCATAGTGGATATAGAGACTGTAACAGAGAGGGAAAGCAGAGAAATGGGGCTTTTGGTAAGGGGTGGTGGTAAGGTCTGCTCTGTGAGCAAATGATGAAGGAATTCTGTTTTCTTCCTAATGAGGTATGTTTGTCCACAGAAGGAGCAGGAGGAGGTTTGTCTGCCATATGAAGTAGGCATCTCTGAAAGATGAACAGGAGCTGAAGGAAAGTGTAGGAGCTCTGACCTGGGTTGGGATGATGTTAATACACCGTGCTCCTCTGGCCAGGGCTACCACAGGCTCAAACCTTGCCTTGGTCCCATTAAACTGATAGCTTTTCTGTTGGGAAGACCAAAGCACATAGGGAGCTGCTGTTACAGCATGATTGTTAGGTGGCAGAGAGCCGTGTTTGCTGCTGGGGAGTGTGTTTTCCCTTTTTTTCTTGGAGTGGGGTTTGTGTTCAAACTTACTGTGTCTCAGAGGAATGGTAAGATGGCTGGGATCTTGGAAGGTTGTTTATGCTCATGGTATCTTTTGTTTGTTTATTATTCTCTTTATTTTTTTGTCACAATTATGTCTTCCAGCAATTTGCTTTCAGATTATTTAAAAAATCATTTTAAGAACAGTCTTGCTTCTGTACGCAAGAGTTATTCCCTGATGGCGTTATGTGTACTTAAAGAAGCGTCCTCCTGTCTTAATTGAAGTGATGAATTTGCAGAATGCAGACCTGAAACCGCTGCAGCTCACTGTGTGCACACACCCCTGCTTTGAGTGAGGTTGGGAACAGTATGTCATGAAGTTCTCGTCCATGTTGCAGGTAGACTTTGCCTGTCTCCACCTGCATCCTTTGGATTCAGGATTATAAGATATGTAATAACAGATTTTAAAAAAGGCATTTGCGTGTGACTTTCCTTGGGAACAGAAGATGCAAGAATTATTTTGTATAATATTTTAGTGATGAAATCAAGATTAAGTTCTGTGTCCTGAAGCAAATTACAATGTTGTTTTTATAGCAGGAGCTATGTAAACAAAAACACTCTTGTAGCAAAAAGAACTATAAGTAAGCAGCAGACACTAATGTTTACAAAACACACAACACAAAAAGGATCAGCAAAACAAGAAGCAAACTTCTGTCTAGGAGAAGGAAAGCTAGTCTCTAAAATAAAAAGAATTTGTGTGCTGTGCTGCTGCAGTTGCCTGAAAAGACAATATGCAAGCTTTCAGCGGGAGGTGAGAGCAGCCAAGGTGTGCTGCTCCCTCATTCCCCCATGCCTTCGCTCCTCTGACAGTCTTGAAGATGCTCTTCAGAGAAGAAAATGCTTACAGAGAGCAGTATGTGGTAGTGGCAACTCTTAGCACTCACTAGTGTGCACTGTAGCCTTGCAGAAGGGACTTAATGTTTTTTCCAAACCTGACCTATTTGAGGGCCTATAGCTTGATTTAGAAACCAGCTTATCACCTTTAAAAATCGAACGTTTTGAGTAAGTTTCAATATGGACGTTTTTCAAAAAGATCCAGCATCCTGGAAGCCTTAGGAGGGCAGAAATGCTACAAAGTTAGCTCTGGGAAAAAAAAAAAAAAAAATAAAAAGTGCTGGTAGGCACTGCTCGAGTGACTGCTCAAGTGCAGTCCCTTTGAGAAAGCTGTTCTCAGTGTGGTGGTGGGACAGGTGGAGGTCAGGTCAGAACTCCTGGGGTCTGGCTTGGCTGCCGGGTAAGCATCTCCAGTTGGGTGTGCAGCAGCGATGCACAGCACCTGATTTGAACATTTTGGATCATGTTGCTTTTCAGTTTAGCAAAATGTGAACGACTGCAGCAAGCTGGTGTTCAGTAGAGGTGGAGTTGACTCGCTGAGAAAGAATGCTTGTAGCACAAAAGAAAGCTTGGGTTTATATGTACTGAGCACAGAAACACTTGTGTAGGCAGGAAGCTTTAGCCTTCAGGTAACAGCCCTAAAAGTTACTGAGTTTTGAGATAGGGAGGTTTCACTGTCATTTAGAATCAAAGGATCGTCTTGCACCTTTCTTTTTCTTATTTTTCCTAGTTGCAGTGGTGGCTGGCGGGGAGAAGAGGACGCGGATAACAGCATGAATCCCCGATGAGATGTGTTTTCTAAAAGCCTTCTCCAGCGTCCTGTGGGCCCGGAGGCTCAGAGCAATGCCCGACTGGCCCGCCTGGTGGCAAACTGCTTTCGCTGGAAGTGCCTCTCCGTTTAGGAGGTTTGGGAAGAACAAACGCACTCTCTGGGATTTCAGCCTAATCTCATCTCTCTGCATTTTCAAGTTTTCAGGGAGCTGCTCATCCCTCTCGAATAGCAGGGTTTCCTCCGTCAGATGCTCTCTTAACGAACGCGGAGTTGGTGCCGCAGAGATAGCGCCTGTGTCTCAAACTTCACAGAGTTTCGGGGGGGGTTCTTCATCTTCTCCCTATAGTCCTGGAGCTGCAGAAATCAATATTCTGCCATCTGTAAATCCTTTGTTCCCCTTTTCACCAGGGCTTTATCAGCTTTGTAAGTGAAGGGGGGGGGGGGGGAGAGGGCGCTGAAAGTGCCATTGTCCCTTCTCTCGGGAATGATCTGGAAGTACTATGCAAATCTCCATTTGAAGACCCTGGGAACTGGGGGGAGGGCTTTAGCTGCGAGCTCAGTAGGAGGGGAGCTCTGCATCCCTGCTCGCACACTCCTGCCTAGTGCAAGGAGCTGGAAGAGTTTTTTGAACTGGCAGAAGAGACGTTTTGTGCTTTGTGCACTTCTGTGAGGCTTTCTGCTTCTTATGTCTCCTGCTTTGTGCTTTTCCCTGCCTGCTGCTTCTAAATGTTTGCATAAGAATTGGGTAGAGGAGAAATCTAAGAGCTGTGATGAGCAGTGATGAAGTCGGAAGGGTGCAGCACCCTCCTGCCACCCACCCTGGAGTCTCCCACCGAGCAGTGGTGCCACCCCGGTGGTGCTGGCCCCCGTACAGTCCCGCTGCTGGCATTGGCACAGAGCACGGACACGGTTTCAGTAAGCAAAAGATTCAGCTGGTCAGGAGAAGTGGAGTAAAATAGTTTGCAGTTCTCAAATTATCACGTTGTAGCCAGGTCTTAAAAAGCCTTCTCTTACAGGGGCAAGGACTCGGGGACTAGTACCTGCTTTATGAAACCCTGCAGTCTGCCCTGGCTCTGAGCTCCCTGTCACCTGTTTTGTATTAGGGCAGGGTCACACTAACGGCCAGTTTCCTGGAAGCTTCTTGGGCCTCATGGAAGGGGAAATACCCTGACTGCCTAGACACATGGGTGAGCAGGACAGCGGGGGAGGGAGAGCACAGATGCACATCTAGCCATTTTTGTGTTCATAAACTACTAAAGGCAGTCATAGTCTTTTTGATTTTCTGACCTTCACTTTCATGGCACCAGTCCCATTGTTTATTTTTCAAACTTTGAGGGATTTCGTTTTCCAACTGTAAAAACTCCTTTGAACAATGACAGCCCTGGAAAATGCAATGCTGTTGTCTCTGTCCCAGGCTGCTGAGAAGATGCAGCCTTTTAAAAATCTCACCTTCTGTCAAAGCCATAGGAACACATGCCAAACGACCTGATTCTCTGTTACCTCCCACATTATATCCAGAAAACATAAAACACTAGTGTTTTGTTCAGCAAGTACTTTACTGTTTTGTAGAGGAAAAGTGCATCACAAGCATACTCTCAAATGCACAATTGGGTCTAAATCTTCTCTCTTCTTTTTCCCTTTTTTTTTTTTTTTTTAACTCTAGAGTGACTCAGCTGACTTGGGTGAACATCTTCTGGAACTGTGTTAGCTGGAAACCAGCCTGGACATGCACTCCTGCTCCTGTGAGTGCTCCCATCTACCTGTGCGCAACTCCTGCTCTCCTGTAAGTGCTCCCAACTACCTGTGCACACTCACATATCCACACGGATGCTTTTCTGAGTGCGCTTGTTTGCATGCGGGCTGGTGTGTGAATGCACATTCTTCTCACCCGCTCTTCACATATGCATGCAAACACACACACATTCTCAAGTGCACGCATCCATTCCCTTTTCTCTCCTATACATTTGCACACATACACAGACCTTTTTGAAAGCTCCTGTTTTCAGAAAGGTTTTATTTATAGGTCCTGCCTGGTTGTGAATGTGAAAGGGAGAAAGCCCCTCAGAGGGTTCCTTTCATGTGTAAATCAGCCTAAGCTGAGAGCATTGGGGTCACTGAGAGGAGGATTTCACTCTTAATTACTCAGAGAGAAAGCAGGCAGGGGACTTTCTCAAACTAATAGGGTTGTTCTCTGCTGGGGAAAGCAGCTTGAGACGCCCAAGTTTCTCTTGCATCAGACTTCGGGCTCTGATTCACAGGCCTCTTCTGCCAGTAGCAAGACCTGGTGTCTATGTGGCACTTGGAACAAACAGTTCAGCTTCCAAACTGGCTTACTTGTTAAAGATGGTTATGTTCATTCTGATAATTGGGTGTTCTTTGGAGACCAGTGGAAGAACTGACCTAGTTTGCTTTGGTTTTATGCCACTTTTATTGAAAAAATTATGTTAGTCGGTGCTGTGTATATCTGTGGCTCCATCTGAGGGCCCCAGTGTTCCTCCAGATGCACCTGAAAGTTCCCATCTCTCTGCAAAGTAGAAAAATATTATTGTCTAGAGATTAGTCCAGTCAGCACGGCTCTGAACTTGGACTTAAAACCAGCACTGAATTCCAGTTCAGCCACCAAATGCCTTTGTGACCTTTGACAAGAGACTCACTACCCTGTCCCTAGCTGTGAAATAGCATAATCTTTTCTCTAGACAGGGGCTGTTAAGAACAAAAGTCAATAGGGATTGTGATACTCTTGGTAATAAGGCTGTGAATGCCAAGGTAAACGTGGGTGATGAGTGTGTCTGAAGAAATGTCTTTTTCCTCGAATGCAATGCAAGCACATGGGTTCCACCTCTGAAGTGTCACTGTCACCTTCCATCCTTCGACACAGAATTGAGTCTGGGAATCTCCTGCAGAGACAGGGACACCCCAGTCACAAGCCCCTTGGTTGCTGGGAAGAGATCTGTGTTGTCAAGTGCACACACACATGCGCACACACAAGCAATTTTTTAACTCCAGTTGACTCAGTTAAAATGACGTCCTCTCATCTGCACCTCCTTTTTGTTTGGCCTCTGCTTTTCTAGATAGGAAACAAATGCTTTGAGGGCTGAACATTCCCAACTTGTGCACAATCAAACGGCCCCCCAGGAGTCCTGATACGGGATTCTTGGAGCTGTATTAGTTCAACTTGCCTGGGAAGGCAGAGGTTTTAGTCCAGGAGCACCTGTTTGAGGAAGCTTGTGGTAGCAGTGGGGGCCATCGGCAGATGAGGTCAGCAGTCTGAAGTGTCTGCAGAGGTCAGGGAGAAATGAATGGGTTGTTTCTTTTGCAAATGAAGAGCCGCAGCCTTAGCAGAGCCCAGCATGTGGGTCCAGGCTGTTCCTTTTATGAGCTGATGGAAATGGGGCCCAAAAGGACTTCCCTGATGGAGTTCTGTCGCAGCCTTTGTTATCTTTGCCTCCCGCAGCATGCACTGGGCATCGAATATGGATTGGGGGTTATCCCGGCTACTGGCACAGTCAAGAGGATGAAGGTTTTATGGCTGCATAGAAAACCTAAGGCTGCAGGGTATCCTTATTGCCATTCCACGAGGAAAATCTTGCTTTAAGATGTAGAACACATGTTTCTTTCTGCTTTAGTGCTCCTTTTTACCCAATCTATGTTAAAATAAGTAAATCCAAGGGCTGCTTTATAATAATGCACATAACTGAGTAACAGGGATTAAAAAGCCTTGATTCTATCCTTCATTCTGGTGGTAAATTGTCAGTTGCTTTGACAAAGCCTTGTGAATGCTTTATGCCTCACTTTTTTTTTTTTTTTTTCTGTAAAACACTGAAGAATAGTAGTGTATTTCTTTTTCTAAAGTATTTTGAGGATTTGGGCTACGGTGTGTTTTATTTATGTAAATTGTTGCTATTAGTAGCACCATCTGTCGAGTAACTTTGTCTACTTTTTATGCAACAATGTTACTTTCTCGCAATTGTTATTTTAACATTAATTTTATGTTATATAAACAATGTCAGTTCTGTTTTGCCATTTGCTCTTTTGCTTCCTCGCCAGGGAACTTCTTTTGCTGTGACATTGTAATGGGAGGTGGAGACACCTCGAGGAGAAGGTCGAAACGGACAACAGCAATTACATCTATGACTTGAGAAAGTCCTGCCTCTATTACAGGTTTGTGTGTGATCTGTGCACGCCATCCTTCTGATGTACAGGTATTTAAAATAAGGCAGGACATGGAAATTACTGTTTCCCTTGTAGGAGCTCTGGGAACAGCTTCTATTATTACTGTTTTTTCACAGCCTCAGGTAGAATAGGGCAGGGTGAGGGTCTTAAGTGGAAGGCAGCTAAGGTTGGAATAACTACTCATCCGAGTTCTTCCTCACTGCTGTGATGTTAGAGCTGTGAAAAACAGCTAGAAGTTAGAACAGTCTTGGGACTGCCACAACTTTCACTGAAGAGGAAAATGAACTTAGGCTTAGATTTTATTTTTCAACCTCTGCTACGTGTGAAGGATTGTTTTTTATGGCTTTTATCTCAGTTTTCCTTTAGAAACCTCGGGAGGACTGTCCACCCTTCAAATCTCTTTCAATGTGTTTTAAATGCACGATAGGGAGCACAGCCACTTGCAGGAGTTTGCAGAAAGAGGACATAAAATCATACTATGTCTTCAGAGGAGTGTGTTCTTTATTTCCTAGGAGCACCAGCCGGGTTTGCACCACTTTGTAAGAAGGGCTGCAAGAGAAGATGAATGTTTCTGAGGGCTCGGGGACAGTTTCATGTTTGGGGTAAGGCTGAGGTTAGCCATGGAGCCAGTGTCCAGGCAGTAATTTGACAGCAGACATGGGCACACAGTAATGCAGTCTCTGAAAATCACGGAAGCCTGCTGAGTTATTGTGAGCTGGAGGAGCTTTTCTGTTTGTGGGCACATGGGTCTGCCTGCCTCGCATTGTGAAGACATAACTGAGACATAAAGGAGGCTGGCAAATTGCAGAACAGTGATGGAAGGGGGGGACAGGGGGCAGAAGAAGAAAAGTTAAGAGTTTGTAGACAAAGGGCTCAAGCCTAGTTGTGAATTCCTAACAGGTAGCTGGTCTTTAAATGAAAGCATTTGTCGAGTAACATACTGATTTAATGTGGGAATTGAATAGATACTAGCAAAGGTTTTTGCACCCTATTTGCAGTGTGATTTCAGATGTTAACAGAGAAAGAGATTTTACTTTCTACCAAGGTGTGTATTTGTTCATATATTTAAACTATATAGGGCAGGCAGTATAGTTGACATCATAGAAAGTGGATGACACTGTGGGGTATGGGCATATAATGTCCCCGCAGGTTATGACTGATTGCAAATAAGACACATAATCTGCTTTCCCTCTGTTAGTACCCCAGCATACTGCGAGCATCATTGTTGGATTATCCAGGGCCTTGCATCAGCAGCACTTTGTGTCTGGCTGATGGTCTGTTTCCCCTGTCCCACACACCCACTCCTGTTCCACCTGGGCAATGCACCCTACGCAGCATTCCCACTACAAGTAGCAGCTTTCTTGGATCGTCCACGCCATGCCCATCGCTGAACGGATGGAACAGATACATTCCACAGAGCCCAGCCAGCAGCTCTTCTCTGCTCGGTGTGTGTCCCCATTTTGTGACTGTCAGGACTCAGCTCAGGAGTAAAACAGGCGCTGCATGGCAGGCTGGTAGGCAGTCACCCCCAACACTTCCCCCAGTGTCTGACCGCAGCTCTAGCTGATGCACAGGGTTGTAGTATTTTGAGATTGGTCTCTCATTTAATTTTTTTTTTTAATTTCAAAAGCCTCTTCTTGAGCCTTGGACCATTCCCATGCTGGAGCCTGGTGAATTAATTGCCAAGGACTCACAAGTTGCTGATAGATGCATGCAGAAACTAGCTACGTGGTTGGCTATTCCTGTAAATCATTGGGCTCTTCATAAATTTCATTCTGGGCTTTTCCTTAAAAGCCCTCTCCCAACCTGGACACAAAACAATGGACACCAGCAGGCACAGCTCCCAGTGACTAGGATATTGTCACATATCCAAAAGCCTGGTGGGAGGAGCAGACATGAGGTCTGAATTCATCCTGGCAGGGAGACTGGGCTGAGAGAGGAGGAAAAGAAGGTCAGAGGCAGCTCCAAGGAAACGGCTTTGGTTTAAAATGTTTCATTAGAGTTTTCACGCTGGAAATATAAAGTATGGGAATACAATTGCTTGGCAGAGGAACCACATTTAGTAACAGTCCTGTGTACATTCAGTACTCTATACAGAAGGAGACAAAATATATCCCTGGCCATCTCAGCAAAATTAGGGATCCCTGTTGTAAATGTGACTTTTCCAAAATAGCTCACATAATCTGAAGGTGTCTTTTTTTTTTAATCAATATTGATAAAAGATGTTCTTTTTCCAGTAGACCATTTCTCTCTGCTGTAGCCTTGCAGCCTTTGCAGAGCAGATTTATCTAGGCAGTGTACCAGTGTTAGTCCAGCTGGGGACGTTATTGGGATGCTCACCTTGCATTGTTTCCCTTCTCCTCTGTGTCTGTCTTTGATTTTTTTTTTTCCTGTTGTAACTCAATAAGATAATCATGATCACCGTTTTCCAAAGGGTCAGTCTTTCCCCTGTTGATTTGACAAGCCCCTTTTTTGAAGGTACCTGCCACTTGAGCTTTGTCTCCTCAGGATGTTTTACCTCCTCGTGCAGGCAGGGTTGGGAGTTTGGACTGGCACACAGACCTGCAAGATCTAGTCAATGTGAGGTTAAGGCAGATGTCACCAGTGAGGAGGTAGGAAATTGGATACCAGTATGTCTCGTCTGCTTTTGGGACATAGCTTGACCAAAGAGCTGGGCAGTCGAAACATCACAGAGGAGCATGTGGTGTGGATGGATTTTTTTTAATGGGAAGCCAGGATTGGTTTACATTTGGGGATTTTCTTTCTGTTTTAAGTTATTGGTGAAAAACTTGGAGGGGCTTTGTCGTTACATCCCAGTGGCGGTTTTAAATTTACTCTGGCTTAGAAAGAAGTGCTTCCCAACAGACTGGCAAAACAAAAGCACGCATACAGTGCCCTTTCAAAGGTCGTTCCTGAGCAGACCCTGAAACAGCTGAACTGCAGGTTGTCAATCTTTCACACTGCCAATCCTCGTGGCATGTTTGTACCCAGATTCTTTTGTCAGCATTTCAAGCCATTTTTATTTTCTTCACTGACTGTGCTGGGCAGCGTGTTGTCAGGGCCCTGGGTGCACCAGCTGACTCTGCAACCTCTTTCCCCTGTCCTACAGGTTTGGCTGCCTGTGTTCAAGGTCTGCCCTGATATGGTGGAGTGTAACCTGGCATCAGAGTCCCGTGAAAAGAGCTGTGTGCCAAAGAGCTGAAAGAAGCCTGCTGGGGCCTCTCCACCTCCCATGGGAGCAACAGCACAGAGCTGCCCTTGTCCTCAAGCCCTCATTTGGGGTAGGCTGTAGAGGTGTTTTTGTCTGGCTGTGGACTTGTTGATCCCGACTCTGACTTGCTGACTTAACTTTCTGGTTCGGCCTCAGACCTGGCTCACCCCTATGGACTTGTCCAACAGTCACTGGGCTTCTGGCAAATGTGGTTACTGTCACTGGGCCCGCTCTGCTCTTCTTGCTTGGTCCCTGTGGCACTGTGTCCCTTTTACGATGAGGTCCTGTCCCTGCCTGCCTTGCTGTCAGCCCAGCTCACCTTTGCTCCTCTTGCTCCTCAAGCTCCTGCGCTGCCCTGCTCCTGGCATTGACCGGGGCCTTTTACACATAGCATCTCCATCTGTCTGAGAACTCAGAGAAAATGGGCACCGACACGAGAGACATTGTGGGATCATGCTGGTTTATTGCTATGACAAATAAGAAAGCAGTGGTATTAGCTTTGCCTCCCTTCATTTCCAACTTTCTGAAAAGATAAAAGTGAAAATCAGTGTGTATTGGCAAGAGCTCGAACTGCCAAGAAAACAGCCGGCAGGAGGAGCCCTCTAGACATTTCGCTGACTTGTTTTCAGACAGTCATAGCTGCATGTTTCAAGGGCATCGCTCTAGATCTACTTTCTTGGGACTTCCTTGCAGACAAACCAGCAGGAGCAGAAGACAGAGGTAACTTTGTGGTATCACAGCTGAGAAGCTCCAGTGATTTTTGTTTTTTTGGAGACTTCTCAGGTTCCTTCTCCCACCCTGATGTCTTTCTCTGTTGTTGTTTCAGAAACTTAAAATGTTCCTGAACATGTTAGGGATTTTTTGGTCCCTGGAAGGGGACAAATGTTTTAACTTCCAAGAAAGTTAGCATAAGGTTTCATGGACAGCATCCTAACCACAGAGTAAAGAATTCCAAAGCAATGCTTATCTTTGCATGGAAAGATATCCTCCTGGATTCCTCATGACCTCCGAGGGGACCTGTAAGCAAAGCTCTGAAATGTATCAGAGCCCCTCTGAATATTGGCCTGACAAAGTCATTCCAATAGTTCTGCCTCTCTGTGTACAGGTCATCTTTTTCTTCTGTAAGAAGTAGGTCCAGAGGACAGTAGCCACTCTTTGGCACAGCACTGTGTTCTCAATAGTTTGGGTGATACTTTGCATCAAGCTGCACTGCCTTTAAAAAAGAATTAAGATTTTATTTTGTTTGATTTTTGTTTTGTAAGATTTTATTTTGTGAGTCTGGCCCTTACTTAGTAATCTGAATAGGAACGAGGTACCTTCTGGTCTTGAACGTTGCTGTAATAATTATTTTGATTCTGAATGTGCCAGAAACTATTCTAATGCATATCAGTGTAAATTAAGTCAATAGAGATTCTTCAAATTTATCCTGGTGTTCAAGAGAATGGAATTCATGCACTTCAATTTACAGCTTATTAAGTGATCAGAATTAATGAACTCACAACAATCTTTTCTGTTCTTGTTTACACGTTTTCTTCCTATTCACTCATAGTGTACATGATTTAGAAAGAGCGGAGAGTTGAAAAGGCAGTGTGTGGGTCAGATATGTCCCACGGAGCACAGCATTGTGCTTCAGGCTTTAAGCATATTTGTAAAACCACTATGTAGAAATGGCACCTCCTGACTCAGTTGATGTACAGAAACCCAGCTTCGTTCCCAGAACCCTCTCTCCATTCTGAAAGCTGCGAAAATATTTGTACTGAGGAACAGAGAAGGTGTTCTTCAGAATCACTAAAGGATAAGAGATACAAAACAATTCCTCCTTTTTTTGAGAGTTGTTTTTCAGTGTCGTATCATGTTCCTGTCTGGAGGTTGGGAATAATGCAAACCATCACATCCACCTTTCCTTTTATTTTGAGATTTGGAGTCACTTGGGATGGCACTAAGAAAACCTCTTATAAGCCCTCTTTTTCCCGAGACCTCAAGGTACCAACTGAAAATTATCCCACTGTGTTTCCTTCAATTCAAGGTTGGAATGACAAAAGTATCCCTTGAATTTTCATAATGTTGAAGGCTAAGCTTGTCAGGCTGCGTGCTCATCTGGGCATCGTTTCTCTCTGACTTCATTGAACCAGGACTACTTCTAAATGCTCCCTTTGATCAATTGCAAAAATTTCAGAGACTTCCTATTGTTACTGGGGGAGAGGGAACACCGCTAATTTGTCAAAATACTAGGACATAAAAATGGCAAAAATAGGGGAGCAGCACTAATTTAGATACCATTGCATTTGCCTGTGAAGCAGCTGGGCAATAGCACTTGCATACCAATATCTTTATCTCATCTCTGTCTATCACTCTGGAAAAGTTATCATGTGAGCACACTGAAAGATCTGTCACCAGATAAATAATAATACAGGGCTTGTATGCAACCTCTGCAGAACTGGAGGAGAATGAAGATCCAAAGTGAGGAGGAAAAAGGATGGGCCACACGCAGCAACCCAGATACGAGGGAGCTGAGGGTACCCTGCTACAGCAATAGTGTAGGTGTGCACGGAAACCCTGATAGTGACATCTTAGAGGACCCCTTTACTCAGGGAAAGGAGGTAGATGGGACATTAAGTTGCTCTTGTAGGAGAGAATGAGGGATTTCTGAAGAGGAAAATGCTGGAATCACAGCAATGCATACCCAGCCTGCCTGGGGGCACACGTGTGCCCGAGGCATTGGAGGGGGAGCTGAGAGGTTTGTAAAGGTGGCATATGAGGCCTTTGTGCAGAGGAGTGGTGTGGGTTATGGAGCAAATCCCTGTATGAGAGCGTAAAATCTTCAAAGGAATGGCTATGGATCGTGAACTGCCCTCAAGAAATGAGAAATAGCGGGCAGGCCAGCCATCTCCCACTGAGCAGCTATGCTGAGAGAGCTGCTAAGAGTGAGGGGGGCAAGGTAGCAAATGGGAAAGGTTGTTTCAAACCATGTGGGCTGGTTCTGGCCGATGTATGACTTGCTGAAAACCAGAGAAACTGGTTGGTAACTTGGGCAGGCTAGAGTGGAGCCCTGGGCTGGACAGAGCTCCGAGCAGAGCCAGACAAGCAGCTGACTGTGAACTTGGTCCCTGCAGAGCAGCTGAAACTGGCTGCTCCTCGCGATGCTGGTGCCAAAGTGGGGCATCTCAGGGGCTATTGGGCAGTCCCTGAGCGTGAGAGTACTGTGCAGGGGCAGGTAGTCTCTGGAAGTTATGTATGACACATTTCTAGTTCTTTTTACCTCTTTTTGCTTCTGCACTTGCATGACAATGTTAAAAGATGAGAGAGATCCTCAGAGGAAAGAATAGTGAAATGATACTGGACTCAGTCTGAGGATTTGTAAAAATGGGAGGACAAGAGCCCATGATTGTATTTGAGGCAGGTATTTGATTGTATTTGAGCACACTGGATTCACAGGACTCAGCTTTAAGTACCACTAACTCAAAATTGAGTGAAAAATGTGTCTTAATACAAGTTTCAAGTACTGTTCTGAATTTGTTAGCATTTTCTCCTCTTCTTAGTGCTGAGTGTTCAAGGCCACAAGGCAATAACTTAACAACGCTGCTAGTATTTCCAAGTTCTGTTTCTTTAAGAAGTTCATAAAACTTGTCACAATACCCCAGTAAAGCTCTTTCTGCAGCGCTATCTAATCCAAAGTGGTTTGTATCAGATTTATGTTCTGGCAGCTCTGTGATAAACTTGGACTCTACCACATTACAAACACAAAAGATTACTTAAAGTTGTTGTTATTGAATTTGAAGGACTCTTTTGTTTCATGGAGTCCTGCACACACACCCCCCCAGCCTGTACCAGGGTTGTGGTCTCCATTGGCTCTGCACCTCATACACTTACAAACTTACGCAGCCTGGAAGGAAGACATTTCCACCAGTGACAATTTAATATTTTGGTAGATTTAACCTGTTCTTTGTGTTAAAATTGCAGATATAAAAAACCAAAACAAAACCAATCCTAAACCGTGGAAGTTTATAAAGCATTGGAGAATTCAGTGAGGTCTGGTATTTTGACCAAAGGGTCTTTCAGTTGTAAACGCTAGGTTTCTCCTCTTTCACATAAGTCCCCTTAAACCTGATGTCTCACTTCATAAGGCTCCCCTGAAACCCTGGATCAACCTTGTGAAGTTCCTAGAAAAAGACAATTATGCAGAAAATTGTCAGGCTCTTGAGTACCCTGGTGTGAGCCCTTGCAAACTTGAGCCTGAAAACATAAAAGACTGAAACTATGGTGTCAGTCACACCCTCAACACAGATTATAGGTGTAACCAGAGGAGGAATTCATCACAAAATCTCTCTGATCTGAAATCAAGCAGAACTCAGGAAACAGCTGCCAAATACCCAAGATCTCTCATCTTCGGGCCAGTTCTTGTGTTAGTTGGGGCTCTAAAGATTATTATATCCCCAAATTTATGGAAAGAGTGAAGATTGCTGACATCCATTGTAGAAGTTGAAATGTTTTATTTGATTTTTTGTTAAAATGAATCTACACTTGGCTGAAGTACCTTTTTTTGACTTTTTTTTACTCTGGGAGAAAGAGACATTTACTATCTCCACACTTCCAAGTGAGAAGTTTGCCTTATAACATTAGGTGTACCCTCGGGGTTGCAACTAACAGTGACTATCATCATTAGCAGTACAATAGTCTGTACTGTCTGACTGCCCCTGGAGCAAAAGATCAGTTTAATCATTAATGAATTCATCTTTAAATTACTTGTCTTGAAAAGGTTATATATGACTTGTGTGGGACCATTCAGCCTGGTCTCTAGGTTGTCTCTGTACTCATGGCCATCACCATCTATTTTGCGTGTGCGTTGTCTGGTTCTGCAGACATTTGTAAAGCAATCACTGAGTTTTTGATGTTTTCTAATGTTATATCCCAAACATGTGAGACTCTAGCTAAGTGGGATTCTGGTGGAGGGTCACTTTGCATTGCTCCAAGGGCTGTCAGATGTCCAGGCGTGCAAAAGCAGCAGCTGAACAGGGACAGACAGAGGACACAGTGAACTTCTTGCCTGGCTTCTTGTTTCCAGCTCCATGCTCTGTGCTGTTGTGTTCTGCTGTGAGAATCCTTCAATTCTTCTTCCCTTTGGGTCTTTAATGCTACCAGATGGAAATCCAGCTCAACTTTCAAAAACTCTGAATAATTTATTAAGAACAAAATTGTTGGGTCTGAGAGCTGGTTCCTTCTCTCCCTTTCTCCTTTTCTCTCTGCAAACTGCCTTTCAGAGGCAAAGTTTCTAATTACAGGTCAGGGAGGCAGGTTTAATCACACAGCAGAGCCCTTGATGCAGCATTAGAGAGTGTTATTTATACACCTGAATTAATAGGGATGCAGCATTTCAGTTGAGAAGAATAAGGTGGTTTTCAGTTTCACTCTTTTCATGTGAAACAAACCACATCAGATTCACTGGGCTTTTTTGACCTAAATTATTGGGATTTTGAGTAACTAACAAGTAACTGCTGTGCAGAGCTAGAGCAAAAAGAAGCAAGAATAGACAGAAAACTGCACACGTAGCAGGGGAACAACAGAAGCAGGATGTATCGGAAAAAGCCAGGAGGAGACAGAAAGAGGAAGCCATTGGGAAAACCGAACAGGGTAAAAACACAAATATACAGCTGTCTATCCCAAAGAAGGCTTTTGAAGAGTTGTAGCATCCACAGAAACAGAAGAAACAGTGTGTTGGCATGCACCCAGACACCTCAAAATATTGTTGTTTTTTTAAGGCCAAGAATAGGAGAGGTGGAGATGAAACGTGAAGCGCGTGAGGAGTCCCTTGTACTCTGTGCTGCAGGGAATGGGATCCCTGCACCATCAGCACTTAGAGTCTCCATCAGCGTTTACTGGAGGTATCGTTTCTGTAGCACTGAAAGGAAGTGGGGAGTCCTGGACAGGATTGTTCCTGCAGTATTGTGAGCTCCAACGTACCTTATTTACAGCAATGCAGAGATGAATTTTCTCTGCAATTTTGGATATGAAGCTCACTATCCCTGTGGACTTTCATCCAGTTGTATCTCTGTCTCTAACCTGTGTCATTTGACTTCATGTTTGGTTTTTGCTTGGCTGCTTGGAAAATATGTGAAAATTTCTAGAGGCTTTCTGGGCTTTTTTCAGGGTTAAAAAATGGGAGACCTGTGCCTATGTGTCTGATTCTCTAAGCTATGGAATACACTGAGTTGACTGAGATCTTGATGCCCAGAGTCATCATCGGTTTGTGTGTCTTCCACAAGATAGATGTGTTGAGCCACGTGGTGGTAAAGGGCACTAGGCTACTCCTTCTAGCAGCAGTACCTTGGGTTCATAGATAAGACACCTCTCCCACAGTGTGCCCAGGCAAAGCTATGAAACTCACCATGACCTGCCAAGTCAACATATCTGCCATGTGAAAATCCCAAAGTGACAGAGAGAGAGGGATGCTATGCTTCAAAATAGCTAAAATGCAGGTTCTGTGGGTATGGAGCAAAGCAGAGCAGCCAGAATACGGGGTCTTATGGTCCATATGTGAGACTTGGCATGGCCTTGAGCTCCTAGAAGCTGTATTTTGCCATGAGTGGTAGGATTCTAGAAGCTGTACTCAGCAGTCTCTAAGCTAAGCGACAGATGAATGCAATGCAGTCAGTACCTATATGATACATTACTTAAGGAAAAAAAGGTTATCTACTTTTGTAAATTTACTTTCAATCCCAAGATAATTTTTTTTTTGTTTAGATTACCTATATACTGTGAACCTTGTTCTCAGGTATGTCTGCAAATCATTACCACAGTGCTGGAGCAGTATGTGCAGGGAATAGAAACCGATTCACCAGGTACAGAGCATCACAGGGCTGCAGCTGTTGGATCTATCAGGCTGGGTCTCCAGCAGCGTGTCAGGATCCAAAACTGGGTTGCAAGCTGGATGGAAGATCAGTTGCAGAAAAGAGGTCACAAGCTTGAAAGAGCAAGTGAAAGAGAAGTCTTCAAAATTGGAAAGTCATGGACCACTTGGTAGATAAGGAACTGGCTGCATGGCCGCACTCAAAGGGTTGTTGTCAACAGCTCAATGTCCAAGTGGCGGCCAGTAATGAGTGGTGTTCCTCAGGGGTTGGTACTGGGACCAGTACTATTTAACATCTTTGTTGGTGACATGGACAGTGGGATAG
>JAOQGH010000005.1:20971344-20991824 GCA_025769975.1 Gallinago jamesoni | reverse complement strand
ATTCTATGATTCAGCAGAGAAAGATGGAAAATACTGCTCCCCAGGACGCAGCCCAGCTGTGCTTCCCGGGCTTTGCATTGCCAACAGCAGGTTTTCTATGAGGCTGCAAGGGAGGAGGTTGCGGGGCCTGTGCGCGCTCTCCCTGTGACATCCCTGTTATTACTGTCACATGCAGATGGCTGACAAACCGCCGTGACAGAGGCAACTGAGGGTTTGGTGTTGTGCTGCACTAGACAACTTGACGGGTGTGTGATAGTCAGGCTGCCCTTCCCGTAGGAGGAGATTTAGGAGCTGTTGCTTTTTGGTATGTATGTGGCTTTCTCCTCCAAAAATAGCTGTCTGTTGAAGTGGGAGGATTTCAGAGATGGGAGAGGATTAACAGTGATGACATGGATGGTCATATTTCAGGGCAAACACCTGTAAATCAGTCTAAGCCTGTAAGTAGCAACCTATTAAACCGAGTTCACCTCAGCAGCACTCACCCTCTGTGTGTTCAGGAAGGCTGGAGGCAGCTTCCCAGCCCTTGGAGTATGGCCGGTGCTGGAAGCTCAGCCTTTTCCCATCTTCTGCACCAGGGCAAATGGAGCAACTATGGATATTTACAGCTGACAAGACAAAACATATTAAAGAGGTGATGACATTTTATTAATACATCTTCCGCATTTCTACTTCTATCTTTTCCTGTTTCTGACCCTTCTTGGAGATCTGAAATGCTTTCCCTTCCTGGCTTTTTTTTTTCTGGTTGATTTTTTTTTTGGTTGTTTTTACGGGTGTTTTAGCAGAGAAATTCTTTTTAACACAGCGGATGAGATGAAGTCTTCCAGTGCTGCCCCTTCCGTTCAGCAGAAGAGCTGCTAGCAGGGATGTGTTGCCTGCTTTTCTGGAGGTGAAGCACACAGCTGTTCTAGCATCCTCTGCCCTTTCCAACCTGCAGGCATGCAGTCAGAAATCAGGATATTAACTCGAATCCTCTGTTATTGCCACTGGCTTCTCTTTCAAAAAGGGCTCTGCCACGTGGAATTTCTGAATTAACTGCTGTAAACTCCTGTTTAATGAACTTTGCATAACAAAGTGGAAAACATTTTCTATAGATACACGGTTTAACTACAAACTATCAATGATTGTTAGGTTACTTTGTGAACAAACACTCTATACCTGTGATCCAGTGGGTAAAATGTGACAGAGTCATGGAGCATAATCCAGTTCTCCCATCAACTTCCAGAGTGATTTCTGACATTGCAGTATTTTTGTACCTGGGTTCCATTAATCCATTATCCTGGCTTTCCAGAAAAATGCCATCAACCTCACCACTTTTTCACCATGAGAGAAAAACAGGAATCAAATCTTGTGTAAGGATGCTCTTGTAAATATGTATCCTGTGTTTTCACTAATAAGCTTTCAGAGTTCCTTCTGGCTTTGGAGTTTGGGAATTACTAGGAACAATCAGTGTGTCTCTGAGATGATGCATTCATCACTTCTGAATTATGCTGATAATCACTTTCCTTGTGTGATTGTTCCTCACCCTAGTTTCATTCCAGGAACTACGGGTGTTAATTTCTTAAGAAACTTTTGTTAATTGCAATGTAAGCAGTTTTGGGGCAGGAGAAGAATCGGCTGTATCAGAAAGAGGACCCTGTTCTACATGTACAGAACAATCAAGATCTGTCTGTGGCAAAAGCCTGTTCCCAAATTTTCTGGAGTGCTTTTGGGAAACACTGCACCTCTGTGGGAAGCACAGTTGGCCTGGGCGAGTTGCTGGCTTACAGCTGCCGACAAAAAACGCAGTCTGTACCATCGCCTGAGTAAAGAACACTTCGTTTTCTAGTTGGCATGAAGAGTTGCCAGTGTCATTGAAATTTTGTAGCTCTGAATAGTTGCTGTAAATTTCATCTGGGCAATATCCCCAATTGTGTTAGATATAATTACATTCAAAGTTCTTTTTAATCATTTATTTGGAACATGTCCCAAGATTCAGCAGTTTTGGATTGGGACAGAAATTGAATTATTTATTATCAATTAGAGGTTGTCAGAGCCTTTGACACCACGTCGAGCTGGCATTGTTTGGTATCTGTATTAATGATCGTATAGATAAAAGCATGAAATTATTGGTTAGGAAGCTTTTATTCTAGGCTGAGAAGGCTGGTTTGCATACTTGGCTGGATGCTTCCCTACACTCACTCTCATTATGGCTCTGTTTAATCAAGTCAACATTGCCTGTGGAATCGCTTGCCCATAAATTGATGAATTGACTGTAAGAATAATTCCCCCTAGATGGAACCCAGTTGTGACTTCCCTTGCCATCCCAGCCCAGCACATTTAGACTCTTCTGCTTTGGCTGTGGTCTGCTATAGACCCTGGAACAATCTTTGTCACATCTGTTCTTTTCTTACCAGAGCAATTTATTGGTGGCTATTGGTGCTATGGTAATGCTGGATGCTGAGCTTTTGTTCCCCCAGGTGAGGGGATGGAGATGATAACCTCACAGGTGTTCTTGAGTTCTCTTCACAGCTCTCCTCTCTCATCAGCGTGGGTCTTAAAAATAATTTTTCTTATTGTGTTTTGGCACTTTGCAAGAAACGTCGTCTTAAGAGGAAGATGATGTAACAGAAGACTGCAGAGGGTAATCCCAGATACATTGCTGCAGAACTGTCAGGAAATGAGAGGAAAGAACATGAGGAAGATGCCACTTGCCTCCTTGAGTGGCAAAGGAATGGCTGAGGAGAAAGGATGCTCATCTGACGTTACCTCATCCCCGCGCTTTCTGGATTTGGCTGTTGCCAGGGTTAGTATAGCCTCAGTGGGAGAAAGAGGGGAAAAAAACCCTCTGATGATATACTTGCACAATTTTTTTTGTAGCCCTCCCTCCGAGCTACTGGAAGGAATGTGCAATAGCTCAGTACAGAGACTGATCCAGCACGTTACAAGATGTGATTTGAACAAGGTTGTAAGAAGTTACACACTAGATCCAGGGAGAGAGCAGGAACTTCTCATGTGATAGATATAATAATTCATGTTATAACCCCCTCACCATTTCTACTCCTCACTGGAGTTAGTTTCCCTCATATCAATCTTCTGTGAATTCCAGAATTGTTTCTTGACGTTTATGTAAATTTCTTAGTGGGATTACTGATCTGTTAGGGGGTTTCTTCTGATTTTTTTCTGCTCCACACACAGTTATCAAAAGCAGGGCTGTCCAGCTGTCACAAAGAAATTATCATACACCATTTTTCCAATTATTTCATTACAGCAAAGGAAGCTGGAACTAGAGAAAGACATAAGTTCTCATTTTACTGGCAAATGTTGAGATTTCAAAACCTTTTCCGTTCCAGAATGAATCACTTTTTAAAGCAAACTTTCTTACAAAATGAAACTCTGAAAACATTGTTTTGTTTCGATTAGAGCAGTTCCTCTGATTTCAGTGTCTTTAAACTGAAAAAAGGTATTTTATATAGGTTTATGTAACTTTTTATATAATTGTATATTTTTTCTTGTTTTGAAAACATTTTCCTGACAATGTCCAATACACTGAAAATGCCAAAATAGGCCTTTTTGACATTATTGAAATACCTCATTTATTTTTTGGAACACAAAAATCCCCATGTTTTTCAAAATAGTTGGGTTTCAACAAACATATTTTTCCTTTAGCATGCCTATGCAGACACTCATTATCTAGACAAATATTTTAATACTACGTAACTCCCATTCTTTTCAAATTGGTGCCTGTATGGTAAGAAGTAACTCTTCCAGTGAGCTCATTTGGGAAAGCCGAGGCTGCATGTATCCAGCCTCTCAGGCTCAGGACTGACTTCCACAAAGGAAAGTATGCAACTGGAATTCCTGGAACAGACCTCTCTTGAAGTATGTGCTTTGTATCAAAGACGGTATTTCTCAAGGAAAAAAAAACACCAAAAAACAAAACACCAAAAGAAAACCCAAGCCAACTAAAGCCCAGCCTGTAACAACAAATCAACAAAAATAAACCCACTTTTGTTATAAATCAGCTTTTGTCTTGACTTGCAGAAGGTGCAATGGCCCCTTTATCTGCTCAAATCCTTCTACTTAGGGGAAAAAAACGTGGAAATGGAGAATGCGGCATGTCGAGCTGGTACAAATGCGCCTCAAACCCCGTGAGCAACTTTTCTTTCTCAGTCTGGCAGTGATGTTTCTGATTCCCAACCTCCCTCCTTGGAAGTTGCCGAGCGGCAGCAACTCTCAACCGAGGCAGACTTGGGAAATGACTAATTAAACAGTGATTGCAGGATTGCTTCCTGACCTGGGTATCAGACCACAAGGGTGAAGCTTCATAAAGATAGAGTGAATGCAGGAAGCAGTCCTGCATATTTCCACAATAGGGGCATTATGGAGACATGCCCTGGAGGCTGCTTGAGACCTCACTGAATGGATCCTGATACCATCGGGGAATGGAGTACCTGCTAGTTCAAAGCGAGCCTGAATGCAGGTTTTAATCCCTTCTGACAATTGTTGAGAGGAAATGGCCTTTCCTCTGACCTTATCGTTGTAAACAACAACTAGTCATCAGGTTTGTCCTGCTAAGGGAATAGTCAAGGTCTATGCAAGGATTTTACTTCAATTTTTTTTTTTTACCTTCTCTGATTACAATGGTTTAATTCTCTAGACCTGAAATGCATTCTCACCCCTTAATATACTGGCTTGGGGTACATTCTTTGTTAATTATTGAGTCCATACAGCTTGGCCTGGTTCAAATTAGCTTCTGGGAGCTGTGGGCAGACATCCACGGCCAGTTTCGGCGCTCGGCCCCTGTGGTGGTTTCTGTGACGTGACGACTCTTGTGAGATGCCTTTTGGATACACCGGTATCCCCAGAACTGGGTGTGAGACAAGCTGACAAACTCTTCTAGCATGACAGAGAATCTCTAAGAGCTGTGATGGCCAACAGGCGGGATGGAGGACACGCTGCTGGGCACCATTAGTGTGGCAGTTTGAATATGGTGGAAGGATGCATACACTTCTGGAAGTGCAGCAGTGGGTGGATTTAACTCTCTGGATTCATATGGCTTTTAGTGCTCAGACAACGCAGATGACAGAGGAAATGAGACAGTAGCTTTTGCGGCTCCTGGAGCTAGAGCCAACTGTCTGTAACCAGCAGGACAGAGTGAGGATACAGAAGAGGGCTGACCTGCTGGAGTGGCAGAATTTCAGGATGATGAAATCCGCTTTCCCCCAGATCTTTGCAGGACTCCGCCACTGACAAGCCCCCAGCATTGGGGAGAGCATCGCTTTGGCCACCTGTGAGCATCCCCTTCCCAGTTGCTGCTCATCAGGTGCCTAATGGTGTAACATAGATCAGCTGTCACAGCCTTTCTGAAAGGGAATTTGTAGAACTATCAGGAGGGCACTTCTGTGCCTGGTCATAGACCTTGGCAGGGTATAGGAGGCTACTGCTGGCTTTGTATGAATGGCTTTTTAATTTAACTTTTTAATTCCAGTGGAGGTTATGGGTAGCACTCAAATGTTCCCTCTGGTTCCCCCACACTAAGTCAGATAATAAGCCATAAGAGATTTCTCCTTCACACAGCCTGGCTGATAACTGCAAAATGAGGGGTGGGCTGCAGAAATCAGCGTGTCTGAGCTCTCTGGAAGTCACAGGTTTTTCACTGGAGCGAAGGAACATTTCTTCCCTAGCTAAAGACAATGAATTGTAATTTTTTTCTTGTTATCCTAGTTGATCCAGCTAACTTTTGCTTACCTAGCTTGTAACGACTCTTACTATGTGCTTTGATGAGAGAAACGTGGTGTATTTTCAGTAGGTTGAAGTTCACTATATATAGGTCCATATTTATAGTGGGAAACCTGGAAGGGTCTGCAAATGAGAAAAGGTTAAAAGGTACTTTCCCTGGTTTTGTAGGAATGTCTGTGCAGGCTGTGGCAGGCTAAGGGGAGACTGGTGGGCTTTTAATAGAAAGGATGGCTACTTTTCACAATTACGTTCTACCTGTGGTAAGTTTGGGCTGTGTTTCGTGTGAGCAAAGGGAAAAACCTGAACGCTGGGGGGAGCAGTCTCTGAACACCGTGTACATCCTCTGCCAAGTGGATGGTCAAGGTCAGGGGCTCCAGTGGCAGAGAACAGGGTTGGATCTGCCCTCTGCTTCGTCCCTGGCACCCACGTGTGCTGTGCCAGGGACAGACTGTACACAAGGGGAGGGGTCCTCTGATTTTTCACCAGGGATCCGTGGCTTTGGGTGGAAGAGGCTGTTATAAGAAGTATTTGCAGTCTGTCCTGTAACCACATGAAGTTGTTTTGCTTGATCCATAGCAAAATGAGTTGGGATCACTTTGCTTCTAGTTTTGTTCAGGGAAGGAAAAAAAAAAACCAAACCATATCCAAGGCTGTGGCCCACGTGTACCAGTGGGACTGAGACATGAGTAAGTGGGAAGGATCTCAAGAAGCTCTGACGTGATATGCCTGAAAGGATTTCCTCTCCTCCTGCCCTGGGGTTTGACCCTTGTGGCAAGGTCACGTAATTAGGCTGCTTGGAGATCTGGTCACTGGTTACGGTGTGTGCTCTCTACCTTGTAGGACCCTGGCAGGTCTCAGGGGGTGGTACCACCACCCCAGTTGCCTCGTGTGTGCTGTCTGCATCGGGGTCACGTTGTCAGGAGACTGAAAGGAAGGATATTAGAGGAAGCGTTCCCCTTTCAGTTGGGATTAATGCAGTAGTTCCTGAAAGAAACGCTCTCTTTCCAGCCACCCCACCCCTTCTTCCCTCTGAGATTTACTTGTTTATATATTTGCAGGTGGTAGCTCTTTGCCTTGGTGTATTACCTGTGGTAAGGAGAATCATAAAAAGCTCAAGCACTTACCGATTCAGTAGTGGGAGCCATTTAAACAGTGAGAAAACCCTGCTTCTCCCTTGGTTATGAAATATCTATCACGTTTTCTCTTCCCACCCCGAGGTTCCCTTTAAGACTTTTTGAATTATTTCCTCCACTTTACAGAGCTGTAACAAAGGATGGGTGGCTGGATCACTGTGCCAGCTTTACCTGAGTCAAAGGGGCCACAGAGAGGCTGAAAGGGTGCCTGTCAGCAGGTTACTAATTGCATGTGTCCATCAGCAGGTTGTCCTTCTACCGAAGAATGTTATCTTGAGATGAATCCATAGGCAGCACAGAAGGGGCTTGTTGAGAGAGGCAGACCGGGGAGCTATACAGTGCTGCTACTTATCAAGACAGTGTCTTCACAGCAGGTGCAAGAGTGAAAGAAGAGCACTAGCTATGTCAGAACTGCTTTGCCTTGCAGTGATTGTGTTAAAAGGGAGTACACTTTGCTTTTTCTTCCTCATAAGGGACCACTTGGGTTACATTTTGCGCTCCTCTGCAACGTTTCAACATTTCTGGAAGTCTGCAGTAACTGGTTAATGTTCTGTGGTGCTTGTTTGTGGTGAGTGAATGCTGCTTTTCCTGCTTGTTTTGTCCCATGCATGTTATGCTGTCACACTTCAAATGCACTGTTTGTAAAGAAGAGCAACCTTTTTGTTTTGGAATGTACTGAATACCGTAGTGCACTATCCACTATCCTAGCAGGTTTTGTACCTGAGACTCTTCCCCCCCCCCCCCCCTTATATAGGAGCAGCATGCATTGCTGTTCTATGGAACCCGAGTTTTGGAAGAGTCTAAATAGTCTTGTACAGTTCAAATGTTCCCCATGTCCTCTCTTGGAGGCTTCTCACTGAAGCCAGGTAAAAGGGCAGTTACTTGAAAACACTCACATGTGGTTAGACTTTTTTCTGATCTACTGAGAAATAATCACAATCACTTCCAGATTGTTTCTTTGACTCCAAGAAAGTGTTGCCAGAGCTGACAAGGTCTCATTCTCGATGTGTTATATATTGTAATTAGGATGTATATTGCCATCAGCACCCTGAGACCCCAGGAGAACACGAGCTGAGGATTTTGCTTGTCTGCCCTTACTGAATGCATGTGAGAGTCTCATGAATATTTTTGAAGCAGGTCAAATACTTGCCATCGCAAATCTACAGAGGCCCTAATGAAAGCAATCCTTTGAGCGGGAGTGAAGGTGGATTTCTCCTTCCTTACAAGAAGGCTCAAGGAGTGCTGGAATAATTCTGAAGCAGTAGGTAGTGCCTGTGGAGTGAGTTTTCGCTCTGAAGTCAGGGAGGGGAGGTTTCTGATCTTCATTCAGGTGCAGACTGGCACTTAGCACATGTCTGGGGGCAGTGGAAGAGCCAGGTAGGACTGTGGGATGGCAGTGATATACTCAATATGGAAATAGGGACGCTTCCCAAAAGCAAGTTTACTGATTATATGGTAGCAAACAACTTGGTGTTAAGGAGACTTGGGGCAGGGTAGAATCTTATTCTTTAGTAATTTATTATTATTAATAATAATAATTACTATTATTTAGAGGTACTTAAATTGTTAAATGAATATGTCACAAACATCACTATCCAGAAAAACATCACTCGTGATGCTGTTGGGAAGTGGGAGAAACAACGTGACTGAGGCAGTGTGTCACCCCCTTGATGCCTCCAGAGTCAAGCAGAAGCAGCCCCCATGCTGTGGGAACTCAGTTTTCGTGTAAAATGGCTCGTGGGATCCTTTTTAACCTGACCAGGTAATGTGGGTGTGCCTGAACCCTCAAAGGAGAGGGCTGGGTGGAGATGCAGGGTGTGAAATGCTAGTCAGATGGGGTGACGTCAGCATCAGAGCTGGTAAGACTACATGTCCTTATCACTTCAGAGCCTGACTGCCAAGACGTCTGGTCCAATATTAGCCCCACTGCTTGACTGAGAAGCAGGACTATTGAGGAGCCAAGAGGTTTATCCCAGGGTTCAGCAGCAATCCTTGGAATGGGAACAGGTATTGGCAGAAGAACCTGCTGTCAACCTGGAGATCCTGACAGCCAGTGAAACTTTCACCTCTGAACATCTGGCCATGGGGACTGAGAAGCCTGTATTTAGCCGTTTGTGTCTTTGGCTGTTAGAAGTGGGCAGGAATGTTGCTGTGCTGCTGAGCCAGTGCTACATCCCTGATCAGGACCGAGTTCCGTTCTGTTTCCTTGAGCTCACGCTGCCATTCACGGAACTCATGTTGTTGGAGCTCCCTTGCACAGTTTGCTTGTGCCCTGAACCTAATTGTGAGCAAAAGGCTGATGAGATCCTAAATGTTGCCATCTACATAACTAGAGTTCTCTCTTCTTAGGGGACAGGAAGAATTACTAATTCTCTTCCTACACACATGATGCTGAGCTGGAGCCCCAGCCACTCGGCGATGGAGTTTGGTCACAAAAGGGAAGGCCTGCATTTTGGTGGAGGTGTGGAGGAGGCAGAGGTCCTGTCTCCTACTCCTCAGCAGCCAGGTTCTCCTGTTCTTCTGTTCTGTTCTTCTTCTGTTCTTACCTATTTACATACAGGTAAACTTTTTTTATTTTTAAAGAGACAGAATAGTGTCTGTTGCAGCCTCAGTGCAGGAAAACTTATCCCCAAACTTTCTCTCCTGTTGGTTTGCCTTGGAGCCGGGGAGGGCCTTTCCTATAAACTCCTGCACAGAGGAGGCCTGTCAGTGTGAACTCTTGCATAGTAATTAAGGAAACAACTTTGGGCTCCCACCACCGGTTACGCAACAGGGCTGGATTCAGCCGCTGTTTGTCACCGGGCAGCCCAGCACCAGCATCTGGTGCCTCTCTCCAGAAACCCCTCCTTTGCCTCCATCCCCCAGCTCCGGGGAGCCGCTTTGCGGAACGCAGGAGTTTCTGTCTCGCAGTCGGCTCCCAGGTAAATCCTGTCTGGGACCCACCGAGAGGGAAATCGTAGCCCCTCAGCAGAAACGGTCCAAGTTTCCAAGGCAACTCTCCTCTAACCCTATTTTGAATGCTGCCTGGTTCCCATAGAAAGTTGCCCGTTAGTCTCGGCGGCAGCTGCTGCGGGGAGCGTGCCACCTCCAGAGAAGTTGTCCTTTGCCGGGCTCTTTATTCCCGTAATGAGCAGCCGGGGGGGCGCGGGTGGCATGTGCTGCTCGGCACTGCTGGCCCCCCTGGCAGGGCACCGGCTCCAGCCTGGGAGCTTCTTCTGAGCGAGCGAGGGGGTGGTTGTGTCTTTCTACCTTCCCGGGGAGAAAGAGGTGCTTGGGGCCGCCGGGAGGAGCACGGAGCGGGAGGCTCCGGCGCAGATGGGGCTGCTCTTGGGTTTTTTTTTTTGGCAAGCGGGAGGGTGACAAGTGAAGAAAAAGGACACGGCATTTTATTTAATTAGAAAAACCAAACTCCCTAAAACTAGCCTCCGAAGGGCCTCCGTTGTCATCAGCTGCACAAAGAGCTGTGACAAATGAAAGGAACTGAGCAGAGAAAAGGCTGCTTTCTCTTTGTGTCTCTTTCCCAGCTTCTGTTTGCTTTGCTGTCTCCCTTGCTCCCATTGATCAGGCATGTGGAAACATTCCTCCTCCTGCGCTCCCATTGTGGCCGCCCGGTTGCCAGGCTGCCGTTGGCTTGAATAACTTCACTAAGCCAGGCCTCTCCAAAACCATGCCATCCGGCGCGCTGGATGCGGGGCCAGACGCTGCCCTCCCATCCTCCTCCTCTCCCTCCCCCTCCCCGGCAGCGCAGGGGCGCAGTGAAAAAATGCACCAAAGAACAAGGGAGGTAACAGGGAGCCCCAGCTGGCCCAGCGCGGGGGAGAGGCGTGAGCCGGCCCTAAGAAAATAAGGGCAGCAAGGAGGGGACAATGGCCAGCCTGGGTCGCTGCCTGAAAGAGAAGGTGGGTGGTGGAGGTGGCGAGGGCTGCTAGCCCAAAGTTTCTGAGCAGAGAGGGGACAAAAAGGCATGTTTCCAGGGGACACGAGCTAGTAAAGCTCAGTGAGGTAAACCCCAGCCTTGTTTCCCTGGAGGGGAGAGGCGGCGAGGACAAAACGGGAGGCAGCAGGCAGCCGGCTGTGACTGGGAGCGATTGGTGGCCAGCTCTTGCTGGCTGTGCCACAAACGTGTCCCTTCAGCAAACAGGGCACCTTGGGCCAAGCTCACCACTGCCACTGGCTTGCGTAGCGCCTCTTGTTTTGGTGGCATTGCATCAGCTGGAGGTGACACCGGTGCCTGGTGCAGGTGACAGCTCTGGTGCAGAGCGTGGCCGCGCTCCTGCGGGGCTGTACCCCCCAGGACTTGTCCCTGGGATTAATTTGGGGTAGCTCTGGTGCTGAAGACACTGGACTTGAGCATGAGCTGGCTGCCTGTGGATCTGGGGGGGCTTGTGCTGTCGCTGCAGAGGGGCTGACCCCCACCCAAACCCGCCCGCAGCTCCCCTGCCTACAGCCATTATTATGCCGGATACGAATCTGGCCTATTGTTCTTCATGCTATTTTTCATCGGTGAAAGAGCAGTAAGCAATCTGTGCTTTCAGACGTGCTTATTGACTCAGCACGGCCGGGGCTGGATCCTTGGCTGGTGTAAAGCAGCCCTGGCCCACCAGCTCGCAGTGTCACCTGTGACCCCTGCTGAGGCTTGGCCCAGGGGAGCTGTGTGACCACAGGCTGTGGCTGGGGCCGGGCAGAGGATCCCCTCCCGGTGATGGGTGGCCCCAGGTCTGTCCTGCATCCCGGGAGGTGGAGAGAGATGTCCCGGGGCAGCTGGAGCCTGGGTTTGCTCTGCAGAGGGGTCCTGGGTTTGTACTGGTTTGAAGGGCAGGGACTGCTGAGCTCAGGTGATTAACATAACAATCCTGGGGCTCTGCCTTCATCCTGCGGCTAAAGCCCGGTTTGCTCAATCCAATTTCCAGCCTCTGCCCTTTCTTTAGCAGGCTAATTACACCGGCAGGACAGTGGAAATGACCTTCTTAAAGCCACAGTGCCCCTCGTCTACTTACCTGTCAAAACAGGGGAGGCAGAGCGCTGATGCCATTCAGAGATATAACATGTTTAGGCACAAAGGTACCGAAGCAGCGGAGCGCTCCCCTGAAGTTCACAGCCCCAACTTGTTGTGTTTATCAGCAGCGATGTGCATTTTTAAAGATCTTCCCAAGCAGGGCCCGCTGGCCAGTGGGGCCACGGAGGTGTGGGTTTGTGCGAATTTAAGTGTGCAATATGACACCAATGAATGTGCAAAGTATTACCATCTCGCACAGAAACCTGTGAGGGCACTGGGCTGGAAAGCTTCTGCAGCGCTGGCTTCTCTCATTAGTCATCCTAGCCTCATTCTGTCTCTGTAACACCTAGTGCCCAGCTCGACTGCAGCTCCGTCCTCCTCCTGCACAAACTCCAACGTGGCCTTTGGGCCCAGAGAAGCTGTGAGTGCTCTGATGTCTGGTCCTGCAGGTCCTGGTCCCCTGGTGTGGGCTGGGGCAGGAGCCTTCACGTCTGGGGGTGTGCAGCCTCAGGTGAAGGAGCATTGGAGGTGGCAACCTGTCTCGCTGCCAGGCGAGTCACAGGAAGCCCTCGGGCTATGCACAGGATGCTGATGTGGCCATTGACAGAGCAAAGGATGGGTGTTCCTTGCAAGGATTTGTCCACTGGAGCGGAAATAGGTGATTTCCAAGGAGAGCTGAGCAGTGTTTCTGGACTAGCATTCCGTCCACCTTTGTGAAGACCTGTGCTGTAGGTGGTCTTCATATTATAACTCTTGAAACTGTGTCAGCAGCCGCATAAATCTGCCCCTTCACAGAGGATAACAAAGTAGAAGCTTGTGCCTGGCCAGCACCTGGGCACTGGACACATCCGTCGCGCTCCTGTTGAAATTGGTAGCGATACCTTGTTTGGGATGAATTGTGTTTAGGATTGCTTTGTCTCTGTTTGTGGTGGTAATGCTCACGGAGAAAGAGTCAATCTCCTGGTTATGGGAGGACCTGTGAGGTGAAGCCAATTGGTGGAGTAACTGTAGCTAAACTTCTGCTGGAGCTGAAAGGATGGTTTTGCCATCTCTTCAGCCCAGAGAAGAGAAGTAGCCCCTTCCAGTACCTGAAGGGGAGTTACAGGAAAGATGAAGAGGGACTCTTGGCTGTAGGCAGGGAGTGGAGTGATGGATAATGGTTTTAAACTGAACGAGGGGAGATTTAGATTAGATATTAGGAAGAAACTCTTTCCTCTGGCCCAGGTTGCCTGGAGAAGCTGTGGCTGCCCCGTCCCTGGAGGGGTTCAAGGCCAGGCTGGAGGGGGCTTTGAGCAACCTGATGTGGTGGGAGGTGTCCCTGCCCAGGGCAGGGGGGTTGGAACTCAATGATTTTTAAGGTGCCTTCCAATCTAAGTTATTCTATGATTCTGCTTGGAAAAGAGGAAATATGGTGAGCATCTGGAGGTTTAATGTAATGAAGCAGGCTGGGAATAAAATTAACTGGATAGCTGATACAGATGTGTCAGTCACACTTTGCCCCAAAGCCACTGCTGATTGCTGAGATACCTGTTCCATCAGGCATTGAGAAGAGGTAGGAAAACAATTTTCAATTCATGGCAGTCTTAAAGAGACCTGCTGCACACAGCAAATTTGATGCTGTGATAACTGACACTGTTTGTGACAGACAAATCTGTGGCTTGTGTAGTGAAGCAGTTCAGAAGTGCCTGCTGTCGCATACCAAAAGGCTGTGGAAATGGTACTTGCTAGGAAAAACGTTGCAAGAGGATCCCAACTGCCAAAGGCGCCTACAGAAAGCCATAGGAGAGCAGCAAGATTTTTGAGCATAACAGGAGGGGTGGTGGTTTTAATTTTTTTTTTTTTTTTCCAAAGGCACAAATGGCATTTGGTCCTATCCTATTGGAGCTACAAAATAGGGAACTGTTGAGAAACAAAGTGGTATGAGGAAAACCAATACTCCTGCACTGAAGTATAAAGATAAACTGAACGTGTCTGAAAGAGAAGGAAACAATTACAGGAAAGGCTGTTACTAGAAAACTGCTGGGAGGAGGGCAAATGCATCCAGGGCAGCAAGTCCAGGATAAATACAGGGAACAATCTTGGAGGCATGACCTTGTCCATCCTTACCGCAACAGCTTTTTCCTACATTTTGTTACTGGGAAGGTAGTCCCAGGAGTTGCTGTGTCTCCAGCACTGGAAGCAGGGCTGTAGGAAGCAGTACAATTGCTTAGTCCTCTACGGAGCGATGCGGCTTCCCGGCGAGGCAGGGGTCACGTTTAGACCTATGTGCAACAAGGTGGACTTGCAAATGTTACCATTGATGATGAAGAGCAGCTGGTTGCTTCAAGAGAGTCAGATTTAATCCACAGGCACACTTCCAAATGATTTAAACCTCATAGGACAGAAGATGAAATGAATCTGTCTGTAACGTGTATGCTACCTGTAACACAGGCGCACTACGAGAAGAGGCAAACTGAAGCACACTAGAAATATTGCCTGGGGGGGGGAGGGGGGCGACAAAAAAGTATCTCTACTATAATTTGTGGGGCTTTTTCTTTGTGTTTTCCTGCATGAGCCTTCCAGGAGAGTCTCCCTTGTTGGAGGAAAGCCCTGCTGCTCGTCTAGGGCAGGGCTCTCCTGGGTTGTCACTGGTCAAGCGGTGACAATAGGCAGCTTGGCAGAGTCACAGTGTAGATTTTGCAGCATTAAAAATCAAGGCAAGTAGTGTTAGCTCTTCTCCGTGTGTGGTTAAACGCTTTCTGTGTAGCCAGTGCCAGGCACTGTCGCAGCCCACTGCTCACGAATGCCTCTGCCAGGTGGAGACCACGTCTGCTTTCAGTTGGAGTTAAGGACCAAATGAGACTTCAGTCTCGGTGTCACTTCTAAATGATACTTAGGCTCGTATTTCAGGGAGGGGGGGGTGGAAAACTGGATCCTATGACACTTTCAATGGGTGAATTCACCGATCTCTTTTTTTATATATATTTTTTTTTTCCTGTGCCCTGAAAAAAGTGAACAAGCCACGTGTGAGAGTTACCCTGTAGCACAGCCGTGTCAGCGGAGGATCTTGTTTCCTTCAGATTTCACATCACGGTAAGGGACTCGCCTTCTCCCTAAGAGACTGACCGATCCACATGGGAATGCTGTTTTCAGCATCCCACACTGTCCTTGAACAGAAGTCAGAGCCCTCCTGTTTGAGTCCGTATAGTAATTGGCTGCAGCACCCCTGTTTTGGGTGAGATTAGTGCCGTGGTGTCGGCACATGGAGATGTGCAGTCTGATTGTGTAATGAAGAATTAGAGTAAAACAGTAGGCAGTGCTTCCTGCAAAGAATGTCTGCTGTGTATAGCTTTATACAGGATAAACTGTCTGGCTTAATTATAGAAGCAGTGTTCTTCTGTTGGGAACTCTAAAGAAAATGCATTTGAGTTGGTGTTTGCTGGCAGTGTGTTTGGTGTGTCATTCACTTACCTATCTACATTCCAAATGCAGTAGGTAAAACAACATTAATACATTCTCCTGTGATGTACTGGACTGATGGAAACCATTTGTGAGGTGTGTGTCCCCCATCACGGTGTAACAGAGACCTGTCAGGGTCTGGCTTGCAGGTACCCGGGGTCCTTTTGGTAAGTGGGGCAGCGTGCTGTACCTCCTGCAACGCCAACTGTGAAATCTGTTTACCTCCCCGTTACTCCCTTTCTCTTTCACTCACAAGGAACTTGATTCAGCTACGTCTGCAGCAGGCTCTTAGTAACAAAACTTCTGTATCTGGCAAAACGAGCAGCAGTGAGGTCCATCCAAGCAGATTTCTCTCGCTGCGGTTGTTCCCCAAGCCCACACACCCCATGCCCATCCCGGGATTTGCTTCCTTCTTTGTGGAGATCGACTCTGTTATTTCGGAGCACAGGCTCACAGAGCCAGGCTAGAGGATCTCCAGGAAAGTTTTAAGTGTTCAATAAAAGAAGGAATGCAGGGAGAAAAGAAAGCCCTGACTCGAATGGCATCATTCTCTCTCCCTCATCCTTTTGAGGTTCTCCTGCCTTCCCTGCCTGCGTGTGACCTCCCTCCTCTCCCAACCAGCCTCTTTCTTTTTTCAGTCTTCCTCCCCTCACCCTCCTCGTTCATTGATCTCCCTTTAGGCTTTATTAACGACTCTCCCTCCCACCCTTTCTCTCCCTCGGTTTTTCTGATTCTCTAACATAAGACAATTGAATGAGGCCAGACTCCTAAGCCGAAGCTGGGGGTGAGAGGGAAGAGGCGTTAAGATTTAATGATATTGCCTCTTTAAGGAATCCCTAATTCCTAACACCCATCTCCTCCCCCACCTGAGAACCAATTAAAACTCAATGAATTCAAGTGGAGGCTTTTGTGCATCACATGTGCTTGACTAACAAAGCTTTCTCCATGCTGGAATAAAAGCTTCTATTCAGCAGCCAGTTTGTTCTAATTCAAATCACTTCCACTCCAGCATCCTCTCCTTCCTTGCTGCTCCTGAGTTCCCAGGCTGGGCTGCCGCCCGCACAGCCCTGCCCAGAGCTCCACGCTCCACCTTGCAGAGCTCTACCTCGCTGGCCGTGGAGCAGGGGACAGGAGGTGACCTCCATATTATTAATTGGGCAGTCCATGGTCATTATGGCCCCGTCCCCAGGAGCCTGCTGGGCTGAGGAGTGAGCCCACATCATGTCCTGCTGCATGGGAGCTCCAGCCTTGGGAGCTGCCTCTGAAGGGGCTCTGCTGTGTCCTTGAGAAACAGCTCATCTACGCGAGTCCTCTGCTATAGACAGAAAATCACCTTGTCTAAGGGCAGAGCTCAGCCTTCGAGACCAGTGAAAACCCTCTCCTTTCCTCTTCACTGTAGGGGTCACACAGATGTGGTGACACCTGAAGTAGCAGGGGAGTCCGAAAGCACACAAAGTCCAAGTGAGTCTGAGTAGTTTGTACTTTCATCTGCCTCAGGGTATAAATTGTGCTGTCTGGGAACCTGAGGGTAGCTTCTGTCCTCTACTGTGCCTTGAAAATAATAAAAAAAAACATGGCTTGAATAAGGTCACCTGGGAGACAGAATATATTTCACACTATTCAACTTCCAAATTTAAAAACCTCACTTGAAAGCTTTGTGGTTGCAGACCTGGGGTTTGGGTGACTTGATGCAGGGAGGCAATTCTCTGTCCAGATGTTAGTCAGGTAACCTTCCGGGTGTAAAACAGGCTCTGCTGAGAGCTTCTGCCTGTCCTTTACTGATGGGTGTTGCCCGAGCGGTGAGCAGAGCTGTCTGCGTGACACTAACTGGGTTATCTTTTGCTCTCTTCCCTCAGCCTCCTATTTGCAGAGACACTTTTGGATTTTTTTTTCTTTTTTTTTTTTTTTCCCCCCTCTTGTGAGAAATCTCTGGTAGAAGCAGGTTGAGTGTGCTGCTCTGATGGCAATGAGGCTTTTACTCTCTCTAATCTCTCCCGGGAGCCAGCTCCAGCGCTGCGGGCCGGCTGCCAAGGAAGCTATCTGCTCTGCTCCAGAGCCTTGTTCTGCTACATGGCAGTCGCATCGCTCCCGAAACACGTGGCTTTTTCTCGGGGAGTCACGAAGGAGGTACCCAGCTCTTGGGTAGCTGGGACCTGTCCCGCAAAGAGCTCTGGCAATTAAGGTGAGCTCTCGGAAGCTGGTTTGATATTTGCAGAGACACCAGTGGTGAGGGGAGCGGTTTGGGGTTTACATGTAATTAGGGACCTGTGGTGCCTGACAATGGGGGTACTGCCTTTTGAACTCATCTGAAAGTCTGTAGGGCTGGTAATTCCTTCTACCACGCTGCCTTACAGCTGTCAAGTGTGGCAGAGACCAAGTGTTAACGCACATCAGGGTGTGTTGCAGCCTTCTAGGCAACTTTCATGAAAGAAAGATTTGGGCATCCCTTAGCAGTCCCCTTTCTCACTGCAGCTGTGGTCTCTCCTGTCTGATTGCGAATCTCAACTGTGGGCATCTAGAGCTGGGGGTGTTTCAGTGTTCCCAAAGAGCGTGTTTGGGTCTGTACTTGTTTGTCTGATTCATACATTCATAGATTTGGACGCAGAACCCTCCTTCACTGTGAAGTGACTTTTACAGTTTACTAAATTGGCACAAATTTTTCATCCAGCGTTTTTCCTGTAAGTGCAAACTGGCCTCTTGTTGCAGTGATGTGCAGAGCTGAAAAGTGTTTGTGCTCTGGGTGGGTTTTTCCTTAGCAAACCCAGTCCTGTGTCTACATAAATGCAAAAGAGCAGGGACTCTAAAAATATGCAAAATGCACTGGGCTCTCAGAACAACCCACAATTTGTAAAGAACGGTTCTTTAAGTGACAAGTTAATTTCAGGTAATGCCATGTGGTATCATGACAGTATAATCTCTGTCCAGGAATACTGTAAGGGGGAAGAAGATCAGATCAAAATCTGTTGGTTTGAAAAAGTACTTCATTCCCTGTGTGTTAGAAGGCTGATTATTTGGAGGAAGCTAAAAAGTATTTCCCTTCACAGCTTTTGGGTTATTTTCTGCAGTGTGTTCTCTCTGAAGATCTCATAGTATTTTTTTTTTTTTTTGAGGTAGGGAAGAAAAACCTCAGTTTTCAAGTAGAAAAATGGAATTTTCCTGGCCCAAATCACCCGGCCAATCTGTGAGGAGAGGTAGGAGCAGCACCGACAAACTCACGAGCTTTACTGAAGAGCTCAGTCCTCTTTCTCGAGCCTCCTGTGCGATGCAGCATCCGCGCTCTGAGCTCGCTGAGGCGGGGGCTGGCAGCGCCGCTGTGCCTGCTCGGGCTCTGGCACGGCCTCCTTGGGCCCGGGGTGGTTTTTTGGTAATAAACATGGGAGCAGAAGACCCGAGTTCAGGCGGTTGCGTGGCTCAGTGGGCAGAACAGCCCCTTCCTCCGCGCCGCAGCTGAGCTCGCCTTGTGTCGAACGCTAACCTTCGTCTCTGGGGCTCTGCACTTCGTTCCTGTTTCTCGTTAGTGAAATGAGTTTGATGGTCTCAGACTTGCTAGTAAATGGTTTCTACTTCAAAACAAAGTGCAGTTAGTTTGGCAGGAGAGTCCCAGGTCTGACCTAAAGCTAAATTAGAGCTGACCCTGAGACAGTGAGGCCCCTCCAGGTCAGGGACAAGGGCATTGTCAGGACACTGGGAGCTTGCACTGTAATTAGCAGCAAAGGTATCAAATACCTCCTTTTCCAGCATTCCTGTCCTTAAAGCAACACAAGCATAAAATCCCAAAATTTCTCCTAGTGCAACCTCACTAAAAAAAAACCCAACCCAACCCAAAAGGGAAGTAAGGCTGAACAAAACTTTCATTGATTTGCCTTTTCTCTGTTCTGCAGTAAATCCCTCCCCGTCTTACACTGTCTCCCACAATCCCTTGTTCCCCAGCATCTGGGAATGAATTTACCAGACGCTGCATTGCTTCCAAGGCTCCAGAATGACCAACGAACTCCAGCACATTGTGTCTGACTGGCAGGAGCGTGCAAGAGGAGCTTTCCTAATCCACACACGTGCTCAGCTCCAGAGCCGCTCTCCCAGCAAACGTCTCTTCTGTCCCCAGGTTTCTTCAAACACCAGAGAGGCTCTTTGAGATTCACTCTCCAAAATGTGATTTGTTTTAAATATACTTTATGTCGCAGGAACGTGTTAACTTTTGAGATAGGAAAATGCTTCTACTAGTTCTCTTGTTGTCTAGCAGAGTGCCAGTAAATGAAGGACAGGGTGCGATTTGTGGCTAAAAACTTAAAGAAGGTATAGATTATCTGAGTGTTATGCTTTTGACCCCGTCACCTATGTCACTACGTATCAAGAAACACAGATTTTGGGTGCACTCCTTGAGACGCCACATGCTTGTTTAGCAGAAAACTCTGTGCCCAGAGCTTCCCCAGGCCTTATTTGGAAAGAGGAAGGCTTGCTGCATCTCCAGCTTTTTCTCTCAAATGCTCCAAATGGATGGGAAGTTTTGGAAGACGCCTCACTGTTTCCACCCGTCACAGAATGGGCAGTTTCCAAACCCCAGGGGTGTCTGTGGAGCAGCAAACTCGGTGATCCCCAGAGGGGAAATGCTGGAGCAGGGCAGGACATACTAAACAGGGCTTCCAAAAACACCCGTATAATCAGATTACAAGTCCAGTGAGTCAGGATGTCGCAAGCCCGAGTATGATCCTGCTATTTCCAGTGTAACTCCACCAGGGTCCCCTCTCCTGGTGTCTTCAGAGCTGGACTGGTCATTCCTGCAAACAGGAGAGTAGAAGCTGCTCATTGATGGATCAGGAATGTGGCAGGTAGATGGAACTCAAATCTTAAAAACATTTAATTAGATTAAATTTTTTGTAGGAGCTTTAAGGGATTTTTTTTAACGTTAATGCTCCCCATTTTGACACATGTATCTGGCTGCAACTTGTAGATGTTACTCTTTCGTTCCTACTCTTAGGAAAGGGATGTTTCCAATACATATGGCACTCCGCTGTTGGGAGAGTGCCTGGAGCACTGTGTGCAGGTCTGGAGCCCTCAAGAGAAGAAGGACATGGACCTGATGGAGTGGGTCCAGAGGAGGGTCACTTAAATACTCAGGGGGTTGGAGCCCCTCTGCTCCGAGGACAGGCTGAGGGACCTGGGGTTGTTCAGCCTGGAGAAGAGGAGGCTCCGGGGAG
>JAOQGH010000005.1:20952927-20971244 GCA_025769975.1 Gallinago jamesoni | reverse complement strand
TTGGAGATTAGGAATAAGTTCTTTCCAATGAGGGTGGTGGAGCACTGGAACAGGTTGCCCAGGGAGGTGGTTGAGGCATTCTGGAGACATTCAAGGGGAGGCTCGATGAGGCCTTGGGCAACCTGGTGTAGTTGAAGGTCCCTTCCAGTCCAGATGATTCTATGATTCTATGAGGGAGGTTTCCTGCTGCTCCTCTGCATCCCCTGGCTTTTGACAGAGGGTCTCCACGCCGCTTGCCTCCCAGCTTTGTGCTGAAGAATGTCTTGGGCAGCTCTGTTGGAGGGAGGTGGTCCTGAGCTGCTGCGGCAGCTTGGCCACCAGCCAGCGGGGAACTCTGAGGAACGGAGTTTGTGAATCACGTCTGCTCCTGGTGGGAAAAGGGTCAGTGGCTCAGTTCAGCTCCTGGAACTGCAGGGGCATGAGGTGGGTGGGGAAGTTCTGTCTGGGACCAATAAAAATAAACAAAAAAAATACCCACCCAAAAAAACCCAACCAAACAAAAAAACACAACCAAAAAAAAAGAAAAAAGAAAATGGCATAAGGACCCTGATGCAGCAAAATCAGCCTTGAAGGAAATCCAGAGCAGGCAAAGGCGTGAAAAGATAAATGCTTAAAGGCTGTGAAAAGTGAGCAAAAGATACAAGGGCAAGAACGGACAAGTAGCAGCAGGAGTGAAGTATTTCCCACTAGGCTGCGAGCAGTGCGGGCTCGGAGCTTGTCTGCAGTTAGAGGTCAGCTCGCCAGGTCTGTGGGCAGGGGGGATCGCTGTGCCTGGGGACCAAAGAACAGCTTTTGAGCCTTTTCCAGGTCAAAACTCAACACATTTCAAAGTCGGTGTAGGTTGCTGCCACTGGAGTATTTAGTAACAGCCATCTCATTTTGCGCTCCCTCACCTGAAAGGATGGGGAGGCTGTAAGCCCCAGTGAAGATGCTGTGCCCTGGGGTGGGGGAAACCCTCCCTCTCTGGAGGACACCACCCCTGGCCCCAGAGCATCTGTTCTGGGTGCACTACTGTAGAAAACCAGTTCTTCTGAGTAGAACACCCGCTGGGTGAGTTTGCGCCTCGCCATGGACTGTTCTTCCACGGCAAACAGAAGGACCAGAGATGACTACAAGTGCACCTGGACCCTCCTCCCAGCCTCTCGTGCCTCCCCCGTTCAGTGGGGAGGAGGCCGAGGGGGCAGTTACATGTACAAAGCAGCTAAGCTGCTCCTGCAATCTGAGGATGGGAGCTTTGCCCGGGAAGACACCGGTGTCTGTCTTGATTAGGATGTGATGCCTGATGGAAGTCATGTGACAAGTACAAACAAAATACCTTGGCAAAACCTTGAGGAACCAGGACAGGCTGAGCTGCTTAAGGAGATTTACAGCGTGTATTTCTGTCCTGTACACTTGCCTTGCTCTGAACCTCTCCTGTCTCAGGAGCTCCAGCACACACCCTGCGTTTTAAAGATGCCCTTTTCTCTTCGTTCCTCCAAATAATCAGTAAACCTTGTCAATTTTGTGCTGTTAAGTTTAACAGTGTGGTCCCGGTTACTTTACACCACTGTAGTACCGGAACGCTATAAAGTTGTTTTCTGAGAAGAGCTGCTGGGATTTGTGGAGCAAAGGTCCCATCAGCTCAGATTAGAAAATAAGTCTTGAAGAAACGGGAGAGTTAAAAGCCGCTGTGAGCGTTATCGCAGAGGTAGGAAATCGATTATGTCCTGAAAGAGAGGGGATGAAGAAACGGCTTCTGCTTGCTCAGCTCCTGTTTGTGGGTTGAGCCAAAAGTTCTCTGTTCACTCCCGTAAGTGCCTCTTCCTTCTGGCGCGGCTCTGGGAGGGTGCCAGAACCCAGATTTTCTGCCTCCTTCCCCCCGAGCCCTGTTCTCCCCGTGCTCCCCCGTTCCCCTGGACTCGGCTCTCTGTAAGGCGGATTGTAGAGGTCCTTGACACGGTGCTGACTTCAGCCCCGGATGAATAATTCACACGCGCGTCAGCCCCGCGGAGGATGTGCAGACCAACGGACAGTGCAGCATCTCTGGGCGCTGCCTGAGGAGCTGGTCACTGGAGACCCAGCAAACCGGGCTGCGAGGCACCCAGCGTCTCTGCAGGGAGGCACTCAAAAAGCCATGTCTGGTGTGGTGTTGTGTTTGGGTGTTTTCTTTTTTCTTTTATCTTCCCCCCCCCCCCTCCCTTTTTTTGTTTGTTTTTGCTTCCCACTGGGACACAGGATTTTATTTTTAATACAGAACTTCGATACTTTTAAAAAATGTTAATATAGAAAGCCATTCTGTCTAAGATACCCGGCAGCCGTGGCACTGGCTGATGCTCTCAAACCTGCCCCAGACCTTCTTCTGTTACCCAGCACCATGTCAAGGACCTCTAAAATAGACCTGACTCAATCCCAAGCCTTTTCTCCAGTCCTGGTGCAGCCCAGCCCCGTGCTGTGCTGTTCCTTGCCCTCACACGTGCCCATGGACCACAGCCTTAAAATTTCTGTGTTATTCCTCTCTTGTCTAGCCTCCTTGTATAGTCTGTGTGTTGGAACACACTCAGAATCCCCCGTTCTGTTAGACAAGCCTTTCCTTTTGCCTCCTTTACTCCAAGCTCTTTCTGTCCTTTCACCTCACGTGATGAAGAAACTGAGGGCTGGAAGTGGTGCCAAGAGGTCACCTCTGCCACAGGCAAGGACAAAATAGAACCTGATCACCAAACTGATGTTTGCTTAATTTGTTCTTAAAAGTCTTCTTCGTGGATGGGGATTCCTTGGCCTTCCTGGCTGACTTCTCCCATCCCCAGCCATCCTTGTAGTTGCTAAGATTCTCCTAATATCTAACCTTTATCTCCTCCTGTGCCAACGGAGCCAATTGCCTTAACCCCAATGAGCACGAGGAACAGTTTAATCAATGTCTTTTTTAAAATACTCTAGCACATCTGGTGGATTTCTCTTGTGTCTGTCCTCATCTCTCTTCCCTGATGGTGGGGAAATGAGTCCCTCCGTGTTGTTGAGGGATATTAATTGTTTAGCGTACATAAGTAAGTTTTAATTAGAATAAATTACTTAGGATTATAATATGGTGTGATTTGTGCTGTTTGCTTAGCTTTGCTTAGCAGTGTAGCTAGATTTGCTGAAGCCGTTAGGCCATAAGGGAGTTATTTTTCTTACTGGTCTAACTGGTGCAGTGCTGTGTTTAGTCTTTTAGTATGGGAAGGCGTCTTGATATCACACTGATGTTTTGGGGATGTTTCTCCCAAGTCTGAGGCTCTTAGTTATCCATGTTTTGCCAGCAAGTGCAGGTGCACAAGGAATGTAAACCAGAAGATACGAATTCTCCAACTCTTGGCTGAAACTGCAAATCAACAAGATAAGAGCCTGCCTCCCTCAACACAGAAAAAGAATCCAATTAGATGTTAGAAGACCCCAGACCAAAAATCACCATTGGACTAAAAGACAGGTGGAGAGTGCAGGAGGGGAGGCTGTGTGGATCACAAGGGTATAATTTCCCAGGGGTTTCTTTGTTCAGGGACTCTCTCTCTTTGGAGGCACCCAGCCCAGGCTGTTCTTGCTATGGTACCTACCAATTAAATTAATTATTTTACGAAATCCGTCGCCTGGGACTCTGCAGCAGGAAACCTAGGGTCGAGCCTGAAGAAGGAGGAAGGGCGCCCAAGAGTAAGTGTGTGTGTGTGTGTGTGTGTTACACCATGAATTGCGTGGGGATGCTCGGGCAGCAGCTTCTCCTTTGACGTGCGTCACCCCATGGGAAGCTCTGAGCTTCCAGGCAAAGGAGGGGAAGAGCAGGAGGCAGCGCTCCCCTTCCAGGCTGGGGAAGAGCCTCCGAAGAGTGGATGCTCTGGGAAAGGTCTCCTTTACACGGGTTGCTGGAGTGAGGGCTGGGGAGAGGTCAGGTCGGAGCAAGGATGGAGCAGAAAGCGGTGACTGATGAAAGTCTGTGACAAATGGTATCGAGGAGGTTAGAGGGAAGGTGGAGCTCAGGGCACATTTGAGGAGAGAGGTCTCATTTTTCAACTCCGTTCTTGCTTTCTGTCACTTTATATGCAATCCGTGGAGTGTTGGGTGGAGGAGAAAAAAAGACAAATGGTGGGAAGTGAAGATGTTTTCAGCTCCTCTCTGGAGAGTGGGACCCTTGGCAGGTGGCTGCGGCGTGGTGGGACCTGCCCGGGGCCAGGCTGGTGCGGTGCTGGGCGCTGCCGGTGTGCGGAGCAGCTTGGGTGCTAGAACCGAGCAGACAGTGTTTCCTCCCACGTTTACTGGACTGCTTTATCATGGATCATGGAGACTAGACACCACGTAGTAGTTTCTACAGCTGGTAGGGAGGGAGGATAGCAGGAAGGGCTCTCTGATTTTTCCCTTAGCCATCATTTCCAGGACAGCGAGGGGAAGCCTCTGCAGTCTCCTACTGTCCTTCAGAGACCTCTCCTTTTTTGCTGTTTTATGCTGAATACCTATGCTACAAGTTCTCTTGATGTTTTATGTTCTATCTCATGCAGACCTCTTTCCCTTTCTTCTTCTCCCGAGGCTCCAGTCCCTCTTGCTGTTTTGTGGTAATTGGGGTGGTCTCCTCCTCTCTCCTCCCTCACTCTTTTCTTCCAGTTCTCTTTATTCGCTCTTCATACTGGCCTTTCTCCTGCTCTTTATTCACCCAGACCTATGTTTCTCTTTTCTTTCCCTGTCTTGCAGGCAGCCCTGTTCCCCTCCTCTACACTTTCCCCCCCTGTTCTTCGGTGCCCCGTGCCACGTAGCCTGTTTTTCCCATTGCGAATCTTGCTCCGTGAGGTTTCTTATGTGAAGCAAAGAAATCCTTGGTGCCTTTGCAGCCATTCCTCTCTTCCTGTTGCTGACTTTGTGTCCTTCCCCTAAGTGGAGCCTAAAGAATTCAGTTTCTCTAAAGCAGCTCTTCTCCCCACGTGTGCTTGGCTGTTGCCCCCAGCCAGGCAGGAGGGGGTTGAGCAGCGGGTTCCCTTTGTGGCAGACACCCCTGGCTGCCTCCTGTGTGGGCAAGCAGGGAGGTGTTGCCATCAGCCTTTCCAGAGGGTCGGCACCCCGTCCAAAGCGGGCGAGAGCACCGCTGGCAGTGGCTGCCAGAGACTGGCATTGCCCCCAGGCTGCCTGTTAATATCCTCCAGGTTTGCGTGTTCAGCATCGGAACGCAAATATTACAAAAATGATTTGAATTCCAGTCCAGGTTTGTTTACCGGCTGTCCAAACTAAACGAAAAGCGAAACTTCTCGTAGGACCCGACTGCCAAAACCTCCTGGCTAGAGACAGGTTTCTGAGAGACACAACCTCTCCTTAAGCCTTGTACGATGAGGGAGGAAAAGAGGTGGCCGCTGCCCTGCCCCTCCCCTAACCTCCACTTTTCGGGACCTCCCTCTCGCCATGAATAACTCCAGTGTCTGCCACTGGTGCTGGGCAGAGCTTTGCCAATCATCCTCCTCAGCAGGAAGTGGACATGATTTTGATAGTGTCACTCTACCGCACACGAGACGCTGAATAGCAGCAAGAAAACTGAGCAGTTTTGTTAATCTCACTGGTGTTTGGCAACCTCTCAGCAGCAGCCACAGAGGCACTACAGCTGTCTGTCTGCAGCCCCAGGAATACAATGCTGCATTATTTTATATTCGGCAGATCATCTTTCCAATCATAAGGTCTGGAATGTTTTATATATTTACTTCTCCATGAGGAAAGCTTCCTACTGTCACTAATCAACAGATTTTTCAAGACCCGCTGTCTTGCGCGTTACAGAGATAGATGAATTGATATTTACGAAGCACTTTAGGGTCCTAAGGTGGAAATACAAAATTTTGTGTGTATGTTTTGGAAAGGGCCTTGGAATAAGTTACACGGTACGGTGTCATCCCCAGTGATGCAAGTCCAACCACATCCTCCTTCCAAATCTTCCTGAAGGTTCACTTTTGTCCCCTCTGATGTTCACAGATGTTAACTCACATCGATCCTGTTCTCCCTTGTCCAATATTATTTTGCTGGAGAAAAAGAGAATACAACAATAAGCATAATGCAAAAAAGATAGGATGAAGCATTTTATCACTTTCTCTCAGAGTGCTTTACTTTATCTGTCTTGTAAATAACACACATTTAAAATTACAGGAATGCACTGGTAGTAAACCAAGAGACGTTCCCCCTCAGTGTGTCTGACGTGGAGCTCTTCTTTCTTTTTTTTTGTTCTTGTGTGCCTAGCTTGGGCAATTATGGAGCATGAAAAGCTGTGCCAGGTGACTTGAAAATGTCAGTGTCCCCTTTGGAGGATTTGCCATCCAAATGGGAGGGCAGGTGCCAGGAGGCAGTGTAGCAGCAGTGATTTTGGGCAGTGTGGCAGGCGGCCGTGGTGGCTTTCTGACAGCCCAGCTATCCTCCAGGTTTCTGGGGATGTACAAAGGGAGATGGCTGGGATGCCACCAGCACTTCCCTGTCACTGCCAGCTGTGCTACCACCTCTGTGCATCCTTATTTACATTTCTCTTCTGCACCAGCCCAGCTGCCTCCCAGGGCACCTCCACCCAAAGTGGTGACTTCAGCCCCGTGGAATGATGAGTGGGTTATTCTGGAGAAGCAGCTCAGCCTGAACTGGTGGCAGTGGGAGCTGGGGCTGTTCCCCAGCCACAGCTGGGGTGCTGTGTAGCTCATTTCCCAGGGGTGGCTCCCAAGTAGCTGGTGTTGAGTGTGTTGCCATGTCTAGGTACGGGGCCAGGAGACGGGATAGTGTCACTGACCCGGCTCAGGAAATGGAGTGGGTGCAGGGTGGTTTGGCAGAGCCAACGGGCAGAGGATGAATTTAGCTTGGAGTTGCAGCCACGGGCCTCAGGATAAGCCCACGTAACGGAAGATACTATTGCAAAGTGTTGTTAAAACAAAGGTGTCCTGGTTCCTCTCCAGGAGGGAGATGAGGTGTATTGGCACCTGGAAAAGCAGTTATGAGAAGGGGAAGGAAGGTCAAACGAAGGTGGCAGAGACCTGAAAGCTGTCACTACCTCTCTCTAGGCAGAAAGAGAGAGCACAGGGGAGGAAGGACTGGAGCTGGTGATGTGCGTGGGGAATATTTGGCAGCAGAGTGGCACATGCCTGGGACCCTGTGACACCCCCCCTTGCAACGAGAGGGGCTTGCAGGGGCTGTTGCCAGAGGTTTTGTGCACTGCTCTGTTCCCATATTCCACAGGCACAAAGAAGAGCGAAGCACGGCAGAGCCAGGGGACAGACCACGACCCTGACTCCAGCTTCACGGGTGACAACCCCCCTTTCCCTTGCTCCTCCAGCCACCCGGGCCGGGTTGCCCAAGAGCAGAGAGTGCCCAGACCCTCTCCAGAAACCATCAGCGTGTGGATGAGCTTGTGTGGCACCTGGAGCCGGCCACGACTCCGCTGCCAACCCGAGGGAGCCAGACCCGGCGCGGTGACTCGGGGACCAGCCCGCCCCGGCGACCCGCGGGTGAGGAGCCGGCCGGGCGGTGCGGTGCCTACCGGGGGCTCGGCCACCGCTGCCCGGCAGCGGCTTCGCTCGGGGCCCGCTGGCCGCTGCTTGGCGGGGCAAGCGGCGCCGAGGCCGGGCAGCCTCTGACCCCCGGCGGGAGGGGGGGGGGGCACGGAGGTACCGGGGCTCCGGGAAGGAGCCTCGGGTGCGGGCACCGGGGCTCCCCGCTGCCCGGTTCGGCTACCGGGGTGAGGGCAGCCCCGCTCCCGCTATAGAAGCGGCCGCGGCGGGAGCCGGTCCCAGACCCTCCCGGTGCCGGCAGGACACCGGGGAGAGGGGACCGGCGGGGTCTCCGGAGTTCCGCCGCGGCGAGCCCCAGCGCGGTGGGTCGGGCCCAGCCCCGCCGCCCTTTGTCCGCCACCCCGGGGCAGGTGCGGGCGAGCTCGGCCGGGGACAAAGCGGCGGCGGAGCTGCCGGGTCGGCTCCCGCCGTGCCCGGTGCCGGGCGCGCTCCCCCGGCGCGGTGCGGGCGCGGCTCCCGGTGCTCGGCCCCGGCGCCGCCGGCGGGTTTTATGCGCAGGGCGGCCGGCGGGCCGGCGGGGGTGGGAGGAGCCGGGCAGGTTGTGCCCGCCGGGCCCTCCTCCCTCGCTCCCTCCCCGCCCGGCGGAGAGGGGTCGGGGGAGGGGGCAGCATGGCCTGTCCGTCCGGCCCCTTTTCCAGCGCTCATCTGCCCCGGGAGTGCGGCGCCGCTCCTCGCAGGGAGAAGAGGTCCGAATGGAGACAGACGGCAGCCAGCCCGGCCTCGCCTCCCCGGACTCCCCGCACGACCCCTGGTACCGCCGCGGTGGCCGCCCCCGCCGCCCCCAACCTCCCCCCCCCCCGTCCTCTCTTCTCCCCCCCCCCCCTCCCAGGGTCCCGGCTGCGGCCTCAGCCCCGGCCGCCCCCCTCCCCTCAGCCCCGGCCGCCCGGCCCGGGCAGGCGCGGCGGCGGCGGTGCCGCTGCCAACATGGCCGATCCGCGCCCTCCCCTCCCCGCACGGCCCCGCCGCCGCCGCCGCTGCCGCCGCCACCCCCGCGGGGCGCCGCGTCCCCCCGTGGCGGCCCCGCTCACGGCTCTTCCCCTTCCTCCCGCAGCAAAATGTTCATCGGGGGACTGAGCTGGCAGACCACGCAAGGTGAGCGCCGCGGCGGCCCCGCACCTGCCGCCGGGGGTGGCGGGGGGCCGGGGCCGGGCCCGGTGAGGGGGAGTCGGGGCGGGAGGGGGGGGGGGGGAGGGGGAGAGGTGAGGGGGGATGGTGGCGGGGGTGGTGGGCGCCGGGCCGGGGACACCCAACGGTGGGCGCTGTGCTTGCAGAGGGCTTGCGGGAGTACTTCAGCCAGTTCGGCGAGGTGAAGGAGTGCCTGGTGATGCGGGACCCGCTGACAAAGAGATCCAGGTGAGAGGCCGGGCCCGCGCCTCCCTTCGCCCCCGCCGCGGCTCGGCCGCCACTTTAACCAACTTTCTCTCTTCTCTCCCCATCCCCTCTCCTGCCCGGGCTGCGGGGCTCAGGGGCTTCGGGTTCGTCACGTTCATGGACCAGGCTGGCGTCGACAAGGTCCTGGCCCAATCCAGACACGAACTGGACTCCAAGACGGTGAGATGACTTCTCCTCGGCGCAGGGGGGCATTTGCCGGCGGAGCGGCCGCGCTGGGAGCAGCCCTCGATTGCGGTGTTTGATTTCCCGTTAGAGGCTGTAAACTATCGGTTTCTGATATGGATTGATCCCCTTCTGCGTCCTGCTCGCCGGGGGGGGGGGGTTAGCCTAGTGCTCCCCCCCAGCACCAGGCTGGCCCTCCAGCCGGAGCCCACGTCCTGGTTGTGGGTCTGCAGATCCCGGTGATGGTTTTCCTCCTGCCCATGGGTCGTAAGGCCCCTCTGAGGAGCCACCGTGGCCCTCCCGGAGCCGGGACACCTGAGTGCCTTTGGGGCGAGCGTTTGCACCGGGAAATGGGTGCGTTTGGGGAGCGGGGAGCCGCCCCTGTCCCCCGGGTGCTGCCCAGCACTGCTTCTCCCCCCCCCACCTCCTTCCCAGGGCTGCCATCCCCACTGCCCAGGCCCCGCTTCCCCCAGCCATGGTGGCCCGTGCCCCCCCTTGGCAGAGAGCCTTCGTGCCGCGCGCCCCAGAGACTCTCCTGTGGTTTCCCCCGGCGAAGTTTTTGTAACGGTCGTGGAGGTTCACGACTTTATTGTCTCCAAGCATGGCCAGCGCCCGCCCATGTGGGCCACCACTGGCCTCTCAGAGCGGCCGCGGCTCTGGCTCTTGCTCGGCAAGGGAAGGCTGATTGGGAGCCCCATCTGGGCCAGCAGAAAGCATTTGGTGGCTCCCTGGGCCGGTGGCGTATTGTGCCCGGTCCTGCCTTGCAAATCTGCGGCGCTCGGGAGATGTGCAGGCTGTTTTGGGGGGTGGGAGTGAGGTGTCTGAGTGGGAGGTCCCTTCTCTTTAGTTTTAGTGACTTGCCTTCCTCTGAATTCCCTTTCCTTATTGCTGCCCTGGGGTGAAGGTGAGGGTAGGGGTGGGGGAGCAGTGGGGGCTGCGAGGGGGTGGCATGGCGAGGGGAGACGTTCTGGCCTCGGGCACGGGCTGCCGAGGAGTCCAAATGCACAACTTTTATTTCTTCCAGCGCGTGGCTCGGGAGTCCCAGCCTTTATCTTGGCAGAAGGGAGAGGGCGGGAGAGTGAGACCCCCTTTCTTAGGGTTTACGGCGTGAGTTGCAGCGAGATTTATGTCTGTTCCTGTTTAACTGCCTGGATCGCTCCCTTTGATGTGCACAGGTCCTTCCTCCCCACGGGAGCTCCCGGTTAAACCTACCCCAGCCTTCCTGGCCGAGGCTGGGTCCCCAGGACTCCCAGCCCTCCTCCTTTCAGGAGTGATGTAAAGTGAGTTTTGCTCTGGGGGAGGGTTTTGGTAAAGTCTTTTGAGGAGGGCCCAGGGCTTTCTTTTTTTTCCTCTTTTTTTTTTTTTTTTTTACTAGCCTGTGTAAACACGGTGTCTGCTCAGCTAGTCCCCTCATGAGCCTGCGGGCTGGCATAGACCCCTCTTGGAAAGGCAAGTGATGGATGTCTGTTGTAGCACTGATCCTGAAAGCGTTTTGGGGCTAGGAGCGAGCCGAAACCCCCACCGTCTCCCATTCTTCTCCCCACACGGCCGCTGCCGCCCGTGCGAAGCCACTGCGTGCCCACCCTGTGGCCCAGGAGGGCGGGAGGGACAGGCAGGGACGGGGCGGCCGGGCGGGCGCTGCGGGAGAACAGAAGGGCCTCGTGGTGTGGGGACTGACTGGCCATTGAAATTCCCAGCCGCATCTGCTCTGCTCGCCGTGGCAGAGAGAATGGGGGCAGTTTCACCAGGGCCCTTCCTTTGTTAAGAACTTTGATCCTCTCCCCCCTTCCTTCTTCTTTTTCTTGTTTGTTTTTTTTTTTTTTTTTTTAGTACGATTTTCAGCTGGGTCAGATGTTTTGGGGTGTTTTTGCCTGGTGAGAGGTCGGTCTGGTGGTACCACGTGGAGCCTCTGTATGGCTTTTCCCCACTGAGCCAAAAGGCTCTGCTGTGAGTCACGGGTTAAATGACACAAACTCATCTGAATCCTAATTTAGGGTTTTATGAAACTTTGCAGGAAAAGGCCCGGTGTCCTGGAAGGGCAGCCTTCTCTCGAGGCTTGGTGTCTCCTGGCAAGCAACGCTTGATAGACAGTGTCTGCCCAACTTGTTGCTTCATTGTTTTCCGACTCTTCCTACCCTAACGAGAGCCGTTGGCCTGATTCTCCAGGGAAACCTTGTGCTTTTCAGACTCCTCTTTGTTTCTAAGCTAGATAGCAGCAGCCCACGGGGTTATTTATGGAAAGGCTTGATATGAGAATTGGCTTTGCAGTCTCAAGGTAAAAGATTTGCGTGACTTTGTAGAGCTGCAGCCGGCCACTGCCTTGAAGCTGTGGCGGTGCTGGGTCGCCCTGTCGTTTCTTTGTAGCCCTTACTGAGGTTTTTTTGCTGGGTTTGTCTTTTGTGGCGGAGGGAGCGAGTGATCTGGGGCTCTCGGGCAGCGTGGAGCAAGGGAACGAAGGTGTGATGGGGGAACAAACCCAGTCCCGAGGTCTCGTGGGTCCTTCCCCATCCTCCGCCTGCTCCCGGGCACCGACACCGGCCGGGTGAAGGCAGGAGTTAGATGACTCGAGCTGTTAAATGGTGACATGGGTGGCCTGAAGAGCGTTACTGAGGAGCCTGGCCGGCCCGCTTGGTACAGCTGCCACATCAGTGGGATTCCTCCTTGTCCCCAAAAGCCTTGCGGGGGGAAGTGGAAGCGGTTTGTGCTCAAGTGACTTCCACTCATTGCAGCCTGATCCCGGGGTTTTGTTTTTTTGGATACAATCTGAGCAGTCCTGAATGCTCTTACTCTTAGCAGATTTCTATCTGGGTTTGTAAAAAGGATCCATTACGTCAGTGGGTGACACTGAAACACAACTCCTCCAGGGCTATTTGTTTTAACACCAGAAATGAGGGAATAAGGCACCAGTGCTTTTGCTTTAATTAGCAAGACTCCAGCCACCGAGGAGCAGTCCAGTTCGAGTAACTTGAGTCCGGCACTGAACTCGCTCCCCTCTGCGTGTTCCCAGGGCTGCCCCTGCAGTCGGTCGCCCCGGCCTCCCTCTACCTGCAACAATAGCTGGTTGTGCAGAAGAATTTGTGAAATGACTGCCTGCTCCCTCCAGCCAGGAGGACGCGTTATCTCTGCCCAGTTGATCACACTCAGGGTAATGAGAAAATGAGGCCGAGCTTAGCATTGCTGAGTATGAAAGCATCTTCTTGGCAGGAGCTGAATGACACTGGCTGAGAAGTAAAAGACAGTAGATTATTGTTTTTGCTTATTATCTGCCATCAACCTCCTGGTCTCCTGCCGTCCCCTGTCCTCAGAATTTGCTGTGGGTGTCTGCACTAGCCAGGAAGCTGTATGTATGTGTGTGTGTGTGTGTGTGCCGGGAGGGATGGGACGTTCCGATGCCCCGGGGAGGCACCAGAGGGTATGCTAATCTGCCGGCGCTTGGAGCTCGGGGAGGGAGGTTTATTTTTGAGTTTATTTGTGCTCTTCATTTCTGCCTCTGTTTACTTACGTGCTGAGTTTATTTATGTTGTAGACTGTGAGTCAGGATGGAGGTGGGGAAGGCAGGGAGAGAAGCTGGTGGAAGGGCATGGGGAGGCCGAGTTCCGGGGCTGTGTGACAAGTGAAAGGACGTGGGACGGGAGGGTGGCCGGGCTGGAGACAAAGCAGCGAGAGGAGCTGGAGAAACACAGCTTCCTTTTGGGCTGTTTGAGCTGCTGGGCCGATGGGACGGCGCTCCGGGCTGCCCTCCCGGCTGCAGCCTGCCCAAGTGTGGGGGATGAGCCAAACCTGCCTTTACCACAGGTCTTTGTAAGCTGATTTCTAGGTCTGGATCATCCCCGGCGTGATGTAACTTCACAGGAGTTGCTGTAAAAATAGGCTATCGAGACAGAGGTGGCGGCCGAGGAGGAGCGGAGGCTTTCGGGGGTGTTTGGCTGGCAGCGGCGTTGGTCTCGTCCCGGCTTTTGTGGTGGGCGTGAGGCCACCCCAGACCCGTGCCCATCCCTGCTGAGCCCAGCAGAACGCATGGCACCTGGCTGGTGGCGCGGGGCCGGCAGCTCCGGCCGGCGGCAGGTTTATGGAGGAGCCGGGGAGGCACAATGGAGGGCTCAGCCCGCCGAGGGGGAGGCCTCTCCTCATTGTGCGCGGCGCAGCCCCAGGGAGAGGGCCCTGTGGCCACCCACAGCCCCCGCAACCCCGGGGGGGGGAGCTTTGGGATCCTGGCTTTAATTCCTGCCGTCCTCTCTGCTCTTTTATTTCTTCACCCTGTGCGTTGGGGGGTGAAATGTTCGGCTTTTCTACGCGCCGCCTCTTTTCTGTCCTGTGTTAGTAGCCAGCTGAGCCCCGTACTCGTAGGCAGAGTGGAAGGGGAAAGGAAAAAAGGCAAAAGAAGGTGCTTTTAATGTGAGGTCGGTGATGCTGGGCACCCAGGGGCAGGCGGAGCGGGAGGGTGCAGCCCAGCCTGTTAATCCCAGCATGTGATGGGCTCCCCGGTGCGCCTGGCCAGCATTCAGCCAGCGACGGACCACTGCATGCTGGGACTTGTAGTCCCCCTGGATTACACCTTACCGAGAGGGAAAGATGTCTGCAGCCAGCTCCCTTCTATGTATCCTCAGGCAGATCCTTTGGGTTTTTAGCAAGGTGCTGCGTGGGCAGAGACAGCCGTGCGCACGGAGGACACCCTGCCCCTGTAAACAGATGGTAAAAGCGTGTTCACCTGCTCTTCCCCACCTCTCTTTCAGATTGACCCGAAGGTCGCGTTCCCCCGCCGAGCACAGCCCAAGGTAAGTACTGCAGGTGGCCTTTGCCACTCCGGAGGGTGAAGTTCGTGGTGGTGAATCTTGTCCCTCTGTGCGAGGTTGCCGGTGCAGGCAGCAGAGTCGCTCCCTGGGGTTTTGCTCAGGACTCGCCTGACCGCGTGGCCAGCACAACCTGCCATGTGGCCAGTGTGACGTGCAGCAGTGTCCTCCTGTTGGGCTCAGTGCCGGGGGTGTGCGTGGCACTGGAGGACCCAGGAGGACCCTTGGTTGTACTTTCGCATGCAGTAGTTAAAGCTGGTGAAATAATTGCCCAGGGTTAAATAAAACCCAGGGTGAACTTAGTCCTTCCAAGGGTGAAGGTGATGCCTGGAAGTTTCAGGCTTTAGGAGGTAGAGATCAGCTCCGCGCTGCAGTGTGGTACAGGTGGAAAGAGGGTTGTGTGTATGCACGTGTGTGTGTGAATAGGTGTACGGCAGGGAGGGGGGAGAAGGATTTCGTTTCGTGAAATGCCCTTGAGTGCTTCTGCACTGAAAAAGGCAGGAGGAGTTTGGTGTTGGACCTTATCTACAAGAGCTTCTGGCATCGAAATACGCAGTTGCAGGAACTTTTTCCAGGCATGCAGCTAAAAACTTTTCACTGATGAGCCAGCAGCCGTCTGGAGACTGCTTTTAGGCTTTGGGTCTCCCTTTAACTCTCTTGGATGTGAGTTTTAAAGTTTAGAGTCTGTCTATTCCAAGCGTGATCACGGGAGAAGGAGCTGGGGAGAAGCAGTGTGGAGAAGCAGAGAGGGAAGAGGAGGCTGGTGTTGGGAGGGAAATAAGGAGGATCAGGCACTGAGAACAATTGGTGAGCAGGTATCCCGAGTAACTGGAGCCAGGAAGCACATGGTAGGAATTGGGTTAATTCCATTAAGCAGTTTGGTGACAGAAGGTGCTTTAGTGTTAGAACGGGCTGCTCTCCAAGCCAGGGAATTGCTGCGGATTAGCCCTATGCTCCTTGGGGTAATTAGGACCATGTGTTCCTCTGAGAGCAGGGGTGTAGCCAAGCAGCTAAGGGGAGGATGCAGCTGGAGAGCCCGTTCAAAGGATGTCGGTGTGCCTCAGCCTGGCAGCAATGGCCCCTCTCAGGGTAGCTAGTTTTCTTCCTTGTCCCAGCTGCATGAGTGACAAGTGGCAGAGGGCTCTTCTCTTCGCCTTCTTGCAAAGGCAAAAGAGATTTAGCTGGCGGTTGACTGGGCTCCGTTGAGGTGACTGGGGAGTGGGTGTCAAATGAGGCTTATTCCATGCACCACTGGATGCGGAGCGGTTCGTTAGCTAGGAGGGTGAAGCCTGGGCAGCCTACCCGTGCTGGAGCCTCCTGCCCATCGTTCTGCACCGGGGGAGCCTGGAGGAGGCGGGCTGTGCAAAATGGCAGGGCTGCAGGAAGAGCTGGAGGGTTGGGGAGGGGACAGTCATGCCCCACGTCTTCCTGGCGGTGTGAAGGTGCCAAGAGAGCAGCAGCAGGTTGGTGAGAGGAGAGGCTGGTAACGTGCTGTCTGAGGAGGTGGTGGTGGCTGGGCGCTGGCAAGCACGATGGGGCAGTGGGAGGGCGAGAGTGTCCAGCGTGGGGACAGACCTGCTGGCCACTTTTGGCCAGGGGGCCTCGAGAAGGCAGAAGCTCAGCGACAGCGAAGGGGCAGGCGCTTCCCGGCAATGGAGAGCAGTTAGTGGCCTTTTGAGTCTCGTTCTCTGCTGGCTCTGGGTTTATTCGGTGAACTCCTGTCCTTCCCTTTTCCAGATGGTGACCCGAACGAAGAAGATATTTGTGGGTGGTCTGTCTGTGAACACTACTGTGGAGGATGTGAAACAGTATTTCGAGCAGTTTGGGAAGGTAAGTCTCTCGAGTGGCGTTGGATCAAAGCTGTTGCTTCTGGGGCAAAACAGAGTTTTTGGAACTTCTGTGGAGGTGGGGTGAGGAGCTTGCGAGTCTTTTGCACGGGGTTAAGTAGATTAAAGGTCAGTTACAGGTGCTGGGTGGCTGTCATGTCTTTGCAGGGGCTACAGCCAGTGACTCCTCCCCTATGATGATTTGAAGCAAAGAGTTTGTGCTTGTTCCTGGAGTCAGTAGGACCTGGGCTAAAGGGAACGGTTTTCCAGTTTTTCCCTCTCCAGAGGCCTTTTGTGGCCTGCAGGTTGGCAGTTTGTTTGAATGCTGGAGGAGGGGTTGTAGACACTCCTAACATAAAACCTGTGATTTTGGCCTGTTCCTAACTCAAAGCCGTGTGATTGATATTTTGGTAATGCCTTATTAAAAATAAGCCTTTTGGTCCTGAAACTTCTCCTGCTGAGTCTTGGGCAAGTGGTGGTGTTAGTTTTGGATGTTTGAAGAAAATCTGGCACTATGGCTGTCCCCTGTGATGGTCTGACTCTTCTGTGCCAGCTGGTGGGTCAGGGCATGGTGGGCTTCTGCAGATGGAAGTCACTTTGCTATGGTCCTTGACAGCCAGAAGCACAAATTGTGAGTTGGGACTGAATCAGAGGATAGAAGGGGACTCAGTTGTGGCCCTCCAGTTCCCTGTCAGGAGGCTGTTAGCATCCCCAGGAGCAATCTCAGTAGTATTAGATCCCAAGATTTTTAATGGGATTAGGAACCGAAGGGGATCATCGTACCCAAATGCTGAACGCAGTCACCTCTAGGGCAGGTCACTGTGGCTGTTCCACTGTTGTTTGGTGGTGCTGTGCATGGGTTTGCTGCTTGGGGCAGGAAGTTTTGGATTCTGTAGCTGTTGCAACCTTCTTGCCCGTCTGTGGGGGCAGAACACAGTTTGCTGGGCAGTAATCTGGCTAGGACATTGGTGGATAGCATCATGGATGTGGAAGAAAGTACCATGGGAACTGTACAGTGTGAGGGATGAAGGCTTTGGTCTAAAAGACCCTGCAAAAGGGTGATATTATGTTAAGGCACATTAATTGGTGAAAGGAAGGGGTGTTTTGTAACCAGTTTTGCTATATCATGGGAACTTTGGGGCAGAAAGTTTGGAACAAGTGTTTGCTTGGTACCTTTGTTCAGTTTCTGAAGCCAAATCCACATGTCCTGGGATGCTGTCGTGACTGCAAAGTGGGACTCCTTTGTATTTCTGTTCAGTCCTAAGAGGAAGTGACAATAGCAAAAGTGGTCAGATATCCCCATGTTTGCCAGTTGTTAGCTCTGCGTGGTTTTATTTTCTATTAGAAATAAGCAAACTCTGTTGTGTCCCCAAGAGCTTTTACATGGTGTCACCACTAAAGGTGGTGATGTCTGTGTGTCTGTGCAGTCTGAAGGTTGTTAGTTTGTCTTGTGTGTGCTGCTGCGCTGCTGGTGGATGCGTTTGATAGGAAAACAAAATGTCTTGGGCATAATCCCCTTTTAATCTTAACCGTACGTCTGATAATTTGAAGCAGAAGCATGTCGTGTAGCACCTGGTTTACAAGCAGCTACAGTTTCTTTAGTTTGAGGAGCACTTTCCAGTTCTTTTGGGGTGTTGTGCTGTTATGTTCCTCCTGTTTAATGGTCACGTGCTGAAAGGTGTCCTGACGTCAGGAGGCTGGCAAGAACTGGTTGTGTCAGATTGTTTTCTTGGGACTGGGCAGAAGGGAGAGTTCTGCATAGCTCAGTGCAATTCATTTCTGAAGAAGCAGCATCCTGGACAACATCCGGCACGCCAGTTCCATGTCAGGCCGATGCAGCTGGCCTCTTGGCTCTGGGGAGTTTCTGTGGGGAGAGATCAGGGCTGGTCAGATTGACTTTCTGTTTTTGCGGCAGTTTTCTGGCTCCTCTGGCCTGAAATTTCAGCTGAGGAGAGGTCCTCAGAGCTCTTGTATAAAGCATCTATCCTGGCCTGTAACCATCCTCCAGGCTAAATCTCAAATAATTCACTGAAGGCCCAGAGAACTCTTTCTTGAGAAATTCTCAGCTCTGTGTGGCTGATGCACAGGATCAGTGCGAAACTGTGTTTTGGAGGAAAGCTGCTGTGGCCATCGCCATCAGCTCTGGGGTTCTGAGCTCTGAATGTGCTGTTCTGTGGTTGCTAGGGCTAAGAAAAGCCTGTTTGCCTTCGATTTCAGATGTGACTCATGGCGAACATGATTTTGGTACATGAGCTCTTCTGGTGTTTGTTTATGGTACTCTGGGGCCTCCTAGCTCTCAGAGGTCTCCTAGGATCCCTTCTTCAGAGGTACTCTTGGCACCTGACAGTGGTCTTCCATCTCCTCAATTTATGGTATCTTTAAGTGGAACATGGTGAAGCTTCAGTTGTGTTATCCTCATCTTGGAAAGCCTCTCTGAAAAAATGTTTTCTAAATCTTTTTGGTACTTCTGGAATTGGACTGGGACTGTCTGAAAAAGGACTTTTTAGGGACTTACCCTCTGAAGAAAGGGCTTTGTCTGTGTTTCCTCTTCTTCCGAGCAGCCCCACAGTTTTCTAAGATCTGGTGGGAGAAAAATCACTCCTCCTTCCTCCTGCCTCTCCAGGAAGGCATGAGAA
>JAOQGH010000005.1:20911352-20952827 GCA_025769975.1 Gallinago jamesoni | reverse complement strand
AGCCCCACAGTTTTCTAAGATCTGGTGGGAGAAAAATCACTCCTCCTTCCTCCTGCCTCTCCAGGAAGGCATGAGAACCCTTAGCATCTAGAGAGGAGAGGGGGAAGCACAAGTGACCCTGCCTTGACTCCTCAAGATCAAGGTACCAGGTTCCTGGGGGTGAGTTTTAGTCAATCTTTGAGAATCCAGTGGGAAGCTTAATTTGGATCTCAGCTTCTAGAAGAAATCATCCTCTGCTCCTGAGACCGAGGGACTCCAGGCTGCTGAATGGGTTTTGCGTGAAGGTAACCCTCAGGCTGTAAGCCTAAGCATGTGTTAGATTTGCCACCACTTAAGGCCTTTAAATTAGGATAGATGCTTTTTGAAAAATACACTTTAGTCCAGACAGAAAGCGGGCACATGCTGTAGGAATTATGAGAGGAAGTGCTATGGCCTGGAGTACAGACGAGGGCAAATTAGATTATCATAATGTTCTCTCCAGTCCAAATCCGTGAACTGCAGTTTGCAAGCCTACCAAGGTAGCTGGTGTCAGTGCATCTCGGGTCAGAAACAACACACCTTGTGTGTCCGTTTGCAGGAAAAAAATGGAAGTTTGGTTGGGCTGGAGGTGAAAAAGTTTCCCATTTCATAAAACAAAATTCCCAAGTCTGATTTTTCCATTTTGGCATTTCCTCTAACACTCCTATTTTTGTTTTGTTTTGTTTTCTTTCCTTTCTGTGTCCAAAACCTTCTTTCAGCTTTGTATAATGGAAGTGGCAAAAGAAAAATGAAAATGTGTAGGGAGGAAATCCATGAGTATTACTTAGGGATAAAGGAAGAAAGGGAGAGGCTGGCACCCCAGTTCTTCATATCAAAATACTTGGCTTTAACAGGCACAAAAGGTGAAGCTTCAAAGAGGATCCCAAGTACAGTGTGAGTTTCTCTGCTTCAAAGAAGGATCACTTTATATTTTTTTTCCTTTCCAAAACTGTGAATGAAAAATATGGGCTGCTGTTTTCCTGAGGAAGAAAATACAAAGGGTTTTTTTAGTAGAGTGAGAGAGACTGAGAAGTGCTCTCAAGCTGGCTATGGTTTGTCAGGTGCAGCTGCTCAGGCTTTGAACATAGCGGGATCTCTAGGAAACACTTCTGGCTCCAAAACTCGAATCTCTCTGAGATGCAAGCTAAGGCCATGGACATGCTTTCTAAAGGAGATTATTTTTTCAACTGTGGGACAGAAGTCCTGGAAAGAATTGCGTTCACAGTGTCTGTAGCCAAGTGTCTTGGCTTAAGTTGGATGGTGCTGGAGATCTTTAGACTTCACAAGGAAGTATTTCAACAGCCTCTCTAGATTCAGGCTACCACCCTCACTGAAACCTGAAACAGAGAGAGAAGAGGAAGGCAGCTTGCACCTACCACCTCAGGCATAGCTAGTCCTCTGTCTAGTTCGACATGTATGAGGATGCCTCAGAGGAGCTTGAATCCCAGCTTCCTTCTTTTCTGCTTCACTCTGGGAACCTCTTGTTCTGTATTATGTCTAAGATAGAAAAGGGGTTGTCCATCAGAGGAATTTCTTTGGACCATTGAGTCTGTGATCTCATAAGCAAGGTTATTTGTTTCAAATCATAACTGCAAAAACTCAGATCATCTTTCTTTTTCAAGGGTTGGTCTGATGAGGTTTTGTGGTAGAGAAAGGCAAATAAATTGCAAGATAGGAAGCTCAGAATAAATAAGGTCTTTTTGTCAGGGACTTTATCTAAGCTGCAAAATCTTTGCCCCAGGATGTTGTTGCTAAAATTGCATAGGCTCCAAAATGATGGGACAAATTCCTGGAAGGTCTTTTAAATACATAGGCACTCCTTTGATTTCAGGAAATCCCTGCATCACAAATGACTGGATAATGGAGTACTCTGGAGCCTATCATAACATCCTTGCCTTGTCTTTATGTTCTTCCAAAGGTGCCTGTCGTGGTTGGTATCTTATGGGGTGTTGGGCAAGGTGAACCTCTGCTCTAATTCAGTGCAGCCAATCTTTTGTTTGTCATTAGGAGAGAAGTTGGTCCTTTCAGAAACTAGAAATGCAGAGGTACTGGAAGAAATGGGGGCTGGGACCCAATTGAGGTATTTGAACTCATGGTTTTCATGTGTGCTTTTGCATTTTGTGAAGCAGAATTGCAAGAAATTTATTCACAGTGACGTCTTTGCATGACTCACTAATCAGTCGTGGCTCCAAGGGTGCTTGAAAAGTGCTTTAAAAACAGTCTGCATCTCTCCCTGGGCCTCCAGGTGATCTGCGTATGTGGATGAGTCGGTCACGAAAGCTCAGCCTCTCTGGGAGGCAGACTGTGCCGAGAGAGAGAGATCTGCTCTCTAAAAATATCCTGGAAGCAAACAAGAAAAAAGATCTGCAGAGGTCTGGGGACGATTCTGACCTTTAGGCTGCCATCTAATACTCAGTCCAAATTCTGGACTGTTTGCCTGAGATGGGTTCTGAGATCTCACTTGGGCAGCAACTCTAGTGCTGTCCCAACCATGAGAAAACCACCATATCTGTGGTGCTCGGTTTGATGAAGGTTTGGGTGTCTGTCACACATGCATATTCATGTACACCTGCCAGAAAAATGGTGTGGTTAACTTGGGGATGTGACATGAGTTTTCCCGGCTGACCAATTGGAAAACCTTTAGATACTGATGAGGAATTTCTTTAAAGGAAGTCTTGTTCTGTGCTTACTGTGGGCGTGATCTCCTTCACTTTGGATCGGGAGAATGTTAATTAATTAATCCTTAATCTTCCGCTCTCTGGAAATTTCAGGGATCAAAGCTACTTGTCAACCTGCTGTGGATTTCCAAACTGGATTTTGGATTTTCTTCCACAGATCAGAGGGCAATTTATGCAAATTCTCACGCGTAACATGGTTGCAATGAACAGATGGGGAGGGGAGGAGAAGGGGAATCTGATCACCTCTCTTGCGGCAGTAGGCAGTTTGGCTGGTGGTAACAATGCCCCTGGAACAAAGGGTTCTCTGTGCTCCGCATCTGGTAGGCAGATAGCCAAAAATGCTCTAGCAGTAATGGTCATTCAGGTCTTCTGAGGTTCATTTGATATTTGCCAGGTGCCTGTGGTGCGGTGCGGGAGTAGGCAGGAACACCTGGACAGGCTGTCCCACTAACCTGTAGCACGGAGTGGGCTCCATCCCTTTGGCCGGGTCTCATTCCTAGAGTTTTGAGAAGGGCTCTGGAGAGTGGGGCAAGAAGGGCCATGGGAGGACAGCACGTCTGCTCCCTGCTTGCAGTCTCTGGGTCATGTGTCCTCCTCCCCAGAATCAGCCTGTCCTGTTTGAGCAGCCAGGAGAACCTCATGGGGTTGCTGATGCTCTCTCTTGACAGGACGGCCAAGTCGTTTCTGGATGGTTTTGATTTCCATTCCCTGTATTGAAGCCGACTCAGCAGCTCTTACTCTACTTCTTGATTTTTCTACAACTATCTTATAGTTCCCTCTAGGACCAGCTTGAGCCATCTTTAGTTGCTGTTCAGGTGGAAGATGCCTATTTCTGCAAAGCCTTTGCTTGAATATTTACAACTTTCTTCAGGGTCTTCCCATGTGGAAGTGTGTCCAACATTTCTTACCAAACTTGTGATGAGAATTGATGAGGAAATTTTATTATTTTTTTTTTTAATTTACATGAGGCTGTCACTGGCTTCCTCCTTTGCAGACTCCTATGACTGTCCCAGAAAGACTGAAAGGTACTAGAGTGGGACTAAACCATTGAAAAATGTCAGACCTTTTGGCCAAGGCCAGGTGGATCGTAGTGTGTTCCATTTTGATATGAAATGCCTCATATCTCTGCACCTGACTATTTTGGCTAGGCTGAGGCCTGCTTTGGTGGTGAGTCTCTCTATGAAACCTCTGACTGTCACTTTCTTTTCTTGTCACCACCACGCTGGTCTGATCAAAACCAGGTGGTGGTTTGAGGAGGACCCGTCTCCCCCTGGTGAAGATGTTGCCCTCCCGCAGGAGGTTCCAGCAGTGGCAAATCCATGGAGGATTGCACGAGCTTCCTCCCCAGGGACAAACCTTTTTTTCCACTTGCTGAACATGTTACCTCCACTGAGCCAAAGCCTTGATCTTTCTTCCTCTCCCATTTGGTTTTCCAAAGCTAGAGAGAGCCGCTGGAGACGGAAAAGAGAGGAGGTGATGATGGACAGTTTGGGTTTAAGGCTCGGGGGGGTGGTACCTACCCCTGAACTGCCAAGTACCTGCCAGAGAAGTTGTCTCCTGCGGTGGGTTCCCTTGGGAAGGATACACCTAGAGAGCAAGAGTTGCTGCTCTTGGGACCCTCGCTTCTTTCCATGACATTTTTGACCCTCCTGGCTAAAGGCAGGGAGAGACATCATCCCTTGAAATTAACGAACCTTGAACTTCTAACCTCAAATGTGACTGAAGCCTGGACCAGCAAGTTAAATCCTACCCTGGGAGAAAGACTTGACCACTAAGCTAAACAGTCTTCTAGTAAAGTGATCTGCTTCTTTGGCTGTGTTTAAAGAATTGAAACAAATATTTATTTAAGGGGGGGTCGTGAGAGAGAATGGGGAGAAAAACAATTCACCCAGCAAAAAAGCCTTTGTTGAAGTCCAGTTAGGATCACGGATTATTTCCACGCCCTATTAAAAATGAACTTGGGGGCCGCTTCTACAACCCTTCAGTGCCGTTTTCCATCCATTCCTCGGGTAGCAGAACTCACTCGCTTGTTTGGTTTTTTTTTGTTTTTTTTTTTGTTTTTTTTTTTGCCTCACAACCATGGGCTGAAGGGGGTGGCACCTCCATCCCTGCGGGAAGTGTGGAGGGAGGGGGGAGGCAAGATGGCGGCCCTCCCTCACCACAGGCAAGGCCGCGCCAGGGGACAAAGTGGGTGCAGGAGGGGGTGTCGCTGCCAGATTTTTCTCCTTTGGGGAGTGTGAAGCCCTTGTGTGTGATGCCGGTTCGCCTGTGATGGCCTGCGGGAGGGCGCCGCCACTGGCGGGGCGGGCCCAGCGGGGCGGCTTTGTGCGCGGCGCTAATCCGGGCGGCAGCTGCCATTGGCGGCCGCGTTGCCATGGCGACGGCCCCGCCGGCGGCCGCCTTTGTTGGGGCCCGCCGCGGCCCAGCCGGGGAAGGCCCGGAGATGGAGGGGGGCTGGAGGGGTTTTGTGTGTGTGTGACTCTCTCTCTCTGTGTGTGTGTGTGTGTGTGTGTGTGTGTGTGTGTGTGTGTGTAGATTCGTCGCCACAATAGCTTGTCGCCGGGGGTTGCCGCTGGTTGTGGTTGTGGGGTTGGTGTAGGGCCATCTTGCTGCCTGCTGGTGGTGGGGGGGGCCGGCTGTGGTACCTCAGCGGTTTGTGTGAAAAGGGGGTGTTCTGGGGAGCGCTGGGCCTCAGGGAGGCTTGTGAGGTGAGGCAGGTGGTTCCCTTCTGCTAGCTCCAGAGTAGGGGAAGGTGGTGGAATGAGGGATCCAGTGTGAGGCCTGATGGTGGAAATGGCTGCTGCCTGTGGATACAGGTGAGGCCCTTTTTCCAGCTCCACAGAGCAATTTAGTCTGCAGCCTATCCCAATGGCTTTTCTGGGCTCCAGCACCCCCTGGGGCCTGGCTTTGTCTTACTTGTGCTGTCTGACACCACCCAACTCATCTCACCTATTGCTTTGGAAACGAGATGAGAAAATGCTCATGCATAGGTTTTGCTAGCAATAAAACACCAGTTGTAGCTATACACAGAGTTTGGGCCCTAGAGTTGAAAAGGGTGGGACTTTAGTTCACATCTTATGTGTATATACACATACATATCTATCTGTCATAGAACGGTTCGGGTTGGAAGGGACCTAAAAGACCATCCAGTCCCATTCTCTGCCCTGGGCAGGGACACCTCCCACCAGACCAGGTTGCTCAAAGCCTCGTCCAACCTGGCCTTGAACCCCTCTAGGGATGGGGATAGACCTATCTGTCTATCTTAGATGTAACTCATGGCAGGAAACAGCTTTCAAATAGAGTATGTGGTGTTGTAAATACACTTTCGCAAGATGTTCTGAGGTGCTGGGTAGACAAGGTGCTGTTCTCAAAGTACCAGCAGAAATTCAGAAAAGGGCTCAGATGGAAAAGGCTGCACCTCTCCTCTCGGCGTAGGGAGTGCAGTTTGGGATGATTACGCTTCTCCTGGCTCCAAGTGCTCAAGCGCCACAGGAGTGCCACAGCCATTGCCCTAGACATTGCTGCGAGGTGGTTTTGTGTGTGGATGTGTGCTGGGCTCTGCCACTTGCAGCTGCTCCCTCTTTCCAGGCTCTGCAGAGAAGAGGTTGTTGCTGGGGCTGGTCAGACAGAGTAAGTGAGCAGCTGAGCTGTTCTCGTCCCCACTGGGTTTTTGTTTCTTTTTCATCTCTCATCATGATGGGTTTGTGGGCTCCGGCTCCCTGAGTTGAAGTCTTTGGGAGCGGGATCGCTGCAGAGTGTTGTTGACACAGCTTTCTCCCAGTGTTTACTGGGGAGGACAGCTGTGTGCCCAGCCTTTCTGTGAACTGGATGGAGGAATGGACTTAGCTTAAAAAATGAACAAAACCAGGCAGTAAAACCTCTTTAAATATTTTTAAGCCACATCAGATTTCCCCCCAGCACCTCACAGTTGTGCTGACACCATGAGGGAAATGATGCAGGGGCAGGAGGGAGCAGCAATGGGGGATGGCAGCGTGATGAGCTGCCATCAGCCCCCAGCTCCTTGGCTGTGTGGGAAGCTGTTGAGGAATTGCTTCGGGTCTGTGTGAAGTCTTGCATCCCCCATGGCTCTGACTGGATGCCTGGCATGTTTCTCAGGTGTTTGTTGACTTGGCCGAGAGAGCCTGAGCTGGGATGGGAAGAGGGCAGGAGGAGTGGGAGTCAGGTTGTCTGTTGTCACCTCTTATTCTTGTGGGGTGGATGTGTTGGATAAGCCCAAGGGCATCAAAGATGATCCCTGTCTGCTTGTGTACATCAGTGAGGGCTCCTTCCATCCTCGTGGCACTGAGGTGGAGCCGGGTGTCCTGTATTTTCCTGGGGGGCTGAGGCTTGGAGCCCTCTCCCTCCCTGACCGGGGCTGCAGGCTCTCCACAAGCAAAGCCTGTGGGGCTGCCTGCACTGGGATATGGGCAGTGCTCTGCCCTCACCGGCAGGCTGTTCTGGAGAAGGCTGCAATTCAGATGCTTCCAGGGGATGAGGCAAGGGAGTAATCCTTCTATGGAGTTGGGGTGCATGGAGCTTGCTGCTTGGGGAGCGGCTGTCTCGCATGGAGGAGAAGGAGGAGGAGGAGGAGGGCCAGGGCAGCTGCTGGCCGGAGACTGCCGCCGCCTCCCCTGAGCACTTGCACGTCCAGTTTCATAATCGGATTAAGGCAGTGGTATTAGAGAGGAGGGATGGGTCAGTGGGACAGGTTTACACTGGGGTTTGCACGGAGGGGATTGAAGTGTATTTTTTAACCCCACTCAGCCTGACCTGCGGAGCGGTGCAGATGCGCCTCTGCGAGGCAACACCCAGCGGGAAGATGGGGGGGAAAAGTGGCACCAGGCGGTGATGTGCTCGCAGGGGAGGAGAGCAGCCCCAGGCCGGCTGGGGGATGGGATCTGGCCGCCCCTCCCCCCGGGAAGGCAGCCCTGCTCAGGCCTTGCAGTAAATTTGCTCTAATTACAGCCTCCAGCAGTGGGAAACCTCACTTAGAGGAAAGGCTCCTCTGGGGTGGGGGCGGGGGCGCTTCCCAGCTTTCCCAGGCAGGCTCTGTTGTCTGAGGCCTCCGCTTCCCCTGTCGCTGGGAGGCCCCTTATTCCTCTCCCCTCTCCAGCTTTGCTTCTCTCCCCCTCTTTAATTCTCCTCTCCTTTGAGGCTGGGATTTGGGAACAATGCTTTCCCTGCTCCTTGCCCCCCGGCTGGAGCCGCAGGCAAACAATCAGGGTCGCTTGCTGCCAGGGGCCGGGCCGAGGGGGCTCAGCTCAGCAGCACCTGCCCTGGCTGGGGGGACCGAGCTGGTTGTAGCAAGGGGATGTGCCTGGTGTGGTAGCTGTTGTGCACACCCTATTTCCTCCTCGAGGACGGGAGGTCTTGTCTTGATCCCCTCCAGTTTGGAGAGGGGCCTCTCTGTGCAAATGTGTCAGATAATGCTTGTGGTAACGGCAATAATCTGATCCGAGCCCTTCTCTTTGCAGGTGGACGACGCGATGCTGATGTTCGACAAGACAACCAACCGACACCGAGGTGAGAGCAGTCCTTTGAGCATAGGAGAGGGAACTGCGGAGGGTTTGCCTCCTGCCTTGCGTAGGGAGGGGTTAGTATCCCAGCAGCAGGGCATGCGGGTCGCAGCTGCTCTTTATCTTGCCTCCAGTCACCCCATCCTTTTGCATCTGCATCCTTTACCAGCGTCCCTTGCAGCACAGAGGGCTTTTGTCCAGTGCATTTCCTGTGCTGTAAACTCGCCGAGTTGCAGATATGTGAGAGGAGGAGGCGGCCCCCTCCCCTGCCTGCTTACCTCTGTGGCTCCAGCCCGCAGTGTGTGTCTTACCTTGTCCCAAGTAATCTGAGCTCTGGGAAAGCTGACACGAGAGCCTGAAGAGTGCCTGCCTCTCGCCCCTTCCTCGGCCCGGAGCCCGCTTGTGCTCCCAGGTCACCTTTTCTTACCCGAGTCTTGCTGGTGGAGTCTGGTTACAGGATGGGAGCAAAGCTGTAATATTTGTCTTATCCAAACCCAGCCCACCCATGGGCGTCCCTGCCTTCTGCTCTCCCGGCGAGTCTTCAGACCTGGTGGCGTGGCAGGGCTCAACACCATCTCAGAGATTTGTTGGCAACAACTTAAACCTGCAAACTTAGCTTTGGCATCTTCCAAATCAGGGCCGCTAACAGCCCTGTGCTGGGCCGCTCTCATGTCTGTGCATTGTTTAAAGCACTTCCAAGCACCTCTGCCCCCAGATCAGTGAGGGAACGCTCCCTTCTGCTCTCTCTCCACTGTGTGCCCTTCAGGTTTTTGGTTTTTTTTCTTTCTTTTTTCTAAAGCCATTAGATCTACACTGGTTGCCTGGCCTAGGATGTTGTTCCAGCTTCTTAAAAGGGAAGAAGTGTTAACCCCTGTTCTTCCATGGGTGCCTCCCTGTCATTAGCCAATAAAAGAGTTGTTGGGTGTTTTGGAAGAAGCAGGAAGAGCTGCCAGCCGCTCTGTTGGCAGTATGGGGCTCTGCCCAGGGCGCAGCAGGCCTGGTGGGGGTTTGATGGGGCTCAGGACTGTTTTCAGCATCAGGGTTTTGCACTGAAACTCCCAAGCCCCCTTTGCTTATGGGTGTTGAAGTGAATGGTGTGAAACTACTCGGGTAAAGACAGGCAGAGAAGTTTATTGAGAGACTTTTCTGGCAGGATAGAGAGAAAGTGGGGCTCTGGGCAGCAGATCCCTGTCTGTTTTATGAAGTTATTTTAAAACACCATGGAATTGGCCAGTTCTGGAAAGCGGAAAGCTCTGCTTAATCCCATCTTGCTTGTAAGGCAAGCTTAAAGATGTCCTCCCACCTGCCTCAGTTTTCCGGAAGCGGCTGCGGTCAGCTGAGAGGAGTTGGGGAGAAAAAGAAGGTATGAGTGTGGGCCAGGGGCCAGGAACATACTGTCCAGTTATACCCCAGATACTAACCTTACTTTGGTGCAAGTCTGCAAATCGCTTTGCTTGTGAATACCGGTCTTGCTCTGTACAACTGCATTGCTGATACTTGCCTGCTTATACAAGGCTTTATGAGCGGTGACTGAAGAGGAAACGTGCAGGGTGTTATTGCTGATGGGGTGTGTTTAGTGAGGATGGTGATGTCCCGGCAAGCAGCTGTTCACTTCTCCATCGACCCTCTTTGTGTGAGTGTCTGCTGGGATCCTCCCCAGCATTATCAGCCACATGGTTTGCCTTGCAATTACCAAAGTTTAAGGAAAAATTACCTGGTTGTGGGAGCAGTTGAGCTCAGAGAGGATGGGAAGCACAGAAAGAGGAGGAAAGGGGAATCTGCAAAGGGATGGTCCTGTTCTTCTTGTGCATAAAAGCAGGATTTGCTGGAGAGGGAAGATGAGCGACAGCCGTTTTAGAAAGGGCTGATTGTACAGTCCTAGAAGCCCGTGGCTCCTTCTCTTCTCCTGCCAATAAAAGGATGCGGGTAGCAGGTGCAAACTGTGCAGAGCTCTGACCTGATCAAGGAGTTTTGCCTTTTCTTCAGGGTTTGGGTTTGTCACATTTGAAAGCGAAGACATCGTGGAAAAAGTGTGTGAAATCCACTTCCACGAGATCAACAACAAAATGGTGAGTGTCTGGGGCAGAACCTGGGGAAGAAGGGACAGAGGTACAGGGTAGAGTGGGGTGGTGGCACAGGGGCGGGGTTCCGACACACTTCCCTCTGCAGTGGGGAATTTGATTGAGTCTTTTCCCCAAAATCACAGCAGCCAGTCTAGGAAAAACTCCCAGTGTGGAGGTGAACCAGCACTATACGGAGCTTTTAAGAACAAGAGCTAACATACTTGGAGGTTTTGAAGTTACATGAAACCTCTTGGTGGCCTGGGAGGGGACAGGTTTTACCTTTCTTCAGAAATACAGAAAATTAGGCTCTGAGGCCCTGGTGCAGGGCCAGGCAGAGCATCGAGGGCAGCTGCAGGAGGAGAAAAGCAGTGTTTGAGCTCCCCGCTGCCTGTGCTGGCTGCAGAGGGAGGGGGAAGGCTGGCAGCTTGCAGGCCAGAGGCAGGAATGGTAGGGAAGGACAGCAGGACGGGCTGCCAGCTGTGGCCAGGGCTGGGGACTGCCTGCAGCCCTGTGCTCTGTGGCACAGCTCTGTGCTGGTGGCAACCGAGCCTGATCCTGTCTTTCTTGTGGCAGGTGGAGTGTAAAAAAGCCCAGCCGAAGGAGGTGATGTCCCCAACGGGCTCGGCACGAGGGCGGTCCCGAGTCATGCCTTACGGGATGGATGCCTTCATGCTCGGGATCGGCATGCTGGGTAAGCCCAAGGACACATCTCCCCAGCGCCCGGTCGTGCCAGGCAGCAGCTTAGAGGTTTTATTCCGGGAGCAAGCAGGGCGGCCAAGGGCAGCTCTCCCTGGTGCAAGGCTGGGGACGCAGAGGGGGGGGGAAACCGGGACCTGTTTGTGATCACAACTTGCCCTCTGGTGGCACCTGGAAAAACTGCAAACTTGTCACCGCTGCCCTGGGACAGCCAGAGCTGGCCGGGCACAGCCGTGTGCAGGGCAGCTCTGGTCCTCTGCAGCTCCGTTAATGGGCCCACAGTGCCATAGCATATCGGCTGTAATTCTTTAATGGCTCTTGTGGAACACCATATAACTACATAGTTGAACCGAGCGTGGAGTAATCTGTGCCCAGGCATCTTCCTCCCACGCTTCTACCGGCTTTCTGATGAATTAGTTGATTAAAGAGCCCCTGAGCTTCCAATTGAAACAGCGATCCATATAAATGTTCTCGCTGTCATTTAAAGATTACAAAATGCCCTTAAAGTTCTAGTTAAGCTTTGTCTCACTCTGTTCCCTCCCTCTCAGGGACAGCGAGTATCTGGTATTGTAAGGAAAACTGTACATTTATCGTGGGACTGTCTTGTAAGGAGAAATCTGTGATAAGCAGACTGGCTCTCGTGTCTATCCATGATTCTGAGGCAAATGTGTCCAGATACAAGATGAAAATAAGAAAAAAGTCCTCTGTAGCCTCTGCTTCCAGGTCTACAAACCCTCGTGCCTAGATCTGAGAATCAGGCGTGATCCTTCCAGTGTGGGGGCTGTTCCTGGTGTCTCTCCTTCCCTCCATAGGTTCTAACCAGGCTTGAGCCAAACCAAGAGCCCAGTGTTGGCGCAGGATCATCGCTGGTGTTACTGGGCAGGGTGTACTCAGCCTGGGTCTCCTTGCTAAGCCTGCTGAGTAGCAGTTAGTCACTGAACAAAACCCCAAAAAGGGCATTTTTTTTCCTCAGTGTTTTCACTTGACTTATTGAGGGAAAATAAATCTCCAGCCTGTGGGTTTGGGTTTTGCCTTTTTTAAACCATTTGAATTTTAAAGCATTGAATTTTAAAGGCTCAAGCTGAGTCATTGGGAAATCCAGGTAGTCATGTCTTGGGAGATCTCAAATCAAATATTCATCTCTGAGTCAGTGCTCTGTGTTCTCCCGAGCTTGTTCTGTATAGGTGGGCAGCTTCCTGGGCAAAGGCAGGAATTGTCTTCCCGCCCGGCGCCAGGAAGAAGAGCTCTGCCTGCATTTGCCAGCGCTTCCAGTGCATGAGTGACTCAGAGCTATTCAGCCGTTCAAATGCCCCCACCTCCCCGATCTCCTCCTATTTGCAAATCCAGCTGATGCATCAGAAAGCCTTAGTCTGCAGAGCTATGAGTTTCTGAGGAGGAAACCTCCATGCCCTTACATGTTTGGAGTGAGGAAAAAATTAAATGGGCCTGCTAAAACTCTGCTGCAGACTTGCATGTGTGCGGACTCAGCCCAGCCATTTCCTGGGGTTTCTGCTATTTAGTCCTGTTTGTGCTGTCTAACATTAATGGTCACGCTGCTTGTGAGCAGCCAGGCACTGAGGATGTGGACCCTGTGAGCTTGCAGTAACAAAGCCCTTTTCTCTTCCCCCAGGTTATCCAGGCTTCCAAGCTGCCACCTACGCCAGTCGAAGTTACACTGGCATTGCACCTGGCTACACTTACCAGTTCCCTGGTGAGTGGTGCTCCCTGCTCGGTTTTCTGGTCTGCCTTCAGGTGATGGGAGTCCCTGGCATGATCTGTGACCCAGGCTCTGCCCCTTTCACCCTTTTCCCCTGTTTGGTCTTTCTTTAAATTGGAGACGGATGTGGAAGGGGGAGGGGAGAAGCCCTGGAATAGGTGGGAACAGCCTGTCCTTCATTAGGATTATCCTCACACTCCTGTGGCAGGAAAAGCCCAAGGCTGCTGTGACGCCCTTTATGTTTGCCTCCTCCATAGGGCTGCTGCTGTGACACAGAAGGGCCCCTGCAGCTCTGCCTGTCTCGCTGCCTTTGTGTGTGTCTGTCTCTCTTTACCAGAGTTGCCACCGCTCTGAAAGTAGCACGGGATTTTAAAACCTGGTTTTCCATGGGCCAGGGAACTCCTTGGCAGCCTGCAACGCTGTAGCTGTGTCTGAATGGCGCCTGGACCACTCACAGCCTCCACAAAACATCGTGCCAGGGCAGTGGGCTGCAGATCCCCCACAAACTGGGTGGTTTTAAGATCCCAACCCCGCCATGTGCTCAGAACATGGGACTCTGCGATCAATGGCTGGAACCTGCTGTGTCGCAGCTGCTCAGAGCTTTCTGAGGCCTCTTCTTTCTCCCGTTCTCTGTGAGGCAGAGCACGCTCTGGGAAAAGACTGTCTTGCTATTTTCTAGAGAAGTGGCAACTCTGAGCATCCCTTCCTTACTCCATCCCTCAGTGTGATGGTTTATATATGAAATCTTGATGTTAGGGGCTGGGAATGGGAAATTTCCTCTTTGCCTGAGGCGAGCCCAGGCTGACTGTGGCTGAAAGGTGCTCTTGCCTCCTGCTCTCTGGAAGTTCTCCATAAATCCAGTTTATGGGTCTCAGTCATAGTCGCTTCAAGTGCCTCATTGTAAACCCGTGCCCAGGTGAATGTGGCACGTACCGAACACCCGCTGGCATTGCAGCCGAGAGGTCAGATTGGATGGGTGGCAGAGCGGTGCTTCAGGGCAGACCTGAGGCTGCAGGCTGAAGCTTGCACTTGCCCTGCCTTGGCCAGATTTCTTCTAAGGATAAATGGATCCTTTCAGCCTCCAGGGCAGGAGTTCAGCACCTTTCAGCACCAGTTATAAATTAGTTTAAAGAAGGCACTGGCCTGGTTGCAGTCTGACTGCAGGCTGCTCCCCCAGCAGACCCCGCTGCCATCTCTCTGCGGGATCTCCTCGGGGCGTTTGATGAGTTCCTAAGCTGTCTTGCGTTTCATTTTTAGAGTTCCGTGTAGAGCGGACCCCTCTCCCGAGTGCCCCCGTCCTCCCTGAGCTCACAGGTCAGTCCCGCTCATTTCCTAAACTCACAAGCCGGAAGGGGAGAAGGGGGCTTTGGGCTGTTCCAGCGGCGTCGCTGCTCCACAGCCTGGTGCAGTTAGACTGGAAACATTCCTTATTTCCTCTTCCATTTCTACAAGCTCCATCCAAAGCTGGGGCTGGAAAGATGGAGAGGCAATCAGAGCCATGTGTATTGCCTCTGAGAAGGGCAATGCAGGTCATACCAAATGAAGGCATGTAATCCTTAGATGGCGTTTCCTGCTGTTTGCCTTGTTCTTAGCTCCTTGCCCCAGGCTGGGCGTAAACCAGATATGGAAAACTGCAGAGAGCAGGGTGACTTCTCGAAGGTCTACAAATGACCTTAACCTGAGCTGCTGCAAGGATGAGATTTGGAGTGCTGGGAGGAGGGAGAGGGTGTGGGGGCATTCCTGGTTACCCTAATTCCGTTTCCCTGTGCAGAAGGGGCTGCAGGGAATGTTTTCCCCGCTCCGGGTGGTATAACTGCCCAGCTACTCGCACACAGGGTTCCTGGGCAGAAGTGAGCGTGGTGGGACTCTGCAAAATCCTGCAGTGCTTGTAGGGAACTGTGGAATGAAATGGGGGACAAAGGACCCTTCTCTAGTCCTGGCTCAGTGTCCTCACAGTGCAAATACTCTCTGGATCCTCAGCCCCTGGATTGTGTGCAGTATGTTCTCTCTAGGCAATTCTCCTTCTGTCTGCTCTCCCTTCCATGGCCATGTTTTCCCCAGCTCTGTCCTGTCCATGGTTTTTGTCTTAGAAAAAGCAGCTTTGTGTAGCGTCCTGCTCCCCATGTGCCATCTCATTTCCGTGGTGTTCCTCCTCTCCAGCGCTTCCTTGCCCCCACCTGTTTCAGGGTTTGAATCTCTCTGCAATGTGGGTATGAAAAAGCTTCCTGAGAAGCTCTCCTGGAATTATCAGTACCAACAGGCTTGAAAGGGTGTTTCTGTGGCACAGAAACATGTCGATTCTCAGCGAGTCTCTGTTCCTGAGGATGCTGAGGTTGGCAGCCACCACTGAACAAATTGCCCCGAGGAAGGTAGGGGGAGACCAAACCCTTGCTTTCTCTTAAGAAAACCCTTCCCTGACACCATGTATGGACCGCAATAAGCACCTGAGTGCCACCTCTGAGCCTTTTGGTTGCCAAAGGAGATGTAGGTCCAGTTGTTTATTTACATGTGTGTTTTTTAGCAAAACCCATAAAATATGCAGAGGAATGTTGGTGACTTGGCAAAAGTGCTTTTCCCTCCAGGGTCCGCCCCTGGACCTTGCCTTTTCCTGCCGTGCCTTTTCCTAGCGGAGGTGACTCGCCCAGGGCCTGGCTGTCATCAGCAGCCGGGGTGCACCAGGGCTCTGTGCAACAAGAAGTTATTAATGCTGCTGTCCTGGCTGGGTGCCACCTTAGCTTACAGTCCTGAGTGTCTCGCTGAAGTACCAGCTGGGGATCGTGGCATTCTTCCCTTCCCGTTACGCTTACCTACTGTTAAACAGTCGCTGCGCAGCCTCTTGGCTGGGCCGGGAGCTGCGGTTCCCATGTAGGGGCTGGAGTTGGTCCCGCCAAGGGCAGGGGCCCCCTTGGTTGCCACAAAGGCCCAGGGAGCTGTGCCGCGCTCGAGGGCCCTTCCGCCTTCAAGTGGATGCCTGCACGTAAACGGGCTGCGCTTCACGGGCTTGGCAAGTGGAACTGAGACGAGGGGATGGCACGAGCAGGGGTGATTGCTCCAGCAGGCAGGGAGCTAACATGCAGGTGCTTTGTCGTCGCCACGCAAACGTGGTGTTTCAGGAGATAAACTGCAAAGGCAAGAAATGGTTTTGTTTGTTCTTCTCCTGGAAAAAGAACTGGAGTCTTTTTGAGATGACTTCGCCTCCTTTCTCAATAAAACTGTACTCATTCACCTGTGCGTTAGGGACTCAAAGCAATAGTGGGGTGGGAGGGTGGCTGCCAGCAGCCTTTCCTCCCAGAACAGCATCTTTGGGGGTGACGTGAAGCAGCAACGTGCTCGTGTTGGCCCAGGGCCTGTAATGAGCGGCTAACCCAGATATAAGCTTTGTATGACGTTTGCTTGAAACAGACTGGTGCCTGCTACTAAATATTCCCTTATAAGCTAGTCTGGATTTCAGCCTTAACGCGATTGATTTGTTCTGACCTCTTTTTATGGTGCTCTAAACAGAATCACAGTGAATTTCACATTCAAGCATGAAATGCTGACCCAGTCATTTTAAGGGCAAAGAGAAACATACTGGCTAGATGCCTCCTGCCCCGAGGGCTGGATGCCTGCGGCAGTAGAGTTGGGAATTAGAACTGCTACATATAAATTAAGACTTACTGTCTTAATTAAGCCATTTCTAGTTCCTGCTCCCTAGGTATATGTTTCCCACTCTTCTACGGCAAACGGCAAGGGGTTGAGCAGTTCAGGAGAAAAAAACTCAGAGAGGGGAGGATGGTGCTTCTTGAGAAGAGTCGAGAAATAGGGAGAAAGAAGCTACTAAACTGTTATTCAAGAACAGTACCAAGGGACAGAGAGGAGGGGCTGAGCCTGAGGATGCTGAGCTGCCAGCTGCTCCCTGAGCTGCTGCGTTTCTCCATGTTTACAGCCAAAGTCTGCATCTGTAGTTTTAGATTAACTGCATCTTGCCAGCTAAGTAGCGACAGGATCCATCTGAAATAGCCCAATTTTGGTTCAGCTCTTCCCCATCGTGCCCTCAGCTGCTGCGGGGTCTGGGCTTAGCAAAGCAGGGCTAGTGAGTCCCCCTGGACATTTGCTCTGCAGAAGGACACCGATAGGCACAGCGCTGTGCACTCCTCTGTTGTCGTCCTTGGGTGTCCCGTGTGATGCGCTAAGCTGATGGATCTCTGTGGGTCTGGTATTTTGCAGTGGGAGCTGAAGGCTCCTGTTGAGGAGTTTCCCCATGTAGCCACAGTGCCCCTGAGATGCCTCTTCCTTCTTTTCCAGCAATCCCCCTCACTGCGTATGGACCAATGGCGGCAGCAGCAGCTGCGGCAGCCGTGGTGCGAGGGACAGGTAACTCCCACTTTCCTCCCCAGCGCGGTGTCTGGTCACGGAGGTTTGCGATGGGCTGTGGGAGGGGGGTGGGACGGGGTTGCATTTTTGGGATCTTCACCCTGTAGTTTTGTTGCCTCCTCCTGTAGGTTCCACCCCTAGTCGCACCGGTGGATTTCTGGGCACCACCAGCCCCGGGCCGATGGCAGAGCTTTATGGAGCCGCCAACCAGGACTCAGGGGTCAGCAGTTACATCAGCGCTGCCAGTCCAGCCCCGAGCACCGGCTTCGGACACAGCCTAGGGGTGAGTGTTCCCTGTCGGGCTCTGCACAGGGGGAGGAAGAGAGTGGCATGGCCAGGGGAAGGGGCTGAATCTCCAGCTGGTGATGGAGGTGAACAGCGTTGGGTGGCCCCTTCTCAGCCCACAGCCTGTTTTCTGGTTAAGAAATGCCACCCACTGCAGCATCTGCTATGCCACCTCTGAGTCCCAGACTGCAGATGGCCGGTGCAGGATGCAGCAGTTCACTTGAAGCCTGCATCCCTGGGTTCTACTGGCTCTCCATGGCCACCACTCAAGGTCCTGATCTCCAAACCTTTCCCTGATAAGGCACAGACTTTCCATGAGCCCATCTTGGCCCTGACATAGCGTCCTGGAGGGTGATATGCTCTTCAGACCTAGTACCTCCGACTGAAACCAACTTTCCCAGCATCTGGGCCATGAGTGAATTTGTTGTGGTAGTGATTCTTCTTCACTTCTCTTTTGTTTGCTTAAGAGTGGTGTCTTACCTCTTTCTTTGCAGGGTCCCTTGATTGCAACAGCTTTTACCAATGGGTATCACTGAAGCTGGGGACCAAGGAGGCAGGAGGTAAGAGAGCTTCGAGCAGGAGTGGGCAATGAGAGGAGTGAAGTTCTGAGCCGGCCCCTGTGCTCAGCCTCTCCCAGGAGCTGTGGGTGCTGCTGTGAGGCTCGCTGGCCTGACCCAGCCTGGGGCTCTCCTCTGCACCAGAGGCTTGGCAGGTTGGGTTCTTACCTCGTGGTCTGCAGGCTGGGAGTGCTGTGGGGACATCGCTTACTGTCTGGGTGCAAAGGGCAAGGAAAGGTGAGCAGTGACAGAGGAAAGGTCTGCAGGGTTGGCCAGAATCACAGCCCAGAGGTGATCCTGAGGAAAAAATCTTGGCTCACCGTGTGGATTGGGAAGCTTCCTCCATGCAGCTGGTTGTTCTGCTACTGAGACCACTGTCTTTGGGGAGCGAGGTTTTTCCTCCCCTGCCTGGGAAAGGGCAGAAGGAAAATCGGAGTCTGATCAGTTCTTTTTCTGGTCCTTTGATTGGGCCTAAGAGGGAACTGGTGGATGGTCTCGGTTTGCTTTGCAAGCGTGGCTGAAGTTAGCTGGCTTAAAATTTAAAAAACAGCCAGCTTTTCAAAAACAAGGGCAAAAGCTTGCAGGGAGCTGTGTCCAGACAGGAGCCTGTGGCAGCCTGGCAGGGCTGCACTGAGCTGAATGCTGGGGAAGTGGCTGGACCCCGCCGTGTCACAGGCCTCCCGGGGCCAGGGGTGCCGCAGGTCTGGGCAGGCAGGCTGCGCGGCGTGTGGGGCCTTGTTTGCCAGGCCTGCGCGTTGCCATTAAAGGTGGAAGCATCTCTGGCGTGCCCCATCGCCGTGCCAGATGCAGAGCAAGTCTGTGTTGGGGCAAGTTTGGGTGTCGAGCATTTCTATCAGATCGCACCGGATGGAAGAAATTCCCAAGAGAGGTGGTGTTGGTCACTCTAGATCCTGTCGCTTCCCTCCTTCCCTGCTGTGTCCCGCAGATTCCCCAGTGACCTAACCGAGGACAGCGGCTGGAGGATCTGGTGAGCCTCGGGGGATGAGCCAAGGTTACCTTTTCTTGAATCAAACTGCACACTGCCGGCCGGCTGCCAGGCTCCTGCCGCCCTGCCCTGATCTCTCCCTTTGACCAGACCACACTGGACTGAACCCGAGGAGATCATCTCGCTTTCTTACTAACCACCGACGGTTTACGCTTCCCCCCTCCCTGCCCCCAGTCCACCGATTCTTCTTTTATTTATTTTATTAGCTGTTAGTTTTATTTTTTTATTTTATTTTTTTTAATCTTTTTTTTGGGGGGGGGGGCTACCCCTTTTTGTTTGCTCTTTCCCGAGCTAGTAGACATATTTTATGAATTGGCTTTGTGATTGTGTTAGGTAGTTTTTATTGAGGAGTATTTTTATTTGGCTTTGAAACTGTTTTGAATATTTTCAACTCTGTTGTTGTTGTCGTCAGTGTTTTTAAAGCACGGTATGTAACAAGAATGCAGTTCTGAAGGGAAGAAAGAGACGCAGAGAGAGCAAAGGCTGAGAGGAACTGATGTATTTCTATTTTTTTTAAAGAAACTGTTTTTAATTGTTTCTGTTTTGTAAATGTGAGGCTTTGAAAAGTGTGAAACTCCAAGGATCCGAAAACGTTGGACATCGCTATGGAACAAAACAAATGTATATTTTGCTAAGTGAAAAACACTATCCTTACAGCTGAAAGAATTTTTTTTTTTCCTTAGGTTTAGTTTTACGTGGGGTTTTCTTTTTCCTCCTGTATAATATGTAAATATCGTGAGCTGAACCTGGCTGCTGCCTGCAGCCTGGCTCCAAGGAGCAGCTCCAGGTCCTGGACTTGGTGCCGCAGTGTGAGCAATACTCTCCAGCAGAATCCTGACAGGACTCCGTTCTTTTTTTGTACACCTTTTACTGTAAGATTTTAAGACCTCTGATGAAATGAAAGGGGGGGTGGGGGTGGGGGGCGGGGGTGAAAACGTACCGGCCATCGGCTGTTTTGCTGAGCGGGTTAAAGCTGCTTCCAATCGCTCGATGTACAGACTCCATCACTGGGCTCCGTAGTGCCGGCCTCGGGCTCGGCTTTAGGTAAAGGGCTTTACCGCCATTGCTTGTCTTGGTTACTTTGAAAAGAATTCACTCTCCAAACACTGTCGCTCACGTCAAGATTTCCTGGGGAAGGGGGATCCTCCTCGCGAGGCGAGGGTATCGGAAGGGGTGTTGGCCAGGGCCAGGGGGAGATTTGGGTGGTCGTTCTCTGAAGGGCAGGGCGCTGGGTTGGGGAGTCATTAACGGGGGGAGAAAAGCATTAGGGTGGTGATTTTGGGGGCGGGTTAAGGGCTTCTCAGGGATTATATGAATTATAGAATTGCAGCTTCCCATTTGCTTTACTCTGTGTTCGGAAGACTGTGGGAATTTATCCGTTGTCCTGTGTGGGGGTGATCTTGGTCCCTTCTCCAGAACCTGCTGGGGACTTCCCCTGGCGTGGTCCAGGCCGCTGCTAACGAGCCCTGTGCCAGGGGATGCCCCCAGCAGGAGTGACGGGGCAGGTTTGGGTCTGGATTTCAGTGAACCAAAGACCTTGTTAAGGGGGGTGATTAAGCCTTTTATTAAGATGCAGCCAAACTCTTTTCCCAGGGAAATAACAGCTTCATCTTAAGTTTTAAAAATCATTCCCTCTTTTCCCCCAAACTGAGCCCCTGTGAGGGAGAGGGGCATTCGGAACAGGATCGGGAGGGCCACAGTGCCCAGGGGCCCTTCTCTTCCATCCCTCCCCCGTCTGCCGGGGCTTGTCCTGACCTGGGCGATGCGTTTGGAGAGTTCTGTTTAGGTAAGAGGTACTTAACAGATTAGTACTGAAAACACAAAGCAATAATTTTTGTTACTGAGACAAGAGTCTGTATGTCTGTTTTTTTAAATATTTCCTAATTAAAGAAGAGCTGCATTTTATTGGGTTTATTTTTATTCTATATACTTCAAATTTGGGTCTGCGGACAGCGCTTTCCTCCCTCTTGGTATATGCGCTGAACTGCTTCTGTGCCCCCTCCAGACATCCAAGGCCAGCTGTGCTGCTGCTGGGCTGTGATTCACTCTCTGGCCAGTGCTGCCACTGCCTGGAGGCTGGGGCTCCGGTTTCAGGGTGGGCATTTTTTTTAAAAGAAATAAAGCTGTGTTTTTAAGCCAGTAAGTTATTACACTCCGATGTTTGTTCTCTCCACACCTGTAACCCTTTTTCCAGATTTCAGTTTTAAATTCCTAATAAATTATTTGAAAACTGTCCTTTTCTGTCTTTATTCGGGGGCGGGAGATTTTCAAATGGAGGAGATTTCAGGTGAATTTGGCTCTGGCAGGAGTTGCATCCTGCCAGGAGGATAAAAGCCCCAGGCAGGGGCTCTGTTCTGCTCCCAGCCTTTGGCAGTGGCCCAGTTTATAATGTGAGGTTTTAGCAGACATGGTGTCTCTACATTACAGGGGTTTTGTGTAGATATTTGCATGTTCAAGAAAGGAGGAGATAGTGTGGTGCTTAGAAGATTGGCTGAGGTGCTCTGGAGTCAATGACTATGACGGACCGAGGAGGCTAGATGTAAGTAAAATGTGGAGATGGGAAGGGAAGAAGAGTCCTTAACAGACAACGCTGTAGGAGAAAGGGGAATTCTAAGAGCAGGAAATAGTAGGGAACCCTGTGCAGCAGGTCTTAATGATAGAGAATTCCTAAAAACAATGTAAGGCTCAAGCCTGTAAGTTTAGGAACCAGCTGTACGTCGGAATGTTCTCACAAGCCTCCCGAGGACTAGCGGCTTTCTACGCAGCACAGGTTGGGAGAAACCAAAAATAGCATTGATGGAAAAATCTTAACCCTGCTGGGATTTTTCTCATGAGTCACTCTTGTAAATGCTCACATGTTCCTTTTCCCACACCTGGTGATCCTCTTGTCGCATTAAAATGTAGGAAATCTGAGATATGACAGTATTTTTGATATGTGTCTCAAAAAGGCCAGTTTACTGGAAATTTTCCTAGCACCATCAATAATAAATCAGACAGTGATAAGTGAGGAAAAAGGCACCACAGAGTCTTAAGGGTCACAGGTAAGGGAACAGAGAAATAATGGAAAAAAAGGAGTACAGGTGGCCAAAGGAGAAAGAACACTTAAATGGATATTGAAGGGAAAGCCAGCAGAGTGGGCTGCGAGCAAAAGATTACATCCTTGTTTCTGAACTAAGTGTGGTACAGGCTCTCCTTTACATCAGCCTTTAATCTTTGTTCCATGTTCTCACTTTTGGGATGTGAGAGTTCCTTTCCAGTGTAACTCCCTTAAGGTCACGTGAAAAGAGACACTATTGCTTGTTTAAACCAGACACAGAGCCTTTCCAGGCTGCTCGGCTCCTGTTTCTTGCCCAATAGTACCCATTCCTCCTCAATGGTTTCAAAGTGAAAAGCAGCATTTTTTCCAGTTCAGCTCATGCCGAATGGCCATTTGGGAAGAGTGGGTGACCTGGACCTTAGTCTCTGAATCAGGCCAGGAGAAAACATGGAGAGATACAGGATTAATGATACGAGGGATGCTCTAAGAAGAGGATACCAGTATTAGTAAGATTTCCAATTGGAAAGTTGCCAGCGATTGCCACCATAACTACCACACTGCTGCTGCTCTTTCAGTAGAGGGCCCTTAAAATGTCCAGATCTTTTCACGCTGGCTTCTGCTATTAAAAGAATTTAACAGCAAAAATCTAGAGAGCAAATATTTGCCTTTCTGGCTTTCAGAGATTTTACTCCGGTGGCCTTCAACTGGTGATGTCACCACCTGCTGCCCACAGCCTCCAGTGGAAGAAGTCTGCATTTAGTAACATAAATATCTGCCTTAGTTTATCTCATGCCCGTGTCAAGGTGAGCTTGTCATATAAAGAGCTGCGTTTTCTTGGTCACCAGTCTCTCTGTCAGGTCCTGCGACAATGAAGTCCTTGGCCCTGCTTTTCCTGCTGTCTGGTGTGTAGGTGGCACCCCCCCCTCGGGACCGGTAACACCCTGCCTAACTCTAACCTCTGCCTCTCTCCTCAGTGGGCACCGCCAGCGCTGCCATGTCCTCCCGGGCCGTGTGGGAGCTTGGCAGAATGATCAAATGCACCATCCCGGACAGCCATCCCGTGCTGGACTTCGCGGACTACGGCTGCTACTGCGGCTTGGGAGGCCACGGGACTCCGGTGGACGAGCTTGACAGGTTTATGGCTCTGCTTTTACAACCCTCTTCTCTCGCCTGTGCTTTCAGGGTTCTGCACGCCAGCCACCTCTCGGCTGGCCCTGCCCATAACTTCATACCACTCTCCAGCTGTTGTGAATGTAGCTTTCTCTCAAAGACTCATCAAAGGGAAAAAGGAAGCGTGGTATCACACCTTGATGCCTTATTACTGAGATAAAATAGGATCCCAACAATTCTCTTTTCTCCTCTGTGGCAGTCAGACTGTGCTTACTCCAGCGTGTTTTTTTTTGCAGCGGTGCTGTGCCTGGACACAGCTCTGAGCACACTCTGCCCAGCGCACGAGCGTCCATGTGTGCAGGGCTCAGCTGCAAAGTGCTAAGAAATGACTAATTTAGAGATGACACAAGACTGACAGCCAAGACACAGTGAATTGTGTCAGCCATTAGCTCTTCAGCTACCAGGCACTGTCGGGGTGCGTAGGGTAAATGCTGGATTTTCCTTTCCCTGTGCCCAATGGAGAACTCTGTGAAGATGCTCCAATTCATTACACATGTACCAGACACCCCTTGGACCATCAGCAGGCAGAACAATGTCCCTTTGAGGTCCTTTGTGTCTGCCCTCTTATCACTGGCTACCTTTTTTGTTTTTGTTTTGTTCGGTGCCTTGTCAAAGCAATACTAACAGATTTACATGTCTTACAGGTCATCTGGGTTTGCATTTCTGGTATTTTCTGACCTTTTTCCTCCTTGTTTTCCAGGTGCTGTCAAGCGCACGATCACTGCTATTCGGAGGTAAAGAAACTCGATTCGTGCAGATTCCTGTTGGACAATCCCTACACAAATATGTACAGCTTCACCTGCTCCAACAGGGAGATTACGTGTAACAGTAAGTCCTCTTCCACGTCCCTCCACATCAAAGGCTCCTCCACCCTCTCTTCTGCCAGAACATGGCTGCGTTACGCTGGATGCTGGCGCAGCAGGAAGGCGCAGCTCCAGTCCCTGCCGGGGGGGTTCTGCCCAATAGAAACAGGGCACCTCACATGAATATTCTCCATATAGCACACAATTTAAAGTTTATGGAAGATACATGGTATGACAGTACATAGGGAAGCCTGTCCCTTCTTTAGGGGATTGCATCTCTGTGGTATTTTTCTGGCAGTCCCTTTAATGGCATCATTTCCGAGAGAAACAATATCGTGTAGTATCCCAGAGAGCAGCATCTCGGATAGCTTCTGCCAGCCATCTCTAACATAATGGTGGAGCTTCTATAGGGCTCTCGGATACAGATAAATAGCAGACAGGCTGGCAAACCTTTTGAGCAACCTCTAGTAGGAGGCAGGGCAGGGGGGTTGGAACTCGATGATCTTTAAGGTCCCTTCCAACCCAAACGATTCTATGATTCTAAGCAGAACTGCAGGTAAGTAAGGAAGGAGATTGCTGGCCGGAGCACACAGCTTTGGGGCCAGAGGGTTACTGGGGAGAAGTGCGTACACCCACAAGATGACAGCAGCAGTCAAACGGCAATGCCCTGGCAGTACAAACCGAGTCACTGCCATGCTCGGTGAAAGAGCTGAGGGTCTGACCACTCCTGCTCTCTCCTCCAGGCAAAAACAACGAATGCGAGATGTTCATCTGCAACTGTGACCGCACCGCCGCCATGTGCTTCGCCAAGGCGCCCTACAACCCCGACCACGTCAGGCTGGACACCAAGAAATACTGCGACTAGCCCCCCTCCTCCTTCTCCTTCTGCCCCTCGAGGCGGCAACAATCCCGCCGCAGCCTGTCACTAATAAAACCCTCGTAAAAACTCCGCGCCTCCCTCCTACTCCCTGCGCCGCGCTGAGGCAAATGGCGGGCGGGCGCTGAGGGGAGGCCCCGCCCCCTCCGCCAACGGGCCATTGTGGCGCGCGCGACACCCCTCCGCCTTCTCTGATTGGCCCCGGCGAGGGCGGGGCAGGCAGGGCACGCTCGGGCGACGCGGGCGCGAGGCCGGCGGCAGGTGCGGCGCGCGGGGGGCGGCCCCGCTCTTCTCCCCTCAGGGAGTCGCGAGGCTGAGGGGATGGTGGGGTTTGCTGCCTCCCTGCCGGGGCTCCTCAGGGGCACCCTCCCGGTGAGCTTGGAGGTCAGGCACCGCTCCTCGGGCTGCTCACGCGTGGGTTACAGCGCAACTGCCCCTCTCGTGGGTGGGTATCCCTCGCGGTGTGGCGCTGCGAGGGGCTTGAGCCGTTTGTCTGGGTGTTCGCTGCTCCTACAGACCCGTATGTGCTTACTCTGGGGAGGCCTTGTGCTGCCCAGTGCTGGTCCTGGGCTGGAGCTGTAGGGGAAGGGGAAATGTTGGCCTGGAAGTCAGGGGAAGGCCGGGAGCCCCTCTGAGGGACAGTGTCTGCTCCAGTTTTCCTGACCTGACAAGGTTCTGTGGTTAAATTTCCACCCAGACTTAGTGCTCTCACCAGAGGCAGTTTTACTGGCAGAGCCCCTCAGGAGGGTGTTGGTCAGCCCCTGTGGCAAGGGCTGCTCATGGCCCTGTTTGCTGACTGGGTAGGAAGAAGGCCCCGGAAGGCCCAGAAAATAACTCTCTCGCCTCCACCAGCTGGAAAGGAGCACACAGCCTGCCCTGCCATCTTTGATCAGGTACAGAATAGGGGTCTTGGATGAGTTTGATAACAACCACTCCTTCTCTATTTCATTTTGCAAGCTGTTTTCTTTAGAGGACTTTGAGGAGCAGCCTTTGTGCTGCAGAAACGTGGTGAAGGAAGAAGCTGGCTTGTTACCTTATTTGAAGGCACTTGTAATGCCTTCCTAGTGAGGAGCACTGGAGCTTTGAGGGTGTTAGGATGAGAATGAGATAGGATGGTGAATTACATTTTGGTTTGGGTCTGTTTTTTGTTTAGTTTTGTTTTTTAAAGAGTGTGTGTGTCTCAGCTGAATGCTCTGTATTGTATCCCAGTTTTGTATCAGTATTCATTGCTTATTTTTCCTCGGGTGTTTGTGTACGTGAATCTTCTGGAAATCTGGAAATTTCTGATCTCTTGGGGTCTTCCACAGAAACCCTTAGGATCCTGGATGCACTCCTGTCATACAGCTAGGATGAGTCATTTCTAGGGCTGGAAGTGCAATATGAAGTCTCCTGTCCTTACACGCTAGCTTTGATTCTGAAATTATTGTTTGTAGAGCAATAAAAGTTCTAAGTAAGTGTAAGCGTTACTGAAATCCCTTTGTAGTGGTAAATGATAAATCCCAAAGCAGAGAAAAAATGTAAAATACCATTACTATCTAGAAGAAACACTGTACTTTTGAGCTGTATCATCACAAGCAGGGAAGAGAGCTGGGGTGCAGTTGGAAGCGTTTCAGAAGCTGTTGGTATAAATTCTCCCTGTTGTAGGAACTCTCTAGATTTGAGGTGAGTAATGTATCTGCTCTTGGCACCCAGCATTTGGGGAATGCTAGTATTCTCTAGATAACTCAATGGGTAGATGAAGGCACCAATTTGTTCTGTATCTGTCGTACTCCATACAGATTTTTATGAACCTGCACTTATGTTTGGTCCCTTGATGGTGCTTCTCATTTACATGCTGCTGTGGTGGTGCAAAAGACCTAACAGGAGATTTAACCAGCCCCTGAGTGAGCCCATACGTAGGGGATCTTCCCACATAACATAAAGTGACAGGTCCTAGGCAATGGGAGAGGGGGGGAGGGTTGAAGGAGTTTTATTGTAGAGAATGTTCCTTGGAAAGATGGAGACAGTATGGAGGTCTGAACAAGGCTCAATACTTTTTTTCATGTTGATTTTGAGAGACTGTTTCTTGAGGACTGGAAGATAAAAACTTTACCCAGCTTGTCTGACATTTTCAGTGACTCTGTGGACTGTGGGGAGACTGCTTGGGGAGACTGCTCAGGTCTACCACAACATGCCTGGCAGAACTTGCTCCCAGAGCTAGACACTGTTTTGCCCCCTGGAGAGAAAAGAGCAGGTTCAGTATCACTCTATACGAATACGGTGTTTGTGCTGTGGCTGTTTATATAGCAGTTATTTGCAGTACAGAGGACATCATGCAATTTATCCTGGCTTGATAGATGGGAGAAGTGTTTTAGCTGGAGTGTAACAAGTGAGGGAATGGAGGCGATGGCTTGCAATAGTGTGTGCAAGGGTGGGTCTTGAACCTGACTTCCTAGATGTGAGGGCTTGCTGAGCAAATGCTTAGGTGCTCATCTCTGTGCCCCATTGAGCTGAGCTGCATATTTCTGTTTAGAAAGAATGTAAATGCTCGGTTGATTTAATTGCTCTGTCATGCTTCCTTCCATCTTTGAACTGCTGTTGTCTCTTGACAGTGACGATGAGATGAATTTGTAGGCTATTTGTTCTCAGTGCTTTAGCCTGTGATTGGCACATGCTTCCTTCCCACTGTATCTGCATGGGGAAGGTGGGTAAAAGGCTGTTTAAAAGAGGGACTTTTTTAGTTTTAGAGTACTCTAAAAGACTTCTACTTTTTACTCTCGCAGGTAATTAGTGACAGAATGAGAGGGAATGGCTTCAAGCTCCAACAGGGTAGATTTAGACCAAACATTAGGAAAGAATTTTTCACAGAAAGAGTGGTCGGGCATTGCAATAGGCTGCCCAGGGAGGTGGTTGAGTCACCATCCCTGGATGTGTTTAAGAGTCGTTTAGATGTGGTGTTGGGGATATGGTGTAGGGGAGAACTTTGTAGAGTAGGGTAGATGGTTGGACTTGATGATCCCAAGGGTCTTTTCCAACCGAAGTGATTCTGTGACTTCTGCTCCCTTCCCCAATACACCAAGCATAGTGTTGCTGCAGCAACCAGTAGGGCAACTGCTGCTGACTCCAGCTCTTCTGCATCCCAATAGTATGTACCATAAAAGGCCTTCTCAGTCCACTATGGGTAGCTATACCTCCTTCCCTATAAAGTGGTTGAGGTGATTCATCTGCTAAATGCTGCATACAAGCACTGTCTTGTTTTTCAAACTGCAAAGTAGTGGTATTGTGGGTTTGGTAACAGCCTAAGAGTATTTAGTAGACTACTTCAGCAGAGCGTTAAGTGTAATAGGACAAGCTGGAGAGGGATAAGCCCTGTGTTACTGGCTTCTGGTCTCTGGTGGTGGGGGGCTAATGGTTCAGTCTAGATCTTTCTGAAATGCCCCTTCTCCTTTGCTTGCTGCTCCCAAATGCTGCTCGCCATGGGATCTGCCAGTGTCCCTGCCAGCTCCTTACAGAAGGAGCTCAGGGAAAGCACCAGAAAGGTTGGTGTTCTGTGGTCTTTTTTAGAAGATGTTATCGCAGATAATGGTTTTGCTGCTGGATACAGTATCGCATGTCCTTCTCTCTTGTCACCACCTGAGCCGAAACCACTTGCTGCAACTGCCAGGTTTCTATAGGAGGAGGATACTCACTTGCTTTGCGAGACATCTGATTTATCTTCCATTTTTCAGGGCATCACAAAAACTTGTTTCCTGGATTTTTGGGGGTGGTATTCATGAGCCATGTGCTCCGTGTTTCATCTCCCCCTTTAAAACAAGCTTTCCTGTTTGATCACCTCTTCACAGCACCAAATTTCCCTCTGACTGAGAGGGCCAATCACCATAAATCTGGCAGAGCTTTAGGAATTGTCTTCAACCCATTTGGTGGTGTGTAACTCAATAAATGGGAGGTTATTATTCTCCTTAGTGCTAAGCTGTGAAAATGCATTAAAAAAGCATTTCCTTCTTGTCTCAGCCCCAATGCTGTTTACCCCAAGCATTAAAGAGACTTATTTTAGTGAGAAGGCAGCCTTAATCCCACTTGTGTGGGATAGTAGTGGGATACTGTAGTCTCAGTTTCCTGAGGATCCCCTGGCTTTCCTTACCTGCAAGGCAGAGCTCCTTTACTGTTGCAGTAGTAGGTGCGCAGAGACGAGGAGCCTTGCTGCAGCCATGGCCAGTTCCGCTCACAGACACAGTGTGAAGCCCAATTAAATCCTGTTATGCCAAGTGCTAAATAGGGGAGGGTCATAATCTGATTTTTGTCATATGCCAGCTGCTGGAGTGAGGAGCCAAGTGCTGCCGGCCTCCCATCAGCAGCACTTTGTCAGACTAGGAACTCTGGGGCACAGATTGACTTGTTGCAGAAATTCAATCTTTAGAATTACAGACTCCAGTTGGATTTTCTTCTCCTTGGCCCTTGCCAATGCGAAGATGTAAGATGACATTGGAAAACTGGATGCGATTTAAACATGTGTCTAAATCTTTCTATGTATTTCTTTTTGCAAGAGTCTTCTGATAACAGGGTTTCTGGGTCATTTTTCTATTCCTTTTATTAGCAAAAAGGCGCCATTTCTGATTTGCATATGCTGAAGCTGCATGTGTTGCCTGGGTCTCAGCAAGGGCAAGCAGCGCTGAGGTCACTCCAAAGCTCTCTCATGTAGTGTGTAAAATTCACAGCTCTGTATTGTGAGGACCTCTAACACAAAATGCTTTTTGCCTTTTTTTTTTTTCTTTTTCTCCCCTTTCCTCTCATTTTTAGCCTTACTAATTGTTACCTGCTTGCCTAATTGTCCTGTCAGGGTGAGCGGGTATGAATTTCTGATTGTCCCTCTGTGTCCCCTGCATGATTTCCTGTATCTATCAGGATTTGGGTGCATAGGTGACAGAGCACTCAGCTGTGCAGCCACTGTTGGGGACCTTTGCAGTTACAAAAGCTCACAGAACCAATACAAGAGGAGGAAAAAGATTCATGGGCTCCTTTGTGATGTTATTCTAAATGCATCATCCACCTCTTTTTTTAAGGCTCCAACCAAACAAATCAAAGCTGTCTAACAGCCCATGTATGCGAATTTCCTGTCCCTACAGAAAGAGGGCATGAGCCAGAAGGAATCTGGCATCTGAAAGATATTTTCACAGTATCTATCAGTGATGAAAATGGCCAGACCAGTAGGACTGGAGAGGCAAAGTCCTCTATCGTAAATTTCCTCTCTCACCACTATTATCTTTTCTGTAATCTAAAAACACAATTGCTAAGGCCAAGTTAATTCAGATCTCAAAAACCCTGCACTGAGACACCATAAAGAATGGCTGGGTGTACTGATAAGGGACTCTGACGTCAAGCATTTGGCTGAGACCCTCCTCATTCCTTTCACATGGACTTTAGACAGCCTGTTGCTTTCAGCTGCTGTTTACTTGTGGCTGTCCTAGGACAGGTTATGTGAGACTCCATCTGTCCTGCCCAAGCCCCAGGTTTTGAATGAACAGACTGAGGAAACCAGTAAGTTGGCACTGGTTTGAAATACTTTTTTTCTTTTTTTCTTTTTTCTTCTTTTTCACCTTTTCACAGCTGCAAAGACTGGGAAAGGGTGACATCCAAGGCTGTCACAGGGGAAGAGGCACATTCTAGAGGGTAGATTTAGTCTCCTTCACTCCACGGTTCCTGAACCTCTCGAGTTCAGCATGCTTGGGGTCTTTGGTCCTTTTCCAGAAGTCGTGAACAAGCAGGTCTGTCAGGAGGAGCAATCTGACTGTAAGATGTGGGAGGCAGCACTTATACCATACCCACCAGGCACAAGTCCTCCGGGCCATCTGCAATCTGTGTTGCCCTCACTAGAGCACAGGATGTGAGATACCTTTCTCAGGCTGCAGGACTCAAATACAAAGTTTGGTCTGAGAATTTGCCCAGAAACAAAATCAAGATTTGCCAAATAGGAAGTAGTTTTTATTTGTTTTGGATAACTTCAACCCCACTTTCAGAGGAGCAGCAGAAAAATCCATTATAAGGCACTCTCAGCTCCTCTATCCAAACCGTGGGAGCTTGTCCTAGTAGGAACAGCTGTAAGAAACAGGGAAGAGCATAAGCTATTGATTCAGCTAATTTTGTGGTAAAAAAAAAAACACCCCACCCTTGTGGTGTTGTCTGATGTGTACTTTTGCCACTCACAGGTGGACAGAGCTGCAACTTCAAGCCCTGATCTAAAATAATGGTGGACTCATCTAACAACAGAGAGTCAGGAAAGGTAGGAGATGATTGAATCGTGTGGAGGATGAGGCTGGCTTAAAGCAGACAAGGTAAATAGAAATGATCTGTGTTTCCTTCCTGGTGATGTGGGAAGAGAACACTGTTCAGGCTCTTTAACACACTTTTTTTCTGGTAGTTTCAGCCGGTAACACAAAGATTACCTATTTTTATTTAGTCTTTTAGGAGCAATATTTCTCCCTCTCCTCCCTTGCAAGCTCTGCGTAGGCTGAGAGAATAAAGCTGAACACTAGATCAATGATTTTACTGAGTTTGTTGTTTTCCCACAGTGTGGGTAATTTACATCCCATAGTGCTCAGCCCTGGAGGTTTCTGTAACTCCCTCCAGGCTGGTAACTACATCAGTAAGATGAGAAACACGGACTTCTCAGGATAGGTCTTTGCTAGCTACCTGCAATGACATAGTTATCTTCTGATAGCTCTTATCTCTCAGCATTGCATCTTCCCCCACAAATAGTCCCCAAGGAGTGACAAGGGAAGGTGTCAATCAGCATTAGAGTGATGTAGATCTGGCTTTTGGTGTAGAATCTTTAGGCTTTCTCTGGCATTTCTCAGCTGAGCGAGTGTACTTCTCAATGGTGTCTTGGGGAACATGTTAAGAGGTGAAGTGCTCTGATCGTGTTGCAAAAGAAGTCAATTTTAGTAGTGTTGGATCAGCTTAGCAGAAAAAAAAAAAATGGCATTCCTTTGCCTCAGCCTTGTATACTTGTATATATATGCTCATTAACACATAGTAATAAACCTCGCACAGGAAATTTACTGTAATGTTCATTTACTGTAAGTCATTGTCATAGTGACTTAAAAGTATACAGTGCGATCAGTGAAGGGTCAGGGTAACACGACTCATTTATTAGTGACACTTGAAGAGACACCCTGACTCCTCTCCCACAGCCTCAGCTGCTGAACTGGAGAAGGGGTAGGGACAGATGTGGGAAGTTTAGTTACCTGTCACATTGCTAATGCCAAGTCCTCACTAGAAATGTTTTCTTGTTTTAGACTTCTTGGCAATGCTCCCACATCTCAAAATGCTGGCTCTACTGGCACTAAACCTCCAGCCCCTGTTTTTAACACACCTATGTCATGCAAGTTTCAAGGTAGTCCAGGAGACAGGGATAGTGAGAAACCCAGCTCCAGTTCCTCTGCTAAGGATGCATAAATATCTCTTACATGGAAAAAAACTATGCAAATAAACGCTCTCTGCAAGCTCCCTGGCTGCATGTGGAGACTCTGCTATGCCTTAGCGATGATTTCTGCAAAAGCTTTGGTTGGCAGGACAGCTCTACTATGCTACAGATACAGTGACATCTGTGAGCTTTCTTCACCAGCAAACAGCAGATACCTAACCTGTTGGGAAATGGGATCCATTAAACAAGCACAGAATTCAGGCAGGGGTCCTGAACTTATCTCCCTTGGCTTCTAAGTGAAGCCATCTCTCCTCTGGTCCATTATAGTCATGTTAAACATGTCTATATTAAGATACTTAACGTGAAACATTTTAAGTATCTTAATTCCCTTTACTTTCTGCAGAAATTGAGTGCCTAAGTATCCCTTAGATTCTGTGTTTTATTTGCTCCTGCCTGGCATGGATTTGAATCAACAACAAAGCAAAACCGAATTTTGCATCATGTGGTCAGTTGGCCTTGCTTTGCTACTTGACCTTTCAGCAGATGTCTCTGGCATCCTTGCTTCCAACTGCTTGTTACAATTCGTTGCCAGAATATTAACACAGGACATGTTATGTGGAGAGCAGGACTGGGGAATTCGGAAGACCCCAACAATTAATCGCCCTCATTGCTTGAAGGGGAGCAGCAGATTCATGTGGAAGGTTGGGTCAAAAATTTAGTGTCCTAGTCTACGCAAGATTCTGTCTTTTACTCCATAAATGGTTTAATATTGGTTATGTTACCACCCTAAGGATCAACGGAAAATGGTTACCCAGTAGTGATGGATCTCTTGTTATGAGAGTGGAAAATTACATCTATTAATAGCTTGAGATTACCTCCTGAGGGAGACCTATTGTACAGATTTAATTGTATTTCTCTTAATTCATCAGCTGTTAGTAATTACATGCTGCATTTTTGCAAGGAAAAAATTAATCTAAGATGGCTATTGAGACTGTACTTAAATAAATCATAGGAGGGAGAGGAAATTACAATGCAAATAGTATCAGTCTTGTAAACAAGTTTAATTCACTACTCAGCTATTCATTAATTAAGTAACATCTTCAAAAATGCATTCTGGAAAATGTAGCAGCCACACCAGAAGCAATTCTGGTCAGATTAGCTTAAAATAACTCCTCTGGCATCTCAACCATATATAATTTTTAAAGGGTTCAGATAGATAGTGTGCAGTTTAGCTTGTCAACTGGCAGTTGAGAGAAATGTTAACTTTGCCTCCATGCTAGAAGGCGTCAGCCTTATAGTCTGTGCTTCTAAATAATCTCTTAGAAGAGCAGTATTCTTGTTCAGCTTCTTCTTTTTTTTTTTTTTTTTATGACAATTGCAGTTCCTCTTGCCTCCTTTTCTTCTTTGCATGCTCCACAGTTGCCCACTAGTGGTACTGGATCCACCAGCAGATACTGTGGTTTTCCACATCGCCCTCCTTTGCTATTGCATCAAGTTACTCAGTCAAAATCTGTGTCCCTCATTCTTCTCTGGGGACGATTATAAGAAAAGTATTTTGTTCTCAGATATGGTAGTCTGATTATCCCATCCCAGTGAATGAAAAGGCACTGTTTACAATGGCAAGGGAAGGCACAAAAGTACTTTTTTTTGTCACCATCCTGTTTCCTGGTAAGTGGAGATGGTTTCAATGGAAAAAAACTGGTCAGGTTGCCATGTGGGAGTCTTGCTGCCCTCTCCTGGTGTCATCGGGGGCCACACACTGGATCTTGCAGCTGCCTCTTAGATTGAGGTTTTCCCTTTTTGAGATGGAGTCCTGCAGGACTGGAGGGAAGAAGATGCTTTATAAAGGGAATTGATTGTTTTAAACAGCAGTTTTGATTAGGATTAGCTGGATCTTTTCAACCAGGCAGAGCTTTGGAATTGTCAGTTGTGAAGGCAATGGTGTTGATCAGGTTCTCTGAATTTGCAGATTGTTCCTTGTAGTTTTCTGGTTGTGACAAATAGATTGGAACTCAACACTTTTGAGTCTTCTGACTATTCTTGCCAAATTTTGGGAGCATTAGCACTTTATATACTTTTTGTTTACGAGCGTGGGCAACAGTATCATGGCCCATCAGAGCATACCAGTTACAGGTGAAAATTTACAGCCACGTTTTGGTGTACATTGTGGGAACATATTTTTAGTTGGCACATCTCAGTCTTGGTATTTGATGGGAACCCATCTTCTTACCCTGACCAGGGAAGGTACTCACCCTGTAGAAATAATTTTACTCCTGATAGCTACTGAAGCTCAGCTTGCTGGGTCATTTACAACAATCAAAGGCAGCAGCTCCCCACAGCGGGAATTCAGTTTTAAGGAAGCAAAGTGATCCAACCTTGTGGGCCCAATGTTGAGGATTGCAATTGGCAGCTGCTTCTCCCGGGCAGCGAGAGCAAACCTGTAACCAGAGTATACCTGCAGGAATACCAGAAAACAGAATTACTGGCAGCTTAAGCAAAAGAAGAGCTGCAGAAAGGAGCAAGGAAAGCAAAACAATTGCTGTTGGCAGTGGGAAAAGGGGCTGTGTGTACGTGCTGTGTTAGGCAATGGCACTGAATTCTGGTAAGAAAGTTCTTCATTCCAGGAACATGCAGAAAAGAACAGCTTTTAACCTCTGTTACTGAAGGGTTTGCAGTTTCATAGAAACTGAAACTTCATAGTACTTTGAAGGGAAACATCCTTGTCTTTTAGTAAATCTCTGCAGCAGTTTTTATTAGCTATCATTGGTACTTAAATATTTCTCTACTTTGATGGTTCTCACATGGCCTAGCTTAGGTAGTACAAGAATGAATCTAAGGCATTTCAATCATTCCTGTAGAAAGGATTATAAGCTTAAGAAGTGCAAGCTCAAGAAATTTGTTTCCGGTATCCTGAAGCCAAGAGAATCGCAATCAGGCAGCCTTGGTTTGATCTCATTTTGGGAGACATGAGAGTAATTTTTTTTAATGTTATAGAACTTGTTTCTGGAAAAATTTCTCTTAGACAAACTCTATTCCAAAAGTTTCCATGGGTAAACAACAGGGGCTTCTCAACTACCTTACTTTATAGATAGGAAGCTAATGGAGAAAACACGTGACACAAAGGACAATCCTAAGCAGCAAGCAGAGATATTTTGGCTCTCTTATTGAGAATTCAATTAGGAATTAGAGGTCGTAAAATCTGGTATTTCACACAGTCTGCCACGAGGCCTAGAAAGCTTCCAAAGGCTAAAGAATTCAAGCAAAAAAATGTGGTGATTTCTGGCAGGGCTGAATTTATCAGGTATCTCCACTTTATGGGCAATTGTAAACCTATGATGTACTGATGGAGGAGGTAGCAGAGAGAGATCCGAATGAAGTTATTTATAGCAGCATGAAGCAGACTGGCAATAAAGTGACAGGGAAACCCGAGCAGGCCAACTGTGAAGCCAGATTCCAACCACAGTAAAAATAAAATACAAAGAAGCTCTGGAGAGGCTGTTGTGGTCCCCCAGCAATTAGTAGCCCTAAATTGGGGGACTAAGGACTGTTGCAGGCGAAGTAGCACAGAAATAGGAATGCATTGTGGGAGAAAGATGTATTTACCTGCATGGAGGATCCTGCCACCAGCATGGAGTCTGATTCTGCCAGGCGTTGGTGCACAAAATCCACTTTTTCCCGGCTCACTGTATCTCCAAAGAATGTTACATCAGGCTTCAGGATCCCACCACATTTACGGCAGGCTGGGACTTGGAAATTACGCACTTGCTCATCCGTCAGGAAGACATCCCCATCCGGAGCCACACCAAATGCTTCAGCTTTCCAGGTAGGATTCAGAGCTTCAAAGTGCTCCTGAAGCTCAGAGCGCAAGATCTGGTCTCCACAGTCCAGGCAGAAAACCCTGAAATTCAGAGCAAAGTCTTAATAAAGAGTTTCATGTCAGCTGAAGATCTGGAGTCTGTAACTTGTTCCTTAGAAGGCCTGGAAAGTCTGTGGTCATTATCCACATTTATTTATCAAATAGTACAGGTCAAGGAGTTGTCTTCCTGCCTCCTATTGTTGCTTTGAAGGAATGCTTTAGAAAAGAGCTTTCAACCCTACTGTGCATCCTCTCTCCCAGTGCAGGCTGTGCTTTTTTATCTGGAAACTTTGGGTCTTCTCCAGTCCACTCATCTGTGCATTTCTAGCACTACCTACTCTGCAAAGATTATCCAAGACTAAGCATCCTCAGGATCCCCTTGTCCTCTTCACTAAGAGGACATTTGCTGTAGCAAAGAAAGGGGAAATTCTGATTGATGCAGGCTCCAAGGTAAATGATCCAAATAATGCTCAAAAAAAAAAAAATAATGGGGTCGTGTTCATGTTTCTTAAATGCTGTGCTGTGAACAGCGCTGTTTTGTGATCCTTTCCTCCGCCCCAATCCAACACCACCTCTGAGTGTGTCACCTCCAGGAACGCTGACATTTTGCCTCCCTTCTCAGCAGCCAACACTGCACCTGCTTGTCAGTCACCCCGAACAAGAGACCAGAGGATTAACCATCCTCCCTCTGCCAACAGAGAGTACCTGTGCGTGCAGCCGTGCAATTCCGTCATGCGCTGGCTCCCGGCTTTGGCGTGAAGGGCATCCACGTTCTGGGTCACCAGCCAGTGCAGCTTCCCCAGCTTCTCCCAGTCTCTCAGTACCAGGTGTGCTCTGTTTGGCTGATGGGAGGAGAACTGGGGCCAGCCCACAAAGTTCCTTGCCCAGTACCGCTGCCGGGCACTGGCACTACGAACAAACTCAGCATGCTGGATGGGCCGTCTGTCTGTCCTGGCGTAGAGCCCGACACCTTCAGAGCGGTAATCTGGGATGCCTGACTCAGTCGAGATTCCAGCTCCAGTCATTACAAACAGCCTCTTGGAGTTGGAAACAAAGTGCTGCAGCTCCTCTACATCCAGGGGATCTGGGGGAAGACAGGCTGGCACGAAAGCCATGTTTGGAGAGGTCCTGGATACAGAATGGGATCTGAAGTGATGGAATCTGGCTCTGCAAACTCCTGACATCTTCCTGGCAGAGAACATGTTCAGCTAAAAGCCAAGAACAGAACACATGGCAGGTAAAAGAAAGCAAAGAGCGTATCCTTAATTCCATTTTTGTGGGATTATTCCGATACGTCTCCTTTGCTCTTTCTCCTTTTTAGTAAAGTAACACAAATTATTTTGAAAATGTTAACTAAAGCCCACCATCTGAGGACAAAATTTGTCTGTCCCTTTCACAGAGGGCAACACTGAGGACTGCTTAAGATACACGGACAAAGTGTCTTGCCAGACTCCTGCTCTTCTCTCCTGGTGTGGAGGATTGTAAAGAGCCCAGAAAGACCTGAACATACAGAGTTTTCCCAGATATGTGCAACAGGGCAGAGAAGAAATGGCGGCCTGCAAGCCCCTGCAAGGGGGCTTCTATGAGATCCGGAACATGGAGAAAGGATTATATTTACTGATATACTGGACTTTAATTACTGATAGAAGGGAATGATCTCTAATGAGTGATTGCAACAGGCCCCAGATAGTCCGATGATTAAAGCTCGCTGTGTAGCGTGGGACACTCGGATGCTGATTCATGCCCACTCACACTTCTGCCTTCACCATCTCAAATTACTGTGAGGACATCTAAGGGACTGGGTCTGACTGGGAGTTCCCAGCCAGCTAGAGCAGATCCTTTTCAGGCGTTACAGGCTGTGGATTGAAGGAGGGCTCTGGGCAGCTTGTGAGCTGTCAAATGGTTGCAGCAAGTGGGCGTCTTCACAAACGCTGCCTGCAGGGAACTTGTGATGCCCGGGAGATCAGGGACAGCTCTGAGAAAGTCTGAGGTGCTCAAGCAGTGAGCTTACTTCTCTGAAAGGCTGGCACCCAGGTACTTTCAATGGCCTGTGCTTCAGTGCCCAGATGGTTTTTAGACTCCTGTTGCATCTAAATTGCTTTGCCTCGATTCCCTGGTACCCTTCAACTACCAGTTCTTACAGGAAATAGAGCAATGTTTACATACATTTAAAGTTTGAGCACTCAGCTGTGAGTGTCGTGATCCTAAGTTGACACTAGTGGAAAAGAGTAGGTTTGTCTCAGTTTGTCTCTGCTTCTCAAGGCTTTGCATCATCATCAGTTCAAATACAGGGAAGACTGGACTTTCTCCATAGTCTGAATTATTTCTTAAATCTAAGCAGTAGATTCTCTTTGCAGTGATTTTTGCCTTTTATTGTTTAGCAGGAGTTGTGTTTGCAATGATTTAAATTTCCATATCAATTAATTAGAAGGGACAAAGTCTCCCAATAAACTGTGATCTGCTTTGTGAACAAACTTCTGTCACGATGCTCCCCAAAGGCTCTTAAGCCTATTTGAGAGTATTTAAATTGCTTTAACTGGTGACAAAATTCTCCATTCCTGTCCTTTATCCTCAAAAGATCTCTCGGAAGGAAATGTTTTGAGGGTGAAAGGGAGATTTAAAGTCGTTGGCTCACGAGAGAGAGAAGGCAACGGCAGGCCCAGCAGCAAAAATAACAGGTACAACCGAGAGCCGCTGTGAAGTGCAGAACTAGGAGGGTGTAGCAGAGAAACTTAGAAAGGACAGATTATTTCCTGTGAAATGCCAAGCTGCTTTTAAAAGGAAAGTCCTCAGATTAAAAAAATAACTAGTAAAATAACTACACATAATAAGTGAAACTCTTTAAACGTACCTATCGAAATCCGAGGCTTAGAGTTTATTTAACACCCACCCAAAACGCTCCACAGACTCAGAACAGAGTGGTTCGAGGTAGAAAACAAACATTGTTCTTCAAATTATCACGGAATTCTGGGGGACGCCCCCGTCACCCGAGTCTCTTTTGCTGTAATAATGACGGGGGGACGCACACCAACCCGAACAGAACATTTCTAATGAAATAAGAGTGATACAGTCAATAACGCCTGAAAACTCACCTTTCATAATGCTGCCGTGCCCCGAGCCGGGAGGAAAGGGCCGGCTGCCGGAAGAGGAGTTTTCTGGGAAATGTAGTTCGCGAGGAAATTAAGCCTTAAACACAAAGACTACAATTCCCATGCTTCCAAGAAAGAAAAAAAAAAAAACACCAAAAAAACCCAAACCCGAGTTCCTGACACCTGATAAAGTCAAATTGCAAACACTGAGCTTCATATCTCCCCTCAAGGAAACTGAAAAGAATGAAATCAGATTTGATTTGATAGAAATACAAGTAATGGCTTTGATAAAATGCATTGTAGATGCTTGTCTGTTAGACAAGCATGCATTTTCTTTTCACTGATACTAACGGGTTTTAGGCTTAAAATGTGACTAAATAGATAATGGGAGAAAAATCCAGTGAGGGCTGTTAAAAGACATCTCTTCCAGCTCAGGAGTTCCATGAGAGGTAAATTGTTGGAGGCTATGGGAGTACGCACGCCTGACACCTTCACCCCCTTCTGGCAACTCTGCCTTTGGGACCTACACTTGGTCCCAGGAGAGATGGCCCTGATGGTCATAGTTAAGCTTATTTGGGATGACAGGAAAAAGGTTTGGGAGAGAGATGGGGAAAGGGTCCGTGGCAGCAAGGATGGGCAAATAATGAAACTGCGGTCCCTTGCGCTGCAGTTAGTGTGGCAGATAAAACCCAAGGGGTGGGGGTGGGACAAGGGATGCCTGTACAGCTCTTGGAGGAGGCGTGGGTGAAAAACAAGAGGATGGTTGTTTCTTTGGTCTGGCTGGACCTCTCCCAGGGCACAGTCGGACACGCTTAGCCACTTCAGGATTGAATTCTTTGCCACCCAGGGCTTGTACCAGTTGTGCAGTTCTCCACCTCCTGCCAGGGCCCAGTCTATCGTTTGTCTTACCTGTTATCTGCTGGAGGTGGGTTCCTGCTGGCCTGGTGAGCTGACCCAGTGAAACCTGGCAGCTGGTCAACGGGGAGTGCTGGGACCGCCTCACAGTGGGAATGGGCTGGTGGATCCGCTCAGCCCATCTTGCCAGAACCACACTAATTGCTCCCACCCTTCAGTGCCTCGTTAGCAGTGGGTATTCCTTCTGGCGTTTTCCAGTCGATCCAGCAGATCCTCCTTTCTAAGCGTGGAGCGGGCAGGGGTGGCTGCTTGTGGTGACTTCTTCGAGTCCTTGTGTGACCCCGTTTTGCAGAGCTGGGTTCTGACCTGTGCGCTGCCCGCCCCCTGGCGGGGTTTGGGGGGGCTCGGTGATCGCCTGGCAATGATCTGGCAGGGTTTGGGGTTTTTTTCAAAGAACTATTTTTTTTTTTTTGAAGAAACTAAACGGGAGGAGGTGCAGGCTGCTGCGCAGTGGCCGCCTGGTGCTAGATGCTCACCTGTTCTACACACAGTGAGCTCTTTCTAATTATTGGGGCTGCTTTTCAAATGCATTCTCCAAATAGCTCTCGCTAATTAGTCCAGAACATTGCAGGAATTTTTAATCCATTTTTTTCTCGCCTCTTACAGTTATTTTGAAGCCCGGGAGAGCCGGAGCCTGGACACAGCAGTGTGTGTAGTTTGGGATCACAAGGAAGAAGCGCACACCCCTTGCTCGGTGCCCGCCCCCGTTGACCCGTGGGGCGCGACCCCGTTTTCTTCGGCAATTCCGTGAGTGTTAATGTTAATTAACACGGTTAATGCCGTTAGAAACTCGCGATTTTGGCCAACCCCCCTGGCTGGGCCCTGCCGCTCATTACCATAGCGCTCTCCCGGCACTCCCCGCGTGCCCCGCCGCCGGGTCCCCCATCCGGTAACCGTCCCCCCCGGTGCGGTAACGCCTCCCCCGCCGCTGCCGGCGGGAGCGCGGGGCGCGCGCGCGACGGCGCGGGCTGCCGGGGCGCGCGGGGGCGCGACGGCGCGCTCTGACCGGGCGGCGGGGCGGCGGCGGGGGGACCGGGAGGGCGGGGTTTCGCCGATAGCTTTGCGCAGTGGCAGTATCGTAGCCAATGAGGTTTATCCGAGGCGCGATTATTGCTAATTGAAAACTTTTCCCAATACCCCGCCATGACGACTTGAAATATAGTCGGCATTGGCAATTTTTGAGAGCCTCTTCGGAGGCTGGTCTCACGTGTTTAACGACAGAATAACGGGTGCAGTGGGTGGGGTAGGTTCTGCTCTACGGTCACACCGGGATCAGTGGGAGTGATCAGAGATCACCCCGGGAACGGCTGGGCCTCACCGTGGGCTGGGGGTGCAGCGCCCCGGTGTGTCGTTGGTGCGGTGTCCTTGGTGGGGTGCCCTTGGAACAGGCAGCCGGTGAGAAGCCCCTCATTTGCGGAGAGCTGCCGCTACTGACGCCGG
>JAOQGH010000005.1:20862632-20911252 GCA_025769975.1 Gallinago jamesoni | reverse complement strand
CCTTGGTGGGGTGCCCTTGGAACAGGCAGCCGGTGAGAAGCCCCTCATTTGCGGAGAGCTGCCGCTACTGACGCCGGCGCGCACTTTGCATACTCCTTCCCAGCAAGCTTTGCGGCCTTCCGCCGTTCACAACGGAGGCGGGGGGGGAAACGGGGTACCCCGCTCCCGCCGGTGCGGGAGGGGGGCACAGTGGCGGGCGGAGACCGATGCCAGGAGAATCCCGGGGGGGTGCCCGGGGGGGGCGGTGAGGCTCGCCCCGAGCTAGGCGGCGGCCCCGGGGCGAGGGGCGGCGGCGGCGGGAGGGTGAGGGTAGCTTTGCGCAGTGGCAGTATCGTAGCCAATGAGGTTAATCCGAGGCGCGATTATTGCTAATTGAAAACTTTTCCCAATACCCCGCCATGACGACTTGAAATATAGTCGGCATTGGCAATTTTTGACAGTCTCTACGGAGACTGAATATTCCTGTGAGAAAAAACAGACGAAAAAAGGGGGGAAGGGGTGGCTGTAATTGCAGTGATTTTCAATCTGAAAGCTAAGGTTCTGTTCCAGGTCGTACCTTTAGGCAGACTCTAGAGGTGTCGTTATGGGGATAGACAAGGGCTTCTGTTCTCTGGCGTCACTGCTGCTGCCAAAACCATGGTTTATTAAATGGAGGGCACGTTTACACAAAAAGCTCGGATCTTGCCTTTTTCTTTCACCTGCTGAGGGAGGAATCGGGCCATGAAAATGGAAGTAGAAGGGACTGGCCCAGTCTTGTAGCGCTTGTTGAGGAGGAGCCCCTCGAGGAAGATTGAGGTAACTTAGGCGGCGAGGAGAGGGCTGGTGTTCCTGGGGCAAGTGAGGAATCGTGCTTGGCTGGTTCCAGAAATGCTCCAAACCTGAGTAGGAAACAGCTTGCAGTGCACAGTACCATAACCTACATTTTTTGTGGTCTTGTTAATGTATATCCGTTGGCATCACTTGCTTAAACAAAACCCAAAACAAACAAAAAAAAACCCCCAACCCCCACATCTCCTTATTTGTCAAAGGAGTCATAAGGTTTTACTCTGGAAAAAGCAGCTGCTGAATTTGGTGTAAAATCCTATTTTATGTTGGGGAAACTCCATCCATTTCTAAGTGGCAGCTGTTGTTTTATTTAACACAGGAGTAGACTGTGTGGAGGGAGACTAATGCCCACCGCACACCAGCTCCCTGGGATGAATCTCTTTGGAGCTGGAAACAGCTGCCCGCTGTCACTTTGTGTGAATTAGATGTAGCTTATGCTGCTGACAGGTTACCTCTGAAGTTCTCTGTGGTCGTGTGTGTCACCCGGATGCTCCTGCCCTGTCTGAAAGACCCTGAGCTAGGCAGCTGTTTTAATCTATAACAGGCAGAGTAGAAAACATAGTAGTGAACATTAATGTTCCCTTTTTATCAGGTTTACTTGTCAGATTCATCTATACTGGGGTATTATACACAATAGTGACCAAAGAGTGACACTGAAACCTCCTAAATTTCACTTTTTCCCCATTTGCATTTCATTGCTAGCAATATCAATTTGAAATCAAAACCTGAAGTGTAGAGATGCCGTTACCCTTCGGCAGAACAAGTCATGCTGATAGATACCAAAAGCATATGTAGTTTAAAGTGTGTAATACGCCCCATGTAATGGTTTGATTTATATAAACTGTGTTGATAAGTATTGCTTTTATCACTTGATTGTTTCTCGTCTCTTCTGCCAAAACTGTCTGTCATAATACAGTGGCGTGATGCTTCTGTTCTGCATTACAAAGTCACGTCCTACATCTGATGCTACAAACCAAGTTTGTTCGATTTGCTGTAATAGATCCTTTCAACAAATGTGAAGTTGGGCCTTGACTGGGGAAGTTGCATGTTGAGATTTACTGCCATTGCCTTAAGCCTAAAGCTCTGCCTGAATTTTTCTTTTATGCATTCACCTGAAGGAGCTACATCCCCTTGCATGATGTCCATGTGGCACGGCACAGAGGACAGAGGCCGCAATGAAGTCATTGTCATTGCTCGTCAGTTTCAAGTCACTTTCTGGAAGGTGCACAGGTAAGCTCTAAATGTGCCTGCCTTACACGTTACTGTAGCTGCCTGTCTGTTCTCCTCTGACATAGATTTAGTCTGCTGCAAATGAAAGTGTTTTTCATAGGAGCTATTATGAAATGAGCTTGGATAGCTCCTCTGTCCTCTGTTTGGCTGTTTGGCAGCCAATCTGAGATTACAGCCCTGAAGAGGACAGGTGGACAGTTAATCCATCTAGTCTGAGTGTCAAATGTGCAGAGGTCAGTGGGTTAAGCAACTTTTCTGTGGACCTGGTCCATAACTCGTAGATGATGCTTTGTTGAGAAGGAAAGACGCCTTGAGCAAGTACTCTGAACACTTGGGTTGTGTGGAGCCAGGAGGTCCTGAAGTTCAACATTAGATTGATGTTGACTCATTGTCTGACTTTATTTCCAGCTCCCAGCCCTGTTTCTCTTCTGTAAATGAGCACAGTAACTTCTTGTCACACCTGTGACAGATAAATTGAGTCATAATGTGTCTTAATCAAAGGGCACAACATGAGAGGAAGCCCCTTGTATTTCTTTGATGCATTACCTTTATTCCCTAGTACTTCCCATCTGGCACCAGTTATGAGGGACGTGCTGCTCTCAGCGTCACTTCCCCCTCAGTCCTTCCAGTAGCCTCTGGGCACGCTGCTCTGGTGGGAAACAGTTTGCTGGAGGTGGCCGTCACCAGGAAACTGCAGCTGCTTCCGCTGGCAGCAGTGTGAGAATGGTGCTTGAGTAGCAAGTGTTCATGAGTCAGTGAGAGTTTCAGAGGCAGAGAGCAGGTAGATGATGAGAAAACAGGGTTTCCAGGGTGTTAGGAAAGTCAGGAGAGGGTGAACCTTGCTTGGATGAGTTTTGCTTGTGCCTAAACCACTGAGCAGTTGTCTTAACAGCTTGGGTGTTAACCTGCCCCGACTCCTTGGGCTATTGTGGGAGGGGTAAGGACAGACAATTTTAAGTAAGAAATGTTAGAGTGTGAAGAAGAATTCAGTTATGAACAGCACCTGGCTGAGAGGAGTGGAATAAGAATAAGGTTGGTTTTAAAAGCCTTATTACTAGAAGGTAGTATCACTCATGTGCCTTTCCACCTCACTGACGCTTTCATAGCAGTGCTGAAGCCATAAGCAAAACTTTAAAGGCAATCTCTTTTCTTTTTCTTTACACTGAGCAGCTTGGACACAACCTATTTCTTGTGGGCGCAGCCTTCATCGGTGCGCTGATGTGTTCATCTCAGCCCTGAGACAGAGTAGAAACTGCCTTCTTGGTGTGCACTCACTTCCAGGCTCCTAATGGCCACTGTAGGGAGCTGAAGATAAAAATTGTGTAACCAGGCTACGATACGAACAGAGCACAGCGGGCACTTCATTTATGCAGAGCTAAAAATACAAGCCCAGTCAAGACAGATGCTCAAAGAAACATACAGATTCCCAGGAACCTGGGATCTGATGAACCTTAGGTCCACTCTGCCACTGGCAAGTGCTAGCGTTTTATGTTGCTCCACCTGAGGGGACACATTCTGAAGTCATCATTGTACAGCCAGTGATAGGCTTTGAGAAAATGCAACAATCTTTTCAAATAACATTTTAAATTTTGCTCAGGGAGCAGCAAGGGGAGTGTCAGGTGAGATCCTTAGCACTGATGGTGAAGCACAGTAAAAGTCTTTGCTTGTGTTTGTCTTAGATCTAGGTAAGGATGTCATTTTCTGAGAAGTCCTAGATTTGGAGTAAAACCTGGAATGAATTTCCTAGAGGCTGTTGATTATTGGCAAGCGTCGGCTGGGACTAGGGAGGGGATGGATATTTCCATGGCCCCCGTAGTGATAGTTCTCATTATAGCGTGTCTTAACACAGGAAATAATGATGATGTCTGTTGAATTGTGTTAGCTGGGAAAACTGGGTGTGTTTGTGCCGAGAGAGTGAAAAATAAAGCCTGGGAGATGGCGAGTGGCTGACCTCATGGTGGCTGTTTTTTATGAAAACACGATCCTGTAATCTCGGCTCCGCAACAGGACACGTGCTGCTCCGCTCTGAGAACATTCTCTGACGTGGTTTCATAGGGAAAAGCGCTACAAGAGTCATGTTTCCTGGACCCTTAGCTGTTCCCACACTGATAGCTCTTGGTGTATCTCCCGTCAGACACCTCCATCCCTGGAGGTGTTCAAAAGACAGGTTGACGTGGTGCTGGGAGACGTGGTTTAGTGCTGGTGTTGCATTTTGTTTGTGTGGGTGTTTATTTTTGTCGGAGTTAGGTTGATGGTTGGACAAGATGATCTTGAAGGTCCCTTCCAACCTAGAAGATTCTATGATTCTATGATTTTAGATCAGGAGCCCAACGCTTGGGCTCAGCGACTGCTTTTACTGCCGTGTCGACTTGGCTGGAGCGTAAACACGGGCTGTGGTGAGGGTGGAGCTGCTCTGCGGTTCGGGCAAGGCTGAGGACTTTGCCGCGTCGGAGCGGGGTTTGGTAGCGGTTTGAAAAGAAAAAGCGAGTGGGAAATGGTGGTTCCAGACACACTGTCACATGATAAACCCGGCGGGGCTGTTAGGGGTTTTTAAACAGAACAAAGGAAGTGGTTGGTGGCTTCCCTTTCTAATGGCAATAGCTGGTGGCAAATTGTTCAGGAAAAGTTCCACCTGCCCAAGTTTTCCCTGTGGATCGGGTCATTCATCAGGGACGCAGAAACATGGCTTTGTTTGAAGGCTTTTTTGGCGCGGGGAGCAGCAGTGTCCCGTCCCCTCTCCCCGGGCAGCAGCACCCCAGCCGAGCCTGCCCCTAACGCAGGAGGTCCTGGGGAGGGTCCTGCTCCTCGGGTGACGAGGAGACAGGGTTTGGGGCAGGCTCGGAGGTGCAGGGGCTCTCAGGCCGGTGCCCCGGGCGGGCCGGCTCTTTGCGGCAGGGCACCGGGGACGGAGCCCCGCGGGCAGGCGGCAGCCCTGAGCGCTCCTGCCCCCGTCCGGCATTTCCCGGAGCCCTCCTTCCCCCCGGGCCTACGCACCGGTACCGGGGAAGGCGGCCAAGCCGCGTCCCCCCGCCCGGGGCCGTCCCGGCGGGATGGCGGCTCTCGCTGCCGCCGCCAGGGGGCAGCGGCGGGCGGGCGCGGCGCGGCGGGGGCGCGCTCGGGCGGCGGGCGCGCGCGGGGGCGGGCCGGGAAAGTTGCGAGGCGGCGAGGCGGGCGGCGGCGGCACCGGCACCGGGCACGGCGGCACCATGGACGACTTGGGTGAGTCCCGAGGCCCACCGCCTCCTCGCGGCTGGGGGTGGACGTGGCCCCTCAGCGCCCCGCGCAGCCCCCACCGGTGGTCGCGGCCACGCTGCGCCCCTCCGCGCCGCGGGGCTCCGGCCGGGCCTGCCGGCGCCCGGGGACGTGTCGCTCCCCGCGGACCGCGCAGGCCCTCCCGGCTCGCCGCGCCGCCGCCCGCCCCCGAGGCCCCTCGGCTGCCCTGCCCTGGGGCCGCCGATATCCGTCCCGGGTCCGGCCGCCGGTGTTTTTCCCGACTCTGCCCCGGCGGGGAAAAGCGACCTTCGGTCCCGTACCCCCGAAGCAGCGTGGAGCGCGGTCGGGGTTCAGCAGACACCTTTTCCCCTGCCGCCGCCCGAGCCCCTCGAGTCTGTTCTTGGGCGAGATCGGTAACTTTGCATGGGTATGGAGTAATCACTGGGGAGCTCTCGGGGGGAAGCGGGGCACAGCCCCAGCCCAGCCGGCTGCCGGGCTCCGAGCTCATCCTTCTCCCTTGGCTTCCCCCAGGTGTGTGAAACCTCCCAAAACCACGTAGTGGGGAAATGTCAGGCAACTGGTCTCACTGGAAAGATTTAGAGAGTTTGAGTTCCTTTGGTACCAAGCCGGAAAGGGGGTGGATCTGCCAAAATCCCTTGTGCTCTGGGAGACATTAGGGTGACTGAGTTCCGCTTATGAAACCGATTAAATCAGACATTGGGGAGGGGCTGCAGTCCATTACTCCCATCCTACCTTTAATAGAAACCAGACGTTCCGTTAAGATATGCTCTAGGAAAATTGCAGGTTTACACTGGACCTGGAAGCTCACGTTACAGTGCTGGTATAAAGTTGGTGGTCACACCTTTAGAAAACAGTCTCTGCATTGGGCTAATGATAAAGCATAAGGGGCAAGAAGTCCACCAGCTGCCTGGCTTCCTGGTGAAAGGTGCACCACGAAGGATTTGTTCTTAGGGAGTGGAACCTTGCACTCTGCCTAGGTGAAGTAGCTGGTGGTGCAAACAGAATGAATTTCCACTCTAGTGTCTTCTCACAGTTGTTTCTTTAAGTGGAGACAGTTCTGTTTACCGTCTCTCATATCCCTCAGCCTGGTTATCTCTTGGAGATTTGGTGCTGCTCCTACAGCAAGTTTCTATCGTGTTCAGGAATGCGTTGCTAGTCAGAACAGGATTCACCCCGTCTGTGTGTTGACTTGCTGAGTGGCCCTTCAGGTGAGCATACAAATAGTGTTGTGTAGGGCCAGTTTAGTGTCTCAAAAGTGTGCTCTTCAACAAATCATGGGAGCTGTACTGCACCCACTGCAGTGGTTGCATTCCCTGAGCAGTGGTAGTGTGACTTCCCAGTTGTCTGAATAGACTACTGCAATTTCAACACATTTTTTCTTTCCTCTGTAGGAGAATGAGTTGAACTGCAAAGAAATTCTGAAAAAGATCTGAAATTGTGTCTGGTTGGTTCTTCTGGGGTGTTGAATGTTTTGGCACAACAGAAAGTTACAAGCTGTGATCTGCTTTTTAAAATAGAACCTTTTGTCTTAGCAACTTGATTTCATCAAGTCTTAATTGCACCATGGCTTTCTCAATTTTTGTGCAGTCTTTCAGACTGGACAGGCTCCGATTATCTAACAGTAAGTAATTGAACAAAAAAAGTCGGACCTTTTCCCTCTCTAAGCTTTTCTTTGGTGTACAAAGTTCACTGCGGAAAGGCACACCAGCTATTTTCCCGCTGCAAATCATCGTTAGCCCCAAAATTGCTCACTTATTTTTCTAAAGCTTATTCACCTTGGGATGCATAAATAAGGGAACAATGCTGTGCTGAATCAACTCCCCTGAAATAAGCCAAACTTTTGAACTGAAGTGAGAGTTGTTTGTTTTTCTTTCCTCATTATCTATGGGTGGATTATCTGAGTTGTGGATTAACTGTGCCATGGATACAGACATCTGCACTGGCTCTGTCCAGAGTCAAGCTGGTCCGGCAGGACTTGTTGGTTCAGGCACGATGCCACATGGTCATAGCTGGACTGCTTCCTGGGCTGGTTTTAGCTCAAAAGTAGTTTGGCATCGCACCTGAGCTAAGATGCCTTGCAGGTTCAGAGTAGATGTCACATAAAATTTGCTTAGGTATTTATTTCCACACTGTGCTTCTGAATCTGTGTGGTACAGAAACAAGTGACTGATGGACCTTGCTCAGCATGAGGGAACACTTCATAGAGCTTGTTGGTGTGTCTGTTCTTAACTCCCTGAATTTATCAAAAATCTCCTTCCCGGAGCTGATGGAGTTGCGTGTACTTGTGCACTCTAAAATGGAGGTCCAGAAGTATCTCGATTTCATGCTGCTTGGGCTGAAGAGGTTGTGAAACATCTGTGAGAATGGATTTGTATTGCTTTGGGGATTCATTCAGAATTGAAAAAAAAGACTTTGTTCCTTTTCACACACACACACACACACACACACACACACACCCCCCAGCGTTGAAGAAGTGGTGTTTCAATGCACAGCTCACACAGGAAACTGTTTGAGAGCTCCACAGGCGGAACTCGTGCACCCCGTCGAGCTGGGGGAGCCTCAGTGGCACAGACAGGACGCCCAGTGCTGGGCCTGGGGATAAACTGGAATAGCACATTGAAGGAAGGGGGGAGGAGACGGTGAGTTGGAGCAGCTGACCAGGCTTGTCCAGATTGTCTTCCTCAGACCTCTCTAAGGAAGCATATTTAGCGGATGTGCTTGGAGTTTGACAGGAAGCTTGCTGAATGAGTTTCCTGTTCTGCAGTGTTGTAAATTGGCACAGAGAGTAAAACTTTGTCCTAACGACTGACAATCCTATTTTGGGGCTATCACCCCTTTTAGGGGATTACAAATATGTGCTGTGCTTCCAGCACGCCAGTGACCAGCCGCACATATTGACTTCAGACAATTTGAGATATTGAATTAGATGTTGAATTATTCTTGGTTCTGTTGGTGCTACCTTCTCTAAGTAGTATGTGTCAACAGATCCATTAGGATCTGCTGGTTGTGGAGGAAGAAACCTAATTTGTGTAGTGTGTCCTGTATTTTACAGTGACAGGAGTAGGAGAAAAGAAACTTTACGTTTGTTTTAGTCAGATACTGTTGATTTTAACTCTGCATGTTTTTTGTAGCCTTCTTCTGAAAAGAATTGTTTGCAAACACTACTGTGAAACCTTCTATTTATTTATTTATTTTTCCTGAGCTTTGGTAACTCCAAACAGAAATGATGTTGTTTTAGAAGCTTTCTTCTGATAGCTTTGAAATTTTCACTTTTCTACTGTTTTGGTTTTGGGTGTGATTTTTTTTTTGTTTTTTTTTTTTTTAAAAAAACCTTCAGATTTTTTTAAACTAGGTTTTGCAATCAAAACCAAACCAACATTCAATAGAGCTTGTAAAAGATGCTTTACGAAGAAGTTATTTCTGTTTAGTAAGAATGTATTTATGGCAGTGTTTTAGCTATGCATGTAAAGTAGACTGTAAGCTTCTTACTTTAGGTGTGCTTGCTCACTTCTGGAAGGGTTTTTCTTTTGCAGAAGGCTTGTCTAGCAATGTGGCTTCAAAATTCTGGGTACAAAGATTCAGTGGCACAAGATTTTACTTTAAGTGTTGTTCCCCCCCTCTGTTTTAGAAACTCTAACCTACGCTCTCGTCAGGGCTTAATCCTCTCAAGATTGACTTTAAAGGGAGCGACCTTGCCATTGATTTTTCATGGGAGCGTGGAGGGAGGTGCATGTGTTTCCATCTGTCATCTCTCCTAACATTTGGAAGATTGCTGTGCTCTGCAGGGCTATGCTGTCTGTCCCTCTTTTGAGGGGGATGCTTGCCTGTTTCTGACTCAGTTCCTTCAGTTTGGAAGTCCTATGCAGTGCATTTTAGTCTTGTTTGACTGAAAGTTTAGTGTGAAATTGCTTATGGTCAGCTACGCCCAGGAAATGGTATTGGGGGGAAATGCTGGTAAAGTAATTTAGTCCCTTGGCTTTCTACTGGCTCAGGTTTCTGAGTCATTCCTGCTGCTGGGCGAGAAGACTGTAAACAGAACTAATACTCTGCACAATGGGGTTCTGACTTGTTTCAGTTTCTTAGCTGTTCTGACCCCTTGTCAAACAGGGACTTCATTGTCCTGAGCGACTCAGACAGGGAGTCCTCTGCCTCGAGCAGTGTGTGATGCAGAGAGAGGCTTCTTTTCTTGTTGCTCTATTTCCATGGAAAGGCAGGACTCTGTGCTGTCTTTAGCTCCTTTGTCCCTCGCTGGGAGAGGTCAACTTATCCCAAGTGTTCAGCTGCCCTTCTGGTTAAAACTGATCCTCCGACACCACCTCTACCACTAGAGAGAGAAATGGGTAACTTCTCATACATCTTCTTTAACTCTGTCTCTCTATTTGTTCTTCCTTTCCCAGAGAATCACGATCCTTTAATTTCTCCAGACCCTTTTTTCCTCACCTCTTTCCTCTTGAAGTGTATTTATTAAATGCAACAAGTTGGGAAACTAGAGAAATGACAGATAAAATTCTAAAGTCTGGCAGCAGAACAAGCCGTAACAATGCACTTCAACTTAAGTCAGAGTCGTTTTTCTGATCTACTGCTAAGACAGACGTATACGAATTCCTTAAGTTAATTCTGCAACAAAGAGGGGGAAAGCCTGTCTGTGGCTACGAAACAGATCTGTTTGAATCAGTCTCATGCATTAGTTGTGATACCCAGAATCTACTGCAACTGTGGAGAAAGCCAGAACAGAGTCTGAGTTCAGTTGTGTTGTGCTAGTGGAAAATCAGTGGGAATGAATAGGATCTCTGGTCCCAGTTTCCTGCTCTGCATCTCAGACTGTGCCTCCCTCCCTTTGTGCACTGATCTTCTGTGTCCCTTTTTGTCTGATGCGGAAGCTGTTAATGAAGATGCTCTTCTGCTCCAGCTGCCTGAGAGCGAGACATTGTCTGCGGGAAGCTTCCCCAGGCTATGATGAGAAGATGAGGTTTAGGCAGTGAGTTTCTTGCCTGCTTTAGCCTGTGCTAACTAACTCAGGTTTAATAGCAAGCCCTGGAAGTACAGGTTGTCGTGACTACTAGACTATTATATTTTAAAGTGCTAGGTAGGGAGCTGTGGAAGACTTTGGATCCTGTTCTAGTTTCAGCATTTGTAAAATCTCACCTCACATCTCATCCAGTTTCAGATCCAACTTCCCCATCTCTTGTGTGCTTGCTGCTCACTTAGTGAGTGTCGGGCTCCAGAGCGAATTGGTTCAAATTGCTCATCTTTTGGATAACCAGCCCTTTCCCTTAAATTGAACACATGATTTGCCATTGGATCAATAAGATGAACTGTCTTGCGCTGTGGCAAGATAACTAGATCCAGTGGAGTGTAGAAGTAAGGAGTGGCACTGTTCCTTTCCATTTGGGGCTGAAGTTCAATGGATTGGACAGGAAGTGGAAGTTGTGATTTCAAATTAGTTTAATCTGATTTAACTGCTGGCTGCTGTAAGGTGTGCTGTGTTCTCTGCCCCCGTCTCCCTTTCTTGTGTCCTCAATAACCGTTGGGCATTTAGCTGGATCAGCAAGCTGATTCTTCTGAAAGTCGTTTTTTCACATGGAGAGGGGACAGGGATGTAGATGAGGCCACCTCTTTCAGCTGTGGCTTATGTTTAATCTAGCATGAGGTAACCATTTATCCACAGCCTCAAAAACTTGCCCTGACTTTAGGCATATTGTTTCTCTGCTTGCAAAATAGGGATGATAGCTCCTTACCTGCAAAGTATGGTTAATGTTTGTTGAGATCTTTGTGTTTCTGAAATAGTTTCCAGCTGAATATATCAGAATAGTAACTTTGCCAAGCTTCTCCGGTCACTGCTGCTGGAAAAGCTTACAATGGCAAGTTTGAATTATATTTATAATTTCATGTTCCCTTCTCAGACCTGTTTAATGTTCCCTCTTTGCCTTTCTGATTGCTCATCCTTGCTTCATCCTCTGTTATGACAGGCTGTGGGTAGGGCAAAAAGATTTCCTTTCCCTTCCAAGCTCCCCACAGTAGTTCTACTCTAGTCTTTCCCTTTACCACAGAACATCATGAAGTCATTTAAAGAATGTCATGTGCTAAAGATACACCATAAAAATAGGAGGTGGGTGATGACTTCCTTGTACCGCTCTTAGCTATTTTCCCCATTTGTGCTTATTCTCATTGCAAATGGCCCTGGAGCAGCAGAAACCAGGTGGCTGGGGTCACTATCCCTTGATTGATTGGTGTTAAAATCCATACTTTCTCTTCTGTGTATGTATGTGTTTAAATCCCGATGAAGCAAAGGAAGTAGAAAGGGCAGCTCAAGTGCTGTGGAACAAGTTTGGTGTTGGTATTTTAGTTAAAGGAACTTGAGTCCCTGAGGTTATGTGTTTGTGCTGTTTAGGAGTCTGGTAAGTCTTTTTCTGCTCATATAAATGCAGCTTTTTCTTGTAGCAGCCAGTAATTATTCTGAATTTACATGGGAAATTTATCTAAGCAGTTTGAGACAACTCTAGGCTGAGGATCCAAGAGAACTTATGGCAGGCCACAGGGGGAGGCAGCTTGCATTGTTACTGCTTGGCTCCTTTTCCCCTGTGCTGGACTGGCTCTTTGCTGTGAACAAGTTTAGTTCAAGTTATTTAAATGATGATGAGGTAGTCTGAAGTCTTCAAATGTGGTTTGTCATGCCACTTCTCACAGTCGTCTTATTATCACATGCAAGTTTGGTGTAGGTGGCTTTGCTGGGTGAGTTACTGAGTAGGTCTGGCCGGCAGTGCGCAGTGAAGTGTACCTTGATTTCTTGGGTTATATTTTTTTACTGTTTATTGCACGTGTTTAAACCTCTAATGTTTTGCAAATGGTGTGAAGAACATCAAAAAAAAGTAAACGGCGCTCCGGGGAGTAAACTTTCTGAATGAGACTTTGCATGGGGAATTGTGCTTGAAACGTCTCAGCTATAAATCAAACTGTATGGGGTCTCCAGGAATAAACCAATCCCATGTTTTTGTCACAAAATTGAGCTGGCAGACAGAATTAATCCTATGTCTGTCTAGACGCCTGATAGGATCTTGCTTTATTTCCATCCCCGAAGAGCAAGGTGAGCAGAGAATTTTGCTTCATGCTCTAGGAAGTTTGTGGTGGTTTGGGGGCTGTGATTAGGCTGGGTTTTTCCAAGAGCAGGAGAGGCCAAAAAAAGCCAGAAGTAGGAAAAGTCATGGACAGGAGGGCTGCAAATGATTTGCCATGGATTAGGGGCTTAATACTCCCTTGTTCTATCCTTTTTCATGAGTCTGAACAAGTTCAAGGCTTCTCTGTGAAAAGGTTTCTTTCGGGTTGGAGGCACTAGTTTCAGCTGGGTCAGATGAAATAGCCTAAGGCCAGCTGCCCCTCTGTTGAGGTTACTGGTGCCCCACGAGTTGGAATGAGATGTGGCCTGGCTGGGCTTCTCTGCTGCTCCTCAGGTTTGGCCATTAGTTATATCTGCTGCTCCCCATTCTTCAGCAGTGGCAGCTGCCTTGGGACTGGGGTTTTTTGTTCCAAATGATGCTGTTTGGGTGGAGGTGGTCCTCAAGAGTGAGATGCCCAGGAGTAGTGCTGGTTTGCAGCTCTCCCTCTGTTCCTTACGGTTTTATGTGGGAGACTTTTACTTGGGCTGTGCAGGCCTGGTTAGGCAGTGTGATACACAGCTGGAACTATTCTGCCCGGCTGCGAGGAGCAGCTCCAGCAGTTAGACAGGATCCCTGCAGAGAGCTGGAGCGCTGGGGGAGGGAACGAAATGCCATTTCGGCCACGTCATGAAATCTCTTATCAGTGGCCAACTCAGTGTTGTGGGTGGGTGAGCGGCGTTGGCCAGAAGAAGCTGCCTTTTATTTCTGCTGTGAAATGCGAGGAGCTCAGCGCTGTCAGTCAGGCTGGGAGCTGCGGAGTGGCAGCGTGGAGTTTGGGATGAATTTGTCAGTCGGGTTCTTACAACCCTGAGCTTGTAGTTCTCAATCTATCCTGCTGGTTCTTAGTCTGAGATTTGCTACTTGGCTGTGCCGAGTGGTTCCCTTGGGCAGTGCCTCACAAGCACAGCTGCTCTGGCACGCTGCTCCCATACTTCTTAATTGCTTAAATCTGGTGCCTCCAGCACCTTCTGCCTTGGGCTCATGCTTAAAAACCTTGGCCATGCGAGTTAGAGATAAAATCTTCTAGGCTAATGGTTCATTTTTCTGTAGGAGTTGGTGAAGGGGTTAATTTGTTGGATGCTACTTTACCATCAAAGGTGAACATGAAACAGATCACCATGGTATCTGTGAAATTCATGGACCTTCTAGACTGCCCGGATCTGTTAGAGTTCTGTGATTGCATTCTTAGGTTTGAAAAACAACTCTCCGTGGGATGGAGTAGCCGGTGCGATGGGAGGTGTTCGGTGCCGCTTTCTGTGGAGCGAACTGTCTCTGCAGAGTTGGGAAACTGTTCTTCTGCGTGTTGGGGAGGAGGTTTGAGAAGAAGGGGCTGGGGGTGGTGCAGGGAGGAAGCTTTATGTAATTCTTGGCTGGCTTCTGAGTAATTGTTTTAATGAAATGGAATGCAGTGTATTCAGTGCTTGCTTGGCAGGAACAGCTATTTTTTTATTTTCTATTTTTTTTGGGGTGGGGGGGAGATGACGAGTTGGAGTTAGTTTTCCAGCTGCTTTAAGCAGTTAGGCTTGGATTTGTCACAGAGATAGGAGTGGAATATTGTTCTCAGTGAGGGGGCAGTTGCACTGCTGTGTGTGTGTGTGTGTGTAAGGTTGTCTTTGTACATTCGATGTGTAAATGGAAGAGCCTGGTCCCTCTGTTTCTCTGTGGGTCATAAATGCCAGGGTGGTTCTGAAGTGGATGAAATTAATTCTAAAGTACCCAACAGTAGTGGGATGATAGTGATATGAATAGGTACATGTGCATATAAAATATATATGCATCTAGGTGCTTCATAGGAAAATGAATCAGTTTTCTACTATGCCCTAGTTGAGCATATAGCAGGGAAGAATATGATGAGTTGAGACAAAGAAGTCAACTTAATTTTCAGCGAAGCAGAAATGTAGGGTCTGGGAATCCTGACTTCTGCAGATTATTGCAAAATATTCTCTGGGTTATCTCAGATGATTGTTGATTTAGGATTAGAGGAGGAACAATCAGAGATCACGCTGAAACCCCTTTTTTAGAAAATAACTTGAAGAAGGATTTATTTCATGTACCTATGAAAGGGAAGTTTATTCTCATGCTGCTTCTATTTCAGTATTGCTGGCATTTCCATTTTTGGTCAGTGCTGAAGATTGGTCTCTTACTCATCTTTACCTCTCAAAAATTACTCTCTCTTTGGTCTTCGTAATTTGTTTTCTAATTGCATTTTTCTGTGGTCATGAGTTCTCTTGTGAGTAAAGCAGCCTTCGGTTAATGGAATAAAATTTTTCTTTGTCTAATAACAAACCGAAAACTTCTGTGCAGGACACTGAGATGAAGAAGCTGTCATGTGTTTAATTGCTTTATTAATACTGTTCTTGGTAAAAGAAATCCTCACCATTTCTCTTGCTAGAGACTTGTGACTAGCACTTCTGTCATGATGCCAGATCATAAGTAGAGTGATAGGTCATTTACCTCCTCAAAACATTCTCCAACTCTTCTCCATCCGCTGTCTACAATATATTCCAGTTCTAAAAGTGTTAGTTTTCTGCCTGGCTCTAACAATTTCCTTTCTTTCCGTGGGCCTCAGTCATCCCATTGCGAAACTCTTGAGCTACAGTCTTCTGCCAATGTTTAAAAAAAAAAAAAGAGCCATCAGCAATCTCCTTCAGATCGCCACCCACATTTTCTCCCAAAGTAGACTGGGGGACCAGTTCCACATTCATTTCTGGAACATTGTCCTCCTTTCATTTCCAGAAGCTCTTTCAAAATAAAAAGAATCTGCTTTAATTAGATATTTAACCATGTGCTTCTTGGCCCCTTGAACTCTGTTGTCTTTCAAAGATGTTGTTTGCCCACTCTCTGTAATGACTTGGGTTATCTTTAAGTTTCAGTAGAATGCTCATCAGATTGAAAGCTTAATTTTAAAACTTTCTACCTATTATAGTAGGTAGATCCACGTGACTGAAAAATGTTAAATATTCTGTTGTCATTTCCCCCTGCCCTGCTCTGAGTTTACATTGTGCTTTTGGCAGTGCTTTGTGTTAAGTCAGTTGCTGATGATGACTTACACTTTTTGGCTAATAAAGAGTTTGAGTTTGCTTCCAAGTCTGCTCCCATTCTCTGTTGCAGAGAACCCTTGCAGAAATGAAAACTTCTTAAAAAAAAATATCCACCATTTTGAGAGCACTTTCTTAGTAATTGGGTTTTTAACAAGCCAGTTAAACCACATACCACATTTGACAAAAGTTCCTTTTTCAAAAAAAAGGAAACAACCTGACTCAGAGTAGTTGGCAGGTCAAGCCAGCAAGTCTTTTTAACTTGTCTTTATTTATATCTCACTATACTAACCTTTTATTTGGCATCCCCAGTATCTGGGTGAGACTTGCAGGCACTTTATTTCTCCTTCGAGGCACAGGCTTTTCAAACTTGAGATACCTTGGTTTTTAAGGGTAGATTTGCATTTGTTGAATGCTCGTTGCATTTATGCACTTGGGAGTTGTGCTTGTTACTTACTGAATGGGGAGCTGCTGGAGTTAATGAAAAATATTCTCTTCAAGGACTAAAATCTCTAAAGTTTGCACTCTGATATCCTATTTAAGAGCCTTCAGGATGGATAGGAATGTCTCAATAAGACTGTACTAAATATGGATACAATTGCAGTGTCTCTTCGGTGTTCCCATTCTCTACTGCTGGAATCCTGCTTTTGCTGGTAGCCAGGGCATTCTACATCTCAGGGGCAGAACTTGTGCTTCTAATGCTTTTAATGAATTCAGAATTTATACTAATATTTCTGTCCTTCATTTCATCATCTTTATGTGTGGCTCAAATTTTGTAACTGGCGCTTTGCCTGGATGGGTCTATATTCAGATCTGTTTATGCTGCTTGGATAGGATTTCCACTGTTTAAAAGATGCTATTTTTTTCCTCCCTTCAGTTTCATGTCTATTCTTGCATAACCACACATATCTTACCCTTCCCTTTATTGGCTATAGGGTCCACATGCTTTTCTACATCTGTTACTTTTAAAAAGGCAGATAATTGACTTAGAATATGCAGATTCCGACAGTATTTAGTCTCTGACTGTGTCCAGACCCATTTTTACATTTGCAGATGGACAGAATGGTAGCTATCTTTAGCAGTCTTATTACTGAGTATGGTTATCTGTGTGGCAGAGGTAGGACGCTGAGGTATTTGAGGTGGTGGTCCTGCTGGCAGTTGAGTCAATGTAACGGCTTGCTGCTGCTGAAACGGGGGTGGCTTTACTTTCGCTCATCCTTAGCTCCTTTCTGCTCCCTCGTCTGGCTGTTTGGACAAACCCCTTCCTTGTTGCAGACTGCTGTGCTCATCTCACTTTTCTAACCCAAAAGAGAAGTAAATTTTTTTTGTCTGAGTGTATATTCTGTTGAACTGCTTCTCAGAGGAGTCTTTTAAGAGCCAGAGCCAACACAAGTAAGTGGCAGCAGCACATGTCTGGAAGAGTGAGTAAAACCTCTCCATTTTTGGCAGTGGTGAACTGTTAATTTGCGTTTTTGCATCTTGTGAAACTGTATCCTTCGCTCCATGGTGCTCACTGTCCAGTGGAACTCCTGTGCTCTGTTCCCATGTAAACCCTGATGGAACATGTTTTCCTTCCCTGGATGAGTTAGAATCTCCAAGCGGTAAGTACTCTACAGCTGTTGCGAGGTGTCCTCTGAAGTGGTCAAACTTACACACTTGTGATTTCCAGCTGAGGGCTCTGGAGCACAAGCAAATGATGGGTGCTGTTGCCCAAAGATGTGGAAACCATTGCTGTGTGTTCATGCTGTTCTGATTTGCCACTGCTTATGGCACTAAGCTACCTGCTTAGAAGCTGCTCAAAAGAGTTATCCAATACTGGATTAGCATGTATTGTAACCTCAGTTCTGCTTACAACAATTTTCAGTTCAAGTCAGACCCAACTGCCTACAGTTATGCAAAACTCAACCAAATACCCAGGGCTTAAAAAATGCCCTTGTCTACCTTCATTTCAGTGGGCGTGTTGTTTGGTAGTAGCTGAGTGCCACACACCTCTGCACTTGGCAGTTTTTCTTCCAGGTCCTGTGGTCCGGGACCGAGCAGGGTCTGTCACACAACTGATGGCAGTGTTTGCCACTGCTCTGCTGTTCTTGTCATTGTTACCGTTCTCTGCCTGTCTCTTTTTCAGGAAGATGTGAGAACAGATTGCCCAGTTCATGTTTCTAAAGAGCATACATTCATGCTGAAGGAAGAAAGGCATTTTGCTGGAGGAGACAGATGACTTTTTCCCAGCAGGTTTACACGCTGCTAGGGAAGAAGAAGAATAAGTAGAGGGAGCATTTCCTTTCCCTGCACAAGGAGGGCAAACCGACTTTTGGCGAGCTAGTAATTACATGGTATCAACCTGCCTGACATACCTGTCTTGGAGAGAGCAGCACAGGTTTGGAGTGGCATCCGCTGTAGCAAAATTGTAGGGTATGACAAATTTCTCAGCGTTGTGGTGCTCTTACTGCCCACTGCCACTATTGCTGTGAGTGACTGATCCGCCGAGGGACTAGAAATGTCTCTAGCCCTTGAGTTTCTTTATTCCATATACCAGAGCTGTGTTTTAAAATCTGTAGTGCCTCGTTTCCTGCTGTTTTGATGCCCATCCTGGGTCTCTTTGCCCTGTTTAATGGAGATCTCCTTTGTACTAGATTTGTTAGATGTTTTGTAAGCTGGCAGCATGTGTGCACGTTGTGTTTTGACCTAATACTTGTGGAGTAGCTGTATCAGATGTAGCAGGAAGGGTCTGGTTCCTCAGATAGCTGGCTTGGCTGAGCCCCTCTTCCTGCAGGAGTACAAGGGAGTTGGTATTTTGATCAGAGGCCTTGGCCCTGGGAAATTGTCCCTGAGGGGTCAGTTCAGTGGCTGCTTGTTTGGTTTTAATGAATATTTGTTTTTTGTTTTGTTCTGGCAGAGGAGAGTAGATCTTGTTGGACTTGTTTGAATGTTCATTCCAGTTTCGAGAAACTTTGAGGGAAACGAGCAGCAAATGAAAATTGACATGCATGGGGAAGGTAACTTACTATTCCACATGCATAAGAATAAGTAGAGGACGAAAAAGGTTAGTGCATAGGTAGCTAATGTTTTTATTTTTAATTTTTTTTCCCCACCTAGGGTGTTGGCTGAAATCCAGCCCAGGTCAGTAGTGAGATCTGTTCCTTCCACCAACTAAGCTGGGATGCCCTTTCACTATTCATCAGTTTGAGTGTTGCTGAGTTTGAACAGAGCTAATGTCCTTTAATTTTATCTGAGCCAACTCACCTCCCTCCCAGAGACAGTTAGGTCAATACTGGCCATTTGCTAATGCCTTTGCCTGGGACTTCCTGGAAATGTCTGAGGATCTATTTGCTGTCAGACAGAGATCAGAAATAGAACTTGCACAAGAAGAGCCACTCTAGGAGAGGACCGTCAGAGGCTGTACTTACCCTTCTTGGAGACCAGAGCTGTTTCCAGTTTGGCGGTTGCCACTCAGGGAGAGAGATGGAGACTCTCTAATTTTTACAGATTGTTGTCCCTCATAATCTTTCATAGTGCTAACTATAGCTGGAACTAGCTATTGGAACAAAAGGAGAGGATTCTGACAAAAGACTTGGTAGCAGGTGTAGCTCGTAGCAGGCTGCAGATTTAGACTGAGAAATTCCAACTTCAGTATTTTTAGTATAGGCCTGGGAGTCAGACTTACTTTCTATTCTGAAATAATGTGGACTCGCCATGTTATGTTGGGCTGTTTGGGCTGCATATCAGTTCTCCATTTCTGAACGGTAGATGACTTTTCTTGCTGTCAAGGGGGTGTTGAACGTTAGGGTGAGGATTCTGATTTGTGATTCTCATCGGAATTCAGGTGCAGTGGCTGCAGATGTTGCTGCAGGTCATAGCCTGTTATATTAATATAAAATGGAATATGCGGAGGTTTAGGGTGTGGAGCTGTCAAATGAAAAATCTGGCTGAAAATAGCTTCCAGTTCTGCTATTAGTGCTGTAACTTTTGGATAGGGCAATCATCTGAGGACAGCAGTACTTAAGTCATGGTGTTCTGAATCACTGGAGGTCATGAGTTGGAGTATTGAGTAAAGGCTGGTCAGGTCTGTGTGAAGCATTTTATGTATCACAAACTTTTTTTGTGCAATTTCCAACTTCTCTCTGTTCAGTAAACCAGAGCCTGGTTTTGCGCTCTTAAACACTGTACAGGTGATGAGTTTAGCTCTGCCTGCTGTTTTTGCCAGCACTGTCACAGGATGTGCTGAGGCTATGACTTGCAAACCCTTTACAAACTTTTCCTGACCCTCCTGAAGATTTGTTCCTAGAGCAATGGAAGAATTTTTTGACTAAGCTTATCCACCTTTCATCATTGTTTCCTGTTGTTCAGGACTCAGTTTGAGAGTACGGTGAATGTAGATAGAAAGGATCCACTCAAGGGATTATTTTCCCTATTAGCTTCACACAACTGTGGGTTGTCTGTCAGTGAATTGCTATACAGAGGCATTCAAGGCTTGTGTAGCTGGGGATCTGGCATTCGCAGAAGCCTTTGGTAGCTGTGAAACTGAAAACACTTATTTGTTTAGTAAACTGAAACATGAATTCAGTTTAAGTCACCAAGTCTCAGCATAGGGTGTTTTTTCCTGGCATGAGCTGTTAGCTGCTCAGGACTATAAACAGAGGGAAGTAAATATAAGATGACTCTTTTCACTTCAAGTGTGGAGAAAGCCATGCTATAAAAAAGAGGATGCTGTATACAACAGGAAATAACCCTTCCCTTCCACCCTCCCCAGCACTTTCTGGAAATGAGAAGTAAAGGGGAGGACACACCTTTGGGAGGGAGCAGGCTCTGAAACCAGAGGTGTTACAGTGCTGCTAGTAAGTTCAAGTACTCCTTTCGGAGGCAATACATGAAGAATACAGCAGCCAATTTAAGCTGGATTTGTATGGCCTTGCTTTGCTGCTCTATGCTGTCCTTAGGTCTTCACAGCCCGTAAGAGTTTGTTCTTCATGGTGTTTCTGTTGACAGATTCTGAACGTGATAGCCATGGCAGTGGAGTGGACAGCTTAAATTCATTTGAAGAACTTGGTAAAGGCTACACTTGGTTTAGCAGCTTTTCAGCTGAAAACAAAAATAAAACCATATTCAAACCACATTTTTCTTTGAAAATTGGGCTGGTAATCCTATTGTTTGTTTGTTTTCTTTCTTTCTGGAGCATCAGGTACATTCCTTCTGAAATGAGGTGGTACTTAAATCACAAATCACTTCCAGTGTGAAGATGCTCAGCAAACCTCTGACCACATAAGCAGCTGTGTGCCTTGTGAGACTTGAATTCTATTATCTCAGCCATCTAATGAACTGTTCTGAGGTAGCAGAAAGGGGATGAAAGTTTTTCTAAGGAAGTTGGAGGAAGGCAGAATGACTGCGTTTCTCTTTTGTAGGTGGTGGTTCATTTTTCTTAGCCAGTTTGAGCTGGGGTCTAATTTAGCGTTCAAGAGCCAAGTGGAAAAATTGTGGTCCTACAGGAAAATCTTTTGCGGTTCCTTCACGCAGCTTGGACTGTAGGCCAGAGAGCACTGTAGATCTGTGTTGTTTCATCCAGGAAACCATTCTGACTTAGATCTCCGAGGCAGTTGCAGTGTATCTCAGCCTGCACGCTGTGTTGGTGATCCCATGCCCTGTGGGCCTGGTTAAGATTAGGTTACCTTCCTGCCAACTCGGGGATGTGAACAGAGCCAGCAGTTGATGGATTTCCCAGCCTGTTGCATCAAAGATGACAAGAGGTGGATCCGAGGCTCTCGTCCAAGGAATGGGGCTGTGGTTCCGAGGGATTGCTGGTGTCAAGCTTGCACACTGGTCAGAAGCTCTGGTTTCCTGCGGAGCGCCTTTCTCTCTGTGCCTTGCTGCTGGGATACACGGGAACTAGCTGACCCTTCGAGGTGCTGCCAGTCCAGCACCCTCACCGGGCTGACAAATACATCATTGTTGAGCTTACAGGGCAGATCTGAATTTCAGCAAAATGCTTGTGTTAATTTGAAAGGAAGCGGTGTAGCCAGTTACAGGAAGGATCTCACACTTTTTCAGAAAATGTACAAATAGCCCTCTTGCCCCTCAGAGGGATCCGGTGGAAGGTCTGAGCTCACATGATGGCTTCTATTGGGTTTTTGTAGCATATGGAGTTGGCTTGTCTTCAAAATTTTATGGTCAGAAGTAGTCTGTGTCAAAAGCTGATGCTTGGGCTCAGTGGCACAAAGGAGAGAGCACCAGTAGTTACGTAAGGTTCATGGTTGAGGTTCCCCCCTGATTGAGACCTGTCCTAGTCCTGGGGCTGCAAAGCCAAAACAAAATGTCAGTGTGGGCTCAGGTGGAAGTGGCTGGTAGCGGTGGGGGATGTCTCCAGAATTTAAGAGCATTTCAGTTTGTGCTCCTGATTGCTCACTTTTCAGGCTGCAGTTTTTCTCATCTGCATCTGAGAAGCAGATTAATTATGGGAATTGGACAGAAGGATGGGTGATTTCTTTCAACTCGTGGCAGGATGAGGCTGGATTTTATTGTTTGTTTCCTGGCCTAAGTTTTGGAGGTGAAAGTATAGTATTTCCTATTTAAAGCACAAGTTTTATTAAATTACTTCGACAAGGGCTGAATTCTGGCATTGTTCTCTTTAAAACTTTTTCTAAAAGCTGCTTAAGTCACAGAGTGGCTGGAGCTGTGCTTCCAAGAGATGTAACGAGTTTGTTAACCCAGGCCAACAACCCAGCAAACTTCTACTGGATTAGCAAGTTGAATTAGTTCAGAAAACTTGTGGCGATCAGCCAGGCGAGTTCCAGGAACAGCGTGGGTTTGCTTGCTGGGGTCAGGGGGGTTGCTGGGCCCTTCCCTTACACTGGTGTGTGGTGGTGTCAGCTCTGCTGGAACTACAGCAAAGGGTTTGCATTTCATCCCCAAACATGCAGTGAGTAGTTACTGATAAGCAGTTACTGAAATTGCTTTAAGCAGGCTGTATTTGCACACTCTTTTACAACCCTGTGCTTGGGGTTGTAGAAGTGCATGTTAGTTGGGACCAGTTAGTTGGCCACAAGCTCTGGAATAAAGTCTTCAGCTTGGGTCTTGGTGGTTGGGGCAGGAAGCCACAATCATTGCTGCAGCTGATCATGCAGACCACATCTCACAGAGCAGTGTCTTGTCTTTGTTTAGACATTTGCTGATAGTGGTCAGAGCTGAGTGCATGGGCTGCTGTACTGGGTTAAACTAACTGGTCCATATTCGAGTTAACGGCATAGCTGGGATTTGCGGTGGCTGCAGTCACATGATTTTGAAGCCATTCTGTCTGTCATTGGATTGATTCTTGTTTAGTTTGCAGCATGGTGTAGCTCAGCGTAACAACTACTACATGGTTGCCTTTGCTGTTAAGTTTTTCTGAAGCACCCACACAAACTTGTAACTGGTGCCACAAATGCACAGTCTAGCTTATTCTAAGGGGCTTGTATTAGTTTTGAAGAACAGAGAAGCGTCAAGGAGTTTCATGCATATTGTCTTCTGTCAGAGTTCACCATACCAGGTATTGATAGTCTGGACATCGTTTTTATCAAGCAGTGACACAAACCATGACTTGCACCAATACTTTAATAATGAGATAAGTGCAAGGCTTCGAATAAAGAGCAGTCATTGGAATACATTAAAAAAATAGCTGAATGATTTTTTTGACCCCATCATCCGAACTTCCTCTAGACAGACAATGTGAAGTAATAATACCAGTGGCTGCTTGGTACTGATACTCTAGCAGTTGCTAGGTCTAGCAAATGACTTACCTTTTGTGCCTTGAATTTCTCTGTGTCTTGAATAACAATCTGTTCCTGCCTCACAAGAGAGCTGAGAGCTGTTACATGTCCTGTATTCTAACCACTTTCTCAACATATTGGTTAAATTTTGGAAAACTTGTACATGTCTCCTTCTCAAAGTGTTTTAGAAAGTAAGCCAAGCTATTTTACATGCTTTCTATATATGTGAACCAGAGAACTTCAGGATTTTAAGAACATCTAATTGAACTTCGCATTTTTAAGGTATCATTTTGAATATAGTCTTTCTGTTTTATTGCTTTTGTAGTCTGATTTTTTTTGCATTTAAAAACATTGATTAAAATATAATGCCTTCAGAACCTGCTACTACATTTCTTTTACCTGAAAGTCAATGTCTGCATTCACCTGTTTGTTCATGCTTTTCCTATTTCTAATAATGCTCTTCCATTTTGCTGAGAAAAGTCAAAGCTGCTGTTAAAAGGGAATTCCTGTCATCGGTGTTGCTCTTTGGGGCACCCCACCCCTTCCAGACTCAAACTCAAGTGAGGAGCCCTATAGCAAGACTCCAACAAGTCTTTTTGATGCAGCTCTCCTAAAGCATTGCTAATGTTTCTTTTGAAAGACTGTTTAATACGATAAATATACCCAAGCTCCCCATTCCTCTGCAGTTACTCACAATGTAAAACTGTCTTGCCAGGGATTGGGTTACGGCCCCGAGCTGTCTCCCTGCGCGTGAGCTGGAGTTGCATTTACTCCTGGAGGTGGGGGAGAGAAGACTCGCTTGCACCTAATGAGATTTTTGAAGTTTGGATTCAGGGATTCTCCAAAGAGGCTGCTCAGATGAGCCTGCAAGCTCAGGGTTCAGTTCTGCAGATGCAATTCCCCCCCTTCATTTAGGGGACAGCAAAAATCAAGGATTTGAATTCAGTATCTTATACAGGTATTAAGAAAAAAAGGGCTGGAGAGTGGTGTGCCATTCTGCAAATGAAGGGTCTGCAATTTCTTTTACGCTGAGACATGATTATCATGTGAAGTCCATGTTCTCATTTAGACCCGCCCTTATGGCTATCTTGGTTTTTATTTCCATTTGCCAATTCTCTGGGAATCTTCTGCCTAAGCCAGGAAAACCTGCAGCAGTTCTAGTTATTTGGGTAAATGCTGTGTGAGGAAGGACAGAGGAGGTGCAGACTCCTGTTCTCTGCAGCTGCATTGGAGGAAATCCTGTAGTTTGTGCTCAGATGTCTCATCCTGATTGCCCAGTGTGTGTGACTGGGCTATCAGGGACATGTGGCAGTAGAGATGCTGGAGGTGGTGGGACTCTGTGGCTGAACGCTGAAGGCGTTTGCTCTGTGTGGTGGCTGGATGAAGAATCCTGTCTCCAGTGTCGCTCTCTTTCCAGATGTCCCATGCAAGAAGCAGAGCTACAGGCAACGTGCGGTTTGATGGATGTGCAGATGTGGCTTTCAGCTGTTGAAAATGAAAGGCTGATATCAGAGGCATTTGAAATATCTTCCCTCGGTTATTCTTCCATTTCCTCCCCAGCAGTAGATGAGATGTAGAAGAAAATTTGACCACCGTTCTTTTGATCTACTTACTATTTGCTGTGTCAGCATGGCTTAATAGCTCATCCTCAGTTGTTGAGAGAGATGAGTTGCATATGGAAATCTGAGGTACTTTTCTCTCTTCTGGCACTTGATGCTGTCATCTTTGTGCTGACTGAATGTGCTTTGTGACTGTAGCCCTCACAGAGGCTGGAGTTATGCTGGACACTCAGTAGTAGAAGGCTTCTCCTTAACAGAGGAAAGCAAATATAGATTTCTTTAAATTGCTTCACTTTAAAAAATAAAATAAAAAAAATAATATCCTAGATCTCTTATGAAGACTGGAAAACCATTTACTGCTCAAGGAGAAATTAGCATTGAAATCTGCTTGATGCAAATGGGCTAATGTGAATTTGTTAATGCCTTGTCACGTAGGTTCGTCCAGAACTAGTTCATGATGCGTTCTGCTTCACTGTGCCACGTTAATCCAGGAGCGTTTTTGAGATGCACAGAAGGCACGTGAAGAGGGGACTGAACAAAGAATATGTTTTGATGCACATAGGAAGATGCATGTAAATTGTTTTTTTTTTAACTTTGTCTATTTGAGGAGGCTGAGTGCAGCTCAGATTTATAGAAAAGGAGATCAGTGTGTGCATCAGTACAAAGGGGCTCCCGTGTTACCCATTCCTGTTGGGTACCTCCGAACCGCGTTGCGATCCCTAGTCTGGCGTTACTGCTCTTTCTCAGACAAACCTGGATGTGGGAAGCTGAAGAATGTGCCCCTGCGGCTGCAGAGGAGGCTGTTTCTGCCGGAGGGTACTGCATTTGCAGGGCAGCGAGTGCTGACACGCAGCGATGGTGAAGGAGCCTGCGTTGGAGCCCTGGAATGCGTGAGCTGTTCCTCGGCCTGGCAGAGGTGTGGGCCGGGGAGATAGCGCAGGAATGTGCAGTATATAACTTGGGAGATTATTTTTTTTTTTCAGTGCAGCTTGAACTGGTAAATGGGACTTAACCTGAGGTGTTTTCCTGCTCTTTCATCTTGCTGATTTTCTTGGTAAAAGGGATTTTTCTGAGCAGTTCAATGCATTGGACGTAAGATTGAGAATCCTTGTCCCAAGCTGTTGAAATGACTAGTAGAGCTTTGGCAGATGCTGGGAACTACCCTGAAGCAATGCAGTTTGTATTCGGGGCACTCATACATAGCTAATGTATGTGCAGAGCCGTGTGTGGGATTTGAAGACCAGAATCCCAAGGACCTCACAGTTAATAATGTTTTTTGGCGAAAGTGAGGGAAGGGAGAGAGAGGCAAACTAAAGCACCTGGAGCTCCAGATGTCTTGGAGTGCTTTATAGTAAAGGTATCAAATGTGACATCATTCTTTAACTGTCCCTCCTCCACAGGAAAATCTGTATAGAAAACCTACTTGATTGTGAATACAAATGTCCTCCCATACTGGGGAGGATGTGGATGTGGTTTGAGTAACCCTCTGGCCTGAATGTGATTTCAGTTGAGCATGTAATTTTTGGGCTGCCCTGTGGGGGGAGAAGGACTTCATCCTTCTGTGTCTCCTTCTGCATGTTTGCATGCAGCTTTACCAGGTGCTTGGCCAGGTTACCTCTGCCCGTGGAGCACCCAGGCACGCAACACCTTGGGGTGCACTGTGCTGCAGCAGACAGGGAGTTAGGGTTTTATCAACTGTGTGGCAGCACCAGTGGAGAGATGACAACCAGGAGTGCCTGGGTTGGTGGTCTTTCAGCAAGTATCCCTCGCTCTTCCACACCCCACCGAGCAGCACTCTGTTGATAGAGTGGAAAATGCAGATTTCTTTATGCACAGCCCACGCCTGTGAGCAGGCTGAGCCCTGCTGACTCTTTGGTAACCGGACTCTCTCATTACACTCCATCCACGTGTCTGTGAGTTGGCACTTTGTCTGTGGGTTGTGTTCGTGGCTTCTTGTAGGGGTGAGAGTAGAAGGAGGGGTGGTCCTGTGGCAAAGCATGGCAGAAGAACTAGCGTAACCCTGTCTGGTTTACTTTAGTGCTACAAAATGGTTAAATCTGTTCTCTAAAGATAAGTGGATCTCTGATCTTTTAACCTTGGGAGAGTCTGCCTCCTAGAGCTTTGTCTGTAGTATTTTACAGAGTATTTGGGGCAGCAGTAGACCTGTGGTGAGGTCAGCGTGCGTGGCTGTTTCCAGCGTACTGGGCGATGCTGCGGCGTGTGCTGGCGTGAGGATGCACTTCTCCGTAGGGACGTGCAGCACACGTGGCATTGGCAGAAAGTTTCTGTGTGCCTAAAATAGGGGCAGGTTCCCGACTCAGTGGGGATATGAACAAGTGAGGTGAAGTTACTGCCAAGTTAGCCATTGCTGTCGGGTTTCATCTTTCTGTCCATGTAAGGATGCGGTGGTGCCCTCTGACGGCTGCTGGTTGCGTGCACTGCTCTGCGTCAGCGCCTTGGGGTGATCCAGTCAACTGCTTCCTACGGGTTGGGAGGGACTGGCTGGGTGATTTACACCTCCTGCAGCACTGTCCCTCAGGAGTCGCCTTGGGAAGGAGCACTTCATTACCCAATAAATCGATTGAAATGTAATATTTCTGTTTAAGGAACGGTCACTCTAGTGAACTCAGTCCTGTAACGTGAGGTGCAGTGCTGCGCAAGGCACAGCATCTTCCTTATAGTTCACCAGGTTACAGTCCTGTTGGTGAAAGAAAGAAAGAGACCAATGGGTCATCTTTTCCACTAATAAATTGCCCTTCTCTCCCCCTCCCATCTATATCTCACGTTGTCTTCTGGTAGTGTTAAAAAGGTGCACAAATGCTAAATGATTGCACAGTACTTTGGGAACTCTTGGGATAAAGTGCTGGATGGAAAACAACATGTTAATCCATTTGGTTGGGTTTTGAATCATTGCCTCCAGTCGGTCTCTGGACTGTAAAACCCCTTGGGCTGACCTCCAAGGGAATGATTTCCAGCCTGTGCCTGTCGCTTCCCTCTGGCAGGGTGAAGCCCTGCAAGGTGGGATGGATGGTCATGGTGTCTTCCACCATTCTTGCCCTGCCCTCATCGGGGCAGCTCTGGTGCCAGTGTTGGACCCTTTGAATGGGCGCAACTCCCAGTCCAGCACAACTTCAGGAAGCTGGTTGCTGATAGGATTGGATTGGATTGGAGAACAGGTTACGTGGCTGGAAGCCGCAGTGGGGATGGGTGCTAATGGGGAAGACCTTCCCTCTGTCGTGGCAATGAGCTTGGATGGAGAGACTGGGGCGTGAAGAAGGGTGGACTGTGGGTTTGTAGAACACGGGGTGAGCAAGCACAAGGAGAAGTCCTTTGCCAGCCAGAAACCAGTGTGTGTGCCTGTCCTGCTCCTGGCTTGCTGCTTTCCCTCTCCCGCCGGGTGGGGTAGTGCCTTCCTGCAACTGCTTGGGTATCAGTTGTAAAGTTAAAGTGCAGTTTGAGTAACCGAGTGATTCCTCTCCAGCCTTTTCTCCTCCCTCCGCTTCCTGTTCCTCAGCTCTGCCTTGTTTGCTCAAGTCAGGAAGGGGGAGGGTATGGGGGAAGTTAATCATTAAACTGTAATGTCTTCTCCTTAACTCCTTCGCAACCTGAGGACAGAGTGCTCCTGGCATTGCCAGACCCCTCTTCTTTTGCAGACCTGTGAAAGTAAACCAGTAAATCTAGAAATGTAGCGGAACTCACTTGTGTGCCGTTAGTAAAAATCAGTGGATTTCTGTCCGATGGCTCATTCAGCAGAGTGCTGAGCCGAGGAGGAGAATTTTGTGGCGAGATGGTTACATCTGCCCATCCTGCAGCGAAGGCTGGGGGTGGAGGGTGGAAATCTGGTTTGGGTCCCCTCTGCAGGGCTGGAGGAGTCCAGCACCCTCATGGGATTTTCACTTCCTGGTGGAGTTTGATTTGCCTTTGTCATTGGTGGGGAGAAGCAAAAACCACACCTTCTCGGATAGCACTTCTCTTGGAGGTTGTGTGCACGAAACCTCCAGTCATAGGACCTGCCTGGTTGAAGGAATTGCGGCTCTCCAGCAGTTCCCTTGAGGTATGTGCCTTTCACTCTGGAATCCACCAGCTGTTCTTCTGCTTAAAAAGAAGATTAAGTTCATTTTCTCCCAGCTGCAGAAAGCTTGGATCCCTTTGGAGAAACTGCTTTTGGGGTATTTCGGCCCCTGTAGGAAGATGCCTGTGACTTAACTGATTTCAAGCATCTTTTTTGGCTAAATGAAAGATGTATAGAGTTAATTTAACACAGTATTTAATTTGCTAACAGCTGCATTCTGTTCTCTGAGGGCAGGATCGCTTTTAAAATCTTCTTCTACTGTGATGCTTTGGTTTGTGGAAGAGAGTGGATATAAAAGCATCACCTTCCTCATCTTGTAATGCAATAATACTGTCCTCCATTTGACCCTTTAATATATTCTCTTGAAGGGTTGCTAAGTGCCTTGGCTGGTGTGGTTTGCTGTGCTCAGGAAGCGGCTTTGAGCTGGCAGGTGCCTGCCCTCCCAGAGCCTGTAGGCAGCCATTAGGGCCAGCGGTTGCTCGGTTGCTATTCTGGTACCACCTGATAACTTCAGCTCCTTGTCACCCAGGCGGAGGACACTGCAAGGATGGCTACGCTCAGGCTGAGCCCTCATACTCCAAACCTGAGAATTGAGTACCCGCTGTGTGCGGGAGGAGAAAGGCAGATCCTGCTAATTGGGGCTGCCTGAAGATAGTAGCGTTGTGTGGAGGGGAGGGAGTTTGGGGGGTTTCTGAGAGCCTCCTCTCCTAATTCTGCTGAAGTTGTGTTACTGGTGTCTGGCTGAATTCCACATCTCTGAAGGGACCTGCCAGGTATGTCCTGATGCTCTTATAATGGAGAGTGCTGATGTCCCTAGTGAACTGGCTCCTCTCTAATAGCCTTAAAGAGGTGTGCACTAGAGCTGCTGCCCCAGTGGAAAGCTGGGCACCTGGCCAGCGAGGCTTTCTTTAGAAAGTGAGTACAGTGCAGACCTCCAGTCGCTCACTGGAGTTTCCTCCTTGGGAGACTGCAGTGGGCTCTGCAGGGTGAGTTCACAGGACAGAAGGTCCGACAAGTCAGGATTTGCCTGTGAGTCACCGCAGAGGAGCGTGGGGTTGGGAATGGGCAGAGGGCAGTTTGCAGGCAGAAATCCAGAAAGAGGGGAATGCCTTTTCATGCCCCATCTTTGAGGAAGAGCATTTTTCCTGATTTGGGATTTCTGAGAGGTGCTAAACATGTGACGTGGGTTCCTCTGCCTGGCCAGAGTGCCGGTGTTTCTAGCTGGTGGAAGTTTTCTTCAGGAATTTGTGAGCAGTCTCCACCCAGTAAGTTGAGAATTGTTTCCAGGAGAAGAAATGGCGTTTACCTGGCAGCCTCTGGAAACCAGTTAACTGTTTGTGTGATATACTAAGGGGGATTTTTGTTAGGAAAACTGAAGCACATACCCCTGCTGTGGACTAATTTGAAAGTTTCATGCTTCTTCCATTACCTTAGGCTCTGGAGAAAACTCCTCCTGAGATCTTGTTTCCTTCAGAAAGCAGTGCCTGCGGCCACAGTAAATGACTCTGTGATGATGTGGGGCCTGTAATTAGTCTGTGTCAATATCCTGTTGCCCATCGACCTCTGGGCAGGTTTCTCCTAAGTTGCTCTTCTGCACAGTGTAGTGAGACTATGGGTCCCTGCTATTGGGTGGTTTTCCAGTTACAAAAAAAAAATCTGAGACTGACACAGTTTTTCTGGCTGCTTTGTTACCTCTTGGCGTTTTCTTTGTACTAGAAGTTTGATTAACCCACTCAGTCCTGGGCTGCAGTAATGTTTTTTGGGGTATTTAGTAGATCACCCTGGATGAAAAGTCTTCCCAAAGACCTTCTGATGTGCGTATCTTGAATGAGATGAAAGAGAAAAAGCGCTAGTCCAGGATTTTACCTTTTTTTTTTTTCTTTTTCTTTTCCTGCAGACGCCTTATTGGCAGACCTGGAATCCACCACTTCACATATCTCCAAACGGCCAGTATTTCTAACAGAGGAAACGCCTTATTCCTATCCAACTGGAAACCACACGTACCAGGAGATTGCTGTGCCACCTCCAGTGCCCCCGCCACCTTCCAATGAGGCCTTGAATGGCACTGTGATTGACCCCTTAGACCAGTGGCAACCCAACGTATCCAGATACGTCCACCAGCAAGTAAGTGAATGTGTGCGGGTGGGGAGGAAGCTTGCTAGTTTTGTTGGTGCAGTATCTCTCAAGGAAGCGGGTGACAGGAGGGAATAGCAAGAAGTGGGGGTGAGTTTCGCTATGAACAGAGTGGGGAAATGGGGGGAGGTATGGGTTTTTCGTAGAACTAACTGGTTGGAGCAAGTGGCAGAAAAAAATCATTGTCATTGTTCCAACAAAATGGTAGTGTGATGAGGTTAGTGTTAGTCATCTGTCTTGCAGCCTGTGGAAAGCAGGCTGGGGGTTTCCAGCACAAACCTACAACTCATAGGCAAATCTGAAGCAAGTAGAGAACAGTTAATCCTGGAATAGCTCATCTCATAGAGGCTGGTTAGTTATATAGCAGATTTTTTTTTTTCTTCTGGGCTTTATTCTGTCCTTTTCATGTGTGGGGTTGCAATGCAGTAGTGTATGTATTTGTTTTGTATTCTCCATTTCCAATGTAAATCTCATTTCCACAGCCTCAGTCCCAGTCTCCTATATACAGCTCTAGTGCCAAAAGCTCCAGTGCCTCTGTTCCTAGAGACGGGCTCAGCTCTCCTTCTCCCCGTGCCAGTGAAGAGGAGCACGTCTACAGGTATCTTGTCACTGTTAAGAGATAAGCTTGACTCGCAACTCGCGCCTGCTGTGGCTCAAGCTGCCTTCTATAAGTAGAAACAAACACTGCTCTCCCTGTGTATGTTACGCTGCCCTGTGTGGGTTTTGATTACCTCTTTTGTAAGAGCCCACTGTAACTTTCATACTCACTTCAAAGATTGACCTGGCCCTTTGGTTTGTTCGGCTGCAGAAGAGGTTAAGGATCCATCAGACAGGAGAGGATCTGGACTATGTTGTGAAGGATACGGTCCAGAGACAAGTGACAAATCCATCCCTCTGTTAAGCAGCCCAAAAGTTCTTGAGGAGGTGGGTGCCCTTTGGGTCAGTTATCCCGAGGAGCTCAGTTACCTGTGGCCGAGCAGGATGTGCAATGACTCGAATTTTCAAGTAAATTCAAACTCCTTAAAACTTCATTCTCAGTAGATGATAGATAGATAACTAGTTTGTACTCACAAAGGCAGCTGCCCTTATGCTGATAGGTTGGAGTAACCTGTACAGTAGGACAGACCTTTCAGCTGTCATAGGGATGAGTGAGGAAGAGGCTGTCAGACCTTCATCTCTGATGGCCCTCTACAGTGCACTCTGTCCTGGTTACCAGTGGAGACTGGCATTTCTCTGGTGCTGTGTTCTAACCATGCCTGGCTCTTTCTGCTCAGCAGGAAGTTGCTTTCAGCCAGGACTAATTCTGTGTAGAGGCAGGCATATCCAGAGATGGCCCGATGGAGGCAGTAATTGCAATTTTTTCAGATGGCTGCATGCAATTAGTACAAAATGGAGGTAATTAGAGCCATAAGTTCTCCTGTACAAGGGTCTGGCATGGCTTGGTTCTGGTCTGAATCCTAGCTTGTGTGCTTGAGTCGGGATGCCCTGCTCAGATTGAATATGTGGATTTTTTTTTTTTTTTAAGTCTGGAGAGAAAGATAATAATTGCCTTTATGGAATTGCATAATTGTCACTGGTGTTATAGGTGTCAGAGTCCTAAGGCCTATTACAAATTAACTTTCTGAGCATAATGTGCTAGTGTGCACAAAACAGAAGTTTCCATTTTGGATTTGGAAAGTAAGTTTTTGATAAAATAAGAACTTCTGGAGCATTATAAATTATTTTTCCATTTGTAGAACTAGGAGCAAATAATTTCCCCGCCATTGACGATGGGAAGACTGTTATTACAGTGTAACTATTAAAAAAAAAAAATCACTGCATTGGTGCCAAGTTTTGCTTTGAAACAGTTTACAGTTGTGTATAGTAGATGGGATCACCCATATAGCATAAGCAATAATCACAGCCAGTGCTTCATACACATTTGTCCACAGGTAAAATTCTTTCAAGGCTTGTGTATTTAACACAGTAGAAAATAGTTTCAAATTACTTTCTTATGAATTGATTAGAGTTCCCCAAAGTAAAGGTTTGAGGACTTGAAAAGACACCTTGAGTGCGGTAAGATGCTCCTACATAACCTGCTGCTTTTGACTTTCTCTTGATAGCTTGAGGTTTGTCCTTTGTCCCTCCAGTCTGTGCTGGCCCTGCATTCTCTTGCTTCAGAGGGAAGGTTTTTGCTGCTTGATGTGATGTCAGCAGAAACAAGTAACTTTCCTATATGCAAGCTAATGGTTCTGTGCTGTTCTGCGCATCTTGGATCTGCAGACGGACAACTCTTTGCTACAGGGCACTGCAGCACACAGTCCTAAGACCTGAGGCCCTGTCCAGCAGTGCTATTTCTTTGTAACAGGCAACTGAAGATGTGGTTAAGCAGTGGCTGTGTTGTAGTCATTTCACAAAGCACACATCTTCTTTCCTCCAGAGCTAAAAGCATCAGCTTGCAAAGAATACGGATGTAAACTTTGTGAACGTAATGTAAGTTTCCCTCCATCCTTCTGCTGTATCATCACACTTCCCTTTTATCTTTAGTTTCCCAAACAAGCAGAAGTCTGCAGAACCATCTCCCACAATGACCAGCTCCTCTCTGGGCAGCAACCTCTCAGAACTGGACAGACTTCTTCTAGAACTAAATGCTGTTCAACATAATCCAGCCAGTAGCTTCCCAGCAGGTAAGGAATAGCAAGACATTTGGTGTAAGTGGATAGTTTGATTCTCAAAACAGTGGCCTACTTTTCCTTCCAACATCCTTGCTGAGGGAGACCCCTCCAGCCCCGATCAATGATTAGTATGATGGGGTCTCTAGAGGCCTGTGATGCAGCACAGGACCAACTTCAAAATTGGCTCCAACTAAAGTTTCAAAGTTAGATTACATTGCTGTGAAGTTCTGAGTATCCTCAAAGATGGATGTTCCACAAGGTTTCTGGACAATTTGTTGCTCTTGTCTGTGATTATCATGTATGTATGGACCTAGGGGTCTGAGTAACTCTTTTCTGCTCCTGTTTCTTAAGATGAAGCCAGCCGAAGCCCATCACTACCTAGCGTGACTGGACCTCACTATGTCGTCCCAGAGAGCAGCAGCTCAGTAGGAGGGAAGGCTGCACCCCCTACAAAAGAAAAACCAAAGAGGAATGGTGCACGTGGGATCGAAGACGTGCGTCCCAGTGTGGAGAGCCTGCTGGATGAGCTGGAGAGCTCTGTGCCAAGTCCAGTGTGAGTAGTGTTTTGGTGGCTGTTGGCTTGGGTGGGGTGGGACAGGCTGTTGTGGGAAGAGTGACTGTAGCACGGGGGCAGACGCTGCAGGAGAGTGACAGGAAGAAGATGAGCTTTGTCTAAAGGGTCAAAAATCAAGCAGGTGCATGAAGATGCGGCTGTTCTTTTATCTACTCCTGGATGAGAAAATAAATAAGTGATGTTATGAGAGGCGGATAGTTCAAACTCAGATTTAAAGCTGATCACAAATACCCACTGTTCATTTCTTAGTGATGGTGTGTGGGTGTGTGTAGACTCACCTTAGACTTGGCAGAGGGGGCACGTCTGGGAAGGGCTGGTCAGGGTGGGTAGGGCTGGTGAAACTCACTGTGCTGTGTGTATTTGGAGGGGCAGTGGCACTTGCAGTCTAGGAGTACTCTTCCAGGCTTAAGTGCACTCTGATTTTTTTCTTTTTTTTTTTTTTTTTTTTTTTACCTTGTCAGCCCTGCAATCACTGTGAGCCAAGGTGAGGTGAGCAGCCCCCAGCGGGTCACCTCCAGTCAGCAGCAGACCCGTATATCTGCTTCTTCAGCTACACGAGAACTGGATGAGCTGATGGCATCTCTCTCCGACTTTAAGGTGCCCTAGCATGACAACTTAATACTTCATCTTGTCCCTCCCTACCCCCAGACTCTTTTGCCTGTTAGCCACATCTGCTGACCTCGAGTGGTCTTCAGAATGCCCTCTTTACCTCTTAAACTTGCTTGAAAAAACTTCCTGTGGTGGTACTTGTGCTTTCTGAGTGCTACTGCAGGTGTTCTCAACTGCCATAGATTCTCATCACTGGCAGGGTAAGGCAGTTCGAGGGTCTTTTTTTTCCTTTGGTTCTGCAGTTTGTCTGTTTGCCAACGATAATGAGCTTAGTTACTGCTCAGTACAGGGTGAATTATTTTGCTGTGCTGCAACTTAGCAAGAGGTAGGGGAGCATGGAACACCAGTCTGCTTACTGACAGAGACCAGGCTCTTCTGTTCTGCGGGATGACCCTCCTCTTTGGAGTGTATTTTTACCCTGATGTGCTTTCTCTGAGGATGATCTTTCAGGCATGTGGAATGAACACTGAAGCCTTCACATCAGACAGATGGAGACTTCAAAGGTTTCCATTGTAAAACAGTATTTCTTCTGCACCTCAAAATGGGATTAAAGTCTGAGCTTCTTGTTGGGGCAGAGGATAGCAAATACTATTCAGAATCTTGTTTGGAAATCAAACTATTGTATTGGAAAAGAGCTGCTACTTCAGTCACAAGTAGCACATAAAAGTCCCATAATAGGATAAGGTCAGGAATAACTTGCCCATGGTCATCTTGATATGCGAAGCACTTGGCTTATATACTTGAATAACTTGTTCTTTGTTCATGTAGGTATGTTGTCATTCTTGTGCTAGATGATTAACCATGGAGCTTATTTTCATGAGATTTCATTTACCCATAATCATAGCAAAATGAAAAATATTTTCACTTCTTGCTCTCTACTTTCAGCTGGGTTGCTTATAGCTTTACTGAATTATTCCCTCGAATTTGTTCTGAGAGGTAGAGAAAGCAAATACCTAATACATTCTCTTTGTTGTCATTGTTGAGTTTGCCTTTCTTACGTACACATGCAAGTCTGCTTTCTAGTACTAAGAAAGTCCCAACGCTCTGGTATTTCCTCATGTGGAAGATTCTGCTGATGCTTGGTGTGTCTTGTCTGTGCTGAACTCCATCTCCTCCTACCATGACTTTAGGTGGGGCAGCCAGAGCTGAGGATTGTTTTGTGAGGAAGGTAGGCAGGACATTCAGTGATGGCTTTGCTGCTTGTTGTTCTCCTTGTGCCACCGCTCATGTGACCAATTTGGACATGTGCTGGGGGTTTCAGGGAGGTCATTAAAATGACCAAAGTTTTGACCAAGTGTGTAGTTAAGAACCCAGCAGAGAGCATGCACTCTCTGTGGGACTTGCTGGAATTGAATTCAGTCTGTCATTTCTGGCACAGGCACTTCATTTTGTGAGAATCTAGGAGTTAACTCACTGTTTTCTCTAGGCTTATTGTAGTGTGTATTTAGTCAACTGCAAATATTGACACCTCCGTGTTGCCTTTTTTCTCCATATTAGGTCCTAGGGTAGAGTGCAGGATACCCACAAGTGTCTGGTTGAAAAACTGGAGAATTCCCACCTGTGCTGCTGGCATACCCTGCCGTGCTCCTTCCTCTGCTGCGGGAGCTTCAGTGTGACGGCCTCGTGTCCCTGCTGCTTTTATCAGGGCTCAGAAAACAAGGGTGTGGTTGCTGCCACCAGCCTTGGCTCCTAGGTGAGCTCTTGGCACCTGAGAGTGACCTTGCCCAGCACAGGTTTTCCTTGCAAGATACAAGGAGGGGCTGTTTTTAAGTGTGGGTGTTCAAATGCTTTGCAGTCCTGAGAAGAAGCCTTAGAATCTTAGTGCAACTCCAATAAAACCTGTGTGACAGAGACAGGCTGCTTTCTGTAATACTGCCCGCCTTCCTGGCTTAGTTTCTGGTTGAGCTCTGAGAGCAAACTGAAATGCAGCAAGATTTTAAGATCTGGGATTTATAAACACATATTTTTGTGAGGCATTGAGCTCATCTGTGTCTAAACATTCTTCCTGAAGCACAAAGAACGTGGTTTCTGTGATCATTGTCCTTTTGTTAATATTGTCATTGACTGTTTTTAACAGATACTTTCCTTTTTCCTGTCCTCCAGGTTGCTTCGTTACTTTTTGTTTGTTTGAACTTCCTTTATTTGTGCCAACCAGTGGTAATAGCTTGTCTGCAAAAGTGTATGTGTAGTCTGTACTGGTGGCAGGATGTAAAGGAGAGAACTGGAGTCTTTGCAAAGGTGAAAGATGAAAGACTGCCGTTTGAGTACCAGACCGGTGTGTGGCTGAGGACAGAAAACCAAAATATGATGTATAATCAGTTGGAGTTGGGAGTTGGAACAACTAGAAGTTGCAGTAGATGGGGATGGAAGGAGTGAAGGCACTGATGTTTAATTTCCCTCGTACCCCAGAGTAAAAGGTGCTATTGCAGACTGATACATGACCATTTTATCAGCTTTTTGTTCACTTTAATGAGTTGGTCGTTCTTTTTGCTTACAGAATCCATTTGATTTGGATATCTAGCTCATCAGTGAGCAGGCATTGAGATCACTTAATGCACTTGTTTTTTCAGCCTCTGCTATTTTGGTGCAATATGATGCCTGCTTATCGCATAGCTAGATGCTTGTATTTAACTGTTCTATTACTGTTGAGTTTTTAACCATTGCTCTTATTTTGGAGCAAGTATATATAATCTGGAAATGCTTGCTTTTGAGTGAAATGTTAGTCTTGCCTTGAAAATGACTGACTTCATTTTGGGGAAGTCTGGAGACTAAGTGTGAACCACAGTGTAAAACCAGGTTACTTTTACAGGTGCATCCAGCTTAGGCAAAATACAGGGGGAGAGCAATGTTGGGAAATTCCCTCATTTTAACTACTCAAAGTACTTGTTAGTCCTTTTCACCTCTGCTGTGACTATGGGTCTTGCTGTGCTACTCAAGGACAGGTGGAATCTGTAATGAATTACGGTCCACTGTTGCTCTTCCCTTTGAGCAGAGTCTCCCTATAGCACTACTGTTGTGACTTCAGAAATGTGTGCATACGTGCCAGCTCCTCACCCCTTGGGATGGGTCAGCTGAAGGTATAGGCCTCTTCCATCTACTGGCAGATTTTGTGCACGTTCTGGTTAATTTTATCTTTTTATTCATTATAATTATTCCAGAACACTGAGGTACCATGCATGGGCTTAGGAACTTACATGCCCTCCTGCCTTACAGCATGAGCATCTAATTTCTTCAGAGCAGGTCTTGATAGCTCTTGGATTTGGAAATTCTTTGTGCATGTGTTTTGGAAACTGGGAGGGGTCAGCATTGGTCTTAAGTTGACCTGCTGTGTGAACTGCAAGCCACTGTTCTGATTTTCCCTTTTTAAGAAAAAGGAGTACTGCCAGTTTATCGCCTAGAGATCAGCCAGGAACCGCTGAAAAGGGGAAAGGAGGACCCATGATCTTTTGTTTTCAGTCAAGGAGAACCAAAACCTGTGTATCAGTTGCTCTTGTTAGAGTGTATTTTGGATAAAAATTAATACTGATTTTATTACAGTGTAAATGTGGAATCTTTGGCCTAAGGGGAAGAGGCTAATCTGGCCACCTAAGCAATGCTTACAGGGGCATGCAGTGATTGACAGACTCATGCAGATTCCGTATGTGTCACTTCCAAGGTGAGATTAGTGATGTGAATAGAACAAAGCCCATGTCATCTGTTCTTGCTGTGAATGCCCTGAAGCTTTGTTTTCATTGCCATGAACTCAGCCAACTGGAGCATTTTATTAGTGTATCAAGAAGAAAATGTCATGCTTTGTTCTATTCATTGATTGCTTTTTTCAGCTTTGAAATGTAAAGCTTACATGTCTGACTATGAGTAAGTTGTTAATGTGACCTTTACTCACGGTCTAGACATTCCTGGTTTTGTAGCTGCCTTCGCAGTGGCCGTTGTGTCCCCTCTCACAGCTGTAGGTGAACACATGAGCTATCACTTAAAGGGCATAGGAAAAGTATCTCCATGGCTGTAGAACTTCATCTCACACAAGCTCACATGAGGATCAGCACAATGTCATACTGATTCTGCTCTTTAATATCTCATTTTCCATCTTTACTCTTGGAAGTAAGGCTTTGTATCAGCACAGGTCTTTGATTTGAAGGTCATAATTGCTATAATGCTTAATTCTTTGCTTTTTTTTTCCTTCTCCTTACCCTCTGTCTTTTATATTTTCCTCTCTTTATTTCTTCTTTCTCCTTTTTGCAGACTAATTCCACTATGTCTCTGATTTCTGAACCCTCCCTAGAACCAATCTCCAGTTCAGCAAATGCAGACTCCAGCAACACTCCTCACAGCCCAACAGTGCTATCCCATTCCAAACACCCTTCTGCAAGTCACAGTGTGGGCTCGACAGTGCCAGCATCTGCCCCCTCAGCAGTCCTCTGTGTTGAGGAAAGCAGTAACACTTCAGGGCATTCTGCTGCTCCTCCGTGCGTGCCCTGTTTGCCACAAACGGTCCCTGTGCCCCCGCCACGAGTCTCTTCTAGTTATGCTACTCGTGGGCAGCAGGTGACCTCTGCAAGCTTAATTCGGCTGAACAGAAAGCCTGACTCTTCTAGAAATGGTTCCCAGGCTGTGCCGGCTTCCAGTGTGGAGCTTCTGTGTAGATCTGCTGATGTGGAGGCACAAGGCCTAGAGTATGATTTGGCAAAAGAGACTGAGAAGAAGGAGCAGAGAACCGATCCCCAAATCTCTAGTGTACCAATTTCAAACACTTCAAATGGTCAAGGGAAGGGGCAGACACCTAAAGAGCTGGGTCAGCAGGGAGCATTCAGGGACAATTCAGCCCTTCCTTCCCAGGACAGAAGTGTGGAAACAGCTTTAGACGAGCTGTGGGCCCTGGGGCTGTCTGCACCTGTGCCAGAGGTACAGGCAAAGGACAGTGTTTTGAATCCTGTGTATGAACCTGCTGTTTTGGCCCTGGATCGGTGGGATGTCTTCCCAGACACTAAAAACCAGTTGGGCTTTGTGGCAGAGCAAGGACAGGAGCTAAAAGCAGAAGTACCACGTGAAACCAAGGTAGATGACTCTCCTGATCTGGTCAAGAAGAGGCAGGGCAGAGAGAGAGAGAGAACTCCCAGGAAGGCAGGTACTGCTAACATGAACAAAGGCAGAGGAGAGGAGGAAAATGAGCAGTTCAGAAGCTTTGCAGTTGCTCCGGAATCTCCTGAAAAGATTTGGAAAGCTGAATGGGATCTGCCATGCGTCTCCAAACCACCCATTGAGAGGATTTCTGCATCAGGCCAGGCAGGCACTGAATGAATGTAGGAGTAGGACAAAGTCCTAGCTAGGACTGTTGTGACAGTGCATTAACGTTTTGTGTGTGGTGTGAGTGTGCTCACCCACACTAACAGCATGCAGCTCTGAGCAATGGGACTGACAGCTGCATGTCATGGAGGTTTGAAATCCTCTGCTTCATCCTGTGGTCTCTTCTGCATGTTGGTCAGCAGCACAAAATATGGCAGTTTGTAGGGACTTCCCTGTGAAATGGACTTTTCTGCCCTAACTGGGGTAAGACTCAGTCCACAGAGGCTTCTTAAAAGTCAAAGGGCTGTTTCATGCCACTGGACGATGTTTCTGACTTGGGATGGCACCTCTGCTGGCCTTTTTAAGTCTCGTTGCTGGGGCTGGTAGTGCTTCTTCCAGTGCTGGAAGCCCGCTTTGTGCAGCAGACGTCTCTGACCAAGAGTTGTGTCCTGTAAAGGGCAAACACAGGGAGGCCACTCTGTGTCCTTGTGATGCTGAGGTTTCTTTAATACTCACTGCTGTACCTCCTATCTTGGCTTCCTGCTGGTTAATCTTTCTCTTCCTTTTCTAGATAGTTATTTTTGGCTGCCGTTATTGTCCTTACAGGGTTTTTCCTTGCACTGAGTCACTGTTCTGGGCTGTGCCAAGAGGAATTTTGGCATTGTGGAATAAATGTCATCACTCTTCCTGCTCACAGTTGTCACTAATGGCTTGAGTTTGTGCTGTTGCATCTTGGGGCTTGCTCTGACATTGCTCTACTCTGCTGATACTATTACCTTTGTCATTTAGATTAAATCTTTAATCAAGAGGACAAAAGAGACTGCGAATGTGCATCCAATGTATCGTGACCTCTCTCCAAGGCGTAAACTAGGTCCTGCCGTATTTCACAAGACTGAGTCCCAGGATCGCTTGATTGAAGAGCTGCAGGACAGACTGGGCATCGCTAACCAGGAGCAGGAAGAATGGAAAAGCCAGGATGACTGGCTGACAGAGGGGGTCATTATCACTGCCACCCCCCAGGGGGAAGAGCAGAATAGTGGACAGCAAGTAGAGAAGGTAGAAAGCAGGGTGTCACGTGCTGGGAAATTCCAGCATGTCCCTCTGTCCAGGTGGCATTGTGTGGAGGTGCAGATTTAGTTTCTGAGTCTTAAGCAACATGAAATGAAGAACTAAATCACCCTGGTCTGGCCTGAAAAAGAAACTGGCACTCAGGGCCTAGTTCTTGGTGCTTAGGAATCAGAGTGGGATCTGAGGGTGCTGGTGTGGGCAGTCTGCTACTGTCACCTATCAAATGTCCATGTGGGGATTGTTTTTAAAACCATGCCTGTCATCGAGGTGTACTTGGTTTTCCCCACCGCTGTACCTGTGCAGGAAGTGCTGGGTGTAAGATGATGCTCTTCCTTGAGCTACACAGGAAAGTGTATTTTCTAGTTCCCTTCTCTTTCTTGCTGCTTTTCCCTGTAGATAAGCACAATGGTAACAACCAGTCTTCCTGCTGCAGGAAGTGCTTGTTTGCTCCTCTTTGGATGTATTCACCTTTCTTCTTCCTCCATGTCTTTCTAGGTGGTTTTTCCTCCAGAATCCCCACACCCTCCAAGGAGGATGGTTTCTGTTCCAGCCTCTCCCCAACTCCAGCCTTCCAAAGAAGCTGCAAAGACAGTCCCTGCTAATGCTGCTCCCTCTAATCTCTCTGGTCCTGCACCTCTCCTCCCACTCCCACCTCAGCCTTCCCATGTGCCATCTACCTCAGCTCCCAGTCCAGTCTCTTCCTCTTCCTTCAGCTTGGCTCCCCAACCTCTCTTCCAATGGGAAACTTCTGATGATGATTATCATGAGCTTTCTGGTGTGGGCACCCCTCCCGAAGATCCTAGGCACTCGTGTTCTCCCCAGTCCTGGACCCCTAGCACCAAGACAGTTGTTTCTGTTGGCTGTCAGACTGAAGATGAAGCTTTCTTCCCGCAGATGCAGGCAGGCTTCTCTCTTCTGGTTTGTGTTTTTAGGAGTGTTTTCCAGTCTAAATACTGCTTCCAGCTTGATAGCTCGGTAGATAAAATGTTCAGGTAAAGGCTGGTACTGAAGTGATAGATAGGAGGGGAGGACTCACTGACAGTATCTAATCCCAGCTGTGCCTCTAGTATGTGCAAAGTATGCGTCTGTGCAATCACGTGCTGGTGTGTGAGTGGTTCCCATCTGTCCTGATCACTTTCTGCAGCAAAGATTCTAGTTCCCTCTGAGATGGAGGCAGTCCTGAAGCACAGGCTGCAAATCTCTCTTGGAGTGGGCAAAACTTCAATACTGGAAGGAGCAAATCAGCAGTAATTCCTGTGTTTGCCTGTTTAGGCAGATATCCACGGTGCGAGTGGATTTTGGGGAGGAGATGGTATGATCAGGAGCTGTGTTCTGCGTCTCCTGTCAGGGAAGGGCTGCAGCTCCAGGATGGTGGGAAGTCTTAAAGTGTACGAGCAGTGCAGTGGTGTGTAATGTTTTGTGTACAGGCAGCTCTTAAACTGTGAGTGAGGAAACATCTCTGCATTTTGTTTTGAACTGTTGTGCTTTTCAGGTGTCTTCTGCTCCTCCCCTTGTCCGCAGTGCCAGTCTGCTGGCTGCTCATTCACCCCTGGGCCCCCCAGCCCTTGAGAAGGCAGGACCTCCTTTCTTTCTTCAGCATGGCGTGCTTGTCTGGTCAATGAGTGTGCTGCAGATGCTGCTGGGGTCTGCTCCAAGAACTCCCAATGCAGTTAATGTAGATGATACCCTGTTGTGCGTGGTTTGCTGCTCATAGGGCTCCTAACTGAACTCAAGAGATGGCAGATCTCATGGGTGAAGGCAAGAATTTGAAGAGCCTTTGCATGGTGAATTTATGTGGGTGCTGTAAAGAGCAAGCATTCCATGCAGGAGCTGGAAACGAACCTCTTTCAGGTGGGGACTCATCTGTGAGCTGTCAGGAAGGTTGGATCCACAGGCCAGGTAGAAGCTGCGGTGTGTGCAGGTGGTTGTGCTGACACTAAGGTCAGCTGTGGCTTGTAGGAGCATGTGGTCCCTACAGGCAAGGGTGAATTGCTTTGTAGCTGCATGTTGAATTCATCTCATCTCCTTTTTTTCCAGATGGTGTCTATCATTTATATGTGGCATTTGTGCCTGCCCTGCCTGGTGGCCACAAGCCCCTGGCTAGAGCAAGAGAGGATATGATTCTCTCGACATGGTGCAGCCCTTTTCCTCTCGCTGTGCCATACAACAAGCCCTGGCTTGGTCCTGGGACTCTGGCCTGGCTTTGTTTACAAAGGTCTGCTGTCTCCCTCCTGTGAGAAGTCTCCTTGCAGTGGTGTGCTTTGGAGGCATTCACTGTAACTGTCAGGCAGCAGATAACTGCTGCATGACGGAGGGTTTGTTTTAGGCTGAGGACATTGGGGTGTGATGAGGCTGTTCTGTGCCGCTGGTCTAGGAGAGGCTGCACGTTATGGGATGGCTGGGAGGAGAGAGAAAGGGAGACACTGTGTCTTAGGCTGCGTTGGGAGTCATGCTGCATGCAGGGCAAGGCTGATGAGCAGTGTGTCTATGTTTGTGCAAGAAAGCTAAAATTATGTATGTCATGAGAATTTTTATACAAATGAGTGGAAACCAGGGTTTGTCACTGAGTAAATGAGTCCCCTAAGTGCGACCAGCTGCAGACAGGGAATAGAGCTCCTCCTGTGGCTGGAAGGGTGGGTTCTGCCGAGGCTGTGGAGCACGTCACTGTGTCCCTGCTCCCCTGGCTGTGCTGGCAGCGGGCTAGTGGGTTGTCCTCAAGTGGAGATTTTATGTCTGTTTTAATCTGTCCTCTTAGTAAGAGGAAACATGCTCCAGACCAACATCTCAGGGAGGGAGTTCTTTGGGTGTCTCTAAATCTGGCAGTAGCTATTGTGGTGCAAAGTCAGCTAAAAGAATGTATATTTCATTATTGCAGTTTGTCTGCAAAGGGCGCTTTGGTAGCCAAAGAGAGCATGTACTTTATTTGTAAGTTATGAACCTAAGTATAACATTTCTCCCCCTCCTTGTGGAAGTCTTTCCAAGCCACGTGTACTGTGGTGGTGTGAGTCTCAGAAATGGCCTCTGAGACAAGTATCTTAATCCCTTTCCCCCGACCTCCATGTATTTTCAGCGGTCCCACAATAGATGTGGCAGTCCTGTCTGCTCGGGCTCTGCTCTGGATGCACTGCCCTCTCTGTAGGTAAACAGCAGGCAACTTCAAGGGAGTTATTTCCTTCCTGCTTCCAGTCGCTTCACTCAGATGGGGGATGAGAGCCACCTGATGGGGGCAAAGGAGACTTGGCAGAAAGATCTGCGGGAGATGGTGCAAAGGGAGGGAGGGGAAGGAAGAAAGTATTCTAGCTGAAAGGGAGGTGAGATGAAGGGCAGAGGGATCTCTTATCAGAGAGGAGAGAGTAACAACTGAGAGGCAACAGCATAGAAATAGAGAGAGGTCAAGGGGAAGGGCCCCTCTGGATGGCGTCTCTGCTTTGTCAGCTGGCCAGGAGCTGGTGAGGTAAAGGGAGACTTTTGGCAGAGGCTCAGCTCAGAGAGTGCTGTACTGACTGCTTGGGATCTGTTGGTGACTTCTGCTATGTGTAGTGAAGGAAAGTCAAATCTTCAGCTTCCAGCTCTGCTGTTATGCATCCCAGGGTCTCTGCATGTCTCTGCACAGGCAGCATACATGTGTGTACTTGATCCTGGCTCTCACTGGTTTCTGCAGAGAGCATAGCTGTCTCCTAGCAATCTCCTACCTGTATCTACAGGGGAGCCACTGGCAGCAACAGCAGGCATTTATCTTGTAAGCACAGCATCACTTGCCTTACAGTCTTTGTTTTCTCTTCTCTTCCAGTTCATGGCGCAGGGGAAAGCCGGGAGCAGCTCCCCTCCATCCACAGCCTCCAAGCCTGGCAGTCAGCTGGACACCATGCTGGGAAGCCTGCAGTCTGACCTAAACAAACTGGGTGTAGCTACAGTTGCCAAAGGTGTCTGTGGAGCCTGCAAGAAGCCTATTGCTGGGCAGGTGAGTTGAAGGTGCTGTCTCATTGCTGAGTCTTGGGCTGCAGCTGGGAGTAATGGGGAGGGCTGTTTCGTGAGGCTGAAGAGACTGGAGATGCTGGAGAAACTGAAGTACTCTATTTATCCACTGGCTAGGTACGCTGTAAGCTCCTCCAGTGACCTCTACCCTGCCCTTGAGGGACTGCCCTCTCCTGAGATGATAGGTAATTCAGTTTTCATGCTACCCCAGTCCAGGGCTCACTTGAGTAGTAGAACTTGTCATTCTTGCTGACCTCCAGCTGGTATCTTGTCATGTGGCCTAGAGGAGAGGGAAAAGAGAGTTGTCCTTCATAATTTGTTTTCCCAACAGGTAGTTACAGCCATGGGGAAAACCTGGCACCCTGAGCACTTCGTCTGCACCCACTGCCAGGAGGAGATCGGGTCGCGTAACTTCTTTGAGCGGGATGGTCAGCCCTACTGCGAGAAGGACTACCACAACCTCTTCTCCCCTCGCTGCTACTACTGCAATGGGCCGATCCTTGATGTGAGTTCCTTGGGGTGATGAAGGGTGCTGGCAAGGTACTGCAGGCCTTGGTGTTAAAAACTCCACCCGTGTGTCCTGGGTGGAAGATTTTTTTGGGGGGACTTGCGTTTTTCCTTTGCCCTGACTCTGAGAGGGAAACAACACTGCCCAGTCAAATTCTTGAACTAGTGGGAGGAGTTGGTCCCTCTTACATTCGCTGAATGTTCCATTAGAACCCCACATGATTCTGGTAGGGATTCCTCAGCATTTGTCTGTTGGTAGCCTATAGCAGCCGGCACCAGTGCTAGTCCTGAGAGCTGGACGGGGCCCTGTATAAGGGAGGAAGCTGTGTGAGATCCTTTTAGGGTAAAAAAAAAAAAAAGCGTGCAGTGGGAAAGCCTGAACGAGCCAGGGATGGGGGAGAATTGACTCAGCTCTCTAAAGGACAGTCTATTTTAATGCATGCTCTTGTTAGTACCAACATGAATGTGTTCTTACCCTTACCCAGCCCCCTGCCCCCCCCCCCCCCGCCCTTACATCCAAGCTCAAGCCATCCTTTATGTGACTTGCACTTTGTCTTCCTCTGAACAGAAAGTGGTGACGGCTTTGGACAGGACATGGCACCCTGAACACTTTTTCTGTGCCCAGTGTGGAGCTTTCTTTGGACCTGAAGGTATGGCTGGCTTATGCAGTATCCTCCCTGAACTGCAGACCAGTGTGTAAGGCAGAGCTGCTCCCAGGGGACAGCCTGAGAGAGGACAGGGGAACTACTGAAGATGGAAGTTCCAAGGGATATATAGCTGTTTATGGGGGAGGGATGCTAGCAGAAATCTTCTTTTCTTCCTGGAGAGGAAGGCTGTGCTTGTGCAGGGGACAGGAGGGGCAGCAGAACAAGGCACAGCTACCTGCTGTGTCTGCGTTAGCAGAAGGAAGGGTGATCCTACCCACGCTGGTTACCCTGCAGAATGTGGCTGGGCACAGGTAAAGATCAGGAGCTGATACTCTTTGCCTCTCTTCTCCTTTGGCAGGATTTCATGAGAAAGATGGCAAAGCCTATTGCCGCAAGGACTACTTTGACATGTTTGCTCCTAAGTGTGGAGGCTGTGCCCGGGCTATCCTGGAAAACTACATCTCTGCCTTGAACACCCTGTGGCACCCTGAATGCTTTGTCTGTCGGGTAAGAAACCCAAGGTCCTTCACAGCTGCTGTACGACCCCTCTCATTTCCACCCTGCAGGCATCTGGTCCCTTATCAGGAAACGGCGTCTGTGGGGTGGCGAAGGGCAGCCAGCCCCACAAGATAAAAACGTGTCAGCAACCAAACACCTTCTTGTTCCTCTGCCTGTTTACATTAAACTTTCTAGCTGCTTTATTCTTTCTGTTCCCAGCTGCAATTATGGGCTTCTGCAACAGCTCACAGATAAACAGAGACATTTTCTGTGACCTTTAAATAATTATAAGCTAAGCTTCTCTCTAAGCACTTGCCTCAGCAATCAGATTTTGAGTCTCTTCCTCCCGTGCTCCATCTGACAATGTAAACTAATGAGACTGACCTTGTTCAGACAAACATGCAAGTCAGTGAAATAGTGGCAGACTCCATACAACAGGCATAATAAACAGGAATACTGCAGATTAAATGCTTGGCACTCTTTCGGAGAGCCTTGCAAATATTAACTCTTTACAGGCCCCAAGAGATGAGCAAAATCAGCCAGTGTTTCCTAGAGTGGAAAAGAAAGGCATAGACCAGAACAAGCAGCAGAACCACAAGCTGCTGATTCCTGGTACGATGCTCAGGGCGGGCTGTCACCGTGCTGTTGGGACTGCCTGCCCAGAACTATCTGTGGCTGCCGGAATGGTGTGCAGAGAGTGGAGGCAGAGGGTGGCAGTCCTGACTGTGTGGCACTGGGGAGGACTGTGCCTCTTTGCGCAGAGATTGAGACTTCTATGAAACTGTTCTGGTTTCCTTTCTCCCTGCTGCCACGCTGCCTGTGTGAGTGGGCCCAGCACTACTGTCTTCCAGGGCACGAGGAGGGATACTCTTCCTCTTTTTGCTAAAGCAGAGCAGAGTTTTCAGCTGTCCTGCTGACTGAGAGGGCAAGACTGTTTGTTGAATTAATTGTCAGCATTACAATAGTCTCGGACACACTGCAGGCAAACGGCATTTTTCCCAGTATTGTGAGTGTTCAGCTGTCCATGGCTCTGCCTGCTGTTTGCTGGACTCCCGTGTACATGGTGGGGTCCAGCTGTGTGTCATACTGTGTGTCCTCCCTGGGAAGAGGATGGTGTCGGGGCTGAGCGAAACCAGAATTCTGGAAACCTGGCTTCTCCTCTGGGCCTTGCTGCTGATAGTTCAGTAAATCTGACAGTATCCTCCACTCTCCCCCACACCCTGCTACCTCAGTTTCCCACTTGCACAAGGAGAGGGGTCTCCCCAGTCTTGTGGGTGGATGCTTCTGCATGTTCTGAAGTGTAGCTCGCTCAGCTGTGAGGAGCTCTGGACGCTAACAAGCACGTGGCTGGTGTATCCTCTTCTCCTCACCTTTTCAGAATCATTAGCACTGTAGAACAAAGAGCAGTTTCTCCCAGCAGTGACGCGTGTGTACCTGGTGGAGATGTTTCAGGATGGATGATGCAGCGCAAAGTGTACCTGTGTAATGCCAGCCACTCTAGACACTTGTAAAGATTAATTGTGCCTCATTTTGTCAGCTGGAACCAGTCTCACGTTCATCAAAACTCTGCTGCTTGAAAGGCTGTGTTAGTCCCTGCTTCTGCCTGTCATTGTGGGGAAGCTGGAGTGAGATTTAAAAAAACAACAACAAACAACCCCAAACAACAGGGAGAGGTGCTGCAGGTTTACCCCATCTCGGAGGAAGAAGCATTCTCTTTTCTCCTCACTAAACACATCTGGTAGCTCATCTCTAGTATTTTCTTTGTAGAAGTGAAACCAGCTGGGGGAAGGGGCATGGTTAATTCCCTTGCTTGTGGCTCTGTCTGTC
>JAOQGH010000005.1:20779873-20862532 GCA_025769975.1 Gallinago jamesoni | reverse complement strand
TCTGTCTGTCAGCCTTTCCTCGGAAACTCTTCTCGATGGACAGAGTTTGGCTCTTTGGAGAACAGGATGATGCTGTTCACCCAGCAGAGGAAGCTTGTGGAGCTGCTCGCATCCTCAGCTTGTTATACAATCTGTCCCCTTCTGCTTTATCCTCCTGCAGGAATGTTTCACACCATTCATCAATGGCAGCTTCTTTGAGCATGACGGGCAGCCCTACTGCGAGGTGCATTACCACGAGCGGCGCGGCTCGCTCTGCTCCGGTTGCCAGAAGCCCATCACAGGACGCTGCATCACTGCTATGGGCAAGAAATTTCACCCCGAACACTTTGTCTGTGCCTTCTGCCTCAAGCAGCTCAACAAAGGAACCTTCAAAGAACAGAACGACAAGCCCTACTGCCAGAACTGCTTTCTCAAGCTCTTCTGTTAGAGGCATCATAGATGGGCGCTAAGCATCTTTCTGCCGCCCCCTTGGCAGTTCTGTCTCTCTGAACATTACTGTGATTTAGAAACCTTACCAGGCAGGGGAGGAGGGTGGGTGGGATGGGGTGGGAGTGCTTTCTGCTGCTATGGAGAGGCAGTAGATCCAGAGATGAGACGGACCATTAAACTGGAAATGCCCTTGCTGTGTCTCAGTAGAGAGAGGCAGAGTCCCCTCGTTAGGGTGTGCGTGGCTGTGTGAGTGACTGATGGCTGAGCTTAGCTTGAGGGCTCTAACAGGCAGATCTTACCCAGCCCCCTCCTGGCAGAAGGAGCCTTTGCCAGTAGGTTTCAGCCCGTGTCAGCTCTGAGCAAATCGTGACACTTGCTGACAGCACAGCCCTCTGCTTTGACACCTCTTTCTCAGGCTTTTATCTGCACGCCCTGCAATCTGAGCAATAGCACAGCGAGGGCACCCTGTGATCTCAGTGCCACCCTGGCTCCGTTCGTTAAAGCCACGTGCTGTGCGTGACTTGCTGAGATCAGAGCATCAGCGCAGGCAGCCAAGACCCTGCAAGGGTCTCTCCAGTTCCATTACACTGTAAGGAGATGATACCACTTACTTTTTTTTCTTTTCTTTTTTTTTTGGTTTGTTTTTTAAAGAGGAATCAAGATGTTACTATGTGGGGTGGGTTGGTTTTTTCCCCCTTGTTTATTATTCCCTGCCTTTTCTCAACACACTGGAGCAGAAGGTGGAGTAAGCCCTGACCCATCCCTCAGCGCTGATGTGTGCTCCTGTGGGTGACATCCTGGTCCAGGCACCTCTGTCAGCACCCAGGGCCACTCAGGGCTTCTGTCCCCCTTGCCAGCTGCTCTGGGGAGAGAGGAAGAGGCATCGTCCCTTCTTTAAAAGCAGATGCAGAGAGGTTAGAGCACAGCCTTTTTAATCCATCCCTGTCATGAGCGAGTGTGACGTGTGGGTGTTTATCTGGCCTGAAACTCTCCCATCTATCAGGGCCTGAAACAGTCACAAGAGCGAGGAGGAGTGGAGGGGTTTAAGAAGGCAGGAAAAAATAAAAAAGAAAGATCCAAACTTTATATCCTTTCTTCTTCCTCTCTTTGCTAATGAGACCTGTCAGTCCCTTGGTATTTCCCTTTTCTGTGCTCGTTAAACATGTTCTACTGAGAGATGCTAGAGCAATAACCTTTTATATTGACTGTTACTGGTATAACAAGTCCCTTGGGTCAGGTGTGTGTGACACACTTGGGTTTTACTATCAAAGTAAATACTGTATCCTGTCTTTGATAAGAACTGTAGATTTCTACACTGATTTTGAATTCATATCTAATTTACTTTTAATCCTCTTATACAGAAATTGGTTTTGAAGTGATTTTAAGAAAGCAACTTTTATATCAAGCTGTGCTGTTCTAGGCAGTGTGCCAGTTGTGCTGGTTTACTGCATCTGTAACCTCAACGCTTTGTTAAGCCTAACTAACATTGAATATTTTCTTTTTATTGTGGGTTGGGAGGGGCTGGAATCTGTGGGGAAGGGAATGTGACTTGTATTTTTTTTTTTCCTAGCACAGGCAGGTGAACTGTGAATAGCTTCCCCCCCCCCCATCCTCCTCTGGGTCACCTAAAAGTGTGGTTTTTGTTTTTTATTGTAACCTGTAAACTGCTGTATTTGAATCACCTGCCATTCTCCCAAAGCCCAGCTTCCAGGATGTTCTAGTGAGTCTTAATAGGATGCTGCAGGGGGAATAAGCTCAGACCTTCACCCTTGGTTTCTCCTCTTCAGCCACCTGAAACCAGAGCAAGGCTAATTGGGGAAGGGGTTCCTTTTCTCCTGTGGAAGAAAGGTCTTGTGACTAAGGAGAAGAAATGGGGGGAGAGAGATTCTGTTCCTGACGAGCTGTGTAACTTTGGGCCAGTCACTAAACCTTACCGTGCCTCAGTTTCCCCATCTGTAAAATGGGGGCAGTTTAGCCTGGATTTTTGGGGTTTTGTGAGGCTTAGTTCACGTTCGCTAAAGCACTTTCAGGTTTCTGGCTGGAGGGTGCTATGGAAGATGAAATACTGTGTTGAAGTACCCAGTGGTGTCCTGTGGTAACAGCCAAAGCAGCCGAGGGAGCAGTGTTTGGAATTAACTTTGGAGCTTCTACAGCAGTGTCACCATCCACAGCAGTTGTGCTTTTCAGCCTGGTGGGTGCCTTGGGGGCCTGGGGGCAACTGTGTCAGAAACCAGCCCCACCTTGGGCTGAAATCCACCGATTGTTGCCCCCCTAACCTTGCTGTGGTGCTTCACTACCCTGCTTGGGTCCCTGGAACTGTTTTTCACCAGTTTTCCCATCAAATGAGCCTCAGCGTGTGGTGTGAGTCCGAGGGGAGCTGTGGAAGCAGCAGAGCTGAAGCTGTGTCGGCCGAGCTGAGCGCAGCTCCGGGAGAGAGTCTGCGGGGCAAGAAACCTCACGCCTTTGCCTCTTTATCTTTGAAATTGATTTGACTTCAAATGTAGACTTCTAAGTTGCGTGGGTTCATCTTGCCGAAAAAGTCAGCTTTCGGCCCCGCTAAGAGGATGAAAAGCGGGAGCGTCGTCAGTGCCCGAGGGGGTGAGAAGATGCTTCTGGAGCTACCGCCAGCTGTGTGTCATCACGTGCCTCAGTTTCCCTCTCCGGGGAGTCTATAACCTACCTCACTGCTGGTTGAGGCTTGCCCAGGTGACACGAGGGGCTCGTCTGTCATTAGTGCTTGGCAGAGATCGTCACACGCTGACCTCCCGAGCGAGATGTGGAGCGTGTCCTGGGATTCACCTGGTCTCTGGCAGGCGGGGATGCTGTGTGGGTGCTACTCTGCCAAATAATGACTTTTTGGTGCCCGCTGCCACTGTGGATGTCCCAAATGGCCGTCGGTGCAGTTTTAAGGTAGCAGCATGAGGGGGAGAGCTGGAGATGTCCCTCCTCCAGCACCATCCCCATCCCATGTCCCCAGGGAAGGGCGGATGGGTGGGTGGGTGTCCCGGGAGGCAGCTCCTGGGCAGGTTTTGTCTTCACAGGCCTCAGCTCTGTGTGCGGCCCCTGGGGAAGGCTGGGGCTGGGCTGGGGGGTGCTCCGCTGGGTCGACAGTGATTTGGTAACTTCTCTCCCTTGTAAACGTCTAACTCCGCTTTCTTTTGGGTTTTTTGTTGTTTTTTTTTCCTCTCCATTTAAAATTCTTGCAGTTACGCTAATAAAATTTTTACCGTTATTCTCACGTGTGTGTCGCGATTGTTTCTTGCCTTTGAGCTTGTGAGGAGCCGGACGCGGAGCGGGCGATACCCGGCGGAGGGGCTGTGCGGTCCTCCGGCCGCCAGGGGGCGCCCGCGCCTTCCCCCGCTGCTTACTGCCATGTAAGCCACGGGCGGCGCTGCTCCAATGAGAGCGGCGCCCCGCCCTGATTGACAGGCGGCTGGCAGCCAATAGATTGAGCAGCGGTAACACCGCCGTTGGCTCCCATTGGGCGTGAGCCGCCATATAAAAGAGGTGGGCCCGCCCTCCGGCCTTTCTTTCCCGGAGCCCTCGTGGAGGTGAGTACGCGGCGCGGCGGCTCCCGTTGGCCTGGGGCGGGCCTGGGCGGCTAGGCCGGGTCGGGGTAGGACGAGACCGTGCCCGGGGTGTACCGGGGGTCCTTAGCCGCGGCCGGACTGCGGGGAGGGCAGCGCGGAGCCGCGGGGAGGAGGCGGGGGAAGGGAAGGGTGCGGACCCGCCTGAGTCGCACTTCTCCCTGACAGGTCACAGCTCGTCTTTAAACCCACCGGGCGATCCTTGGAGCACCGCCGCGATGCCCAGGGAAGACAGGGCTACGTGGAAGTCCAACTACTTTATGAAAATCATCGTGAGTGTCGGCGCGGCCCCGCAAGGCTGAGGCCTGGCCGTCCCGGGCCGCAGGGAGCGGCCCTGGCGCTGCTCGGGGCGTGTTTCCGGGGGGGGGCGGGGAGATTTTTAAAAAAGAGATGGGGTCCTATAGGTTGTCTGTTTAAGGAACCATTACGTGGCAATAGGAAGAGATTAAGATAGTCCAGATCAGACCGTTTTTAAGGCATCTGTGAGATTTTGCTGTGTTAGTTACAGAGGTATCAGCAGTTTGAGCTGAGCACTCTCAAATTTCTGACAGATTTTTTTTTTACATTTTAACATGTTGAAGTTTTAAAGGTGCTCTGTGCAATGGTGCGGATTTCTTTGTATAGTTACGGTCTTTTTTTTGCTATAGCAACTCCTGGATGATTACCCAAAATGTTTCATTGTGGGAGCAGACAATGTGGGATCCAAGCAGATGCAGCAAATCCGTATGTCCCTGCGTGGGAAGGCTGTTGTGCTGATGGGGAAGAACACGATGATGCGCAAAGCTATTCGTGGTCATTTGGAGAATAACCCTGCCTTAGAAAAGTGGGTAATGGTGGCTGAACGTGCTCCTGGTTCCTCTGTCTGGGAGGAGGTGATGTTGTCAGCGTAGCAGAACTGAAGGCTGTCATCTTCCCTTCAGGCTGCTGCCTCACATCCGTGGGAACGTGGGCTTTGTCTTCACCAAGGAGGATCTGACGGAGATCCGGGACATGCTGCTGGCTAACAAGGTAAGGGAGATCAGGTCTGGCTGTGTCTCTGGGCTGGCAGATGTGGAATTAAAAATAAAGCTGAAACTGCATGGGGGATACCTGATTATTAGCAGTCTTCAGGGCTTGGGAACTAGGTCCCTGCAGCCGTACCCAGACTCCTTAAGTTCAACTTTTGTCTCACGTGTGTGTACCCTGGATAATGTCCATGCTGGAGGAATGCTTCAGGAAGGAGTTGATGCCATCCTATGAGATCTGAGCGGTGAGCATTTTTCCAGCTTCTTGTTTTCTCTTTCTCCAGGTGCCAGCAGCTGCCCGTGCCGGTGCTATTGCTCCTTGCGATGTGACTGTGCCAGCCCAGAACACTGGTCTTGGACCTGAGAAGACCTCCTTTTTCCAGGCCTTGGGCATCACCACGAAGATTTCCAGAGGAACCATTGAAATTCTGGTTAGTGAGCAGTGTGCTGCTGTTGTTGAAGCTCTTCTTGATTAGAGGGCCCTGATTGTGTCAGTTGAGGGAGCACTTTTTAAAGATCAGCCATTAGTGCTGAAATACCGTATGAGCAGTCTGGCTGCTGCTCTTTGGGAACTTGAGGGAGAATGTCTGGCCTGGGTGGGGTGTGCAGTGCAGGGGGAATTAAGTTCTCCATCAGATCTCAGCTGCATGGCTGGGCTCTGCTGGAGGAGACTGCCAAGTGAGCTACCTGCAGGTCACTCCTGGCTGAGATGTACCTCTTTGTGTGGCGTGGGGCTTTTTCAACTTGTGGAGCTGAACTTGGAGCCTGTTTTTGTTGTGCTTGTTTGTTCCTTCAGTTCCATCTCTTGCTGTTGCAAATGTGTGTTTGTGTCCCATTGCATTGACGTGTCTGAATTTCTTTGCACGTTTTCACTCCTTTTTCCCTTGTTTCCTCAGAGCGATGTGCAGCTCATCAAGACTGGAGACAAAGTGGGTGCCAGCGAAGCCACCCTGCTGAACATGCTGAACATCTCCCCCTTCTCCTTCGGGTTGGTGATCCAGCAGGTCTTCGATAATGGCAGCATCTACAATCCTGAAGTGCTGGACATCACTGAGGAGACCTTGCACAAGCGCTTCCTGGAGGTGAGTGCCACAGCCTGTGTCTGTTATGTTCCACCTCTGCCTCACTGCTGTGGCAGCCCGTGCTGCCCCGGAATGAAGGATCATCTCTGATGTTTTCCATGGGTCCTGCAGAGCCAGGAGCAATCCCTGATGCCCTGCAGAAACAGTCTGTCAGGGAGTTCCTTCTGTAGGCTTTTTCACCTGGAGCTACTTCAGAAAGTGTTTGAGGGCATTTATATCCTTGTCTGATTTCATAGAATTATAAACTGGTTTTGGGTTGGAATGGACCTTAAAGATCATCAGGTTCCACCCCCCTGCCCTGAGCAGGGGCACTTCCCAACAGACCAGGTTGCTCAAAGGGCCATCCAACCTGGCCTTGAACCCCTCCAGGGATGGGGCAACCACAGCTTCTCTGGGCAACCTGTTCCAGTGTCTCACCACCCTCACAGGAACGGATTTCTTCCTGAGATCTCATGGAAGTCTCCCCTCTTCCAGTTTAAAACCGTTCCCTCTGGAATGGTTTAAAACCATTTCACTGGAGCTGTGTTACTTGTGTGTGTTGTGCGTGATGTGGAAATGGGCTGTCATCTGCCATGGTCTCTGGCCCTGGTTACTTCTCGGAGCATGGGAACACGAGTCTCTCTTCTCACAGGGGGTCCGTAACGTCGCCAGCGTCTGTCTGCAGATCGGGTACCCCACCATTGCTTCTGTGCCCCACTCCATTGTCAATGGCTACAAGCGGGTCCTGGCTGTGGCCGTGGAGACCGACTACACCTTCCCTCTGGCTGAAAAGGTAACGGCTGAGCGATCTGCTGTGCAGAGGGGGGTCACAAAGGCAGCTGGGTGCTTCCACAGAGTCCGAAAGGACTCGAACCAGCCTGTGTGTGAGGGATCCATCCCAAGAAGGGGGCTTTGCATCCGTGTGTTACGTAAGAAATGGCAGGAGAAAGCTGCATCGCCTGCCTTTCCTTCCTGGGGCTGTGGAACTTGAGCATGGATGAGATGTCTCTGGTCCTTCATACATGGTGGGGTTGAGTGTTCAGCTTCTGGCAAGCTGCGAGAGTGGCCTTCTCGATTGCTGAGGTTCAGTCCTTCAAAATGTTTCTGTTGAGTTTACCTTTTTTTATTTTTCCCCCCCTCCCTTTCGCAGGTGAAGGCGTTCCTGGCAGACCCCTCTGCTTTCGTGGCAGCCGTGCCCGTGGTAGCTGAGACAGCAGCTCCCGCCGCTGCTGCCGCCGCCGCACCGGCCAAAGAGGCGGCAAAGGAGGAATCAGAAGAGTCTGACGAGGACATGGGCTTCGGTCTCTTTGACTAACGGCAGCCACCGCCTGTCTGTTTGTGTCAGAGTTGGTTGGATTGGAGAAATAAAAAGCTATTTTACACCTTCACCTGTGCCCACCTCCATGCCTTGGGCTCTGGGTCATGGGGGAGGGAGAGGGCTCTGGGGAAGTTGTGACCCGGCGGCTCCGGGAAGGGCCGTCTCCGCGGGCCGTGCCGCTCCGCACCTGGGGCTGCGCCGAGCCCTCGGCCGGTGCGGGCGGACCCGCTGCTCTGGCTCGTTCCCCCGCCGAGCGGCCCGCTCCCGCTGTGCGCGGCGCCCGGGCCCGGGCCAGGCCGTGGCGCTGTCGCCATGGAGACGGGCCCGCCCCGGCCGGCTCCGCGCGCGCTGCCCACACCGGAAGCCGTTACCTCTTCCGGGGTCGCAGGCGGCGCCATGGCGGCCGACACGCAGGTGAGTGCGGGACGAGCCCGCGGCGCGGCGGTCGCGGCCCAGTGATGGCGGCTGCTGGCGGGCGAGGAGCTCCGTCCCGGGCCTCAGACCGTTCCCGCTTCCCTGCGCTTCCTTGGCCCGTCTGTGGGGCCCGGCCCGCGTTTTCTGCCGAGCCGGGGACGTGGCAGCCGGCTCGGGCGCGCCCCGGGGCGGGAAGGCCGCGCCGGCGCTGCTGGCCGCGGGGAGGCCGCAACGGCGGCCGGGGGGCCTGGGCTGAGCCACCGCTCTCTCAGCGGCTGCCGGGCGGCCCGGAGAGGCGCCGGAGAGCGTCCCGCCCGCTCCCGGGATGAGTTACCGGTACCCGGCTGTCCCTCCTGCGCCGCGGCGCTCCCCGCTGCTGGCAGCGCCTCAGGGGGGCTGCGGCCGCCCCCGCGGCTGCCGGGGGTCCCGTTCAGAACGGGAGAAGCCGAGCGTGGAGCCCGTGCCGGATCTGCTGGGGGGAACCGCTCCCGAGCGCCCGGGGATGGGCTGGTGCACCCCGATGGGCTTTTGTCTCCAGCTCGGTGCCGTCGGGCGGGATGTTCCTGAGGCGAATCGCAGCCTTCTCAGCCTCAGGCCCTGACCGGGACAGACACCGCGTTTGTTCTCTGGGTTTGCAATAGCGCTGCTCGACTTCTGACTCTGTAACGCGTGTACTTGTACGTCCCAATAAAGAACAAATGGGTGAAGCCTGTCTCAGCGGCTTTTCCGTGGAGAGTGGGGAGTCGTACTTTGTGCCATCTGTGTAAGGCACTAAGCTGCTGGGGAAGTCCTGCAGTGTTATACACGGTTTATATTTTTAAGGTCTAGGCTGTTTCGATAATTTTAATGTGTTTTTCATGCCTGTACATCTCCCTGCTTGTGATTAAGTGAGTAAGTGCAGCTTGGTTTGAGTTTGCATATGATGAGCTCATGTAATTGAAAGGTCTGGAAGAAGAGGAGCTCTCTAATGGCAGCTGGTTCTGTCGGTTCTGATGGAAACGATGGGTGTTCTCTGCAGAACAACCAGTACCTCGCTGTCTAGAGGTGCAGCCCCACTTTCAGCCGGTTTTTGAGGAGAGCTGAGGGTGTGAGGTGGTCACAGGGTCAGGTCGGGGCGGTGTGGACGGCTTCTCCACATCCCAGGTAGCTGCGGTGCAGGATTACCCTTCCTGCATGTCAGCCGTGAAGCTTCACTGAGAGCAGCTCTTGAGAAGAGTGGAGGCAACGGCCGTTTCTCAATTGCCAGGTTTCCTGCTCTTAAGGAAAAATCTCGTAGCAAAACTGGTGGAGTTTTGCCTGAAGAGGGAAGGAATGGTTTTGAGGGGTTTCTACAGGCATTTTTATTAGCTACCCTGCCTAAAGATGATGATGATTAGGATCTAAAGCTACTCAGTTTAAGAGCTGAATTTTAAAATCCTTCCCTGGAGAGCCCTGTTCTGTTTTATGTAAATGCAGAAAACCAGTGAGTGTAGACCTGGCTGAGCCCTGTACAGCCCACGCAAAGTCTCGTCTTGCAGAGCTTGCAAAACTTGAAAGTTCATGGAAATGGCTTCAGTAGTTGAAGAGGCTGGTCGCCGAGAATTTAAACTTCTTCCTAGTCTTTTCAGACAGCGTTGTCTCACTGTCTCATTAGCACTTGAAAACTGAAAGGCTATTTAGTGGAGTTAAACTCAGCAAGGGGCTCAGTCCCTTCCCACTGGCAGGTCCAGGCACACAGCGGCACAGGGATGAAAGTTGACATTCAGTTGGGTGATATGACTCTGCGTTTTGCTTGGGTAACCTTGGGCGCTGCTGATAGTGCCTGGAAGGAGTTTGATAGTGAGGCAAAACCTTTTGTAATCTGGCCAGTCCAGTTTACAAAATCCCTGTGATTTAATTCTGGAAAAGACTAAAGAAGAGCGGTTCGTTCTTTTGCAGGGCCTGTGTGCAGAATTTCACAACTCCTGACAGCCTGAAACCACCATTCAGTTTTTCAGGATGGGTGGTTACAGTCAGCCCTGGGCCAGCTGCAGTTAAAGTCTCCCTTTGGGGCTGCGTGGCCTTTAGGAGGTAATGTGCACTGAAAAGCACCTTTGCATTCTTGAAGTGCATTTTTTTGGTTGCTTTTAAAGGTCCTGTACCCCAGGCTATTGATCTTACCTCTCATCTGTCCTACTTTTAGAGGGATGAACATTATCTTGCAGAGCTTGGGTGCAGGGACACGAGTTAACAAACAGAATAAAGCAGCTATTCTTCAGCCGAAGTGGGAGGTTTGAGTTCATCGTGTGTGATGTACAGTGACCCTTTCCCCAGCAGATAAGACCCTGAGTGGTCACGTTTGGTCACTAAGAGGTTGTGTGGTGGCAGATGACATATTTTGCTCGCCCTGGTTACGTGTGTTGGTATCAAAGGCAGTCTGATGTTTTTTCCTCTCTGTGTTTTAGATTTCTGATACACTGAAGCGGTTTGCGGTAAAAGTAACCACAGCCAGCGTGAAGGAAAGGAGAGAGATCCTCAGTGAGCTGGGAAAATGCATTTCTGGGAAAGGTAAAAGCTTTGGGGTGATGTTCTGGTTACCAGGACAGGGAAGAATGTTAAAATATTTTCTTTCAAAGGCTGTGTGAGACTTGTGGGGTAGTTTTGTGAGGCAGGGGGCTGGCAGCGTTTGGAATCTGCTTTCTCACAGTGTTAATTCTAAGCGCGGGTTTTGTGGGTATCAGAACTCCAGTTACTAACGTGTGCTTTTGCAGTTAGTGATATGTATGTATATGTAGAGAGAGATTTTAGATAGTCTTAATAAAACAGCTGAAACAAATTTAATTTTTTTTTTGATTTCTTAATCAAATGTGGAACAGCATGTGTTCCAGTTTTGCCCTTATTTTTCAAAATACGCGTAAAATGTATAAAAAGGGAGAACTCTGATCCTTGCAAGCAACTTCATAGATGTGTAGGGGCTGTGAGCCGTTCACTGATTTCACTTGGGAAGTGACTGATGTTTGTGTTGAAGATGAAGAGCTCAGTGATTTATGAAGAAAAATTTTGAAATACAATCTGTTCCAGATCTTCCAGAGGGTGCAGTGAAAGGCCTTTGCAAACTCTTCTGCCTTACTCTGCATCGATACCGGTGAGTAAGCTAATGTAGAAAGAATGTATTATTATTTAATCTGTTGGTATTTATGTACTTATTAGTTAAACTGTATGAGCAGCTGGAAATGTTAGTGGGCAGCATCACATGTGTGAACCTGAAAGATGCCATCTAGTAATTAGGCTGTCAAGTTATCGTTGACAGTAAAAAGTTTTACATCTCTTACCTTGTGTTTCACTTTTAATTTTGAAATTGAAACTTGCATCCTGTGGTTCAGCCTGCAAGAATGGATGCCTGTGTCCTTGTGAAGCAAGACTAAGGTGTTTTTTAGGCATCTTTTAGACATTTTTAGATTGGATGATATTGCGACCTGCCGTAAAGAAGCTGTTCAGAACCTGTGTTTTCTTCTGCAACCTACCAGAGAGCCTCAAGAGAACTTCTGTCAGCTGAGGAAGGGAACGGAGCTTTCTGCCAGGAAGTTCTCCTCTTCTTGGAGCAGCAAGGATAAAATAACTATTAGCTCGACTGCTGAAATGAGAAAGCAGAGCCCTTTGTGTGATGCGAGTGTAGAAACATGTAGCGTTGGCAGGTTTTGCCATGTTCATTTTTCATTCCAGCGATGCAGCATCCCGCAGAGCCCTGCAGCTGGCGCTTCAGCAGCTCGCGGAATCCCAGCCTGATGCAACAGCAAAAAACCTCCTGCAGTCGCTTCAGTCTTCAGGGATCGGTGGCAAGGCTGGAGTTCCCAGGTGCTGGATGAGTTGCTTTGTGTGGAATCCGTTCTGAGTTGCTGGTAGTTCCTCTTGTGTTCGGAATGATTCTGCTGTTGTTTCTTGCCAGAGGTGTTAAAAACATTTAGAGGCAAAGCTGTTAATGACCATTCAGATGTTCCTGTCTTACCTCTTTCATGTCTTCTGTGAAAGCAGAAAGACTCTTTTGGTATTACTGCGGGTGGATTGGGTTACAGTTTTGCCTTTGGTAATCTTCAAGTCTGGAGAGATGAGGAATAAACTCTTTTATCAAGAAATAGGCTCCAAAACTATTAGGAAAGAGAATTTCCTTGGTCATTTGGTGTTCAGCTGGTGGAGTTCAAGACCTTACCTTAGATAGGAAGATAATGAAATTCAAAGCTGAGCTGAGAAACACGCTGCTGTTATATTGGGGTAACATCTGGGAACACCAGCAGTTCCAAAAGGTGACTGTGGGTATTGTTCAGCTGGTGCAATGCCATGCCTGAATGGAAGTGTGGCTTTTTGAAAAACACCTGATCTTGCTTTAGAGGCTTGCCGTGATATATTTACCCTTCAGTCACAGTGACTGGCTTTGTGCACAAGGACACTTTCTATGTTCTTTCACTTCAAGGTAAAGGTCGAAATGGGATGAAGATCCTCAGGGAGCAGGGAGGTGGGATCCGTTACCTGAGGTGGAGGGAGGAGGTGAGAGTTAGCAGAAACCAGAACCGAGTGGTGTGCCAGGAGGGAGCGTAAGCTGAGAAACAATTTGGCAATCTAAGGCTGGGAAGCTCTTACAGTAAAAATGAGCAGCAGATGAGAAATCTTGAGTCACTTTTTTGGGCACTCTCAGTTGGCAAAGTATTTAACTATCATTTCTGTAATGCCACTGGGAAGATCCAAAAATGGTCTTTCTTATGCTAAGTTTCGTCATTTCCAGCAAGGTGAAGTTTAGCCTCTTTTGTGCCATGTAGAAGTTCTGAGTGTTAAACAGGAGCTGAAACGTGTAGCTTCTGAGGACTAATTATTTCCTTTAAAAGCTAAGACTTGCTGTGTTTTTCTGTAATAAAGCTGCCTCACTAATAAGGTGGTGTTCTGACTTGGGCAAAGATGAGTCTGGTATGGACCAGTAGGTGTACGTTATGTACTGGGAGCTGAAGTTTTACGTCCTTCTGTTTGTACAACAGTAAGAGCAGTGGATCTGCAGCTCTGCTGGCGCTCTCCTGGACATGCCTGCTTGTACGCACAGTCTTTCCAACACCTGAAAAAAGACAGGGAGAAACATGGAAAAAACTGGTAGGTTCTATTTGGTTTGCAGAAATATCCCTTTGGAGATAAGAACTTAAATATTTGGAGTGTCTTTGAGTTGCTGAAACGTTGCAGATAATTGTGAATGTAACTGATAACCTCATGTTAAAATCCAGGTTTACATGACACGCTTTTATGCTTTCTGGTGTACTTTGATCTCTCCTATTCTGCTGGAGAAAGCAGGAGGTGTATAAAGCATGAGTTGGGGCAGTCTTGCTCTGCATGCTATGGTTTATACTGGTGTTTGCAGACTAGGTGGGCTGGTGGTGCCTCCAAGGTGCAGCCTGCAGCACGGCATGAATTCCTTGTGCCTCCCTTAAAGCAGCTGCCTGTGATATTCTGTCAGAGAGCGTCAAGTAGCTTTTTGCTTTCTTTTCACCCACTTTAGCAACCTGAACCTCTGACCTCTTAGGACCTTGGAATATAGTTGGAATGTATTTTAAGAGATGTAATCTAATATAAATAGGTGTTTTCAAAGTCAGAGTTTCCCAAACTCTTTTGTATGGTTCTGCAAAGTGGTCTGTGTGGGATGAGAGCAATGGCAGCTTGTTGGAAGAACTTACATGACCCAAGGACTTTTTCCTAAGCAGATTCAGCTAATCAATGGCATCTGACACATCTTGTTTGATACGGGCTCTCTGAGAAGCAAGTGCATGAAGGTTTTCTTGGCTGTTTCCCTTGGCAGGTGGAGGTTCAGTGTTTGCTCCTTCTGGAAGTCCTGGGAGGTTCTCACAAGCAGGCGGTGGATGGGGCCGTGAAGAAACTCAACAGGCTGTGGAAAGAGGTGATGTATGTCTTACGTGACCATATTCAATAGCTGTTCTGGGTTCTGTTGTGTTAACATGCCTTGCTCTTTTCTCTTCAGAACCAAGATCTGGTGGATCAGTACCTATCTGTCATTCTTGGTCTTGAACCAAACCAGAGTTACGCTGCGATGCTGGGACTTGTGGTGCAGTTTTGCACAGCCCAGAAAGAAATTGATATTATTAAACGATACAAGGTAAATTTGTTGTACTGCTGTTTTGCTTTGTTTTTGTAATAAGTAGTGTCGCTTCTCATCATGGAGAAGAGGTGTGGGCAGACGTTTCAATGAGGCTGGTACTTTGCATCTACCCCTGGTTTAATCACCTGTCAGTTCCGTAGTCATGCATTTATGACTACAGCAGCTGGGATAGGTTTACAGATTTATGGCAGATACGTGGCTTTTTGTTGTGGCCTGTGCATTTCCAGGATGGCCAGCATGGCAGCTTTCTGCCTTCTCCCCTGTTGTAGGAAGGGAAGACAGCATTTAGCTCTCAGTGCGTTTTGGGCGTTGCACTAAAGGGCAGAGCAGTCTGTGTGACTCTTACGTCAGGGTGGAAGCAAAGCTTCTGCTTAGTGGGTAGGGCTGTCTTTTGGAGGAGAATGAGGTGGGATATCAAGCTTGGCTTCCTGATGGTGTGTGGGGAGCTGTGTATAGGTTGTGATGTGGCTGTAACTCGGGGTTTCTGCTTGTTCAGAGTGCTCTCCTGGATTTCTACTTGAAGACCATCCTTATGAGCAAGACAAAGCCTCAGAAGCACGTGCTGGTGAGACATCCTGTTACAGAGCTGTCTGTGCTTTTGTCCTACGTGTAACATCCACTCCGGTGCTGAGCGCTTTGTTCCCTTTGCAGGACAGCTGTTCCCCGCTTCTTCGGTACATGTCTCATGCTGAATTCAAGGATTTGATTTTGCCAACTCTGCAGAAATCCCTGCTACGGAGTCCTGAGAACGTAATTGAAAGTGAGTCTGTCTTCTTGCTGCGTTGCTGTGTCAAAGAGTGTGAACAGTTGTTCCGTAGAGGTCTGGAGTTGCTGGGGGAGTGTGTATCTCTGGACTATGCTTTTGGTCCTGTGAGCGCAGGCGGCCGGATTGTCTGGCATCTAAAGGTTGGATGTGGAGAAGCAACATTTGTGGTGTGATCCCAAGTGTCTGGGTATGTGATAGCTACTGTTTGCACCGAGGACGGAATTTCACAGCTGAGTGCTAAGAATAATCCTGAATTAATCTGTTCATTGGGAATCAATTTCAGTTTTTTTTTCCTCCTCATTACTGACCCTGTCAGCTCTTGATGACAACTCTGGGGAAGGGTATACTAAAATGCTAAAACCAGTTAGTTAACAAAATGTAATATGCCATTATCTCTTCTGTCTTCAGCAATCTCTTGCTTGCTGGTATCTGTGAACCTGGATCTCAGCCAGTACGCCCTAGACATTGTGAAAGGACTGGCCAGTAAGTACTCTAACTTCTGGAGGGGATGGTGAATTCAGAATAAAGCTTTCTTCCAACTTTCTGGTAGTACCTCTAACAGTGTTATTACTGGTGAAGACGTTGTTTTGTGTGTGGGGGAGGATGATGCTGTAATTTGGAATTGGAGTAGTTCACGTGACGGTTCCAGAAGCTGAGTCAAGCCACATGTAAAGTTATATCCTTGTCTTGCTAATTTTATGCAGTTTGTTCTAAGGAGCTCTTAGCTTGTGCGTTATTTTCTAGGTCATCTGAAATCCAACAGTGCACAGCTGATGGATGAAGCAGTTGTGGCACTAAAGAACTTGGCTCGACAGTGCAGCGATCCCTCGGCTGTGGAGTCGCTGGGCAGACACCTTTTTGCCATCTTAGGGGGTGAGTAAATTGTAGGGTAAGCAGTTGAGATTAATAAACGTTTGCTACCTTCAAGGACTTTTGTGTATTGTATTTTCTGTTGTCTTTGAGCTGCCTGTATGGTAGGGGTGGCTCAGTCTGGATTAGGGGTAACTGGACAAGCTTTTGTATTTTTAGAGAAGGTTTTTGATGTAGCCTGTAGCCGTTGTGTGTCTGTAAGTCATCCCTCACCCGTTTGTTTCTTGTTGGCAGGCTCAGAAGGGAAGCTGACAGTTGTCGCTCAGAAGATGAGTGTCCTCTCAGGTGAGGATCCTAGAAGAAATCTGGTTCTCTGGTGGAGGAGGTTCAGCAGAAGGCTGAAGGAAGGGGATCTTTACTTAAACTTTTGGGATTCCCTGCTTGTCCTTCCAAATTGGCTGTGGTTATGGCATAGAGGGTGCTGGATACTGCATGCCAGTTCTTGAGTTTCTCTTCCAAGGAAATGATTGGCTGGTGGGCTAAAATGTTTTATGTGAGGAAGATGACTGTATCCTGGTTAAAAATGAAGGCAGAGGTCCTGCAGTGTTGGTGGTTGGTAGATGTGACAACCAGATGTAGTGATGAGAGAGAGAGATCTGTGCAAGGATTGAAATGTGAAGGGTCATTCTTGATTGCTTTTAGATTTTGCAGCAAGTGCAGGTGGTTTGGGAACTAATGAGAGAATTTTGCCCTTTCAGGAATTGGCAGCCTTAGTCACCATGTGGTTTCTGGATCCTCTAGCCAAGCTCTGGCTGGAACTGTGGCTGAGCTTTTCATCCCTTTCCTGCAACAAGAAGGTGAGACCTCTTGCCTTTGTTCTGGGCTTGCTAAGCTGCTTTCATCTTGAGCAGGATTTTCATGTGGCCTGTTATTCAGAGTAAGCCCGGATTCTCCCCTGTTGTGTTGTAAAATCCATTGCTCTCTTTTGATGAGACAGTGCTGTGTCTCTTAGAAGTACGTCCATTCTTTTTTTGCCTCCTCCTGAAGTTGTTACCTGCTTTCTGGTTTACACTCCTGTGTTGTATGCAGTTCCTGTACTGAAATGAGCTCTGTGTTACTCCCCAGTCCATGAAGGCACGTTGGTTCATGCAGTCTCTGTCCTGGCCTTTTGGTGTGTTCGCTTCACCACAGAAGTCCCCAAGAAGCTGGTAGAATGGCTAAAGAAAGCCTTCAGCCTTAAAACCTCTACTTCAGCTGTGAGACATGCCTACCTGCAGTGCATGCTAGCCTCTTTCAAAGGTAAAACTGTGCAGCTATTAATGACTCTCTTAACTGCATGGCTTAAGAGTAATAAACTTTTGTACTTCCTAATCTAGGTAGATAGCTGCATTGATTAAGAAAGATTTTTGTAAGGCACTATCTGTTCATTAACCTCCTTCGTATTTCTCCTTAAACTCTCCTTTCCCTTCCAGCCTCCAAAGCTGGTTTGTTGTCTTGTATAACTGGCATTACTGCCCATCATGCTGTCTTTTCATATACACCTAAAGTAATTTTTGATTGCTTTATTTTTGTCATACACTTAAATTGTAAGGTTTTTAGCTCAAGTTTCATATAGCACCCAGCATGCTGTGGTTTGGGCTTTTGGAAGCTTAAAAAAAAAACAAAAAACAAAAAATCAGTGTGTTTGAAATGAAGATCTTCAGAAATTCTAAACTTTTGGTGATCCTTTTGAGATTTGCTTCTCTTGGTCCTATCCTCTGGCATTTCATTCAAGGTTCAACAGGTGGTTGATGCCTGTATGGGAGATCTCCCTTTCTTTTTGATGCACTGTGAATCAAAAGAATGGGAAACATTTGCTTAAAAGGTTAATAACTCAATGTATTTTATAGGTACAATGGATTAACCATCACTTTCTCAATGTGGATATGAGTGAAGTTCTGCTTGTTTCTATTGTAGCTGCCAGGAGTTCCTGTGCTATCATAGGGCTGAAAAAGCCACCCTTAGACTATTTAGATGTCACAGGATGGTGGTCCTTTCAGAGACATCAATATGGGCACACCTGAAGTTGCTCGTGCTTGCCACAGGCAAGGATAATTACTTGTGTGTGATGTGTGCAGCTGTTCAAGGGATCAGGGCCCAAGACATTCGTATTCCAAAATAATTTACTTGGCACTGGAACTCTGACTGCAGTTGCTTTGACCCACACAATGAAGCTTCCAACTGAGGCGTAAAGAAAACGGACATTCTAACTCTGAGGAGTTTGTAGCTAAAACACTATCTGCAAATACTTAACAAAGAAAATCATGGGGTCTTTTGTTCCCTTTTTCAGTATTGTGTGTGAGATGTTGCTTCTGGAAGTGGAAGTGAGGGTCGCAGACCAGTGGGATTCCTTGATTTGTGAATGTTTGAAGTGGAACAGATGGTCATGGTTTGCCAGGAATTTGCTTTCACTCTCCTAGGGAAACCTAATCTTTTAAGTCAGATATCCTGTGACTTCAACCAACTGAATTAGCATTTTCTTTCATATCCCTTGAGCAGAAACTCTTATTGAGACAGGACTGTTTTATCTGTGAGGAAAGGACTAAAGTGATTATAATCTAGCTTTTCATAGTTAAAGTTTAATGACAGTGGAGATTGGCAAATAACTCTGGGAGATTCAGAATCTTTGTGGTACGTGTCTCATGACAACAGAAGGACTATTGATACCCTTGTGGTGTAAGGTGGGAAGGACCATGTTGTTCTGTAACTTGTCTCTGTCTCCTCAGGTGACACGTTATTGCAGGGAATGGACTTGCTGCCAATGCTGATCCAGACAGTAGAAAAAGCAGCATCTCAGAGTACTCAGGTTCCCATGGTAACTGAAGGAGTTGCTGCAGCTTTGTTGATCTGCAGGATGTCTGTAATTGAGGGGCAAAGTGGTAAGGTCACAAAACATCTAGTAGAAGTCAATATAAGCGGGCTCTGGGGGTCTGGGGACCTTACGTTCTAGAGCTTGACAGGTGCATTAAAGGTTCTGCTTGTTATTTGGGTAGTATTTTTACAAATCATCTTTGGAAAGCATGAGGACTGGAGTTCTGTCTTCCATTAGAGGATATAACAGGAACTGTCTGAATTCATACATCTGCCAGGATATAAAATCCAGGTGTGTTTTGTCTATCAAAAGCAAGACGCCAGTTTCCTCCTTCCCTTCATTTTTAGGAAGGGTCTGCCTATGGAAGATTAAGGTGAAACAGACTTTACATTTCACAAGTGTAAGTCAGAGAAATATATTTTTGTCAGCAGGTGTTTTTTGGACATGCTTATAGTTTTGAATGAGGGAGATGAGAGGCTTTATAACTGAGGACAAGCAAAGCTAGAAATAATGAGTGATTTCAGGAGACAGAATTCTGCTGTATTTTATGTACACTGGTGAGTTCTGACTTATTTTGAAACATCCTTGATAGACATCTATTCTTTTCCTCTCAGAGTCTAAGCTGAGTGGTTTCTGGCAGCTGATTCTGGATGAGAAAAAACAAATTTTTACATCTGAGAAGTTCCTGCAGTCTGCGTCAGAGGAAGGTAAATTGTCAGTTATTGTACATCCAGTGCTGTTTTATTTCTATTACTTAGTACTTACAAGAGCTACTGTTGCTCTTAGCCCTGCTGTGTGACCCTTGGAGGAGTTTGGATTAAAATCAACAGTGTGCTCTTTCAGGACAACATCTAGACGAGTTGTAGTCTAAGCTTGACAATGAATTGATTTATTTCTTAATGAACCAAATATTTAAGTCTAGATTTGTATATTCTGTAAAAGCCAATACAAAATGTATTTCCAATACAAAATATGCCTGTGTGGTGTCTCAATTTGTAACTAAATACTTACAGCCAATGTAAAGGGTGTGGAGAAGCCTAAAATTAAGAAGATGGGAAAAAGTAAAATAAGGCTGGAGAAGAGAATGCGTAGGTGAAAAGATATATGGGGGAAGAGTAGTAACAGGTAGGAAATCAGTTGAGTGTCTCTACATTCTGTTTTGTTCTCTTGTGTCTAAAGACTAATTGAAAAAAAACAATGGAATGTGCCCAACAGAAAACATTACACACTACATTTTAAACTGAAAGTTTTGAAAATGAGTTCATGAATCATTACTCTGAAATGAATTCATTTATCCTTTGTATAAAGCTTTGAAGAGGTGAAGTTTTCTAAATGGGAGATAATATAATTTCATCCCCATTTCCTGAGGACAGTGCATATATCCATTCATTTTCCCTGCCAAGTCTGCAGGTGTCCTGAAACAGCACAATTTAGAGAATTCTATGTTGCTTCCTGAGGGAGGTAGCTCCAAAAGCTAATGCTGATATTTTGAGAGCAAATATTGTCATGATTTGTTATTGGTTATTTAAGCAAAAACATCCAGCTTAACATTCCCAAAACTCTTGTCTTGAACGTACCATAAGTAATACGGGTTATAACCCCCCTGCGTTTGTTTCTGCTCCTGCTTTTATGATATGGTTGACTTGTTGATACACAAACCAAAGGACCTTGTGACAGTTGAAGGTCAGGAAATGATGTGAGGTAAAATGCCAAGGCTACTATTCAAATAGCATTATGCACTTTTCTGTGAGTTCAGCGTACGTTTTATTGTCACTGGAGGCATTTTGGCAGTGCTCAGGAGTTAATAGTACTCATACAGTAAGCATGGTGTTTATCGTTTGGTTTGCTCTGTTGACTTAGACAAAAATAGGTCACACAAACTGGTCATGAAAATTCTGCTGGGATCCAGCTGACCACAACATTTCTGTTAAATCGTGACCGTTTCCAGTCTTGGCAGATCTTTGTTGGACTTGTCTCTCGCTTCACCGAGAAGATTTATATAGAGGCTCAGTTTGGGTAGCTGTTTTAATCTGTCCCTCTTGCTGTTTGTTTTCAGGTAAAAAATAAATAAATCTGTTTCCTTATGAAGTCTCATGCTATTTTAAATATTTGTCTTTTCCCACAGCAATGTGTACAGTACTGCAGCTGACAGAGCGCCTTCTCTTGGACCATGCACAGCGGCTGCCTGAAAGTAAAGTTCAGTACGTAGACTGCTCTTGCTGCCACCGATCCCTCTCTGATCCCTGAATGTTAACGCGGGCAGTGGAGAGGAGGGTGTGCTTGGGACTTTGCAAAAAACATTGAACTTCTGTGCTTTTGTATCCAGTTGGTTTGCAGAGCTGCCTCCCTTGCTGAACCTGTTTGTTTCTCCTTGGCAGGCAGTATCACCGTGCCCTCGTTGCAGTGCTGCTGAGTCGGATCTGGCATGTTCGAAGACAAGCCCATCAAACAGTTAAGAAGCTTTTATCCTCTCTGGGAGGGTACAAACTGGCCTATGGGCTCTTGGAGGAGCTTAAAGTGGTTCTCAGCTCTCACAAGGTGAGTAGTCAAGAAGCCCATTCTCTGCTTAGCCAGTTGTTTGTGTGCTGCCACTCTCCTCCCTACCCTAGATTTGCTGTTGGTGTTGACATGCAGCGTGATATGAAGATGATTCAATTCCAGCTCTCTGATCTCCTAGAATGCCACTTGTTGCTAGATTACTGCATATTACTGTATCAGTGTCTTCCCTATATACACAGAAGACTTATTATTCAAAATTATTTGGGTAGGAAGCTGCAGTTTTCCACGTCCTTCTATTATTTTAATCCAAAGTTAATCTCTCCTGGGAGACAAAGTAGTTAGCTCCTTTCTTGGTATCCTGGTTCTTTGGCCTTGGTTTACAGCTTGGGCTGCCTATTTAAAACAAAGGTAATATAAATACTTTAGCAGCAACTCTTACCAAAAATAAAAAGAAAATATGAAAGACTGAGTCCTATACCATTGGGCATGCTGCTAAGCCAGCACCATGTCAAGTTTTATAATAAATGAAGTTGCATTAGTTAAGTACCAAGGCTGGGACTTTGTAAACAGTCTTCCTGGAACAAAGTATTTTTGAAATAAAAGATACTGGGTACAAATGGACTGCAGAAGTTGGGCATACGGTTCCCAGCCACGTGGTTCAACCTTTTCTAAAGTCCTCTTTGCCAAAAATGATGGGTTTAGTTTTATTTTCCCCTTGCTTGCCAAATCTAGTATAGTCCCCCATTCTAAGTCTTTCTGTCACTGTCTTCTTTGTGCTTCGGTTTCACTGCTCTCCATTATCCCTTCTTTCCTTTGAAAACTTCAAGTTGTTGGTACTGACAGGGGAAGCTGATTGTTGGTACTCAGTATGGTGTTACTGTGGGGAAGTGTGCTCAGGGCTCAGGAAGGCTTGGTGCGATGTGTTAATGACAAATTTTCTACTCAGGTTCTGCCTCATGAAGTCCTGGTGATGGAGTCAGGAGAGCTGTCGGAGCTAGGAAAGACATACGTTCCTCCCCGTGTCCTCCATGAGGCACTCTGTGTCATCTCGAGTGTGGCAGGGCTGGATGTGGATTCCGTTGAGCCAGAAAAGCTGGCTCTGGAGATGCTGCTGGTGAGCCATCATCCCTCTATAGGTAAGTGAAGGGATGAGACCGCTCTCATGGCCCATGTATGGGGTTTTTATCTCACCTTTTTGCTCCATTATATTAGCAGTCTGCTTCATATTTATTATGCTCGTTTATTCCGCTTTCTAGTGGCGGTGCAGCCAGGGCTCTGGCCAGCCCTCCTCATCAAGATGAAGATAGATCCCAAAGACTTCATTACCAAACACCTGAATGACATATTGCCCAGGATCACTGCCTACACTCCTGAGAACCAGGTGATAAACTTCTGCTTTTCTTGTGCTGGTTTGGGAGATAGTTTGGAACGGGAGAATTTCCTGGAGGAGTTAAATACTAACTGGTCTGTAAAGAAAGAGATCTATCTGAAAGGTGGGGAAAACGCAGGTTTAAAGAGAACGTCACTAGTGAAAAGGAGCTGGATTTTAAGGCTGGAAGAATGTGTACCAGCAACTGAGTAGAATTCTAGATAAGATTCAAGTACCCACTGAACAAGGAATTAGGAATTAGAACATAATGTGGACACCCTCAACAGGGCATACTTTTTTGAGACAGTTTCAAGGAATACTGATAATAATGTTTTTTCCTTTGTTTTCTTGATAGTCATCTATGAATGCAGCGGGATCTCTCTCTCTGCTGTCACCTGGTAGAGTGCTCCCACAGCTCATCAGCACTATCTCGGCATCAATGGAGAATCCAGCTCTGTGCCAGGTTACTCGAGAGGAATTTGCCATCATGAAGACACCAGAGGGAGAACTGTATGACAAATCTATAATACAGAGGTAAGAATTTATTATTTCTTTTCTCTGTGTACCTGGGGATTGATTGCTGCTGGCGTCTTAGTCAGCAGGGGAGTGGGTTTGCCAGGTGCTCTTTCTGGACAGGAGTTCCTGGATTTGTGTTCCTGGATCTTAGTCCCCAGCAACGCTGATTCTTTTATCTGCTTTTCCTTCTCAGTGCTCAACAGGATAGTATGAAAAAGGCGAACATGAAGAGGGAGAACAAAGCCTATTCCTTCAAGGAACAAATCATTGAGCTGGAGCTGAAGGAGGTGAGTTGCTGGGAATGGGAAAGCCAGGCTGGTGTCAGAACCTTCACTGCTGTCTCATCTGTTTTGCTGCATGGCTTCTGGCCCGTGTGTGTACACTGTTGGGAAAGATTTTCTGAACTTTTTTGAATACCTAAATGTCATCTTCTCTTACATCTGTATATATCAGTTTCTTTTATATCTGTGTTTGTATCAATTTATGTGGTATTCTACTTGTTTGTGAGTGCACTTACTAGTACTTACCTGTTTTTTCTCTTCATCTCTTGCTTGATGTATCTCATGTAACTTTTTCAGTAAGGGCTGTTAAATAGGTGCTCCATCTTGTCAACAGCCAGCAGTTCTGCTCAGTTTGGCCAGAGCAGTGGGTGTAGATGGGGGGAGGAGTTTGGTGAAAGCAAGGGAACGTAACAGGTTAACTGGAGCTTTCTTTTGGTAAAGGATGACTTGTGTTTGCACGGAGGAGCATGACATGTCCCTTCACTGTAGAAAGAGCGGGACAACCCTTTTTAATGCCATCAAATAATTAGTGACCAATTTAAACATGGGAGAAACTGATGTTATGCTGCTAATGGGACACTAAAGGGTTGTTAAGCTGCTGATTTCCATTTTGTGTCTTCATTTAAAAGGGAGAGGCTTGGAATAATATTTAGATGCTGTTTTAAAAGTAAATTGCAAAAAAAACCCCAGTGTGTCTGACTTTCTTCTGTACCTAGTTAAGAGGATATTCTTAATAGGTCCCAGTCAGTAACATCCATGGCTGTCTATTGCAGGAGATAAAGAAGAAGAAAGGAATAAAGGATGAGGTGCAGCTGACGAGCAAGCAGAAGGAGCTGATGCATGCACAGCTGGAAAGGGAGTCTCAGATAAGAAAACGGCTGAAGGAGGTAAGTTTTGATGTTTGTCTTTGCCAACTCTGCAGCTGCCATGACCCAAGTCATTTTGATAAAAGGATAATGGAGTAGCACAGAGAACGTTTGGCAATAACCTGTTTGTTTCTTTCATCAGAAATTAGATTTAACTTGATTTATTTTTCCCACTGAAGTTTTTATTGTAACCTTTTGAATTGTTTCTCTTACAGCTTGATAATGAGCTGGAAACAGCCTTAGGGCTCCTGGACACTGTTATAAAGAGAAAGCCTCCTGGACTAAGTCAGTACATCCCTGGTCTTATCAGTTCCTTCTTGCCACTTCTTCGATCGCCGTTGGCTGCTCCAAGGGTTAAGGAACCTTTTCTTTCCTTAGCTCCCTGTGTCATGCCTGCTCGACTGAAAACCTTTGGTTAGTATTTGCAGTTGCTATTTAAGGGCAGGGAGTATTATTTTTATGGGAGAGCAGTGAGAATCCTTGCTCTTACAAGCTGTGGGTATGACCATGTACCACAGACAACCAAGAGGGAAAACCACCCTGGAGCTGTGCTCAGGGAGATGACTGCGACATCCCAGAGATCCTACTGCTGGATAGGGCTGGTCCCAAAGACAGGGAATTGCCTAGTTGTTGTGACCACCTCTCAGGAGCACTTGGTCTCAATGGGACTGTCCTGTGCGGAGTTTGAAGGATGTAACTCACACGTGTGTGTGGAGGAAGAGGTCCCCTCGGGACAGCCTTGGGGCCGTGATTCCTTCTCTGTGTCTCTTTTGCAGCCTGGGCTGTTGCCCAGAGCTTTGTTACAATTCCTGGGTCTGTGTTCCTGCTCCTCTCAAGAAATCTTTGGGTTTAGTCCTCTCATGGATTCTTTATTCTTTCTTACCAGGTACTTTAGTCAGCCACGTGACCTTGCGCCTGATGAAACCAGAATGTGAATTAGATGAATCCTGGTGTCAGGAAGAGCTGCCCACTGCTCTGAACAGAGTTGTTAGCTTGCTGCATGCCCACACCATTCCCGGCCGGACCGGCAAGGGAGAGCCAGGTAAAGAGTCCTGTAGATCCCTCTGGCACCTGTCTCCCCAGCAATGACTCTCCTAGCTGTTTTGGTTTTGATGTTTTGTAGGTGAGGCTTCACTACTATTTTTTAAAATCTGATAAGTCTTCATAGATATAAAAAAGACTTAAGATTTTTTTTTTTTTTTTTGCAGTGGTAGTAGTAGAAATGATGTTACAAGTATAGTAAATGTAGAAATGAAATAACAGTATTTTTTCTTAAAACGGTTCATACAGAAATGATAGTAGTGAAATTAATGCTTGTCTTTGCCAAGGACAATTCCTACCTTTCAACACCACTTCGCATAAGTGATTCAGTGAGACTAAGTGGAAAGACAAAATAATTGCTTGTTATCTGTGATTTCAGCAGTGAAGTGCCTGTGGTCTCTGCTTGTTTGCTGTGTAGTGCTGCAGTTCATGAATATTTTATTCTGGTATAGTTGTAGAAGAAGCATTTCTTTCCCAGTTTGTAACACGAAGACAGGCACAAATGTTTTTACAGTGTGAGAAAATGATCTGGGTTAAAATGAACCTTTTTGCCTTGAACTTTTATTTATTTATTTTTTTTTCCCCACTGGGTTAGTTTTAATGTAGATCACTTCCAAAATCTGCCTCACAATGTGATGTTCAGGTACTTGTACTGCTACACTGAAGGTAATAGTAGAGGAGCGAGAGGGTAGGTCTGCTTCCTTTGGAGACAGGGACAGCTTAGGCTCTCCAAGCATCTGGTGTGCTGTAGTGATAGAGGGGGTTCATTCAGGCTTTGGAGTTGGTCACCATCTACCTCAGTCAAGAGCTGCTGTGTTGGAAGGTTGGTAATTTTTTAAAGGAGATGTAGGATTCCGTTTGGTCCCTTACCCCAGTAGTTCAGTTCTCCTCTTGCTGTGGTGTTGCCAGTCCTGCAGCTGTGTGAGGGTGGCACACGTAATCTCAGCTGAGTAGGAGCAATTGTCCATGTTAAGCACCACTTCAGTGCTGAACATCTCAGTGATAATTCAGTGTCTCCACTATGCAATTTAGTTCCACAGTAAGTGCACGTTCATTGACATTTGATTCCATTTTCAGGCTTATTTCCTGAAAGTAGTGGAAGTATTTTCAACCCTCATCCTTCAAGGTTTCCTACAGTGCTTAATTAAATGAATATCTGGGGGTTTTTTTGTAAGTTCTGCGAGAGAAAGGCAGTAGGTTCCATAGCACTTTGTTGAACAAGTCACATTATTCCCAAATGATTTTTCCTCATTTTCAAAGTTCTTTGGAGTGTAGTCTTGCAATATTATTTACCATGAGACCTAAGAGAGACCACACCTCGTTCTAATGCGGGTGATAAAATTTATCATTCATTGCTGAAATGCAAAGATACATTTTATAATCTTTTTCGTATTGATCAATACCAGCTACTGTGTTAATAGAACATTTGTCTTCTCAGATAAAGCTTTCTTCCTCCTGCTGCACATAGAATGACAATTGCTTAAGCCTAAATATATCTGGCCAATAATAATAATAAAAAAAGCATAAAAGCAATGAGATACTGAGCCAAAAAAAAAAAATCCTACATCAGAGATGGAGGGGGTTTTACTGAATCTATTCCTGTTAAATAACTAGGAGCTCACAGTGTATTTGGTATTTAATATTTCTCCCTTGAACTACTTTTGCAGTATCCGTGCCCTACATAAGCTGACTAATACTGCAGTATTGTATCTGCAGTGCTCTTCATCTGCATTTTAGAAGTTTAAAATCTGTCATTCTCAGATAGCGTGTAGAAAGCAAAAGTTTTCCCTAGATGTCTAGTGCTTGAGGTGCACCTGGACTAAGTGGAGGACTGGAAGGAGCATTCATTGTGTCCCATAGCCAAGCCCCTGTGAGAAGGAAGGATCAAAATATTTAACAACATGAATCCAGAAGCTTTAATTTTTTTCAAGGGGGGAGGGGAGTTGAGACTCGCACCAGAATTAGAGGAGCCTCATTCTCAAGAATCCAGTTGAAGACTGGGATGACAGGTTAGCAAGGGTGGTAGGGAGTGGTTAAAGGGAATATAGCTGGCGAGTGGGTTTCTTTAAAAATGAACTAGTTAAATTGTCTCAGATGCCTCTGTGGATCCTTCTTCTCAGAAGTAAAACCGACAGTAATTCTTCTTTTTTTTTAGTTAAACTACTTTTAATTCTTGGAGTGTACACACAGTCTTAATGCTTTAAATAATAGATTCTGTGTCGCCTTTGGTTGTGTGATGGATTTGATTTTGTGTTCCGTCCCCCCACACCTGCAAGTATTTCCAGGACAGACAAAACCTCAGTTTTGCTTCTGTCCCCTTTAGTCCGTTCAATTGTTTCGATTTAATTTACAGTGTGTATTGTTGCACTCTCGAAGCATTGGAAGAAATTTGGAATCCTAATGGGACTTCAGTTAAAGCCAGCTCATTGATGTAGTGAGCAACAACAACATTAGGTAGAGTCATAGAATCATTTAGGTTGGAAAAGACCCTTAAGATCATCAAGTCCAACCGTTAACCTAATGCTGAAATGCCAGATGTCTCTGCTGGAGCCATGCTGTTGCTGCTGTTAAGTGAAGTGGCAAAAGGTAGAGGCTAAACAGGGCTGTGTGTGCTGCTTTCAACAGGCCAAACTTATATTATTAACTTATAATTAACTTATATTATTGGTATTATTAAATAAGACATGCTTAGGTTTACAACAATCAGGAATATAACAGGATGAGCTGTGCTCACGGGAGTGTTTTTCCATTTCACAGGTGCTGCCCCGTTATCAGCTCCAGCCTTTTCCTTAGTTTTTCCTCTCCTGAAGACTGTTATGACTGAGACACCTCATGACAGTGAAGACAAGGAGGAGTTTCTGGTCAAGATTCTGCAGATCCTTACGGTCCACGCTCAGCTGAGATCATCAGCAAATGGCCAGGCTTTGCTGGTGGATGAGGTGAGTGAGAGTTGTGGGGGTCAGATGACCTCCTTCAACAGTTGTTCGGATGAGGCATGGGGTAAAACAGCTAATGGGTAAACTGGACAAAACAGATTAATTCTACAAGTTAGTTAACAACGTAAGATTCTTTTCACCTGTTTCTCAGGTTTCAGTTACCTGTCCAGCCCTAGGTTTTGATTGTGATTTTTTTATAAGGAGTGTCTTACACAGGTGGGGTCCTTTGGAGTCACAAGACATAAGGCTCTTTCTTCTCCCTCTGCCTTTTCTCCCCCCAACCTTTCAGAACGGCCCAGAGTTGCTGCCCCGGAGGGACATGCTGATTCTGCTGACACGGGTGATCGGAACAGGTTCTCCACGGTTACAGGTGAGTCCTGGGCTTCATAAGCCTAAGTTTCATCAGCGTCTAACTGAGGGAAATACACCCCCCTGGGTTAAGCCTCTGAGGCTGGTAGTTGATACATTACCAATTTTCTCCTATGGTTATGTTATTTTTCTTGGGATAAAATGCCTTTTATCTTTTTTTCCTGTGGGTTTTATTGCACAAAACATGCTCTTCAGTTTTCCACAGGTGATATTTTATTCTTGTCTAAGGCCTTGCTCTGGTAAAGAAATTTAGTAGTTGCACTCCCGGGTAACCAGCAGTAAACTCTGTTCTAAGGGATGAGATGGCAGAAAGGTAAAAAATAACAAAAAAGTGAAGAGTTGGACTGAACTCCTTGTTTTTTGTCACAAACCCTTGTCACCATTCTTTGAGAATTTTTTCTGTGATAGCACTCAGCCCCCACCCCCCTGCTTGCTTTGACCAAATGCACAGAAGGAGAAGGTGGTGGTGGAATCTCTAACGCTTCTTCACGGCATTGTAGGTTTTGGCTTCCAACGCGCTGACCACCCTGTGCACAAGCAGCAGCGGGGAGGACGGCTGTGCCTACGCCGAGCAGGAGGAGGTTGATGTGTTACTGCAGGCCCTGCAGTCTCCATGCATGAATGTTCGGGATGCAGCTCTCAGGGTAGGTGGAAATCATGCAGGGTCACACTCAATTCCTTAATTTTTTAGGAGGTAAGTCTTCTCTAACACGGATGAAGAGAGGTGTCAGCTGTGATGCTGGTCTTTAGGTGATGTGTCTGCAGGGGACAGTAGCTACTGAATAATAATGCTCTAAATAATGTTCTTTGTGCTAGATTTACCTTGGTAAAAGAAGTACTCTGACTCTATCCATGCCTTTATTTTGTTAAAGTAGGTCTAATTATGACAACTTAGAATCATAAAATCATTTAGGTTGGAAAAGACCTTTAAGACAAGTCCAACCATTAACCTAGCACCTTAACTTAACATCTTCTATTTACAAATGCATAGAGCTTAGTCTTAATGAGAGAAGCTGTCAAAAAATTGGTGTGTCTGTGTTGGGCCCAGTCGTTTTGGAAAGCTTCAGGCTTAGTTGCTTCGGAGAACATTAAAAAAAGAAACTAGATAACAAGGATGCTTTTTTTTTCTTTGCCATGGAACAAATTTCAGCTCAGCTCTCGGCTGGCTTCTCTGTACTTGGGAGCAGAAAAGACTGTAGTCACCAGAGCACAACCTGGTGCCTACTTGCCTCTGCAACCCACGTAGGGAGCTCTGCTCTTGAGTTTCACCGTCTCACTCATTAGCAACAGGAAGTCCTTAATCAACAGCGGCAGCATGCTCCACAAGCAAACAAGAATTTTGACACTTCCAACCACTGAGAGATTGACTTGGCAAAGGTTTTAAGTGTTTTAAAGCATCTGTTTCTAAAATCAGATCCTTGCACTGATTCTCTTGTAAACTAATTCAGGGACTGATGGAGCTACAAATGGTTCTGCCGACCCCAGACAGCGATGAAAAGAACGGACTGAATCTGTTGCGTCGCCTTTGGGTAGTAAAGTTTGATGTGGAAGATGAGATTCAGAAGTTGGCAGAGAGGTGAGAGTTCTTCCTGACTGAGTGGATTGTAAGGGGCTCACCTCCGAGAGCTCCACTGTCAGGGGCTTGGCCTCCCGCAGGTGGAAGGCAGCTTTAAGTCCCCCTGCTATTGCATACAGCAGTGACTTCTCCTGCTGAAGGGTGATCAGCCACCTCTTTGCGTTGCTGCAGGTTGTGGGAGTCCATGGGTCTGGAGCTGCAGCCCGACCTCTGTTCTCTGCTGATCAAAGATGTCATCTACCATGAGGAGGCAGTGCGACAAGCAGGTGCTGAAGCTCTCTCCAGAGCTGTCGCTCAGTATCGAAACCAAGCAGCAGAGGTCATGAACAAACTCACAGAGATTTACCAGGAGAAGCTCTATGTGAGTATTCCTGTCCTGAGGGGCTGACGGGCATAAGCTTGTGCTTTATTTTGTGTTAATCACTTTTCCTTTGGTCCATCTTGAGGACGTACACAAAGCCTATGTTGCTGTGTTTGAGCTTATCATAGACTTTTATGTTGACCCCCAAGTTGTCAGCCAGTAATGGCACCATTGTGCAGGTGGAAGGTAAGCCTTAGGTGACACAAGAAGGCTGTGGCAGAGCAGGGTCAGTCTCAGTCTTTTTGGGCCTAAGCTAGCTCTCTCCTTGGTTCTTTTACCATGCTCTTCTGCTAGTGGTATCCCACCTCCATGCAGTATTATGAAATGGCATTGCAGGTATGGCTGACAGTATTCTCTGTGTGTGTGTGTTCCTTGGAAAAGGCATCCTGATGATTTTTTTTTTTCTCCTTGCAGAGGCCACCTCCGGTTTTGGATGCCTTGGGACGAGTGATATCTGAATCACCCCCTGACCAGTGGGAAGCAAGGTACAGTCATCTTCAGATTGATCTCACCACTTCTGTGCATCCAAATGAGATGTTCCAGATTTTTATTTGGAAGTTCAGGCAGTAGAGAAATAAGGGAATGTTAAAGGAACAAAATATATGCAACTGGGTTGACTTGCTGGTTTGATGCTTCCTTCTGGTAGAGAATATTTGTGCCCCTCGAGCTGGCTGGGCCTGCAAACTGAAATGCTCAGTCCATTCAGACATTGGGTGCTGTCTTCTCTATGCCCTTCTGATAAGAACAGTCTTTCCCTCTCAGACTGTCTGATTTTTGTCTTATCTTACTGGATTCCCACCTCTCTATAGGTAATGGGTTGTTTCAAGAGCAGCAGTGCCAGCATTAATGAACTGGACAAATTCCAGTTTGGATAATCACTTTTTGTCTACTTGTGTGCCCTGGACAGGTTTAATTGAAGATCATCTTGTTCGCTACCTGTCCTAAGCTAATCTGTTCTTAAGGGCTGATGTACCTTGTTGTAAAGCTGCTGTATTTCAGCAGGACATGAAGTGATCCTCACGTCTGTCTTTGGCCCAAGTATCTGTAATGCTTAATCGGGATAAAATTAATTTTATGGCTGAAGGATTGTTGTCCTTTTGGGAACCTGCAGCATGGGCCTGGGTAATGAAACGCACGCAGGTTGGACATTCTGAAGCTCTTTGGTTTCGTAATGGTTCTCTCTCTTAATTTCTGTAATTTGTTACTGGTAGCAAATGTGATTGTGACCTCAGGCAAATTCTGTGGAAAGTCAGTAAGCTCACAAGCTCCCCATCTTCCCAGGTGTGGCATAGCTTTGGCGCTCAACAAGCTCTCACAGCATCTGGACAGTTCTCAGGTGAAGCCCCTCTTCCAGTTTTTTGTACCAGATGCTCTGAATGATCGCAGTCCTGAAGTCAGGAAGTGCATGTTGGATGCAGCTCTTTCGACACTCAACACTCATGGCAAAGTAAGTCTGAATGTTTCTCTCTCTCACAGTGGAAAAAGAGGGAATGAAAATGTAGATCCTGTGTTGGAGGCCCCAGATTTATTTTTATTTTATTTCTTAGAGGTTCAGCTTGTAACAGCTGAAAACTTTCATGTGGTAGGAATTCTTGTGTGTTTTGAGTTGTTCTGTTAGTGACTAGTGTTGAGTAAGTGTAATTCTTCCCTGCTATAAAAAAGAAATAGCCCTGACACAACTGGAGTTAAAATGGTATAAAACTAGAGCAATGAAAGTAAAATCAGACCACAGATCTTTCAATCCTGGGAAAGTGCGAATTCCTTTTCAGGCCTCATGCAAAGCAAAACAAAACATGAAAGCTTGCTGATCATTGGCTTAATTAAACTGAAAACAACTAAGTCATTCAGAGAATTGAGGACCGTTCTTCTCCTCCCTGCCAGCCCTTCCCCAGCAGTGTCAGATGCGGAGAAATCGCTCAGCTTCTGATTATGTGCCAGTCACCTCTTCTGGGCAGCCCTCTGCATTCCCCAAGACAATTGGAGTATTTTCATATTATTAATTTTTTCCCCTTCTGTTTCTTAGAAAAGCAGCAGTGAAGTTTGTTTTATCTTTCTGTCCTTCTTTTATAAATGGAGCAAGCAAAGAGCAGGCGCTGATGTTCAGGCCGGCAGTCTGGCCGAGGAGCTTGCACTGCTTCTGGCAGAACATCCTGCTGGTGGGTTTGGGCGACCTCATTTTTAAGAGCTAATGTCTCTCTAGCAGGAAATATTTGTTGCCTGTCGGGATGGCACGAGTTTTTATGTGATGTGACACATTAAATGAACTGTAAATACAGTGTGATTGTTCAGTTTGTTGGCTCAGAGAAGAACAAACAAGTCCACTGAGCATAACAAATCTCATTCTGAGTGGTCTGTAGTGGCAAGTTCTGTGGTTTTGTTTTTCAGGACAATGTTAACTCTCTCTTGCCAGTGTTTGAAGAATTCCTGAAAAATGCTCCTAATGATGCCAGTTATGATGCTGTCAGGCAGAGCGTGGTCATTCTGATGGGTTCACTGGCAAAACATCTGGACAAGAGTGACCCTAAAGTGAAACCAATTGTTGCCAAACTGATAGCAGCCTTGTCCACCCCATCTCAGCAGGTAGGTGACTTCCTGGGGGAATTCTCACGTTCCACACAGGAGCAGGTGAACACTATGGTACTTTTAGGGATGTCAGAGAGATGAGAACTCTGGTGACAGAAAGCTGTCATTGTGGGTGAAGTCTATGGGGGAGTTATGTTGGTGATGAATATTTTGTGATCTGAGAGCTGGTGGATTGTTTTACAGGTCCAGGAGTCGGTGGCAAGCTGTTTGCCACCTCTGGTGCCTGCGATTAAGGAGGATGCAGGAGGAATGATACAGAAGCTCATGCAGCTGCTTTTAGAGTCTGATAAGTACGCTGAGCGCAAAGGTGCTGCTTATGGGCTGGCAGGCCTGGTGAAGGGCCTTGGCATCCTCTCTCTCAAGCAGCAGGAGATGATGACCACGCTGACCGATGCTATCCAGGACAAGAAGAACTTCCGTCGCCGTGAGGGTAAGCGACAAAAGCTTTTCCCTCCCAAATACTTCAGATTTCTTTTGTATCTAGTACCCTTGTGTCAGATCAAATAATACCTGAACCCTGTGCTTGGTTTATCTACATCTATTTTACTGAAGTTTGCTGAGAATGAAATGGGGAGTGTCTGTCATGAGGCCATTGATTGTGTATAGTGTCCTAAAACTGCTGTCTTCCCACTGTGGTGGGGGAAGGGTTTCTGGTCCTGGACAACGTTCTTGGTGCTTCTCCCTCCTGTTTTCAAAGGCAGGTGTTGCTTGGTGTGGGCTCCTGCTTCCTATGAGACTGTTCCTGTTTGGGTCCAGCTGGTCCAGAGGGGCTTTCACAGCCTGTTTGTTCCTTTTGCTGCTGAACATTCCCTGTCCTTATTTCTGCTTACCTAAGCTAGGACTCAGAGGACTGTTATGTGTTTTTAATGCTACCGGGCTCCCTTGTTATTTCTGTGACCGGACATCCCTACCACAGCACTAGCCACAAGCACAAGAAGGCATGAAACCTTCAGCTTTGAGATTTGAGTGCTTTTGGAGAAATTCTGCAGATATTTGGCAAATTCTATCTTCTCTTTCCATCCCCTTTAAATGAAGTTGTATTTTCCCCTCTGACTGTCCTTTTTGGTTTTTCAGGGGCTTTGTTTGCCTTTGAGATGCTCTGCAGCATGCTTGGAAAGCTCTTTGAGCCCTATGTGGTTCATGTGCTGCCCCACTTGCTGCTTTGTTTTGGAGATGGTAACCAGTACGTGCGAGAGGTAAGAAGCTTTAAATTCCTAAGAACAGAGTGTTAAGAGAAAACCGGTATGAAATGGATAGAAATACTGTTTGTAACGAGGCTAATTGAGAAGGTGGATCTATCCCTTGAGATACCACTAATACAATTTGGTCTTAATAACTGAAAGCATCTTATTTCATTGGCCATTAATTGGGAGGTACTTGCTCAGCTGCATCATTGTACTCAGACACTGTTTTATGTGAAGGCTTTGTTCCCGTTGAGTCTCTGAGGAAGGACGAAATGTGTGTTGGTGACACAGCTTGTAAATGTTCTCTTCTCCTTGGAGGCTGCAGATGACTGTGCCAAAGCCGTGATGAGCAACTTGAGCACTCATGGAGTGAAGCTGGTTTTGCCATCGCTTCTTGCAGCGCTGGAAGAGGAATCTTGGAGAACCAAAGCTGGTATGGACCGATATCTGACTGATATGATGGAGAGTAACTCACAGTTCCCTCTGCTGTTGTTGCCCTGGTTTATTCCTTCATCCCTCCAGATGGCTGTGATAGTTTATTGTCTCATAAGAAGGCTGTGAAAATTACAAATTTTGAGATAAGCGTGTTTCCTGACACATTTGAGCAACTTCTTTCCCCCCAGTAGATTCAAGGGACACTTTTTACCCCCCATCTCTCTAGAAGTACTCCAGAAGCTGGAATTTCTACCCTCTCCCCTCTTTTCCCTGGTACAACAAAAAAAATTAGGTTTTAGTGTCTTTTTTCAGCCATTCTGTGTGTTCTCTGACTGGAATTACCACTTGTAGATTTGGATTTGAGGTAAACGTGTCCATCTTCTCATATCTCTTCTTAATGCTGTGTATCGTTTTGTCTTTTGTCCTTTTTTTTTCTCTTTGGTTTTGTTTTTTTGTGTGTGTGTGTATGTGTCCTTCACTCACAGGATCAGTGGAACTGCTGGGGGCTATGGCGTACTGTGCTCCCAAACAGCTCTCTTCCTGCTTGCCCAACATTGTGCCAAAACTTACCGAGGTGCTCACGGATTCTCACGTGAAGGTGCAGAACGCAGGCCAGCAAGCTCTGCGGCAGATCGGGTCTGTCATCAGGAACCCAGAGATCCTGGGTAAGAACCGTCTGCCTCTCTCACGTCCTGACATGACTGGGGTTTATAATAGCAAGGTTTATGTTCACAGCATTTAGGATTAAATCCAAGCTTCTACAGAAATTAAATTACTCCTAGAAAAGTATAACAGGAAAGTTTTAACAGCAGCTGTCTGTTGGCTTCATGGCTTTTTGAATGCTCCTGTCCATATTGTCAGGTAGAGTTTATCAGGTTTCCTCTGTCCCTGTGCTGGTAGTTGCTTTAGAAGGATCTCAACCATTCCATGATGGAAAACCAGCTCACCCTGACCTGCATTTTTGTTTTAATAAAGTCTTTTCTCTCCTTTTTAAAACTGTTCAGCAATCGCTCCAGTTCTGTTGGATGCCCTCACTGACCCCTCCAGGAAGACCCAGAAGTGTCTGCAGACTCTCCTGGACACCAAATTTGTCCATTTCATCGACGCTCCGTCCTTAGCGCTGATCATGCCGATTGTTCAGAGAGCTTTTCAAGATCGTTCCACCGACACCAGGAAGATGGCTGCCCAGATCATCGGGAACATGTACTCCCTGACCGACCAGAAGGTGCGGTGCCCAAAACGCTTTCTAACCCTATGCTGTATTTACAACAGAGCAAGCACTAGAGAGAATTTATTTGGTTTGGGGATTTTGCTGTTAAGGTAGACAATATTAGAATCCACACAGCTTTTTTAATTAAATGTATGTAAATGAACAGGTAATGGCTGTAAAGACAGTGACACTTCTCAGGTGTTTAAGACTGTCAGCTTTGTACTTTGATCATCTAGTTATTACCAGATTTATCCCTCCAAAAAGGTCTTGTAATTTTTACCATATAAGAAATGCCTTAACAAACAAACAAGCAAAACCAGTACCAGTGAAACACAGAGCAGGATCTGTGTTACAGATTACAAATGGATCCAGGGTTTGTTTGAAGGGTATTTGTAGAACCTACTGTAGGCTAAAGATCTGTGTTTGATTTCTGTGCTGATAATCTCTACCTTTAAACCTTGTGTAAATGTTAAGAGTGTTGGATTTCCCTGAGATACAAAGTATTGGTTGTGGGTGGGCATCAAAATAGTTTTGAGTGATCGGCACAGAACTCCTGTTTCTTGAACAATTCAATGTGCTCATTTGCAGGATTGTGACAGCCACTGATTAAACTCTCATGGTGTTAAAGATGATTGCTAATAATAAGGGGATGAAAGCCCTTTACATGAAGGTGACTTGGGTTTCTTCCTCATTTTGAATCTAGTTCTTACTCTTTGGGGTCTTTGTTTCAGGATCTGGCTCCTTACCTCCCCAGTGTGACTCCTGGACTGAAGGCCTCTCTGTTGGATCCTGTACCTGAAGTAAGGCTTTTGTACAAATACACTTTTGTTTTTCAGTGCATTAGGTTAGACTTTGTCCTAATCTTCTGTAGGTCTGTGATCAGTCTGGAACTGTATCTGGATATTTAGCAAATCTCTGTGCCTCTTGTCTGTCAGGTGCGCACGGTGTCTGCAAAGGCTCTGGGGGCCATGGTGAAGGGCATGGGAGAATCGTGCTTTGAGGATCTGTTGCCGTGGCTGATGGAGACACTGACTTACGAGCAGAGCTCGGTGGATCGATCTGGTGCTGCTCAAGGTGGGGACAGCTGTGTCTGAACACTGAGCTCAGACTTTCTCCTGTTAAATCAGATTAGCTTGTTCTTTTTTGTGATCATCAGCTCTGTTCCCTGCTTTCTTTCTTCAGGTCTGGCTGAAGTTATGGCTGGTTTGGGGGTAGAAAAGCTGGAGAAACTTATGCCAGAGATTGTAGCTACTGCCAGTAAAGTGGATATTGCTCCACACGTCCGAGATGGTTATATCATGATGTTCAACTACCTGCCAATTACCTTTGGAGACAAGTTCACTCCCTACGTTGGCCCCATCATTCCTTGTATCCTTAAGGTATGTACCAGAGGCCTGAAGAGTTTTATTTATTAGAGGATAAGAAGAAGCCTCCAGAGTATTTTAAGCATCATTTCCAGTAATTGTGGCATGTGCACACTTGTGCAGCACTGACAATAAAAAAAATAAAATTTAAATTTAAAAGATTTCTTCTTCCAAGTTACTTGTTTGCTGTCTTACGTTTGTAGTTGCTACTAATTTCTTGAAATCACCTTTGTGCTTGTGAACTCTATGATTCATTTACTTCTCATGGCTGAGAGGGAAAACATCATTTTGTTTCTCTCTTGTTGCTCTTGTATATTGAGCTGAGAGAAAAAAAACCCAACAGCTTTTGCAGATAATTTCCTCTCTCTGATCAGGCTCTGGCGGACGAGAACGAGTTTGTGCGGGACACTGCCCTGCGTGCTGGCCAGAGGATCATAAGTATGTACGCTGAGACTGCCATCGCCCTGCTGCTGCCACAGCTGGAGGATGGCCTCTTTGATGACTTGTGGAGGATAAGGTAAGGGATAACCACCTTAACCCACAGATGTTTCTCTTCCATGGTTGAAAAATGGATATGATTTAGACTGTGTTGCTCCACAAGGAAACGCAGAGACCTCCTGGAAAGCAAAAGGCAGTGTCTCTTTTTGTTTGTTGATTTGTTTATAGCACCCAGTCTGCATGGCCCTGCCAGCCTGGTACCTGCAAAACTTTCCTACTAGATTGTTAATTCTAGTGGTGTCTCTGGAAAGCACTTCCAAGGCAGTTGATGTGGCAACATTTAGCCTTCATATATTGTTTTTCATCTTTCAAAATGCTGAGTAAGTTAATTCTTCTGCTGTGCATGGAAATGTGCAGTGGAGCACTCACAGCTAATAGCAATTGCTCAAAAATTCGTTGTACTAAAAGGCTTGTGTCAGCTGAGTGCTAACGAGGGCACTTATCCCAGGTGAATGTCTTTTGGGTTGGGGCAGATACTGGCAGTGTCTTGTTCCTTTCTAGAGTCCTGGCTATTCCCCGATTCATTGTTTTGATATAGGAATTCTCTCAGTCCCTCCCAGCCTGGAATTCACTCCTTCCCTTTCTCTTTACCACACTGTTTCTCAGCCTCGTAGACAGATCCATCTTCCCTATCAGTTTGTGCAGCGTTTCCGTGCTGACCTAGCTCTTCGCCTCTCGTTTTGCTCACGTCTGTGTTTGACATATTGTTGTATTTGGGCAGAAACCGCCTCAATACCCTGTTTTTAACACTTGACTTACTCCCATTGCCAGGTTTAGCTCGGTTCAGCTCCTGGGAGATCTTCTGTTCCATATCTCAGGAGTCACTGGAAAAATGACCACAGAAACAGCCTCAGAGGATGACAACTTTGGAACAGCCCAGTCAAACAAGGTAAAGCTGTTCTTGTCTGTTCTGCCTTTTTTTTTTTTTTTAAATAAAAAAAATTTCTTCTTTTTTTTTAAATCAGCATGAAAAGCTTGCTAGAAAAACACATGTATTTTATTATTTTTATAAGTTTCAGGAGTAGGTAACACAGTTTTGTGATGTTCCAGGCTATTATCAATGCTCTGGGTGTGGAGAGGAGGAACAGGGTGCTGGCTGGGCTGTACATGGGCCGCTCTGACACGCAGCTGGTGGTGCGTCAGGCCTCCTTGCACGTCTGGAAGATCGTGGTCTCAAACACTCCTCGCACGCTGCGGGAAATTTTGCCAACCCTCTTTGGGCTTCTGCTGAAGTTCTTGGCCAGTACTTGTGCGGACAAGCGAACGGTGAGAAACTGAGTAATGCCTTCCTCTTACTGCAGGTGACCACATAAATAATTCCTGAAGAACATGGGATAATTTATTTCTACAAACCACTTAAAAGCTGTCATTAATTTAACTGTTCTGAGCATGAGTATGTCTGAGCTCTCTCCTTGCTGAAGGCAACTGTGAGGACAGTAAAACTATTTTTCTATGGTTACTTATAATAGTAGTGTTTCCATTCCTACTATTCTGTGAACAGTAGTTTATGGTCAAAAGTTAATATTTACTCACAACTCACCTTCTTAAGTTTTATAGTTAATGAATAAAATTTTGGTGACAGGTTGCAGCAAGGACATTAGGAGACCTCGTGCGAAAGTTAGGAGAGAAGATCCTTCCTGAAATCATTCCTATTCTGGAAGATGGACTGAGGTCGGACAAGAGCGACGAGAGGCAAGGAGTCTGCATTGGGCTGAGCGAGATCATGAAATCTACCAGCCGGGATGCGGTAAGTTCCCTGGGGAAGGTGAAATCTCCAGTTTCCTGGATATTGACATTACGATGCAGGTATTGCAGCTGAGACAGAATAATGCAGCTGGTGCTGGGCTTGCTTTATGGACTGAATTCGGGGCTTACAACTAACACGAGCTGCTCTTCAGGCAAATGTATGCATTTGTATGTGTCGGTAAATTTAAAACATCACACAGTTCTGTCTTTTCTGAGATATAATAATAGAAATGATCCACTAGGTAACCTTAGAGCACTTCAGATATTTTTGTTGATTAATCCTCGTTTTCTTCCAACGTATTTCAAGCAAACAGCAATTTAGTTTCAGTCGTGCACAGTCTGTGTTCTCAAGCTACTGAGATGCACGTGTCTGTTGTGCTTCAGATATTCTGTAATTTCATCTCTACATCTTTAGGTCCTGCTTTTCTCCGAGTCCCTGGTTCCTACAGTGAGAAAAGCGCTGTGTGACCCTCTGGAAGAAGTTCGAGAGGCTGCAGCTAAAACCTTTGAGCAGTTGCACTCAACAATTGGACATCAAGCTCTTGAAGATATCCTGCCATTTTTGCTGAAGCAGCTGGTAAGCATTGCTCAGCGTTAGTCAACAACGTGATTAGGGATGTTGTGGGACAGATTTTGAATAATGACCTTAAAGGAGAAGCAGGATTGCAGTGGCAGACCTTCTAGGGAATGGCAGCTCTGTTTTGTATCCTCCATGGAGTCATCCCAGCCATTGGTTAGGGAAGGTCTTGGGGCTAAAGCACAGGCCTAAGGATTGGTGCATCTGGCCCTGCCATCGTCACCACCTGGTGGAACATCTTTCTGACGTGGCAAAAGAGCTTGGTTTGGGTTTTTGCTATATAAGAGCATTTTTGGATAGAAGGATGTTTTGGTTCTGTCATCACATGGTAAATTGTCACTTGAAACAGGGTTTAGCTTGGTGTGTCACGAATCATCTCTCAGGTTTCTAACTTTCTCTTTCCCTGTAGGATAATGAAGAGACATCTGACTTTGCTGTGGATGGTCTTAAACAAGTTATGGCTGTCAAGAGCCGTGTGGTGCTGCCTTATTTGGTGCCAAAGGTACGATTGGAAACAAATTTTAAACTTCAGAACTGTGCTTTTTCCTCTGCTTGCTGCCAGGTTTTTTGGATCAATACGCCAAAAGGAAGAGCACAGTTTGAAATTTTCTCCTGATTTTATGCTCAAAACATTGTCATTTAGTTTGTGATGCATTTATACTTAGCATTTTTTCATGTTGTTGATGAAGTGAGATTCCTTCTGAAAAAACTTTCTGCGTGTCTCAGTTTTTTGATTTTTTTTTTTAATTTCCTTTTTTTAGCTGACTACTCCCCCCGTGAACACCCGGGTGCTGGCTTTCCTCTCGGCGGTGGCAGGGGACGCTCTGACACGGCACTTGAGTGTCATCCTGCCCGCGATGATGTCTGCGCTGAAGGAGAAGCTGGGAACCAGCGAAGAGCAATTGGCAAGTAGCTCGGCTCAGCTCTTTGTTATGACAGGTTTCCTGAAGATAGTGCTTTGGGTTTGCTTCCCAGCACAGAGTCTGCGTTCTCTAGATTCACAGATTGCATGTTTTAATTCAGTCCATTAGCTTCCTCAGGATGAGTCTTTATGCCTGGTGGCATATTGTGAGTCAAAAAACGTATGCTTTCCAAATCTATTTGTATCCATGCAAAAGTCTCTTTGGCCTGCAACATGACACAATTCGCAGTTTACTTATCCTTGGAGAATTGCCAGCGTGTCTAGTTAACTTTGTATTTATTCTTGGTAGACAAGACTAAGAGATGAAAGGGCTGCAGGGAGGAAATCTCCTGATTTGCATGCAGCGCCCCTTCTGTACTGCTTTCCAAAACATCTGGTGTTTGGACTCCAGAGAACGTCCCGGAGTTGTGATTGCAGATAGACGTGTACATGAGCTGGTGAACTAGGAATGTTGGTGACAGAGCCCTGTTGTCTGTCTGCTCTGGATGCCCATTAGCTCAGCTTCTAGCCCCAACTCTGCCTGGAGAGCTCTGATGTACCCGCAAGATGTGTTTGTAATTAGTATTATGACGCAGAGGAGTAACTACCTAAATTTAAAAAATGTTATCTGACACAACCCACAATCTCTGAGGTCGGGGAGACTGAGCTGCTCTCACGTTTGTAAATTAGCCCTTCTGCAGCTGGAGAACAAGCTGTGCAGCGAGGGGTTCAGCAGTCTGGTCACTGGTTACATTCTGAGAGTTGGTTACATACCTGTCTGCTCCAGGACTGAATCGAGCCTTTAATGGTGATGGGACCGGCTATTTAGTGAGGAACAATTAGCGAGTGGGATGTGTTGTGGTATTTCTCTAAGCCATAATGCTGTGGATAACATGGGGAAACCTGGGGCTGAATCTGGCTTTGTTCTGTTTGAGAGTTACCGTAAAATGAATTTGGACTCTTTAGGAGATGGCAAACTGCCAGTCTGTGATCCTGTCTGTGGAAGATGATGCCGGACAAAGAATTATAACGGAAGATTTACTAGAAGCCACCCGCAGCCCTGAGCTGGGAATGAGACAGGCAGCAGCTGTCATGCTGAATATCTACTGCTCCAAGACAAAAGCGGACTATACCGGTCATCTCAAGAGCTTGGTTTCAGGCTTGATACGTCTCTTTAATGACACCAACCCTGTAGTTTTGAATGAAAGCTGGGACGCGCTTAATGCCATCACCAAGGTGAGTGGCAGCTGAAGAAGGTCATGGCTGGCAGGGAGAAAACGGGGATAGCTGGTAAAATACCACCTAAACTAAGCCTTCTGTTTTGATTATAAACTACATTTACATCTGTAAATACTGCAGAGATTTAAGAGCTGCAAGATGAGCTTGGCCTAAGCACTGTGAGCCAGTTCCTGGGTCTTTGGAGAGGCAGGAAATGGGTGTCTTCTCTTGCCAGGCCTGAGAAGAATTGACAAGGAACGGCTGGTTGCCGCGTTGCTTCATTTTTGTCTTACCCCTCTCTCCTGCAGAAATTAGACGCTGGGAACCAGCTCGCTCTCATTGAGGACCTGCACAAGGATATCCGGATCGTAGGGAATGAGGCCAAAGGCGAGCACGTCCCGGGATTCTGTATCCCCAAGAAGGTAAAGGAGCAGAATGAGCGTGGATTCCTCACAGCCCTGACAGTCCCCCGTTTTTGGGGAACCTGATTGATGTGACTTTAGGGCTGGTAGAAGTGGTGACAATTGGGGCATTCCAAACCCGTACGGGGGAGAGGCATTCTGTAGGTTACTGCTGCTCTTGAGTTACCCTGCAGAAGAGTCCTCTTGTAACTAGAGCTTTGACAATTCTGTTATGGATGTAAGTCATGGTCGCTGCCTGCTTTTTGTGGGGGAGGAACACTGGACTCCTGTGCCAAATTTCTCGGGTTTAAAAATTCCCTGAACCGCCACCACTTTTCTCATAGCAACTGGCTTAGTGAGGCGTAAATGCATGAAATCAAACCAAATAAAAGTAGCTCTGTAAATGTGGAAGCAGGCAGCTGAAGGTCAACAGGAAATTGAGAGAAACTCTCCCAAGTTTGTGCATCTGGTGGATAAAAGGAGCAAAAATAAGATATTTTTTTGCATCTTGGCTTCTAAGCTTTCTTATCCATTTTTCATGACAGGGAGTGACTTCCATACTCCTGGTGCTGCGGGAAGGAGTTTTAACTGGTAATCCAGAGCAGAAGGAGGAGGCAGCAAAGGCCTTAGGGCTAGTTATTAAGCTGACTTCTGCTGAAGCTCTGAAACCATCCGTGGTGAGCATTACTGGGCCTCTCATTCGCATCTTGGGAGATCGGTTCAGCTGGAACGTCAAGGTGGCTCTGCTTGAAACATTAAGCCTTCTTTTAGCCAAGGTAAGATTCAAAGAAAAATTGACTGCGGTTTGTGAACGTTTTCCGTGGTAACCTTCAGAAATACCTGTTGCTGTTCCTGTGAACACAGCGGGCTGTCTGCTGGTGTGGATTTGATATTTAGCAATGACTCTGTAACTGGGCTGTATTCTTCCAGCAGCTTCTGGCCTTTGAAAAAAGCCCCAGTCCTTGAATCACTGGGTTTCTAAGAAATACTGCTAAATACTGATCCCACTTCCAAGTGATTAAAAACTACCATGTATCCACCATTTTTATGAGTTGTTAAGTGCACAGATGATCATCTTATCTTGTATCTTTGAACTGAACTGAGGTTTTTCTTCTAGTGCTCTGTTAACAAAAGGCTGTTCGTGATAGTGTGAAATTTTTCAATAGCGTCACCTCTGTATTTCAGTGTGCAGAAAATGAGATTAGAGTTGAAAAGGTTTAAGTTTTGTGGTATTGTTTCATGTTTTTCCCATTTTAGTAATGTGTTAGATCTGAATAAGGGCTGTCTGTGATAACTAACTGCTGTAGAAAAGGTCGTGCATTTTCAGGCTTTGATCTCCAGCTGCTGTTTCAGAGTTAACTGCGCCGCTTTCCCGTCTTTCATCTCTGGTACAGGTTGAAATTGCCCTGAAACCATTTTTGCCCCAATTGCAAACAACCTTCACCAAAGCCCTACAAGACTCAAACCGCGCTGTTCGCCTTAAAGCTGCTGACGCTCTCGGTAAACTCATTGTCATCCATGTGAAAGTGGATCCTCTCTTTACGGAGCTGCTGAATGGGATTCGTACCAGTGATGACTCTGCCATCAGGTGAGCCGCAGCTGGTGTCTCAGACCTTCCTGCTTATTAAGCATGAAAGAAAGAAAGGGGTAAGATGAATGAACACAACTATTACAGCTATTTGTGTAGAATTGCCCGCCCCCCCCCAGCAAAATTCTGAATGTAAGATTTACTTAGTAATGAAAGCAGTTGACTGTTAATTGAGGGTTGTAAAACAAAGAATGGGGATGGTGGGGGGAAGCATTGCTTGGGATCTGTCCTGTTCTCCTCTCTCCTGCACACCCCCCACTGCACCCCACTTTCACATCCAAGACTGTATCAATTGTCAGTCTGACCTGGAGTAATGCAGCTGTTCTGTTATACGAAATGCACAGATTCCTAAGCAATTCACTTCCTCATTTGAGAATTTTTTTAATGTTGGAATAGTCAGAAAATATTTACGTTATAAGAGACAGACACAAATAGACAAGCATGGAAATGTTCTCTAGCTGGAGTTGCCAGCAGTGCAGAGAGAGTAACAGTCTCCTAAACTGTGTGAGGGACCGTTACGGGTACCCAGAGCCCAATTCCCCCTTTGATGTGGGGGAGAAGCAATGTCTGACTGTACGTTGTGATCGCTTCTAGGGACACGATGCTGCAGGCTCTGCGCTTCGTCACACGAGGAGCTGGTGCGAAAGTTGATGGTGCAATTAGGAAGAACATCAGCACGGTGCTTCTAGGGATGCTGGGACACGATGAGGTACTGCTTCCACCAGCTGCAAAGGATCCCTGCCATAGACAGCCTTATTGCTAAATCTGAATTTTCTAACAGAATTATTTTCTAAAATAACTTCCAGGGGAAATTACTAATGATAGAGTGCAAAGAAACTTATGCCCAACCACATGCTTCTTTATATTATTCACTAAACTGCATTTGGTCTGTAAAACCCCTCTTGTTGGAGCCTTGCAGTGTGTTAGCTGAGAGTCAGGTGCAAGAGCTGCAGAACCCTGGCCAGTCACTGGTAACGCTGAAAATCTGTGAGTGTTAATGTTTCCTTAGCAACGGCGTACGTGGGTTTGACCTGCAGCTCCTCACCAACATGTCTGAGGCAGCTCTGAAGTCACATTTGCTTTTTACCTTGGAGAAAACCTGCAATACCTTTGCTGTGTGCCCATACCCGTGTTTGCAGGCTCTCAGGTGGGGTCTGTCATTTAGTGTCAGAATTTTTTCAGGTAGTGGCAGATTTTACTCCAACAGACAGGAGTCTTCGAAGTGTGATATAGGGCATTCTGTATATGGCAGATAGCAACAGCATCATCTGTGAGATTAAAATTAATCATCTAGTAATTTCTTCCTTATGTTTAGATCTGTGCAACACAGACATGTAACTGTTGGCGTGCCAGAAATAGAAAACATTGAAGAATTTCCACTGGCCAGTGAGTGGATTTTCAGGGTGGAGAGGAGTAGTGATGGGATGGTCACATAAGCAAGCCAAAACAACAAAAGCGTGGAAGATTTAAATTAAAATTAGCATAAGCTTATCACACAGAGATAAACATGTCTAGAGATGACTAGAAGTAACACTTACTTTCTAGACTGTGAATCTAAACTTGTAACATCTTTTAAAACACTGACTTTTCCATTTAACAAATCAGAATTTATATAAAATCTCTAATTCTCTGCTGGCTTTTCTTCATTGTGGAATTGGTTTTAAGTTCCATGATGTACAAGAAACTTTATGAACTGACAGAAATCCCCACGTAAGGGGGAGTGAAAGGTGTCTACTAAAATTTATTTCCTCCTTCCCTTTTTATCTCCTATCATCTTCATCATGCTGTTCTAGCTCCTTATCTCTGATGTGGACTGTTACTGTTTTCTTCCCTCCCTTGGTAGGATGCCACCCGCATGGCCTCAGCTGGCTGCTTAGGAGAACTGTGCGCGTTTCTGTCTGAAGAAGAGCTTGGCACCGTTCTCCACCAGCACTTACTGGGTAGGTGAAGCTGTTTACGGTGACTGGCACAGACTCCAAAAGCAGGGAAGATGCCTCCTTAGCTGCTGGTTCAGGAAAACTTTGTGACTAATTATTTAGGTTCCTCCTCTTTCTCTAAAACCTGAATCTCTGCTCTAGATTTTACTGTACTTTGCCTATGGCTGGTCATTTGTACACCCTGGTACGTAGTTAAGCACAGGGTGGTGGTTGTAACTTGGGGTTACCCGTACTTTTTTTCTGGATCTGATCTCTGATGAGTTGATGTGAATACCAGCGTGGCTGAGTGATTGCTGGTGCCGAGACAGGGAGGGTGGGAGGTGATGGCATGTCCAGGGAGGGTGGATGGTAGGGCCATTCCACCTTTTTTGATGGTACTGTGATCTTAGATTGGCTTATGCTTACTGCAGACCACATCTGATGGCTGCAGATGCTTTTGGAGAATTAACTAATTTGTGTCCAAGTTAGACAAAACCATGAATTTTACAGAAACTCATAGTGGTTGGGAGTGCTATGGGATTACTCTCCTCTGGCATTAGAAAGGGAATCTGATAGCTCATTTCAATTTGCATGTAACTTGTACAATTAGAGAGTCAAAGCTTGTGTAATTCTAATGCCATGCTCCTCTGTGCACTAAGGGATGTGGGCCTGACCAATAGAGTCACTCATTTGTGTCTGGTTTCCACGTCTGCCCAGGTGTCCTGTCCGGTGGAGGTGTTGTTTAAGCACTGTCTGTACAGCTCTTTGGGAGGAGCGGAGAAGCAAAGCGCTGCTTTAGATGCTGCTTATTATTTCATTTTATGGAAGCGAATTGACAGACTGACAAAAGCTTTCTCAGCTGAAGAGGAATGAGGAATGGGTAGCAGCAGCCTTGCTATTGTTCTGGTCTTTCATTTGCAGCAGACGTCTCTGGCATCGACTGGATGGTGAGACACGGGCGAAGCCTGGCGCTCTCGGTGGCCGTCAACGTTGCTCCCAGCAGGCTCTGCTCCCCCAAGTACTACGGCAGCGTTCAGGAGATGATCCTCAGCAACGCCACCGCTGACAGGGTAAGTGCCACGGGAGAGTTGGGTGAGTTCTCTTCCAAGTAGCTTTTGGGAGTAGTTTTAAAAGGTGTGCAAGGTTCTGTGTTACCAAACAACAAACACCCCCCAGGTTCAATCTGAAGATTCTCCCTCGGCTGGATGCAGTTCTACAGTGAAATTATGCAACTGTTCTAAGTCTTTTCTGATCTTGTGGAGATGAAGATTAAATAATCTTCACCTGCAGAGTAGCTTTAAAGGGGAGTAAATTACATTCCTGTTTCCCTATTAAAGTTTTCATTCGTGGGCTGGGTATAAAAAAAGTGCAAATATTTCATTTTAGGAGGAAGACAGTTAAATCTAGGGTTGAATGAGTGATTTGGTATGGGGACCCCATACCATGTGGCTCGTAGTCACATTATGGATTTTTTCATTATATTACCCAATAACATTAAGCCAGTGTTTTCCTGCTTTGCTTGCTACAGTTCTTTCAAAGATCAGTTTAGCCTTCCCCAAAAGCTCATCAGACCGTGTGCTTAATTATAAAGGCTGTTGAACTCTGCTGTAATAATACCAATTTTTGTCTTTCTGATGAAGATTCCCATCGCAGTTAGTGGCATCAGAGGGATGGGCTTTCTTATGAAGTACCACATGGAAGGAGGAGGGAACCTGCCTCCAAAACTTTCCAATCTCTTTATTAAGGTAAGCCTTTTTATTTTATCTACCTGGCGTTTTTCTCAGGTGATCTGAATCAAGCTTGGCTGCCTTACCTTGGGAAGCTCTAAATCCCCTAATGCTTGGACACCTACATAGGTCTTTTTGTGGCAAAGTACAGATAGAATCACTTGTAAATACAATACCACTATTCCTGCTGTAATACAGAAACTTGACTTTTGATCTTTCTGTAGTAAACTTCACAGTAAACTGGACTCTTATGAATTCTACGACTCCTCCTTTGCAGTAACAAAGAGCTGGCAAAGAAAAGTAGGGGGTGTTGTCAGGTTTTTTAAGGTTGCTAAAGGTTAAAGGGCCCTTATTAGAAATACATGAAATACCACCTCTTCCCTTACCTAGGTTTGCTGCAGTACTTTTTAACTTCCACTGTTGTGGAAGGGAGTAGCTCCTAAAGACTTGAGATTAAAAAAAAAAAAGAGTACTGAAATTAATGCTTTTTTCAATTCATATCTATTTAAACATTTTACCTCAAAAATCCTTTTTTTCTTCGTTGTTCTGGTTTTTTTTGGTGTGATTTTTTTTTTTTTTTTCACTCCTCCCCATAAAAATATCCCTCATGGCGGACAGGATCTGAATTTCAAACATTAGAACCTCAGGATATTTTTCATGTCTTAGAAAAGAGAGGGGCACACAGAGCGAGGGGTAGTGCTGGAGCAGGACAGCTGGTTTTTATTTTGTCTGTCATCTTTATTGGAAATAAAAACGAGTTACATTTTCAGGTTTTGTATTTCTTTTTAATTTACTTGAAAAACTACCAAACATACATGTTGATGTGATACAGGGCATCATTCTTCAAAGCAGAAGTTTTGTTTCAAACCCTACACTGAAATACTAATTTGTATCATGTTATTATATTAAAATATGCAAGTATCACAGACCCCTTATCACAGTATTAATAATGCAGTCGACATTCAGCTGTCAGCTTTCATGTTTGAAATGGGTTGAGAGTAAATAAGAGATACAAAGCTTAATTTTTATTTGTAATTTTAAATTGAAATCCACTGTTGTAATGCACCTGACACTCCAACCAGAGACTGACTTGGCTGGATTGAGTGTATTTTACAGAGGCACTGGTGTGGTCAGCTTTTGTTGTACTTAGTGGTCACTGTCATTTCCTGAGACAGCCGAGAGAAGCGTGTGACCCTGTCATCAGCCACATTTTGAGTTTTCTTTTGAAAAGGTGTCTTTGTTTTCAAGGTTTGATCTTCTCTTACTGTTGCACAGCTTAGTCAAACTTGTTGATAACAAGTTGCCTTGTGCGTCTGCGAGTTGAAAACTGCTTGCTTTTCTTATTAGTGTTTAAAATACCAATTAAAAAAAGATGAATTAGTGCTTTAAATACCTGTCCTTGGTGTATCTGAATTTAAGTCCATCCTTGTCTCCTTCAGTGTCTGCAGAACTCATCCAGTGACATAAAGTTAGTTGCAGAAAAGATGATCTGGTGGGCAAATAAAAACCATCTTCCCTCGCTGGATCCTCAGACAATTAAACCCATTCTCAAAGCACTTCTGGACAACACAAAGGACAAAAACACCAGTGTAAGAGCCTACAGCGACCAAGCTATTGTCAATCTTCTGAAGATGAGAGCGGGTGAAGAAGTGCTTGAGGTATGAGACAGAAGAATAGAAGGTTGTGGCACACTGCTCTGCACGTGGTTTGTTGTTGTGCCTGGAGCCCCAGAATGTGCTGGAAATCTCTTACGAAACAGCTGCAGTGGGACATTCCTATTTGTCATTGGAATATTCATGCTAAGCCTTGAAAAAATATGCAAGTTATCTGGTACTGCACAACCTTACAGTGTTGTAGTAATAAAACCCAGGTCTTCAACATCGTAGCCTGGCTTTCAAAATGCCCTAAGCCCTTACTGCACTGTAGGTACCTTAAATGGGACTGACAGTTTATTGCTTTTCTCACTTGTATAATCCCACTGCCGCACTAGTGGTGCTGGAGAGAGCATTTTAGGTTGGGCTACCTCATCCATCCATTCCCAGATCTCTTTTCTAAGTCTTAACTGCTTTTGGATAGTTCCTGTGTCTGGAATCATAAAACCAGATGAAGGACTTTGGTACATTTGAAAGATTTTAGATAAATACAGCTTGGTTTACTTACATTTATCTTATTTTGAATGGTATGTCATAAAGAGTTGGTAATTGGTCTTGTCTTCCTTCCACAGTCAGTTTCCAAGATTCTAGATGGTGCCAGCTTGGAGCTTCTCAACGAAAGCTGCAGGAGATCCCTGAAGAAGCTGGCTGGCCAGGCTGACTCTGAAGAACAAATAGATGACACTATACTGACGTGATAGTAAAGCTGCAGAAGACAAGAAAACACTGAACCAACCGCTGCATCAGCATTTCAACTCCAACACCTATTTTAAATGTTTTCATTTTTGAAAATGTTAATTCTGATGGGATTTCATGAAAAGGACTCCCAGAGAGTATTTTAGTATCAAATATACCAGAATAGCCTTAATTAGACCCACATTAGTTGAAAATTGAAAATTTGGTCCCCTTTTTGAAATAGATAATGCGCAAGAAACAGATATACTAATCAATACTGGTAAATTGTGGCCAGTTGTGACATGTCGCTGGAGCACATCAGGCTTAAACTCTGGTGACACCTATTTCTTTCCCAGGGTCTGTGCAAAAACTCCAGTGCTGAAAGTACTGTTGGTCTTTTCCACAGACCCTGTGGAGCAGGACTAGAACTTGGTGAAAGTCAAAGCGTATTGTTTTTGTGTACTGCTAACTTGCTGCTTGTGACGGTTCTGAAGACTGAAAATCCCTGTAAAACAAAGTATTTAACATAGCCTTAGAAATCACAAATGCGAAAGGGGGATTAAATGCAGTCTGTTTAAAGAAGGAACATTTAATAAAGGCTCTGACTTTGATCCTTCTGGTGTAAACTGTTCTTTTTACAAATTCATTTGTCAACAAACCTATACTGTGATTTACTTTTTGGATGTGTTTTTCCCAGGGCATACAGTTGGTAGAGTGGGTAGCGCTGTAATCTACAAAAACCTTTTGCAAAACTGAGGCAAGCTATGGTTTAAAGCAAAGCCAGAACTGACATTTAATGAAATTTGTAAGTAAGTACTCCTATTAATTTCCAAAGTGTTTTTGACTACAGACAGCTTTTTAGATATTCAACTCGTGAAAAGTCCTCTATTTCTATGTCCTCAAAGGCATTACAAGATACTTGGGACTTCCAACATACAGATTTAGGGTTTGGGGTTTTTTTGTCAATCAGTTGTACTGCTCCAAGAAAGCAGTATTTTATTTTACCTGGCCACGTATACTTTTTTTAATTTATTTTAATTTACTAATACCTTTTATGCCATTTCATGGAAATATGGAAAATCTTGTTGCAGAAGACAAATTTTTAGAAGGAAAAATGAGCTTTACAGCCTAGGTAGAGTAATAGTTAAGTGAGCCTAATCTATTTTATGAAACTATTTTATGAAGCTGGTTACACCTGAGAAGCGAGAGTGTTGTTTCAAGATTAGTTGTTTCAAATGGGTGGGTGGGGGGTGAGTGTGTGAATCTTCCTTCCATGTAACTATGATGAAGGGGGGAGAACACAATACAACACATCATAAAATTTGAGAGCATAAAATGTAATCCCGTGGGAACACACTTTCTGCTAGAACTAATTTGCTGATTGCTATGGCAGTAGCAGCAAACAGGAAGCATTTTATCTTCACATACTAATGCCTCAAACAGCAAGATACAATCTAGAGTAGGTATCTGGGAGTGCTGGGCTTCATTCTGGTCAAAAGTACAAGAACCTGTCAAAGAGTTCTTGACGTTATGTCAACTCCCAAGCCCGTGCAGTAGGAGTCAGTGGAATACTCCTGGAAGGGACTTGGGGAAACCCAGCAATTTTACCCCTTACCTAACATGGGCTTAGCCCCCACCGAGCCACTCCTGACCAATTTCCATTTTATAGCATTGTATGGTGGAGATTCTATAACCTCTCTATGCCATATATTTAATTATATAAACTTTTCAGACTGTCAGAGCTTACCTTGTGTCTAAAAAAAAACCAATAATCTTCCTCGCTGCTACTTGAGTCCATTGCTGCTTGTCCTACTCCCGAAGACATTGAAAATAGTTCATTTCTGCAGCAACCACGTTGTCGCTTCAGTGTCCTCACCCCTGGACAAAACAAGTTCGGATTTTCTAAGTCTTTTCTTCCAGATTTTCATGTTTTCTAAGCTTGTACTGCTGCCTTCCGTATTTGTTCCATTCTGATTCACGTTTGCCTCATGGTGTCCACTGCTGGACCATGTCTTCTGGGGAGAATATTACTTTGCAAGCCCTACATAACACACTGTTCTCTACCCTGACACAAGGTCTGGGTGTTCTTTTTTTGCAAGTGTTGGTGACGCATTTAGTTTGTGATCAGCTACGAAGCCAAACTACAAAATTGCTCTTTGGCTATTTATTTCCAATCTTCCATTTATGCAATTGGCTATTTCTACAAAACTGCAGTACTTTCCAGCTGGTCTTACTGAAATTGAATTCTACTTAAGTCTTAACATTTATCTACATTCAGAAGGTGTTTTTAATTCTGTTTTTGCCTCCCAAAACACTTGCAAATCTTAAAATTTGTAATGTATCTTAAAACTACGTATTTTGCACAGAATTGGTAATAATCAGTCAAAACTCAACTAAATGCTCTTAAGGATTGGCAGTCTCAGGGCACTGGAACTGATTTCACCTGTAACAAATTAGCTGTCTTTTGGGATAACACAGGAAGAGCAGTTAAACCACGCCATGGAGAAACTTTTGTGCACCAAAACGTACAAATGTTTATGCCATTCAAAAACTACTAAAGAAGTGGCAAAAAGCTCTGTGGTTTTACTGGAATCACTCCCATCATTATAGTCTGGAACAAAAAAAAAAAAAAAGCAAGTTTCTCTGAAGAATGGCTGTTTGAGCTCCCGATCATATGCACCCTGGATTACCTATTTTAGCTTGGATTCTAAATGATGCTCCACATAAGCATATGGAAAAAAATGACAGTTAAATATAAGCCTTTTTTATTAACCTGTTAATTTTAGCTATTAAGATCTTATGTTATTAAGGATGATTTCTATTTCCACCTTATGTAGCAGTAAGTGGAAAAACTCATTCACCTTTCCAAACAGCAGCTGAATTTCTGCACTCCGTTGTTTCCGAGAGGGAGGAGTAAAAGGTAGGAGCTCACTTGCACTTACTGAGAATACGCTGATTTTTCAATTGCAGCTAAACACTGAATTTAGATTTCGATAGCTACTTTTCACTAAACTATTTATACACTGCAGTATAATACATCAGAGATAAAACACCCATAATTTTTGCCACAACATGAGATCTGATAAATTGATTGTGCCAACTTGGAGACTAAAGAAGTACTTTTTTTCTCATTTCAAATGTCTTAAAAATACCAGTTGTCAGTAAAAGATAATTTTCCCCCACAACTGACTGTAATAACATCTTTGAACTGTCAAGCAACTCTCTCTGAGTGACAGTTGAACTGTATTTCAAGAAGATCAAAAAATAATTTGAGGCATGTTTAAACTTACAAGGTACTAAAAATTTCAATGGAAAATAGATGAATGTGAAAGCATAAAATATTAATTTTTTATTTATTTAAGGTAAGTCACAGTTTGTACTGTCCATTTTATTAGGTAACATCACACCGTCTCACACTTTTCACATGATGAGGTTTTATGAGCTTAAAAATAAAGCTACTAGGAGTCACTGTCATTTAGGTTTTGAGCTGGTGGTTAATATGCTGGATTCAAGGGATCTCCCTGCAGCTACTCAGCGTCCTCAGCTACCCTGGTGCTCGGGGCACGGGCTAGGTTACAGGATGGGCTGCCCAGGGTGCTTTACTGGGGCGGGTGACATGTGGCGGCAGTTGCTTTAGCACTGGGATAGGTTTGGGCTAGTTGCAAACCCTTTTCTAGCGGGGTTTCTGTGAACTTAACTCTGTTAAATAACACACACATGTCTGGTAACACTCCAGCCTTTTCTCCTGCTCCTCAGCTACAGCATAGGCTTGAGGATAAGGCAAAATGAGCTATAGGGTGTGGTGTTTTAAATGCATGAGCTGTAGAGCCAATGTCAGCTGGAGGTCATCTAAGTGGATTTCCGGATGTGTGGGACTTCACAGGGGTGAGGTTTGAAGGCTAGAATACTTTTTTGAAGGTTGAGATTAAGGAAGGTTTATAATTAAGACCACAGACATTAGCCATATTGTTGATTGCAAGAATTTAGAAAATGCAATTTTATGTGCTAAAAAAGGTATCTTTAACTCAGACAGGCTATTTTAGCCATACTGCATACAAATTGGACAAATATAACTGTGGAATCATACCACAATACTCTATGCAGAAGAAATAGGAATTTAGAATTGGTTAGAGAAAATTGCCTACTTTAAAAATATTCTTATCCCTCTTAGCCATAGCCTATTGTATAAATCCAGAGAAAAGAGGCTATAGCTTTCAGGTCAATATTAAGGGAAAAAGCAATACTGCTAAAAAACACCCTTCTCTAAGGAACATTCACAGATCACAGCACAGTTGTGGTTGGAAGGCATTTGTGGATTCCAGCTAGTCCAACCTCTGTGCTCAGAGCACAGGTAGGTTGGGGAGGTGTCTCGGGACACTGTCCAGGAAGGTTGGACCCCTCCCAACCTCCGTGGGCAACCTGCTCTGGTGCGTGAACACCTTCACAATGTCACTGACACTGTCTGCAGTGGTGATGTCCCACTGATTTCAATCTTCTATGCATGCTTGGGTCCTACCAAAAAGATCCTCAAAGCAGGTGCACCCTACTCTTTAAGCATCTCTAGAACACCTGATTGTAATTACCAAAAGCCTTATGAGTCGGTATTTTTCAACTGAACTGATCTGATTTCAGTGTCATCTTTCCTTTGCCTGTTTATAGGCTCAGTTGGCCATAAAGGTCTGTGTTCTTCAGTGCTAATACAGCTTTCCCCATTTGAAAGGCAAAAGCATGTTAATGAGATACGTGTGAATGAACTGTAAGCTTACTGTTAAAATTTAAAAAATAACTTAGCTTACCACGTCAGTATTTTGGCTTGGTTATCTATGCTAAACTGGAATTACTTTTAAGACAGTTACAATTCCTAGCATATTGCCTTTTGTTACTGTGTTTTCATGCGTGCAGCGGAAAGCCTTAATATCTGGGAAGTCCAGAGTAACTTAAATATTCTACAGCAAAACACTGCCTTGTTTGATCTTAAGAGTTCAAGTACCAGTAAGAACAAACACGTCTGTGGAGAAATAATCAAAGAGAAAAACAGCCCTCTTCTTGTGTTGTGGCTCCACCGAAAAGTAGAGATCACAAAAAAAAAGTATTTGTAGTCTTGCAGAGTTTGTGTAGTCAGCTTCTGTACAACTGATAGCAATAATACTCAGGCAGTTTGTGTGTTAGACAAGAGTGCTGTGTGGAACTCTGCGGATTGGGGCTGTGATCAGTGCAGGCACAGTGCCCACGACTGTGAGGTCAAGGCCTTTCCTGAGCCACACAGAGGCACATTTCTGAATCAAAACCCCCAGGAATCCAATCTAACAGGTTGCCCAGAGAAGCTGTGGCTGCCCCATCCCTGGAGGGGTTAAAGGCCAAGGGTTGGACGGGGCTTTGAACAACCTGGTCTAGGAGGAAGTATCCCTGCCCATGACAGCAGGGTTGGAACTCGATGATCTTTAACATCTCTTCCAACTCTAACCATTCTATTATTTGGTGATTCTAATTCCAGACTGGCCTGAATTGCCAGGCCTGCATGACTCACCTAGCCATTTCATACCACTTTGCTGTGGGCTTCCTCACCTGCAGGTTGGGTTCTGATGGGAACTGTTCTTGTAGCTGTGCAGCCTGCTGCTTTGGTGCACGAGCATCTCGCTGAATAAGCAAAACACGTTCCTAGCCATTGTGCTCTGCTCCTGGTCGACCCTGCCTGAAAGCGCTGGTGCTCCCTCACACCTTTGGTACTTTTCTGGGGGCGGCCTCTCTCCCCTCTTGACACTTCCGCAGGCCTCGTGCAAGCGGCTGTGGGAGCTGAGGTGGGCCGGCGGCTCAGCACAAGGGAGGGGAACCAGGGTAGGACCCTAGAGGAGGAGAAGTGAAGCCAATAGCCTCTCCGCAACCCGCCCCTCACAGCCCTGTCATGGCCGCTGGGGCGCGTGAGGGGCGCGCACCCCGCCCCGCCTTGTGCGCATGCGCAGGAGCCGCCCCGGCGGCGAAGGGCGGGCGTCCGCCTTCCCGCGCAGGCGCCTCGCCCACTCCCTCCTGCGGGCTGTGCGCACGCGCGCGAGGCGGGCTGTGGGGAGGGTGGGGGGGTCGGCGCACGCGCGGCGGCGTGCCGGCGCAGCTGTCGGCCTCCGGTACCGTGGCGCATGCGCGGGGGCGCCGCTGTCAGTTCCGGCTGTTTGTTCGGGAAGTGGATCCGGCCCGGAGCCACCGCCGCCGCCCCCCCCCCCCCCCTTCCCCGCTCCGCCACCCGCGGCCGTTCCCGCCGCACCGGCCATGGCCAGGGACTACGATCACCTCTTCAAGCTGCTCATTATCGGCGACAGCGGTGAGGGAGGGCGGGCGGCGCGGGCCGGGGGGGGGTAGGCCGCTGGCGGGGTGGACGCCCCTCTCCTCTGCCCGGATTGTGAGGGGCCTGAGGGCGGCGGCGGGGCCGGGCCGGGCCGAGCCGCGCGGGGGAGGCGGGGAGGGCGGCCCCCGTCCCGGGGGTGGGGTCCGCGGCGGCGGGTTCCCCGTTGTCGGGGCTCCGGCGGCGTTGTGCTGTCGGTGCGGCGGCGCTGGGCTCAGCCCGGGGACCGCCGCGCTTTGAATGAGAGGGGGCGTCTGCTTGGGCCGCCTGGGTTTTTATCTGATGAACCTGCGGAACTGGCTACCACAGGATATTATGGTAAATAGCTTGGCGAGGTTTAGGAAAAGGAGGAAGATTAGGCACGTCTAAGTCAGGGCAGCATCCCTGCTAGCCCCAGCCTTCCTGAGCCGCATCTTCTGAGGGCACCCACTAATCTCTCGGTGGGATGAGGAGGGAATTCCCTGCCCCTGTGACAGACGGTTAAAGGCATCGATGGGAAGGACTGGCTGCGCCTCAGCCCTAGGGACCATTGTTTCCAGTGTGGCAACTACTACGTTTTAATACTCTTTATTGCCTTAATTATGCCTTAAGACTCTTTCCATGCTCCAACCTGAAGTCTCAGTTCTAGAGTTTCTCACTTTATTTTAAATACATCCTTGAAGAGCTGGTAGCTTTGTGTGCTTCTAGTTATAGTGTAGGATGCAAATACCTAAAATAGTTATGGGTAAGGGGTATTTGCATATTTTTGAAAATAAACCAGTAAATACTTCCACAGCAGTTTCAGAAACTTCTGGAGGGCTGGCGTGTGAACTCAGCCTGTGTCTGGTGCTTTAGTCTGGGTACATAAAAATTGGGAATGGGAAGATTCCTGCCTTCAGTCCAGTTCAGTGTTGGTAACACTCCAACAGCTTACAGTTTAATTTCCATAAACTGGAAGAGATGGCATCCACCCTCTTCTTTTAATAGAGGTGTGGTCCATAAGGCAGCAGGTCCCGGCATGCAGCGAGGCATGGCTCTTGGGTGAAAGTGTAATGTTGCATGATCTTGGCAGTTGTCACCTCCAGAAAGCTCTAGCTGTATGTACAAATATTTTATTCTATGCTAAACTGTGTCTGTGTGAAGGGGATCTAAAGAGGGGAGAAAGGGCAATGGCTTCAAAACAGCTTAAAACCCGAGGCACTTTTGGGAGCCTATGGGTTATTAAACCCAAGTGCTGCATTGTGAGTAAAGCAGTAGCTCTGATGCTTCCTGATGAGTTTCAAAACTGTTCAGGCCAGATAAACAGGATGGTGAAAACTCCGAGGAAGACTTCTCCTCATTTTGAACAAGTAAATGAGATTTCTTAGCTGAGTCTTTTTGAGTCCCTGTAGTGTATGCAGTGAGAGGGGAAAAAAGTGTTGCGAGAATTGTCGGGTTGCCTATGCCTTTCTGTTGTTGTAATTAAATCTCACTATGCAGTTTGAGTATTGATTTTTCTTTTTTGTTTTTGTTTTTGCTAACCCCAACAGGAAGGCTTTGTCCCTGCTTTCACAAAACGGTTTACTTGCCTTGTTTATTGATGTTTATTCCTTGTAATAGGAAGTAGACTGATACTGGATGGGAAGATTATGTCTCATTTGCTTTCCCCTGTATGCAGATATGTCAAGAGGGTAGTAGGTTTGTGTGCTTTTAGAACAGGTCATCTTGAAAAGCTGCTGATGATCTCAATTGTGCCAGATTTTTAAAAATAATACAAATGATCTGTGCTTTCCAGGTGCTTCTTTAATTCACTCTATCATTCAGTAAGACGGGGTTTGGAAACTGGGATGGTGCAGAAATTTGCTTTTAACTTTGTTTCTGCAAAGCCAATAGGCCTTTTTTTTGATTTTGTTTGTTTGTTTCATTTTGCTGTCTTCAAGCAAAGAAGCCCTGCCAGCCTTCTCTTTTCAGCTCCTCAAATAACTCTGTGTGGGAAGTGGAGGGCCACAAAGAGTCTGGTTTCTCTATGGGGAGCAGTGAGGGTCAGAGGCAGCGTTTGTTTAGTGAGGTGGTTGTCACCGGGAGCATGTAGAACTTGGTGAGCTCAGGAGGTGTCTCTAGAAGCTGCCGGGGCGGTGAGAGCAGGAGAGACAGGACGGTGTCTGTGCAGAGGTGGACAGTCTGACAAAGCAGTGGTCATGTGCAGCCCATGCAGCTCTGCAGCACAGCCCGAGGCTGGCTGACGTTTGAAGAAGGTGGTGTGATCTGACAAGACTGTGGGTTCCAGCATCTACTTTCTTTTTGTCAAGCTGGAGGCCAAGGCTGCTTGATCAAGAAGCACAGGACTTGCTGAAACCTAATTTTTATTTTTTTTCAACCTTAGCCAACTAGTATTTTGCAGGGGCTTATCTCTTGCTAAATAACCTGCCCTCTCTTAAAGTTTAGGAACTGCTCTGCTGCCTTTTTTGACCTCAGAGGTATTCAGTGTATGCATGCTGGAAATTTGCATTTTTTTAATAGCGTTCTTTTTTTTTCTTTAAGATTTGCAATACTCAGTGAGAGGTGAGCATGGCTTCTCTAGATATCTGGTAATTTGGACTCTTTGCAAATGAGATCTGGCCTACTGGAGTCTTGCAGATTTTTATGAGTTGGTGGTTTATTGTTGTTTTTTTTTCTGGTTCTGGGAAGAACTTGCAAGTTACACCTCACCAAAACAATTAGTTTAAATAACTTCTACCTGAAAAGCTTGAATAGATAACCACTTTGGTGAAGCTGAATTTCCTCTTCGTGCCATAGCAGACTACTTTTTTGGGGGGGAAGGGAGAGGAAGGGATGTTAACAGCAGAGATGTAACGCAGAGATAATAACTTAGAGGCATTCCGATACCCCGATTCCCTTGGCTGGGCGTGCAGGAATGAGTTTCTTAGGATTCTTTTCTGAAGCACTTGGAAAAATGCTCCCTGCAACAGGGTGTGATCAGGGTGCAAACAATCACGTAAGGAAAACCTGGATGAAGTGCTACTCAAAGCACTTAGGGAAATGTTTCATGGAGCATTTTGGCAAAAGGTACAGCTTCAGAAAGGTATGTGTCCTTCCTGTTAGGTGTAGAACCAGCCGATTTTGGATGACAGCACAGAACAATGGTTCCCAACTCCCCTGTTTGGTTTAGGCTTCTCTTAAACTGTGGCCGTGACAACGTAAGCTTTATAGCACCAAACCCTAGTCTGATTGTCTAAGTAGTCCAAATTCCACTGCTGTTCAGCGCGGCATAAATGAATGGGAGGTAGGCAGTGGCGTTAAGCATGATGTGCAAATGGGATTCAATAGAGTCATTTAGAGCAATGTTTTTGAGTACTTGCTAATTAGCATGACATGCTTATTTTTGGATCTTTCCTCAGCAAATGAAAGTCTACTGATCATAAACTTGCTTTCAGTTATTACTCTTTTATGACCTCTTAAAACTGACTGCAGTTCAAAGCTACTGTTTGGGAGTCTGCTGAGGGCTGGAGGAAGGATGGGACAAAAAAACCTATCCCTTTATATTGCTCCAAGAAGCATCCCGAGTCTTGAAAGGACTGCAGTATGCTTGGACAAATGTTCAAGGAGCATACGGAGATTAATAGTCAAGGTGGATGGTACTAAATTGTCTGCTGAGAAAGAGTTAAAAATGCAATGAATGGATAAAATACTGTTATGTTACCTGACACCCAAGGTGCCTGTATTCAAAGATCTTGCTGTCTTTGTTTCTTTTAGGTGTGGGCAAGAGCAGTTTGCTGTTGCGTTTTGCAGATAATACATTCTCAGGTGAGTGTTTTGTTTACTTCAATAAGTGAAATGGTCAAGGTCTGCTCCGGTGCTGCTGGTTGGCAAGGAACTGTTCTGCATTTACCCTCTGGTAGCTGTACCAGGAATAGAGTATGTTCTGCCTTTCCTTCTCTTGGTATAAGCCTCTACCAGCCATCCTGTCTGATCTTTGCTTGCAGCTGAAAGTACCACAGTATTTAAATACTGACATGGTTCCAGAAATAGCTTAGGTTTTTTAGCTTGTGCTGTACTCTGTGCGGACTTTCCATTGGCCATTTGGGATTTAGAGTGATTGAATGTTGTGGCTAAACCACTTGCATTTGTGACATAACTAATTTATTGGGAGGAAGCTCACAGAACAGACTGTATTCAAAAAAAGTGATTGCAGGAGCATTTAAAGCAAAGCCTCGTCTCAAAATTTTCAGAAGTGAAATACTTGCATAGTTACTGTCCATTTCTTGAGATATTTGGGTGCTTCCTCTTGACCACCAGTGCGGTAAAAGAATAATTTTATTTTGTAACCCTGACTTCTAAATTTGAAGGGTGCCATGGGAGAAGTGGCTTTATGGCTAGAAAAAAGCTACTGCTGCAGATAAAAATATGCAAATCATCATGCCCTGAGAGGGCATGTTAAAAGAAAAGCAGATGGGGGAACCTTCTTCTTCTGTCCAATCTGAGAGCTAGTGCCAAATAGTGTTCAGATGTGTGCTTTGGGACATCCAAAATAAACAAGACTTAGGTTCTCACCTGCGCTTTCCCTTCAGGCAGCTACATTACCACAATTGGAGTGGATTTTAAAATTCGGACAGTTGAGATCAATGGAGAGAAAGTGAAGCTACAGATCTGGGACACAGCTGGACAGGAGCGCTTCCGGACTATTACATCAACGTGAGTATAACTGGGCGTAGTGATATGTAACTTAGCGTATGGACCTTGTAGTTTGCAGTTATGGTTTAGATATATTAATGTTGATGAGCTAACAAGGGCTTTGCTATCTGTGCAGTGGAACGCCTTTCAGCTGTTTTGGAACTGATAGTCGTTGTGATACAGTGGCTTGGTTTGAAACTGGGATTTCAGGTTCCTTGCTCTTCTGTGCGTTTCCACGATGGTTTTGTCTTAGTCCTCTGCTGCTAGTTTCCAAATGGTAGAACTGGAGTTACTTCACTGTTCTGCATACACTAGACAACTTGTTTCTGAAGCAGGTCCAAGAGGGTCACCCTGTGATTGTATGTATTGCATAGTACAGAGTGACAACGCTCCGTCAGTGCCATATAACTAATGAATAGCTTTGAGATCGAAGAATAGGATTTCCAATATTTAGTTTTCTTTTAGGACAAGCGTGTTTTAGCGGCCATCCTTGTGTGGAGTTCTGTTGAAGGAGACGCCCACATGAAGTTAACCTTTTCCTTGGTTTGAGTTCAGTTTCATGCTCATTGTCCTTCTGAACAGCGTGTGCGCAGCTTTTCCTGTTCCTGGAGAAACCACACCCAGAGCTGCAGCGGTGGGGACTAAGAATAAAATGTGTTTGTAAACTGATTGCAGTAAAGGTGGGCACTAGGGGAAGAGGAGAAAATACACTTGGAAATTTAACTTTTGTTTCCTTTGGATATTAATGAAATATAATAATTCTTGAAAGACCTAAGTGTTTTGATTGGTCTTTCATGAGTGACTTCTCTTTTGGCTCCTGTTTGAGAGGAGGAGCATTTTCAGCTGATGTGTTGGTTAACTTAGACATAAAAATAATGAGATTGGCTGCATCTGTGTTACGTCTAAACAGCTAGAAATGGCAAAATTGAGCCTGATGTGTGTGCTCCGCCCCTTTCCTCTGCGCTTCTGTACGGATATTACTGGATTACTCCCATTGTTTCTTAAGTGTTTAGCTCAAAAAAAACCTCGGTTGCCTCTTGCAGGGTTCCTGTGTGTGACATCACTTCTTGTTTCAGCGCCGCAGGCAGCTCGGTGCAGGAAGTGGTGGGGGGAAGGCAGCGGGGGCACTGCTGCAGCTCCCATCAGCTGGGCGCACCGCCTCGTCACAGCGTGCCCCAATTACTGCTGAGTCAGCAAATGGCCTTCCTGTTTTCAGATTCCCTGACACGACTAGGAGCTGCGTTAATGAGCGTTGGTTCATGGGGCTGATGCCAGCTAGTTTAGAAAGCCATGGTATCCTGCACTGAATGGGGAATACCAGGAAAGGAGGCTTCCTTTTGTGAACGGGAATAGCTGCAGATCAGACTTTGCGTAGTGGTTTGTTTTTTTTTTTTTTTCCTTTGATTAATATTTAAAATAGATAAGCTGAAATGGTTTGAGGGCATTTATGCCATGACCTATTTGAACTCTCCTACTACTTCCTCTTGCACAGTTTTTTACTGGAGTGAGGTATATTTTACTCTTGGGGAAGTGAGGGCCCAAGTTTTTTTGCCTTAACTCTAGTAAAGTAGTTACAGAATCTCCGTGGTCAGGGAATTTTGTGCAATTTTAAGCAGAGGAGTTCCTGTGTCCGAGTGCATTTGAAGCATTGAGAAAAACACTTTGGGAATGCTGGTTACATTGTCTTGAGGGTTTCCCTTGCTTATCTGGCTGTGGCTGTCTAATGTTCTCTGGTACTTTTCAAGACCTAAACTTATCACCTATAAAACCAGGAGATAACAAGATTCGCGTTTTAAAAATGGTTCTATCTTTTCTTATTGGCAAAGTCATACCATAACTGATTTGCTTATCCCAAACTGAGTGACGAAAATCGAGTTACCATGCTGGTACTTATAAAAGGGCTTGGCTACCAAATCACGGGTGGAGTGTGAGCGCACTGTCAAGAGAGTGTAGTAATCTGTGACCAGATTGAGGTTTAGATTGAGGTTAAGAATATACAAAGGTGTTCCTTTGGGGCTACTGGAGGCCAGGAAGTCCCTTTGCAGTTAAAGGTAGAGTTGAGATTGATGCTGAGCCAAGCCTGGCAAGCAAGCCTGAAATTAGAGCCCACCTGGTAATGATAGTAATAGGTTGGAAGTACTGCTGTGGAGACCTTGGATTGCAAAATGGTAGAGGTGGTAGGAAGTTACTAGTGGAAAATTGGGAAACAGTAAAAGGTTGGTCTATTTTGCTTCTACTTGACTACAGCTTACAGAAGCTGAAAAACAGAATAAAACTCTTAAGGAAAAGAAATCAAGTTGATCTGGAGTATTCTACAGAAACTCAGGAAAACTAAACTAGATCAGAATTTCAGACTGGGAAGTATAAAAGACAGCAGCTGTTTTTACTGTCTATTAAATGTGGAAATACTGGGATAGCTGGTGTCTGGTGGGAGGAGAGGCCAAGTTGTGTGAATTTGGTTGGCATGGGATGTCATCCAAACTCTAAATTTGATTTAAATTCACCAGAGATGTAGCATGCCAGGACTCGGCTGTATTAGCAGGAATACTTCAGATGCATGAACAACCAGTTCCTGCTCTTGATTTGCTCTTGTAGATAGGACTACCTGATTCAGGACTGTGATTTTAGGATTTTAGCTTTACGTAATGGTTGTCAGATGCTAGTTCAGGATGAACAGTGATAGCAGAGGAACCTTCTGCCACGCATTTGTGTGGAATGACATGTTCAAGAGAGGGATAAGCTTTTTGAGGTGATAGAACTGTTGTGTCTTGTAGATCAGATATGATGGTTGAAAGTCTAGTCGGCTGACCTGTGATGATAGATCTGCTTCCAGGAATCTGAAAAAAAGATGCGTATGAAAAGAGATTATGAGAAATCTTTGGAATTGAGACTCTGAGAATTCTAGAAGAATGAAAAATAAGGAAACATGTATACAAACTAGTGAAATACTAATAAAGATGCTGGATTAAACCAATGACCTATTTTTCACATTACTTTTTTATTTTTTTTCCCTTTTTTTTTTCTGGAAAAATGGACATATGCCCCACTGAACTGATGAAGTCAATACTACTCTGTCTCTTCTAAATCTGACTTCGCTTCCATCATGCTCCATGGAACTAGTTATTATAACTCCAGATGCTAATCTTGGGAAGCATTTACTAGGGGAAATCTGAAAACTTTCTTACTGGTATTTTGTCGTATGAATGGCACGGTGTTCCCTTCTGCTTAGAAGGGTAGTCTTCAGAGATGTGAGGGGAGGATGCAGGTGGCTGAAGGACAGGATGAGTTTGGTTAACCACTTCTGAAGATCTTCTGTATCAAGTCTGCAAATGCATTGCATTAGTAGGCAATGCTTCAAAGGTAGTAAGATCAGATCTTTAAGCTTCTTTAAATATAATTCTATAGGTAGAACAAGCAACTTAGGTGGTACTGTGTTTATTTAAACTTCAATATTATAATTTGTAAGCCTTTTCCACACTAAAGCTAAACTTAAAGTCTACATAAAGATCTACATAATATTTCCAGCCATATGGAAGATATGGGCATATACAGGTCAGGTTTGGTTCTCTTTTACCTCAATGGGACACTTTTCATAGACACTCTAAACCCCAATAACTGTTCTATAACTTTGTTTGGTGTATTTCATTAATGCATTTCTCACTAGGAGTAGCAGGTACTGACTTTTGAGGTTTGTAGGTCCATGGCAGAGCACACCTCCCACACAGAGGACAGCTGGCATCGGTCATTTAGCCCTTGGATGGGAAGCCGAGATTGAGAACTTCATTTCTCCTCTGTGGTCTCCATCTTCCCTAAAACGTGGATGGAAAGAAGATAAGGCATTCTTTCCCTCGTGTCAAAGCCTCAACTGCCTCTTGGTTGCCAAAAGCACAAAATTTACACCTACTCCTCCCTGAATGCCAAAAGCCCCATCTGTTCTCTACTTGCCAAAGCCTACAACTTGTTATAAAAGCAATCCCGCACTGCATCATTCTCAAATTTGAAGTATGGGGTAGGCTAAATTGCATTTTGTTTTCTGGTACTGTCCTGTGCTTGGGGTTGGAGAATCTTTGCTGTACGTGTTAAGCCTAAAATGTTATCTAGGACGTGAGGCTGTATCTAACAAGGGTCAGAAAATAGCATGACTAGCTTTCTCAGAAAAATGCGTATTATGGGGCTTAAGAGTTAGAGAATAAAAGGTAGTCATGGTTTTATCTTTGGGGCTGCTAAAAGGTAATGCCAGCCAATGGAGAAAATGACATTTTAGTGTAGATGAGGGGTTGGCAACCTTTCTAGAACGATGTGCCAGACAATTTTCCCTTCCAAAAATAGAAGCAGTGTATGCTGGTAGGAACTCGACCGGAGTCAGGGGTTCCTGTCTTGCACAAAGAAAGGTATTTCTGATGAGGTGGTTGGCAATATTAGTGCTTTGTGTCAGGAGCTCCCAGCCCCTGCAGAGTTTTGAATGCCACAGACGGTAGTGGTCTGTGCTGCATGGTCCAGCCCACAGTCCTCATCCTTAGGAGTGAACGACGACTGTTATTCTACTCCCTGGCATCATGTGCTTTGCTTAGAAGAAAACCTATGTGCGTGGGCAAGGTAGGAGCAGCAGGATGCTCCGTTGGCCCCTCTGCTTTGGATGACTGGGATACCAGGCGTGGTTTGATGGTGTGCACAGCAGAATGAAGCAGCTCTGCGTAGGTGTCACCGAACCACTGCGCTTCTCTGAAGGCTGAGTGTTGTCTCTTTGCAAAAGTGATGCTCGATGTTAGGGAGGAAGTGGTAGGTCAGCCCAAGGGTTGCTAAATTAAAAGACTATTAGGAGATATGGGAGAGTTTAAAGATAAGTTATTGTTGAAATTGATATATTGAGAAACCCAGTGTGTTGATCGGACCAGAGATCTTACCCTTCATGATGCTGTCACCCAAAACAGCATTCATCAAAAAGTGCGTGTTAGTGTCAGGAGAAGATGGATTATTTTTGCAGCGTGTGGATTCAGGCTATGGAATATTTGTTCCTCTAAAGGATCTAAGTTACGAAATAGTTGAGCTTGTTATAATGAAGTAAAGCACAAACGCAGTGCTGTAGCAAGTTTTAAAGCCATTAATGGAACTGATTGTGAGTGGACTAGAATGTTTGAAAGTGCAGGATCTTTTCTGGACTGGGAATAAACAATTCCTTGCCAAAGAAAGTGAATGTACAGCATAAATTACTGGCAAAACATGGCATGGAAGAAATACTTGACTGTGTTCTGAAAGTGCCTGGAGGAGAATAGGAACGGACTCTCCTACTTCTGTGGAGTATCAGAGAGGAGTATTGATATCCAGGGACTGTCCCTACAAAGTGGCCATGAGGGGAAGGGGTCGGGGGAGATGTGTGTGCTCTGTATGTGATACGTACCTCTCTGGGTGGTTTATAAAGGCAGTGGCTTCTGTTATAGAAGGGATGACGAGGCTAAAGGTGGGGAAGAGATAGTGACTTGCTCAAACGCGTCAGTAGCAGAAGTGAGCCGAAGCCTCGAGATCTTCTGTGAAGTAGTGCATTTGGATTCAAGTAAAAGGCTTTGAAGTTCAAAGGTGTGCTTTCTGAGTGGGAATAAACTATCAGAGAGATCCAGAGTGGTCACAGTGGACACGTTTAAAGCGCAGTGAAAGGGACAGTGCTGCAAGATGTGCTTGTGGTAAGAGATCAAGCTCTAGAAATGCTGTCACAATTTGAGAGAAAGTCCTCGATTTGGTATGTTGAATTCTTGAATTTCTTTTATTAAAAATCTTAATCATAAGATCATAAGAAAGAATAATAAATGAAAGGAAAATAATAAAGCTACACAAAGTATAAAACCTGGAGGCTGGTGAAGACCTCACTGTCAACTGTTTCAGTTACTTTTCCCCCTTCTAACCTCCCTCTCCCTCCCCCCTAGTGCCTAATTTGAACTAAAGAAAATACCTGGTAGTCCTGTGAATGTGACTAAAAACTGAGAAGGTGGAGCTTGGTTGTTTTCATATATAGCATTCTCAAGGTGCACTTACGGCCTGTCTTTAGTGGGTTCGTGCATGTGACAATGTTGGAATTTGAATTCAGATATTTTTCTTGCATATCAGAATTGCTCATCATCTTTGAAAGGTGCTGGTTGCCCAAGACTAATGGGAATAAACTGAAATGAAGCTTATTTTTAATGGCTAAAGGTAGCAGTGCTCATTGAATGCACATATGGAGTCGATCTGTTGAGTAGGAAGGTGTGATCAGAACACAGTCGCTCGACAAGACAGAAATTTTTGTGAGCTGAAGAGAACTGTGACTGAGGGTTGAATATATTTGGGGATCTGCTGAGATTTTAGTCTGTAAGTGATCTTTCACAGGTAACGAAGTTGCTGCAGAAACTCGATGTGGCTTGTACAACGTCACAGTTCACCACACAGCCAGTTCTGAGGACATATTGGGGGCACCACCACCTCTTGCTTACATGGCTGGAAGACAGTTTTCATCTTTGTAGGTCTCAACAACCTGCACGAGGAAGTAAACAGCGGCCTTTGGACTTTGAAACCTACTTGTATAGATTAAATGAGCAGGGAACTCTGTAGGCTTAGAGAAGCAGCAGGTGATCTAGCTGCTGTAAAAGAACTAAATGACTCTCTGTGGTAAGAAAATGGGAGCATTTGATTGCCGTAATCTGGGGATTCATTATGAATCTTGTAGAAGCTGAATGAAAGAGAAAGAGCTGAGGAGGCGATACATAGCTCGAGCTAACATTTATTGTCCTTTCCTGCTCCGTAGGTATTACAGAGGAACGCATGGGGTCATTGTTGTCTACGATGTAACCAGTGCAGAATCTTTTGTGAATGTAAAAAGGTGGTTGCATGAAATTAATCAAAATTGTGATGATGTCTGCCGGATACTAGGTGAGTTTTGAATCAGTTACAACATCTTTTTTAGTGGGTTGACCTGCTGAAGTACCAAACTGGCGCTTTTTTTTTTCCTTTCCTTTTTTAGTGGGGAATAAGAATGATGACCCAGAGCGAAAAGTGGTAGAAACAGAAGATGCCTATAAATTTGCTGGGCAGATGGAGATCCAATTGTTTGAGACCAGCGCCAAAGAAAACGTTAATGTGGAAGAGGTAATATAATACACAGACGATATAGATAAAACAATTTGGAGATAATGGTTTGGGAAAAAAAAATAATAGTTGCATTCTTCCCAATTGAAGAAGAAGGATAAAATGCTGTATACAAGTTGCAAGTGAGTAGGTAAGATGCCAAAAAGAGACATCCAACTGTGTTTGGAATGGTTGGGAAAGGGAAATGAAGGAGCCCCAGTGCAATTTCACTAGCTGTACAGTGCTAACGCATCAGGCACATTCTCAGGAAAGTCACTAGGGAGGATGCTTCTAGGAGCGGGGACTGCCCAGTCTTCACTCCTGGCCTCAGTTGCCAGACTGGCCTGCTTTTATTTACTGGCTTGGGAAAGAGGATAGAGGGTTATTGATTTAGCTGGGGAGTGGGTCAGGAGGATACTGGATTTCTGCTTGGCCTGTTAGTGGGTTGGGGTGATCTCTGAAGCATTATTGAAATAGCTAGAAAAGTGGAGTCGCTTCAAAAGAACCACAAAAACTAGTCTGAGTTCCTGGGTGGTCTGAACTTGCTTGTTTCTCTTGCAGATGTTTAATTGCATTACAGAGCTAGTTCTGCGAGCAAAGAAAGAAAACTTAGCAAAGCAGCAACAGCAGCAACAGAATGATGTGGTGAAGCTAACGAAGAACAGTAAAAGAAAGAAGCGGTGCTGCTAATGCCCTTTCCCTGCTGCAGAGACTCTGCTCTCAGACAGATCAGCCCCTCCAGCTAGACTCGAGCAATTCCACTGGGGCAGGCTTTGGGAGGACTTTCTCAGTTTTGTGCCGTTATTTAAAGATTATTTTTTCTCCATGTTTTCTATCAAGAGGCGCTGGCACCTTACCACTGCAGTGCCAAGAAGGTATCGGATGGAATCTTGCCCCCCCTCTCCTCCCCTGCTCATTCCAGTGCGCCTTGTAGACAAGAAAGGACGTTGCCTACCAAGTGGACTAATTAACCCAAGAGTTTGTATATAATGTATATTGCTTTAACCAGCCTCGCCTCCCTGTTGTCGCTTTGGCTTATGCCTTCTTAATGTCAACCAATCATGGACTGCAGAGTTCATCTTTTTAAAGAAATAGTACAAAGTTCTTAATTTGAGTTGGCCCCAGGTCGGCAGCAACTGCTTCCTGGGGCCTCTGGCTTCATTTCTGTTGGGCTCTAGGCTGGCAACCGGTGCCGCTGGGGCCTATGGCTTCACCTGGAGTTCCAGGCTTTTACTGGGGCTCAGGCTTTGTTTTTCTAGGTACCAGGATTGCAGGTGTTGCTGCTGGAGCCTGGGGTTTCATTTCACCAGCCCCTGGGCTGGCAGCCGGTGCTGCTGCTGGGGCCTTGAATTTCAGTTTGCCGTGATCCAGATTTGTGGCTGGGTCCTTGGGTTTCACCTTCCTGTGCTGCAGCCCAGCTGTTCCTGTGCTCTCCTTTAGTTTGTATCAAGATACTGAAAAACAAACTGACCTGCAGAAGAGGGATTTATTTGGATACAACTTTTTTTTTTTTTTTAAAAGTGAAGTTTAACTCCTTTGACCTCTGCTTCTGGTTCTGCCAGGGTCCTAAGTGAGGGTCCATTTCTTTTGAGAACAACAAAAACTATGTGATTCTGCCAAAAAAACCCCAAACTTCTCGTTGCCCTGTCCACAAATAGGCGATCTGAACTTGAATGTGAATTTTGGTGGCAAAGTTTCTGTTTTTGAGGAAGATAAGGCATGAAAATAAATCCAGCTGTTCCGAATTGATGTCTGAATATGAAAGCTGCTGCAGGATCATTCCCAGGATTCTTCTGTTAGAAAGGAGGACTGCTGTTTAATGTAAAGAAACGGAAAGCTTGGGTTATGTGGTGGTGGAGGGATCACCCTTGGAAACAAACTGGTCTCGCTGTGCTCAGCAACGTTTTCCCAGCCCTTGGTGGCCTTTCTGGGAAAACCAGGGCTCAGTTCATCAGCCTGAGTAGATGTAGTTAAAGGTGGAGAGTGTGTGTGTATGTGTGTAACTAAAATATCAACTGTCTGGGCTGAAAGTACATGCTCAGCACCTGAATAATTGCTGAAATAATAATGAAGAAAATGATTTTTTCCTTAAAATGACTAAAAGGCATGGAGGGTATGACTTCCTTTAAGACCTTGAAGGTGGATGTACTCAGTTTGTCAGTAAGTGGCCCTATGGAATTGCTGGCCTTAGTTTGGTAGGATGTGATTCACCAATGTCCGTGAGCTTGGAATCAGCCCACTTCTCTCCCTTCCTCCCCCTTCTCCAGGAGAGGCTAAATTTTAGTCACTTGTTTTGCCTGCATTTTTTTAGATTTTACGGGTTGTGGTAAAAGCCCTAATCATACAATCACATCACAATCAATCACTTTAAAGACTTTTTAAAAACTGCAAACAATGAATGTGTAACACATTTTCTTTTTTTTTTTTTTTTTAATCAGTTCAGGTGCTGGGAGTATGTGTCCAGCTGCCTTCACCCTTCTCTTTTCTTCACATATCTTTCATTGGTAACCCAAGAATAAGACTGAGCTGGGATGATATTGCTAGTGTGAGCTCTGATAATTGTAAGACTTGAGCAGCTGTGGAAAATGGCAGCTTAAGTCCCACCAGTCCATCCTGTCTGCTTTCTGATGGTCCAGTGTGGGGTGTGCACAAGGAAGGAGCTGGGTCAGTCCTCAAAGCCTTCCTGTTGAAATGAAGCTGGCCTGTGATGGGCACCGCTTTCGGATTAAAGGGCCCAGCTGTGTTGCCTTGGGGCTCTTGTGTGCAGAGGGAGTAGCTCCATACAGGCAGAGGTAAAGAAAATGTCTGAATTTACTGGAAATGATGCAATAAAATGAGGAAATGGTGTACCCGAGCCTGGAGTGTTCTCTTATATGGAAAGGTTGCTCCTCTTTGAGTCCAGGTCTTTGTGGCCATGGTTTGAACTCTGCCAATCCCGGTGTCCAACTTCCTGGCTTAAAGTGGGTTGGTTTTGGTTTGGGGTTTTTTTTTTTCCTTAGAGGTGGCTGTAGAGGAGCAGTTCCCTCTCTGCTCTCGCCACTGACTATTCAATTGGAAGGGGTGGGGACTGTGTCTCTAGTGGTGCTGATGTGAAGTTTCCTAAATGTTGAGCAATGGAATGTCTAACTGGTTTGCTAGGATTATTTCTGTAATGAAAGTTTCTAATTATGCTTTTTAAATAATTTTAAAAAACTAAAAATAAAGGTTACAAGCTGCCAAATCTTTTTCGAAGCTCTGTTTTCCTCTGCTGTCCAGCATCTGGAGGTGGAGGGTGGCAAGCCAGGGGCGAGCGCTTCTGCTGTATGGAGAGGCTGTTTTTCCCTGGGAGGGGGTATTGGCAAAAACCACAACTAATGCTTTCAGGTATTTAGTTGCTATTCTGGTTTTAAATGTGAAAGAAAGAATAAGCTGGAAATGGTAACCTTATTTCTGCCTGTAAGATGCTCATGGTTTTACTGTGATCTTTTTTTCTGTTCAACAAGAAGTGTTGAGTGAGCTTTGAACGCTTCTCCTCGAGGGCAGCAGGGGTCAGACCCTGGGCCGATTAAAAAGCATCTGGAGCCTCTCCTTGCTGTCCCGGGAAATGACGGTATGAGTTTCTGCATGGGAACTACAGCTGCGGCTGTGCTTGGTGCCCTCACTGTCCCCTCAGCCCTGCCTTTGGGACTGTTGGAGGCAAGTCCTTGCTCCTGGAAAAGTGTGACGGAAGGTGGCTTTGGTTCCGTCTGTGCTGTTCGGGTACAGCTATGGAGAGGGGAATCCTGAGGACGTGTAGATGGTCTGAACCGCAACTGGCACAAGCTGGAGGTGTTTCATTGTCCATCTGTGTTTTATGTCTAAACTCATTAACATTCGATTCCATACAAAGGCCAGTAAATGATACAAACGGCTGGAAGTTGGAGATTTACAAGCTCGCCTTTCTGTTTTCCCGTGCAGCAGGAGATATAAACGCTCCAAATGTTCTTTCTCCAGGATCGTTCTCTTCCGAGCACACACAAGTCCTTCGTGTGGCTGAATTTCTTGGGATGATGAAGCACTAAAGATGCTGTTGGGTGCTAAGATGACAGTTCCAAAAGCGAGCTTGTTCTGCAGCTAGGTAAGGTAAGCAGTGACTCGAGAGCTGAGACGCTATCATATAAATGATCTATTTTATTCTGAAGAGAACTATTTACAAAAGAAGTAGAGCATTGTTTTTACTAAAAATATGCCTTTATAGATTTTTATAATATGTATCTTATAAAAACCATACATTTATTTACATTACTGCTACATACAAAAATTACAGCACTGTGGTATATGTACATATCTATAGATACATTCTTTCTGCTTGTCCCTGCTGTGTGCTTTTCCCCTCTCAATCTAAGGGAATCATTGCTGCAGCGCCCAGACACTTCCTTTCTTGGCTTTTTGGTTAAAACAATCTTGCTTTTTATAGCCGAGTGGGGAGTAGAGAGTTTGCCTGATGCAGAGGCATATCTGGAATTTACCATTCTAAGTAGGACAAGTGCACGCAGCCATGGAGTCCTTGTGCTGCACTGCCTGCAGCCTCACTTCTTGCTTCTCTGTGCAAAACGACTCTGTTGTCATTAATTGATCAATTAATTGTTCACCTCGATGGCAAGTTGCTGATCTAAGTGTGTATTAAGATAAAGTGCTAGTGACTTGCCTTGCATTTACACTTTCTTGTTTAGGGTTGCTTCCCTTGCAGTGTTTACTAACGGGAGGTTGATCCTTTTCCCTTAGGCTGGCGTAATAACCAGGTGCCCAGACTTTCGCTTCACTGGGGGAAAATTCTTTGTAACCTTAATCTCAGCAGGCATCTCTTCTCTGTGCAATGTTTGAACAGTGACTGTGCAGCACTACTATTTTATTTGCCGTTATCTCAGAAGCAAGGCTGAGTGTTGTATTTAGAGCTGCTGATCCCACTCCTTAAACCTACTTTGGGATCCTGAGTACCTGCTGGATTAATGTGCTTCCTCCATCACATTCACTGCAGCCGATGGTTCCTTTACGCCATGTGTGTCCTAGAAGTATCGAGTGTCACGAGGGGAATGTCTTCTAACCCAACACTGCAAGGATGATTCCAGGGTCCTGGCCATGACAGGATGGAGATGAGTATTTTAATGACAGCTCAAGGTGAGATAGTCAGGACTTTTTAAAAACACAGTGTGAGAAATGAGAATGTGAAGGGCTGCATTGATGAGGTTTTTGAAAACAAAACAACAAAACCTAGCTGCTATGTTAAGGCAGTTTCTGTTCCTGTTGAGTAGCAGCTCAGCACAAGGAGGTCTCCTTTGGTGTGTCATCCAGTTCATTAAACCCAACTCTCTCGTATTTCTGGGTTTAGTAGTGCAACTAAGTCTTTAGGGTTAAGGGGCTAGTTTCAAGAACCATACCCAACTGGCACCTTAGAACATGCTGACTTTCCTCTTGCAATCTCTTCCATCATTGTTAATAAATAAATAATATTGCAATGGGATTAAGGTAGGTTCCTCCTTAAATGAAGAGATGGGCTGTGCATTTCAATTGCCTACCCCTGCAACTGGATGAGTCACTTTCCTCACAGCAAACAAGTAGCAGAAGGCACCTTTCTTCATCTCATTACTGCATCTTCCTTGGATAATTTAAGGCCCTTGCCTTAGGATTGCATACATACAAACATACATACATACATCCTCAGCGGGGCAGAATCCCACACAGCTGCTGGGCATGTGGCTTGAAGAGAGCTGTTGGGGCCTGGGAAATAACAACTGACAGCAGAAAAAAAAGGTTAACGAGGACCAAGATGTTCACACCGCTCTCCCACAGTAAGCAGAGCATCGTTTTCAAACTGTGTGTAAGACAACTGCTCACAGGTATCGCTGGCATCCGTGAACCCACGCCTAATTTTGCAGGTATTCAAGTTTACGTTAAGAGATACGGGCATAACCGAGTCCTGACAGCAGGGGATGCTGAGCGTGTGCCTCACGTCTCTGCCCTGTTGAGAGTCACAACACAGGTAAGATGGGAGGATGAGGACTTGCCATCCTGGGAGCGTGCTTGGCACTGCACTAAGTCCCTTTTGCTCACATGCACAAGTGGATACAAGCAGATACTCAACGGCTGAGCACTGCTGAGAAAGGAGAGGCCAAGGTTTAGTCTCTTTCCTTTCCTGTGAGACTCCGGATTCCTTTCCCTGTAAGCAGCAAGCTGTACTGGTGGTGCTTTACCTAAGTATTTCCTGGAACAGGATCTGCAATCCAGGTTTCATTGCTCTCAAGCACATAGGTTTTACCACTAAGCTTTTTACCGCGATTTTCAATCCCAAGGGGTGCTCTGCTCCTTGCAACACGGAGTTACCTCAGTGCAAGATGATTTCATACCAGCATAGTAGTTTCATGCTAACAAGGAAAGCTCAGAACGCTCAAATCTTTGTAGGCAGAAAGGGTATTTGTACTGAGGTATTATGGATGTCCTATCCCATAGATAAGTTGAATAACAATAATAAAAAACCCAAGCCCACCTACCTTTTACCTGCTTCTTAGAAGAAAGTATTTGATACCTAATTCTAGCAGAAAGCTTGTTGCTGTAAATAGTGAGCAGAGATAGCAGCTCCCTGTACACCCTGTAGGATGGTGTTTTAGCACCTCAGTTGCTGAGCAGGGCAGAGCTGACTGTGTACCTAGCTCCGTCTCCCCTGGGACAGCGTGGGTGGTAGCCTCTTTAAAGCAATGGGGAAACAAATCAGGGCCTGGGGGTATTGTGAGCTGGGAGAACGTATGAAACTTGCGTGGCAGTAGCAGGATATCTCTGAACTTAGGCTGGCGTTCCTCGCTGGTTTATGATGGTAGACTGTGTTAAAGAGAAGAGCTGTAAGGTGCCCATCCCGTTGCATAGGGAAGGTCCCTATTTAAGTATTGCAGGATTTCCAGCACCGCTGTGTGCATGCACCAAATAAGCTACGTTCCTTCTCGTTGATTAGGTTGTGCCTACAGCAAAGCAGGCTCTGATCATCTTCAGTCAGAAGGCCATTTGGCTCAATAGTAAATGACCCTCAGGCAGGGACAAATACTCATCATTTTCGTCTCCCCATAGCTAATGTTACTCCGTGGGGCAGGGCAAGCTGCAGAATTTCCAGAGCGTTGTAAACTCACTAATTGCCTTTGGCTTTAGTGAAGGTAGGTGCCTGTGTGCTTTCTGAGGATCAAATCTACCAACCCAGCGTCAAAGACCTACTGACTTCGGTCGGCTGTCCGAATTATTGGTTAGGCCTTTTGGGAGACTATCCAGTTAAAATTGCAGAATTGTTTAGGTTGGAAAAGACCTTTAAGATCATCAAGTCCAACCGTTAACCTGCCACTGCCAAGTCCACCAGGTTTGGCAGGTTTCTTACTCTGTTTGGGAGGGGTACATGGCTTTGGGGAAAGGTGTGTGACTTGCTGAAGCTCCACAACTACTTCGGCCACTGGAGGGATAGTAGGTGGCCCCGGACTGAACATCCACAATTCTTACTTAGTTTGTAATCTGTTGTAGATGGTCAGTCTCTTGGGGAGAGATCCTTAACATTCTGTGTAACTACCGACTCTGCAACTCTTATCTCTGCAGCAGGAGGGAGCTAGAGAAGACAGTAATATCAACGATCTTACAAGTGCCCTCATCTGCGAGGAGCCTGGATTCCCAGCGAGGCGTGAGCAGCTATGCAGAGCTGCAGGGGAGATGGCAGGATCTGCAGTGAGGGCTCAACTTCCACCATGGAGAAAGCTACACTTGTCTAAACATGGCAATGTTGGGGCTGGAGTGACTCCAGTCTCAGTGAGATGGATGAAGGGTATCACAGCTGGCAGGACCGGAGCGTGGTATAAGTGACTCTCCTCTCTTCTCTTGCCTTCAGCCCTCTTCTTCCCCCTGTGCTCGCTGTGGCAGCAGTTCTCAGTCCCCTGCGCTGCTTTGTCTTGGGGCTGCTTATTTCCTTCTCCAGCATGAGAATGCTTTTAAGACAATCAGATTATTCTTCACAGCAGAAACTGGACTGTGTCAAAGCGCCTAAACTGTACCCTGAAGTTTATCACTTCACTTAAAGAATAAGAAAAGTTTCTTTCTATTAGTATGACATTGTCAATTTGCAAATCTCCAATTCATGTAAACATTTGGTTCAGACCAGGTGCGGTGTAAATAGTGCAGAGTCTCAAGTGTTAACTCCTTTGCCCCCTTCTTTTTTTTCCTTAGTGGATCAGAGTTGGGTCCATCTGCAAGCTGGGCAGCTGCCCCACTCCCCTTCTTGAAGCAGGAATTGTTGGAGAGGTTTCTCTTTTTCCAATTAATTTTTCTTGAAAAAGGAAAAGAGACGGTTCCCTTCTGCTCCAACAGGCTCGTCCCCCTGCTGCTCCGGCCTGAACACGGGGGAGGGTCTGGCACTCCGCTTTGCGCCGTAGCCACTGGAGAAGGAATAAGCAAGCTGGCTCCATTCCTTCGGGTGTTTGTCCATCAGCTGCTGGTCAATGACCCTGTGCATGTCATCCTGCGGCAGAGGGAGAGGACAGGGTTGTTAGTGGCAGCTTGAAGGGAGCTCACGCAGGGATGTGGCTGAAATGGGCGTGAAACGTGCTGCGATGAGATGGAGGAGGGATGATAAGAGCAGGGACAGGTCTAGTTCCCCCCATGGCAGCAGGCTCAGCCTTGCTTGCTGCCGTGAGGCTTTGTAGTGACCAAGGAAAGTTAAATCACACAATTCTGAGGGATAAATTGCTCAGGTGGTCATGCAGAGGAGCATTGTGCCTGCTTGGGACTCTGTGACACCCCTAAACTATGTTCCTCTGCTGTCTCCATCTTGCAGGTGTCCCCTTTGAGGGCAGAAATAAATGAAAAAGAACAAATGCATCTGAAAGCAAACGCCAGAAGAAGTAAGGATGTCTGTCCTGAGCAGGTCTATGTGCTCGCCGTGTGGGGCAGGCAGGGAGGGCAGAGCTGCCTGCACAGCCACTGTGAGTGGGGCTTCTCTGGGAAAGTGCCACCAAGAGCCGAGGGGCTGGGGGCAGGCGTGGGCAAAACCCCCCTGGGTTTTATACCAGACTTACAAAAGAGAACTGTGCTCCTTCCTGAGACCCGCTCCTTCCCTAGAGCCCGCAGAGCGGTGGGAGCTCTCTGACTGACAGCTTGGCATGAACAACTGCACTACAGTTTCTTAGCTCTACCAGAAATGCTCTCTTTTCATCCATGTTTGCAGCACAGTGAAATTACTCTACACAAAATAATTAGTTGGTTCTGTTGCCACTAATGATGTGCTACTGTGTTCCTTGAAAACCTGGCTATCAGTTCAACAAATTTTAAACCTTCCGATCCATTATTTCTGCTATAATTGCCTATTTAAACTGTAGCTTAGTGAAATTGTGTGTATTAGCCCCACAGGAGAAATCAACCGTTCTCCAGCAATTTGGCCCCTGAGTAGTACTGAGGGCACTGTCTGGTGAGACCGAGGATACCCTGGATGAGCCGTAGTGGTAGAAGTGCTCTTCATTTGGCACCTCGTGCAGGGCCAGCCCATCAGGGCAGCAATGAGATGGAAGGGAAGGTGCTGCCATCACCCAGCAGGTGCCCCAGCTGCTCTGTACCTCCATGTGGAATAAAACCAGCCAACTTGTACTGGAAGCTTGAATGATGCCTAATCTCTTGTTGCAGCATTTTCTGCGGGGAAAAGGATTGATAGGTATGGCCTGGACATGAATTTAGTATAGGGACTTTGCCTGGGGGAGCAGGAGGGTGCAGAGCTACGTGGACTGGGGAAGCTTTGGATCTTTTTAGAGTGGGGCTGGAAAGGGGAAAGGCAGAGGAACAGCTGAAGAGGTTAAGGTAAACATCAGGATTAAGGTGAGACAGGTTTCCAGAGGTGAAGCTGCCATGTGAAAATGTATAGCACTTGGATTTTGGAGGCACCTCTTCTAGTAAATGAGGTAGGTACCTGGGCTCCAGCATGGCAGATCTGCGTCCTTGGTTAACCACATAACAAGGGATGAGTATGATTTTTATGTATATTTTTATATATACAAAAAAAATCATATATATAAAAATACAGTATGCACTATTGTGAGTACACTGCATTTGGGTCCCTGTCTACCTGATGTATGAATTGAAGCACAGCACCTGGCTGTGGAGATTTGGGGTAGATGTACACAGCAAGGCTGGGGCAGAGTTGCTGTCCCTGTCTTGGCACTGGGTGTCCAGGGACCCGGAGGGAGGACAAACACCAGTGGTACAGGAACTGACTGATAAAGTGGTCTCATAAAGCTGAACAAGATGGTACTGGTGTGCTCTGGGTGTTCCGAGCGGAACTTTGCAGAAGGGTTGAGGCTGAAGGAGGTGCAAAAGGCATGTATCTATCCTCTTCCTGAGCTAGGGCTGGGCTCCTTTGGATGACATAAGACGAGAAGCACCCCAAGGCAACCTTGGAGGCTGGTGGCTGTGGCCATGCAGGCTCCAGCTCCCTGCTGGCATTGCAGCATTTTCTTTCCTAACAGTGCCCCTGTCGCTATTGCACTGAAGACCCTGAGCTCCCATTTCAGAGAAGCAGCTCTCTTCACTTCCAAGTTTGCTCCATATTCCTTCCTTACTCCCAGTAATGCCCCTCTCACCCCCAGTCAGATAATAACAAATACCAGTGGAGGTTAGATTGGGCATGTATGTGAGGTGTATATCCACCCTTGTGCTATTTCTGTGCTAGGCTCAGGTGTGCGGGATTTTGCTTGTGGTGTGTTTTACAGCCTATACAGTTTTCTGTGAGCACATAATCATAATCGTGTTGATGGTCCTTGGTAAAGTGCAGACTAGAAGTGTGCAAGAGCAAAATTGTGTAAGATTAAAGCCTCCATTTATGTCCAGCTAAAGCAGAGACTCTAATACCATTTTATCACAAACACTCAGCTTTGCAAAATGGTCCCCAAAATTGTTTTTTGTTTTTTTTCTGCCTCTGTGGTTGAGCTTCTGCTTTGGGGACATTAGGTCCTTAGAAACTATTTTGCTACTACATAGTAACACTTCAGGTCGGTGTGTTGGAGACATCTTCCTGCAGTGCTAGTGAGCCTGATCCTCATCTCAGAGAGCTGCTGGGAGCAGGATTGACATTGCTGTATTGCTGCAATCAGACAACACAGCATAAAGTTTTATAGTTTTAAAATGTTTTATGGTTGGACTAGATGATCTTAAAGGTCCCTTCCAACCTAGGCAATTCTGTGAAAGTGAGAAAGCAAACGCCTATTGTTAAAACCCTAAACCGGGGTGTTCCAGCACTAAATGCTGAGTGTACCAGTAAGTATATCTCAGTTTATACCGCCCATCCAAACTGAAGCAGAACTTGGACACAGACAGCTCCTATACAGAGTATTGAATGTCTAGATAATGAGGCTAAGAAGTAAAATCCTAGCCTGTATCTCAATAAGTTTTCCAGATACTATATATGCTGAATACAGAAAATTAATGATGTGCATGTCAGCCGGGCTCTCACTGTGGTGACCTGGAGGGTAAAGCCTCACCATGGGGTGTAGGATGTTACCCCTTGTGCTCTGCTTCTGGGGTGGGGTGTTTATGTGTGCAGAATATTGGTGGGTGATGGAGAACCCCCCACTGGCCCCTCTTGCCAGATGACATTGAGGACCGAGACAGATGTAGGTGATGGTGGCAGCGAATGGAGCAGGTGAGGAGGTGGTGGGTGCTTGGCCAAGGGTGTAGGGAGCTCACCTCAAAGGCAGGAGGGGTGTACGACTAAAGCTGTTGGTACAGGAACTGAGAAAGGCCACTAGATCAGAAACCAAAGGAGCCAGATAGTAAAAAGCCCTGAGGAAGCAAACTGTAAGCAGGAGAAGAAAAAAAAAAAAAAAAAAGAGAAACGAAAACACAGTGGAGTTGAAACAGGAGCGAGGTTGTACGGGAGAGGTTTCTACCGGTCAGGCTGGCTGTTAGTAGAATCGGGGTCTTGCATGGTCTGCAACAAATTACTATAACTGGCCTGGACCTTTCTTCTTATGTGAATTTGTTTTCTGTTAAAGTAGCTCTCCCTTGGTGCTAGTTTCCAGGAGGAGGCAGTTTTGTCTGCTCTCAAGGGCTCTCTGCCTTTGTATGGTTTTTCCCCACTGACCCCAAGCAGAGCATCTCCAGGGCAGCTGCTGAATTGCTGTGGGTTTGAGGGTTTGGGGTTTTTTTTACCTTGCTGGAGATCTGGGATTTTAGCTTTTCCATCTTGCTGGATCTTCTGAGTTGATGAAAACAGTGCAGCAATACCACGAAACAATCACCACGACCTCTCTGCCTCCCACCTTTCTGCCCCATTATGAAAATGCAAGGACATTCTGTGCCCTCATATCCTGAAGGCTGTGCCTGCCCATGGACATCTCCTGCATGGACACCTTCCCTCCCCAGGCCACAGCAGGTTATTCTGCAAAGTGTATGTTACCCATGCTGTATGCAGCCATAAGATACAGTTTGTTTCTCCATTTTCAATGGGTATTCCTGTATAATTAATTAACACCTCACTGCTGGAAGGCTTTGAGCAGGGGAGGGCTGTATTTCACCCCCCTCAGCACCACTGGTCCCTGCAGTGGTGGACCACCATTGGTCCCTGCAGAGCCAAAAGCAAACGCTCCCATCTACGGGTGCTCGGGCTGAAAGAGCAGCAAACCCACAGTGGGGAGGAAAGTCACCCAAAGGCATCTCCTGGGCCACGTGCCACTGCGACCCTGCCCTGCAGTGACCGAGGGCTGCTCACCTGCCAGGCCTCCAGCTGCTGCGAGAGGTTCACCTTCTGCTGGATGGCGTCCAGCAGCTGGTTGTTGAGGGACATCAGGTCGATCTTGCACTTGGCTAGCTCCACCTCCACTGCGTTCTTCCTGAAGGGGGGAGAGTGAGAAATTGGGGCATGTGACTTATTTCTAATTTTTTTAAAGGAAGTGTTAAACATATCTTTGAGAAGTCAACAATTTCTTTCATTGGTAGGTCCCCAAGTTGTTCATCTCTGCTGTGTTCTGGACAGTCGATTCATCTGAGGAGTGGAACAGAACTGTTGCTATAAAAACAGCACTATTACTATAAAACCAGCAGATTTCTGATAAGCACGCTGTGAAGAATACAGAAAGACATTCAGACACACTGCTGTGTAAGATAATGTAGTGTACCTGGATAATGTGCAGGATCTGCCATTAAAAATGGAGATGTAAAACAAGGTAGAACTTACATATAAACATTTTTTTCCTTCTGTTTACTAATGTATGGGAAAGGAAACGGTATGTACTAAAAACCAAATGCTCTGTGTGTGATTAGACGAGAAAAAATGTGGGCCCTCTCCAGAAGATTACAGGAGACCTGGTTACCCGGGATATGGAGAAGGCTGAGGTACTCTGACTTTTTTTGCCTCCGTCTTCACCAGCAAGGGCTCTAGCCACACCGCCCCAGCGCAGAAGGCAGAGGCAGGGCTGGGAGAATGAGGAACAGCCCATTGTAAAAGAAGATCAGGCTCAGAATCATCCAAGAAGCCTGAAGGTGCACAGATCCATGGGACCTGATGAGATATATCTGCAAGTCCTGAGGGAGCTGGCAGATGAAGTTGCTAAGCCACTATCCATCATATTTGAGAAGTTGTTGGGGTTGTTCAGCCTGGAGAAGAGAAGGCTCTGGTGAGACCTTATTGCAGCCTTTCGGTACTTAAAGGGGGTTCATAAGAAAGATGGAGACAAACTTTTTAGCAGGGCCTGTTGTGATAGGACAAGGAGTAATGATTTTAAACTAAAAGAGAGTAGATTTAGACTAGATATAAGGAAGAATTATTTTTTTGCAATGAGGGTGGCGAAACACTCTACAGGTTGCCACAAGAGGTGGTTAATGCCCCGTCCCTGGAAACACTCAAGATCAAGTTGTTTGGGGCTCTGATCAACTTGGTCCAGTGTTCCTGCTCAGTGAAAGGGGGTTGGACTAGATGACCTTTAAAGGTCCCTTCCAACCCAAACTATTCTATGGTCACTTGATCAATAAGTTGCAATACAAAACAAACAAAAAGCCTTCAGCGTACAGCTCCGCTTTCAGTTGGGACTTGGACTCACAGAAGGAAGAAATGAAGGAAGAAAGTTTATCACTGCATATGCTTTTTAAAGAATGACGAATTGTTCAAATTGTTTGAATTAAATGCTACACTTTAAGGAAAACTCCCAGGTTGTGCTGGCCCTTGGGAACACCACTGCTGTGTTTCTTTTCAGGCATCTGGTGGCCGCCGGGCACGTGACACCATGGCCAGCATTGCCCAAAGAGTGTTCAGTGGCTGAGATGTTCCAGCTTCTACTAGCTAGTGGAAAGGAATTGTCCTCTAGGGAGAAGCAATTTCCTAAGCTGCTCAAGCTGGGAAATGCTGCTTATCATGCTGGGAGCGCACAGGTGAGCACAAACCTTAAGTTTTGAATTAACTGCTGCGTGATGGGAAACCAAAAGACAATTTGCTGGGAACCATCTTTCCTTGCAAACATTTTAGAGAAAAATAATTGCATCTTATTAACTGCAGCTAATTCATCACCTCCTAATAGCTCTCTTGCTCTCCCCTGCAGAAGAGCAATTTGGGAATTTGTGTTTATATTCCAGGTAGCAGTTGCTTAACACCTCCTATTATAGAATCCTATTTTCCTGTTGCTTCCCGTGTTGCCAGACTTCAGCTTCAAGCTAAAAATTTTCCATGCCAGATGTCTGCCTCAGGCAGTGGTTTTATTTCCGTTTAGAGTTAGGGCTTTTTTTCGGGGGGGGGGGGGGGGGGGGCGTCCACCAAAA
>JAOQGH010000005.1:20760558-20779863 GCA_025769975.1 Gallinago jamesoni | reverse complement strand
CCCCCCCCCCCCCCCCCTCGACGAAAGTGACTTAACCCTTGAGATGAGAGGTGGGAAGCATATCATGAGCCTCCCAGGTGGCTCACTGCCTGGGAGCAGCCCTCAGTCTGTGGAGGGATGCTTTCATTTCTAGCAACAAGATGCTCTTGTCTGCTTTCACTTGCAGCCACTTTCTGCTAATTAATTACCCACCACTCACCCATGAACACTTCTCACGTCCCCCTTTCTCTGGGCTCCTGTCACTGCAGGACAGTCAGCTGTAAATATTAGTGCTTTGTCCTAGCGGGGTCATTAACTGCTGTGGAGAAGCTGTACGCTTCCACTCCCGGCTGTGGGTTTGAGCACCTTAAATAGCCTTTTGTTGTGAAGCTCCCCATTGCTGCTTAGATATTACTGGGGGATGTTGCCACAGCAAAACCAGCAACCCACACATGCTGGGAATGTCAGAACCACCTCTCTGCATCTGGGAGTGCAGCTAGGATGCTCCTGATTTTTGCCAACAGATGGAGGTGTTACAGAGGACAGCGACGGGAAATTGGTAGTCGGCTACCTGAGCGAGAGCAGCACAGATAATTGGGTTGCTTAAATATAGAGGAAGGGATTGTGCATGCTGATTTAGCTCCCCACATTCTCAGGGGTGCAGTGCTCTCATGCTCCTCCTCTTGTTGAGGGCTTGTGTATTAGGCATTTCCATAAGGAGATGGACTGGTGGTGTCCTGGCCCATCTGCTTATTGAAGAGATTATCAGATATATCCTTTCCATCTAGAGAACAGGAGGGTGAATGTTTCTGCCTTTCTTCTCAGGGCAAAAAGTGCTTGGGGCAGCATGGCAAACCCAAGAAGAGAGCCAGGGAAGGGAAGTGTGGGGTACAGGGTGGCAAAGCTGCACAGGTCTGCAAGGAGGATGGGGAAAATATAGAGTCAAAACAGTGGGAGAATCCTGAGAGGAGAAATACAGAATTACAGGACTGGAGAGGTAAAAAAGACCCTGGAACAGGAAAGCGGAGCGATTGATCAGAGAAATGCTTTAGGCATGAAGCCCAAGCAGGGCAGTAATGGGGAACAGCAAAAGAAGACAAGTAGGGTAAATAGGGAAGACCTAGTGTTTCCATTTGGTTCTCTGAAATCCCCTTCTCCCTGCTGTGACTCAAATCAGCACTAGGGATGGCAAAAACATAATTCACAGTATCTTCCTACATGCCCCCAGTCCCGCTATGGGGCAGCTCTGGAAATCTCCTGTCCTGCATTTCCCAATGCCAGCAAAGCTGAGATTTGCTCTATTACTTTGTAACAGCAATTGAAATTCATGGAGGGTGGGAGAAACCCATCTTGGAGGCATCTCCTGCTAAGGCACTCCACAACTGCTGACGCAGCCTGGCTTTGGCTCTTCATACCACTTACTTGGCAATGGCCTCATCTCGGTCCCTGATGGCCTGCAGGAGCTGTTCACTTGTCTCCTTGTCTTCAGCAGCACCTCGCAACCGGTCCCGTTCCTCCTTCAGCGTTGTCATTTCCACACTCAGCAGTGTGACCTGTGGGCAGGAGAGCATGAATGCCAGAGTTGCTTAGACAAATTCGCCATGGCAGGGGTGGGGGGGAGCGGAAAAAGCGCCACATGGGCCAGCCTGGATGCTGAGCTTCTGTGCTTGTAGGAGAAGCTGTATCTGCTGGAAGGGGGCTGTTAGTGTAATCCCCCATGAAATGGGGGCCAACAGTCCCAGTCTGAGCAAGATGTGTCACCAGGACGGCCTCAGTAACATGCAGCAACAGCACTGAAAGCTGTGCAGCTGTCCGGGGCAGGACCTGCCTGTGACTTGGCTGTCACTGTGGCATCAGTGCTGAAATATTGCCCCTGCCCAAGTGATTTGTCTTGTGCATGCATCCTCTGAGTCTGCTTGTCTGATCTTTCCAGAGTTAAATTATTGCAAACATCATTTAGCAGCAAATTAGATTTTTTGGAGGGGGCCGTTATGTGTCTTGAAGTAGTATGAAGCTGAAGACAAAGGATGTGAAAATTCCCTTTCACGCCATGGAAGGTGTCACTGGCACATCTTACAATTTTAATTAGACTTTAAAATATGTGTGGAGCTTTAAATAGTCTGAGAAATGATCTATTGGTTTGGTCCTGTGCAGAGTGAGTTAATAGGGTGTGAAATCATGCAAGGATTGCATTAGCACAGCTTTGCAATATTTCATACACGTTTAATTTCTTTGTCTAGGGCACACACATGCTTTGTTACACTACTCCATCACCTGGAAACTCTTCCAGCGTTTGACCCACCTCCTTTCTCTAAATGCAGCTCAGTAGTGCTGGAATCCTCAAAGAAATCTTTAAATAGAGGGCAGACAGTCAAAAAGGGCTCATCGCATCAACGGCGTGGGAGGATCTGTTGTTGGCACAGCATGGCTGGGTCTGGGGGGAGGAGGCTGCAAACGCACCCTGTCTGTGTGCACAGACTCCCCGCTGTGTGCTGGGGCTGCCAGGGAATTGGGGAGCTCTCCCCTCCCGCAGCCCAGAATGGGATGCACCTCAGAGTGATGATGTGATGGAAGACAGTGATGGGAGCTATGTGAAAGTTGCTGAGCTCTTCTGCTGAAATCTTAAGGGATCCTAGTGGATCAAGAGGCCCAAAAAAACTGCATTTGGGGATAGGTTTGGGGTTTTAACTGGTTTTGTCTGTGTTTCAGGTAAGAATGGAATGCCACAGAAGGAGAAAATGGACCAGGCAGAAGGTGTGAAACCGCTTTCCAGTGTAGACAGAGGCAGGGGCGATTCCTGTCTCCACCAGCTCACCTTGCTCTCAGGCAGGGAGCAATGAATGTGTGTCGTGCTACAAGGTCCCAAAAGCCCTTTTATTCTCTCAATACCAGTGACAGCACACAGGGATGTGGAGGCAGCAAAGCACTGCTGGATGGACCGCATTTCCACATACATTGATTTTCTTTAGCGCTGAACTGAAGACAATGTTGTCTCTTCTATGGGAGGTGAGGATAATTATTAACCTTGAGCAAGTGTGAGGCTGAGTTATGGGCAAAAGCTGCAGGAGATGTGTACTTGCTGTCTGAGGCTGGAGTGCTTCTCTGAGAGCAACATCTGCTGCATTTGTAGTTATGCCCCATCTTTCTCCATATAACACAGAGGTGTGAGAAGAAAGCGGGAGAACTGCAGTCTTCCCTTTGCTCCCTAAATATTCAGAGACTTCTAAAAGCAGAGATTGGGGTCCAGATTGTGATGCAGGGCAGGTCCCCTGGTCCTTCCTAGCTGGGGAGTTTGGGGAGACCAGCCACAGCAAAGAACAACCAAGTGCTGCTCCCTCCTGGTGTCCTGTCAAGGCTTCTTGTGTAGGGAGTTGCTGCACCCAGACAAGCACGCTGGTGTATGGATGGTCACTCAAAATCTGTGACTAAGCCTCTAATGGTCTCTGTCGGCATAGCCAAGTTGCAGTGATCAAGCCCTTGTCTCCTCCATCTCAGGTGTGTTTAAGGGCAAGGGGAACCTGTGGGTGGTGCACAGGGCTATGGTAGCAAGGCCAGAGGGCAGAAGTGTGGGCCCTCAAAGGTGTCTGTTGTAGTGGCCGCACTGCTGAGAGGAGCAGTCCTCAAGGAAGGATGGGTGACAGGGCTGCTCCCTCACTGCAGTCTGCCTCTAATCAGCTGCTTTGTCAGTGAGACTATTTCCCATCCTCGTACACGTGCAGCCATCACTGCCAGGGGTATTTAATGATGCTCTCGCTCTTTTTTCCTTCGGCCCTATGGCGGGAGCTCCCATAGCCCTACATAAGGAATGTCAGATCCCAGGTTGTGCTGACTTTCTGAACAGGGATGTGTCTTCTTTTTTCTTCTCCACAGGGGTACAGTGAAAGAGCGATACAGCACCGCTGGCAACACCAGCCTAAGGAGTTAATCCCATTCCCTGCTCCAATGCAGTTGGTGCTGCACAAGCAGCTGCTTCTGCTGCAGCCTCCAGATCTCCTCCAGTGTTTGGAGACTTGTCCCATTGAGACAAGGATTGCAGAGCATTTCCTTGGCTGCCTGTCTCAATTTGCTGCTTTTGGCATAGGACCTCAGGCACAGAAGATGCTATGTTCAGTGTGGCTGCAGTGTGATTCTGTGCTTTGGGTGTGGTGTTGGTTTCAGGGTTGGATCATTTGTTGCTGTCGAGATTGTCTTAGTCTTAGCTGGTGCCTGTTGGCTCTGGGGTGCCAGGGTGGCTGTGCCAGGGCACCCTGCCGTGATTAAGATTCCCTGGTTGTGTGTTTATGAGGGTTTTGTGACGCTGTGGAAGCAGCGTGCACAGCAGAGCAGTGCTATATTGTCCACCCAGCAGTTGCATATACCTTTATGAAGGCTCAGTGCAAGCAAGACAGGTCAGACTGGCTACTTATGAGTTTCTAGTACCCCATATCAAGCAGCCTTGTACCTTTGGGAGCTTCTGCCGAGAAGAATTTAAGCGAGACAGGTTGGCTGAAAAGCAGATTGGGAGAAAGGTTTAAAGGAAGTTTGGCTGTTTGAGATGATGTCTGGGATGGGCCCAAGACAACTTGTCAAAAACACTGATCCTAAATGCACAAAGCCTCTTTACTGGGCTTAATAGAGTCTCCCTCATCCAACCATAACTGGTTTTGGCTCAAATCCTCCCGGATTATTCATCATGTTGATTTCTTCTATGGAAGACATGGTGTGGAGGATGAATACTGGTGTTACAAGACCACATGCAAAGTGTGGGAATTGCTAACCTGGCTGTGCAGTCGCTGCAGCTCCTCCAAACTCTGCCTCAATTTTCCCCGTTCTCCCTCCATTAATTCCCTCAGGGCTCGCGAATCCTCGCTTGTTCTCCTGATCTGTTCCTCTAAGGTGTCATCGTCACTTCGTCGAGAGCTCTGAGAGTGGGAGAGAAATCTCTTGCTCAGATTTCACTTTTTAAAAAGGCAATTGCATTAATTTGATACTGGTTTGGGATGGAGGGTACTAAACAAAGAAGAAGAAAGTGTGAATGTGACTTTGGTAGAGTTTCAGTTTTGCTCTCACATACCTCCACAGTGGAAACATGCTCAGCCAAGGGTAGTGCTTCTACACATGATAAACAGAGCATGCAGATACATTCTCCCCTTAGCATAAACCGAATTTACAGAAACCTACTGACCACTTGGTAACATACGGCTACAGCCTCCATGTTTGTAGACCTTTTGGAGGACTCTATTTTTTATTTAACAAATACAACTTCATCTCTATGCTTAGCTTTCCTACAAGCTGCAACAGGTACTAAAATGAGGAGGGTGAGTACTCCCATGCAGGGTATGCATCTTCTTCCTCACCATGGCACCTCAAATAAGTCACAGTGGCAATGCAACCAGCTTGTGGGTGATGGAAATAGACCTGATTTGAGCCACTGCAAAAAGTGAGGTGTTTTCTCATAATTCTGCACTCCTGTGGATGCTGAGTGTTCTCCATGCCATCCCCTCCTCCCCAGTGGCTCTGGGGCCATACCCCACAGACACCACCCTGTGCCAGCAAAACCCTTCACCTGTCAATGGATTTGAGTCTGGAAGCTCTTGCCCAGACATTTGTACTCTGTGTCAATTTGCAGGGGCAGAACCTACCCATATTGGGGTTATGATGTTTTTGTGACACTATTGCTACTAAAGCAAGGTTAGGGAAATCTTAAGAGGAGTAACTGAACTGTGATGTATAAGACAACCCACAATATTTCCATGTTGAAACTCTAACTGCAAATCTCAAAGAAAGCCTTCTTTCATTAATTTTTCAGAATTACTCCCAGACAAATGACAGCTGCATGAGCTTGAAACTTATGCCAGTCTGACACTGCAAGCTGCAACCCCATGCAACAGGCTATCCGCTGTGACAGCCCATCTCTGTGGGCTGCAGAGGTTTTCTTTGGACTTCAGGATCCAGCAGGAACCTGCAGCAAGTTCCATCACCTGGGCAAGGGGACATGCATGAGCCAAAGTCTCTCTGTGCTGCCAACTTACCGTGGAGTCTGCCCCATCCAGCACATTTTGTATCAGTCTTTTCAGCTCACTGAGAGCTGCCCGTAGGCTGCCGGCGGGGACATCTTTGGCTGATGAGGTTTCTGAAGACTCATCCATGGAGGAGTCTGTAGAGACCGCTGAGTCTGCACTGTCGTTACCTCTGAGATGGGAGCAGAGATACCGCACTTGGCAATATGCTTCCCAGAGTTGCAGCCTCAGCTGGAACAAGAAATCCTGACATTAGTCTGGACATCAAGGCCATGGAGATCCTCCTTCCATGGTGAAGTGAGGTATGTGATTGTCAAACCTCACAAATATTTGTCTAGCTTGCTTCATTGGTTTTGAAATGGATGCAGAGATTTACTTTCATATGGTCAAAAGGCTGTTGATACCAAAGCTGAGACCACAACCCCAATTTTCTGGCTCTTGGTTCAGCTGCAAATCCAGATCAAATGCATTAAGCTCCTTTTCCCTCTGGATCTAGTCACAGAGGTCCAGGGGCTTTCAAAGGGGCTAGAGGGCAAATACCTGTTCTCGTTCTTGTTCCAGCTCCTCTGCCTCCATGCTCTGCTCTATCTCAGATAGCAGGGACGTGCTGGTTGTGTTCACGTTTTGGAGACTTCTCTCCTCGCTGAGCTCTTCTACCTTCCCCTGCAGCTGCCGGTAGGACAGTCGCACCTCCTGGAGCTCCAGCTGGCTTTGGTGTAGCTTGCAAAGAAAACCAAGGAATTTGTTAAGGAAGTAGGAGAAAAATATTAGGATGGAGGTGATACAGACTGGATGAGTCTCTTGGTTTGTGAAGGAGCTGAGAGGGAGGAATGGGTGTCATCAAAGAGGGTTTCCAGCCAGGAGGAAAGTACTCTTGGCTGGTATTGCTATTTATTGGAGCTTAATAATCTCCAAATGTCATTAGACACTGTTTAGACTCCAGAATGTCCTGAAAGATAAAAATAGCAAGTTAATCAGCACTAAAATGAGGAACATTGTGAAGAATATGGGACTCAGGTAATAAAATTTGCTGAAAACAACACAGCAGGAAGTGAATCCTAAAGAAAAAGTAATATAGATATATTTCCAAAATATATATACACATATATAAATACAAATATATATTAAAAAAAGATTCAGGGCTGTTTTGGAGAGCTGGGGATCCAGTGAAGTGACATTTGGCGATACATGGCTGCAGACATGAGGGGGCTTGTTTGGAATCTATCTGAGCAGTGAGAGCTACAATGCCAGTTACTGCCCTCGGGGACAGTGGGATCTAAAGAGGTCCCTTTTGAAGCCACTTCTATTATTAAAAAACTAAGTAAAATGAACTGCAACCAGAGTTCTTCGCTTTCTTTTACATTTCCCTCATTTCCTCAGCACCTTGTTCCACCCCCTTCCTCAGATCTCCCTCCTAAGCTGCTTTTTGCTGTCAAGATGCCCCATTGTGGCTCCTGTTATCTGTCTCTAATGGGAACACCCAGGACCTTGCTGCTACGCTCACGTGAGCCATTCTATTCTTCCAGTTGTTTTGTTTCCCAGTTCCTGATTATCTTCCTTGTGAACTTTACCCCAAACTACACCTTTTACTCCATTTCTCCCCTGTTCCCTGTCCCATCACTGTCCCCTCACCTGCAGGTCCTTGTCATGGCTTTGTCTCTCCAGGATGAGGACTCGGTCCTGCAGCTCCTCCACGGTTCCCTGGAGCAGGTCGTTCTCTTCCATCATGGCACTAAGGCGATGCTCCAGCTCCCGCTTTCTGTCTGTCAGCATTTTGATCTGTGGAGGAAAGAGAGGCGGTGTCCGAACTTTCCAGCGAGCAGAGAGGAGGGTAATCACATTCCCAAGAGAGAAATGAGACAGCAAAAAGCGAAAGTGTGCACACACCTATTCTGTAACTGTTTAAGAGAAACTGTATTTCTGTGTGTGGTTTAAAGCTTAGGAAGGCTCTGAAAGGAAACTCCTCCTTCCCAAGGCTGCAGGGGCAGCTCCAAAGGGGCTGGCCGGGCTGGCAGGAGGCCAGGGAGCAGAAAGAAGCAGCCAAATGGATTAAGTGGGGACCATCCCTGCTCACCCCTCCTGCCTTAAAATTTGCAAGACTGGGCAAAACTAGTTACTTTTCTTGGCTGGCCCCTGACTGAGGCTGGTGGCATTTTCTCTATGGGTGCTGGCGACCACAGGATGAGCCTGTGGGACCCTGCTCCCTGTAAGGCTGTGCCACAGCACTGCCCATACGCTCTTCTTAATTGCTGCGTGTTCACCAGGTCCTCATCAGGGATTTTTCTGTCTTTTCACTTGTGAAGACTCCTTTCTGTGCCATGCTTATTTTTAGTCTTCCAGTGATCAGTTGCCTTTAAAATTGGTTCACTTCTTTTAATTGTCAAGGGCAGCAATTTCAGGTGAAAAGGGACAAAGTGCCAAGCAAAGCTTCTGTGATTCAGTTAGCTGGGAACAGTGCATGGGATGAATCAGCACTAGCCAAGGTCACTTCTTGTTCAACCAAGAAAAAGGAGCCTTTTCCCACAACAGTACACACAGAACCTCTGGGGACTGGCTATGTCATTTATCAGTCCAGTATAACCCTAAGTAAGTGTTCCCTACGGCCACTTTTCAATTCATGAACCATAGACAAATTCAGCAACTTCCCACTACTTTCTTGGCCTCTTTGAGACCTTGCCTCTTTGCTGCTTTCCAGGTTGCTGGAAGGATTTGGCTGAATGGAGGAATATTAGCAAAGTGTGTGAACTTGCTATTTCTGCAGGGTAAAGTCTGCTGTAGGTATTAGAAAGCTGCTCTTAGGTGACTAATGGTTTCTGAGATGTCTCTTCCCACCACCATCATGATTTGCGTGGGTTGGAGAAAAAGGATGTGAGAAAAATAAGAGGTATAATACATAGATTGCATCAAGAGTTCATATTTGGTATCCAAACCAGTAATGAACACCCTGTGAATGACCGTGTACCAGAAAAAAACATCGCCTGGGCCATGGGAAAGGGATTTGGAAAGCAAGAGACAGGAAGGAGGTGAGGAGGCAAGGAGAGGCATGCACAGTGACAGGCATGCATGATGACAGCAATGCACGCGCCGGCAAACCCTTTCTGAGCCTCTATACTTACTTCAAGGACCTGCTGCTCCACACCAAGGGGAGGGGAAGAAAAGGCGAGGGACCAGCAGGGAGCAGGTGGGAGCGGGAGAAAAGAAGAAATTGAGAGATTTTAGGAAAAGCTCTTCCAGACAGCTTATTAATAAATAAAAAAAAAAAGCGCTAGGGTAGTAGAGTTGGACATCTTATACCGCTCTGGTTCCTGCCTACATGGTCTCCAGCGATGCCCATCAGGGAAGGGAAGAGAAAGGAAGGTAATATTGTTCCTGCTAATGTACCAGAGCTAAAACAGGCAAGGTCTCCTTGCTTTCCCATGTGCGTGGCTCAGAGGCAGGAGAGGATTGCTGCTTTCTTTGCAAGCATGAGAAACAGAAAAAAACCACCCTTGCAGACCGTCCCACCATGCCCCAGAGTTTAATCTGTACTGGGCAGGCCTGCAAGAGCACAGCCATGCTTTAGCTCCTGGAAGATTCCTCTCATCCATTCATTTTGCAGGCGTGCTTGTGGCCAAGGCAGCAGTGGAAGCTGACCCATACCAGGCCTGGGTTGCAGCAACAATCCTTATTGGGATTGCTCAACAATCCTCCTTTGGCCCACAGCTACCATCCTTCTCTTTGTTTGCTCCAAGCAGCAGGTTTTGTTTACCCAGTTCAGGGGAGTTCATTATACAAGTTAAAACAGCCCTGGCCACCTTTTGAAGGAGTGAGGTGGAGTGTGGATGACTCACCTCAGCCTGGAGGCTCTCCAGCCGAACGATGTGTTGGCTGCTGGATGAGTTCTTCTCCCGAAAGTCCTCCCGGAGGGTGTGGACCTGCAGGGAGAGCTGCCGTTCCACCTCGGATGCCTGGAAGAAGACACCAGCTGGCATTATCCCGGGGGTCATCCCACAGCAGGATAACAGTTATCTATTCCTGCCCATGGGAAGATCTGCCCCAATATGACTTTTGCACAAACCCTTGTTTTGGCAGAAACTCTGAAGCCTGCGGAGTCTGGACACAGGAAAATCTCATCCTGAACAGACATTGAGGAGAGCAGCCATTTAGACCATGCTGATTTTACCCTGGGGCAGCCAAAGGGATACAGCCTGTAACTTTCTTCCATTGCAAAACAGAACGATGACTCCCATGCACTACAGAGAATTCAGTTTTCCTCAAAAATAGCCTGATTGGGGCAGAGGGGGAGATCAGGCCACTCACAAAGGCAGAAGGGAGGCAACCTCCACAGACCCTGGGAAACGCTGCTATTAAATTTACACTTTCTAAACCTCTGACCAACTTTGGCACAGCTCTAAAATAACAAGTGCTCTTTGCCTCTCGTTTCTGGCTCCCATCAGGGCCAGACATCCGCTCCACATGACTGTCGGTGCAGGATTGCTGGGCTTGGCCCTCTTTCCCAATTCGAAGGAAGGATGCCCCATTTATGTGAGGTGGTTTGAGGACAGTGGAAAGGCCATTCCTACCTGCAGGATCCAGGCTGCAGACAGCCTGTATAAATGACAGCTTAGACATGTTAACTACTCTCCAGACAGCTTTATGGCTGACTTTTACATGGTGAACACACTTGTTTAGGTTTGTAAGGGAATATAAGGTTTTTATGACAAATCCCTAATGAGACAGCACAAATGGATGGTTTTCTATTTAATTAGCTTCCATCAGGTTCCATTACACTTAGGCACAAACCTCCCCCTCCAGCAGATTAGCTGGCAGTTAATTGATCCCCCTCAAGGGGCAGAATTGCTGTCCTACTTGGGGCACAAGCAGAGCAGTATGCCCAATGACAAATGCTATCAGTGGCCACAATGCCTTAGATATGGAGGTGAGATGGGAGGGAGGGCTGAGGGCAACAGGAGAAAACTGGCATTGTGGTCAGCAGCTGTGGGTAGGTTTGGGAATGCATCCTTATATCTGACAAATGTGGCTCAGGATTTGACCCAGGATGCTCTGGCTGGCAGGAAGCCCAAGAGTCCACCAAAGGGTACAATGACTTTCCTCTGGCAGCTTGTGATCTGAGGAATGAAGGCAGAGACCCAGCCTGAGCTGTGAGCAACACAACCCCTTTTTAAAAGCAGTTCCTTAGTTTGCCCAATCTGCAGCAAAATAATCCAAATCAGAAGCAAGAAGTAAAAGGCTATTCTGTCTCCATCAAATGGAGGAAACTGCCCTCAACACCACTGGGGCAGCAGAAGACAGAAGCACTGCCCCCAAAATCGGCCAGGCTCTTACTGCTGGCTTCCAGAATGAGAAATGGTTTCCAACAATAAAAAATAATCTTGTTTACCAATGGGCTTTCAGTTCCCTTCTTATCCTGGATTAGTATAACTGGTCTTTTCCCCTTCTTTAATTCTTCACATCAGAGGCCTTTGCATATAGTCTTCACCTCATTTATTTAATAAGGCTTCCCTGCACAGGCAGAGTACACAAAATATGATAGCACAGCACTATAGGAAGGGGTTGGTTATTTTTCTTCCCCTAAGCAGCTATAGATTTCAAAGCATCCTGAGCAGCTATTAATTGGAGACACTAAAGAAGACGGATGGATTGTGCTTTTTTTCAATGATTCACTTGCTTCTGTAAAGACTGCTGAAACATCTTCATGCTGAAATACTCTGCAGGAGCTATCAAGGATGAAAAAGCACCAGATGAAAAGCATCGAAGGATTTCACTTGCAAGATGCTGACCACACTCCCAAGGAGCACAAGTGGTACCAGATGAGATGACACACCAGTATTTTATGGTTAACTGTATAACATAATTTATATGCTAGAACAATTCTATGTACAGACAGTGTAAATGTACAATATAGCAGTAAGAAACAAGGAAGCATTAATGGCATTGTAAAAATCCCCAGTAAGACAATATATAGCTGCTGTTACTAGTTCTGGTCCCCATGCTCAGATTGGAGCAGGTGAAGGGATGAGCTGCAAGGGTGATTGAGATCATGGGAAGCCTGGCATTTGAAAGGAGACTAAAAAAGGGTGGCTTGTTTTATCTCATGCAATGAATGCTGAGAGAGAACTCCCTATAAATACATCACAGATAAGCACACAGAAGGAAGAAGCGCTATTTAAGCAGCTGCACAATTTTGGCAGGAAAAATGATGTGAATGAACTGGATGAGAGTATATTGAGTCTGCAAATAGGAAGATGTCTACATTTCCAAGGAGCTGCAGTAGAATTCCGCCTCCTCCATCATTACAGTAGGAGAAATGGTGGCAAAAATTAATTTTGTGTTGGAGCTGGATCATTTTATCATGCAGTCTCTTTCAGAGGGCTGCCTACGACAGAAGGGAAATAAATTGACCTCAAAGGTCCTTTCCAGTACTAGACTGCTTGCACGACTGCATGGTTTGTGTTCACCAGCTTAAAATCATCATCTGGAATTTACCAACTTGCTGCTCAGCTTACACGCTCACACATCTTATTTCCGCACTTATAGCCCACATGGAGAGAAGAAAGGACTCACTTATTGTTAGCAGACAGGATGTTATGGTGTCACCTCAGCGTAAGCATTCACATCCTATCTTATGTAGTAGAGAGAAGTAAAAATAATACTTTCTTCAGCCTCATACAGCGCAGAATACTCTCTCTGACCAGCTGCTTAAAAGAAGTAAACAGAAATGACTGTATCATGCGTTTCCCACCACAGGAGAATGAGGAAAAGTCTTTGTTCAGTTTGTTCTTCTAGATAGGGAATGGGTAATACCTTTAGTCCCACTTTTGCAAAGATTTGATTTTTCACAGACAAAGTATTCTAAGGTGAGCTTGTCATGCTACATTTGTTTCAGAGATTATTAATACTGCTGCCGAACTTCCCTTTCTAATTGATTATAAAGGCTAGATTTTAACACCAATTTGCATTATTTTTTGGAAAACCACCTTGACAGTGTGCAGTATTTGGGTTCTCCACACTGCTGTACATGTGTGCATGTGTACTTGTATGTTTTAAACCATGAGCTCACTACTGATTACTTCTATCATGCTCTTTTACTTAGTGTCATCAGAAGTAACTTTCTATCTACATCTAACCTTTATTGCTGAAATAAGCTATGTTTTTTGTTGAATTGAAACGAGTTTCTTCCCCAGCCAGTCTGGCTCTACTGGCTCTACTCTCATTATGCAAACTGTAGTGCTTTCTCTTTCTTGTTAGTGTTTTCCTAAATATTAGAAGCTAAAACGTTTTGTCATTATGTCAATCATTTAGCAACACACTGATTTTGCTACAGAGAAGTAATATTATTTCCCGAAAGGCAGACATATATCGCCCAACATCATAGCTTTTCTGTGTAGGTAGGAAAGAATTAATTTCCTGGGTATAGACAAATTAGGCAATGCAGCCACCAGACAGAGTTTGAAACGCATCTGCAGAAGTGTAGACATCAATTCACAATTAGATATATTCAATCAACTGTGAGATCTGTTTTCTGGGCTTCAGGCAAGGTTTAGATGAGATTTCAGCAGTCAAAGAAGAAAGGAAGAGCAGGAGGACATTAGAGCCTCTGCTCTAATTAAGGGCTTTTTTTCATTGCAAACCTGATTAAGTTTCTCTTGTGATTAATTCTGAAGTGCTAAATTACACAAAACAGTATAGATTTTTGGCAGAAAAATATGGCTTACCAGTTATGATAGCTCCGTGAGCTTTAACATCTAGAATATATAAGCAATAAATAAATAACTGTAAACAAATTGGAGCACTGACGCTCCATGAAGAGGGGAATCTTTGAAATGTTTGGGATGGACTGTAAGAAATTAATGGCCTGTAGGTTAGTCTCATTCAAAGAAAACCCTCTTTGGGGGGAATGCCAAATAAAACTAACTGCATATAAAATATCCAGCTATAAGTCATGACGGTTGGACTAGATGATCTTAAAGGTCCCTTCCAACCTAGACAATTCTATGATTCTAAGTCACGTCAGAAATAAAAGGACAATGGAAAAAGTTTAATAGACTGGGTAAAGAAAGCAATGTTTCTGAATAATTTACTTCTACAAACAAGATGATTCAAATTTAACAAAGCATATTGAAGATTTTCTTGCCTAAAATAGCTAAGAAAGAGAAGTCCTAATTAGTGCTAAATTTGTAACACCCAGAAGAGTGTGTTACCCCTTTTATTAATTTGCTAATAGCTGAATTCAAGGGACTCCCCGTTCCCACTGTGGTGCCATTAACACTTCAAACCACTAATTGCTGCCTCCCCTGGCTTCAGTTTCCTGGATTCCCCGTGCTTCTTTTGGAGGAAAATACACTTGGCTACTGAAAGACAAGCAAAGGAGGAAAGAACAGACATCTTGCTTTAGAATAATAAATAAAAAAAAAGCATTAATCCATCTGCTGAGAGAAGCCCCAGAGGACTGGGATTGCTGCCCCACCATCACAGCCAGCAACCCAGCACACTGATGCCCGTTGGTGGTGGTGGTAAGACTGGTTTTCTGAGCTAAAAGACCCATGCCAAGAAAGCAATGAGGCCATGGCTGTTTTCCAGCCCTTGACATAAGCAACCACCTACATTTTGCATATGTGGAGGTTGCCCAGTTTGGGAATCTTTGGGAGCTTTCTACCAAAGCTTTTAATTCGATTCAACTTTAAATTGATATTCAAAGCAGTATTCTGTCCAGGAAAGCAATAGTGGCACTCCCTGTTCGTCACCTTTTGAGGGGATCAGTTTGCATTTGCTGATTTGGGTATGCAGAGGAGGGATTCCCTGCCGGCCGGCCCCTGGGACGTGGCACTCTCATCCCCCTGACAGAGAAGAGCAATGGCACTGTCGTGGCCTGGCCAGATGCCCACCCAGACGCTCTCCTACTCCTCTCCTCAGCCTAGACGGGGGGAGAAACTAAGATTAAAAAGCTCGTGGGTTGAGATGAAGGCAGGGAGACGACTTACACAAATTCGGAGGACTTTGAAGTAAAAACGGTGACTGGGAGACATAACAACAAAGCCCAGGCCGTTGCCAGCGACTGGATTAGTAGTGGGGAATTTTTTTGTGGTAAAGTGGTGAAGGGACACGGGGTGGAGCTGCCCCGAGGGTGTATACGGCCCACCTTCATGGTGTTGTGATGCCGCCTCTTTGATGTCCGCGTGAGGAGATTTTTTTTTTTTGGCAGTTGATGTTGTCAGTGAAACTTGAGAAGAGTGTGCGACGAGTGCCTATTTTAATGAGAATTCTTAAATATGGGTTTTACCGAGGCAAGGGGGGGGATTTATTGGGTCTAAGTGCCCAGGTGCTGGCAGCGGGGCTGCAGGGACCTCTCTGAGGAGAGGCCGGTTCCAGCCGGTTCTAGAAGAGCTGCGCTGCAGGGCACAGCTGAGCCTGTCGGCAACACCAGTGGCGCCTCTGGAAAAAACATACTTAAGGAAGGGCAAAACCCTGTTTGGCAGTGACAGCTGAGGTAAAAAGCGTGAGAAAGAGCCCCATGAGCACCAAGGTTGGGGGAGGAGGAGGAAGGGGACTTGGCTAAGCCTTCTCTGGGGGACCTCTTCCCACCCGTCCCCAAGGCAGCACAGGGCATTGGAGCTGGGGAGTGTTGTGCCCCATGGCAGGCCCAGGATTGTCCCTATCGCTGCCAAATGATGTGGTGGGGCTGGGTCCTCCTCTGCTTGCCTCATCCCTCGCTCTGCTATTGCCCACATATGGGGAAATTTAAATACACTAAGTGTGTAGCAGCTTGGTCCTGGGGTGGGAACTCTCATTGCCCAGAGAATTGGGGTGGAAATATGAGAATTCAGGAAACCCACAACACTTCCAAAATACGTTGGTTGTAAATGGCCAACAGAGACCATTAACACTGATCCCATGGGATATTTTTAGAAAAAAATGGATTTTTAAGACTGTAAAAGTGCTATGTAATATATACCTGTTGTATATCCAGTAGCTACAAGCCACACAGCAGGTGGATTAAATACCAGTAGCCAGAGTGACTATTTCTGCTCAGCTTTTGCAGGTATGATTTACATCCTAACACAGGTTTCTTTCTGCTCAGGAACCATGTCTTCAACCTTCCATGGCACCCGTCAGCCCACTCCCTCCTGCTCTTCTGGACTTTGACCCCCAGCATCTGCTGCTTCGTTAAGGTACGGTCTGCGAGGTGGCCATGGTAGGGACATGCAGCATCCAGCCTGAGGGGTCTTCACTGGCCTGGCACTGAAGTCATACATCTGTGTGAAACTGTGGGCTGTACGTGGCAGACTGTTTTCCTGTCTCCCTCACCTTTTTCAGTGCAATTCAGGTAAACTACTTTGTGTCTGGCATTTGGTGTCTTTGTACCACACACCCTCACACTCAGCTACCTGCTATCATCTTTACACCCCTGCAGGTCTCCTCCTGGTTATTTCTTCTCTCTTCTTATTCAGAGGATCCAATAAATCTATATCTGCCTAGACAGAAGGGTTTGATTTTGTGGCACACTGCCTGATCTCCTTTGTGACAGCTATACAGGCTGATGAGCCTTCCCTTCAGTGGGAAACAGGCTGACACTCTAGATCACAGGTCAGCTAGATGGTCTGGGGAGTCCTATACTGACAACAGAGCAGATGGACAAAAGAGGAAACAAATGAGCATTTTTTTTAGCACAGAATGGACCTGTCAAGAGAAAAGGGAATCAAAGATCTAAAGGACCAGTATCCTTAATTGCCAAAGCAAGGAGTCTAAGAAATGGATAAGAGGCACTGGAATTACTCTTTCATAAGCATCAGGCTCAGGACACATTACTGATGGAAAAAGCCTCATGGTATTAAACCTAAAGGTTTGCTAACAAAGGACACCAGTAGTATCTTATGCTAAGAACTGCACTAGTTCCACAGTTGTGACATTTTGGAAATATGATACTTTATTGCTTGCATGAAAGAATTCTTTGCTGCAGGTCCATTCCCCTTTGCCTTCTGTAGGACAAGTAGGAAATGCTTAGTGTGCCCTTTAACCCCACTCCTATTTATCTGAATTTTAAAATAAAACAAACCAAGAATGTGAGTAGTTTTCTCTCAACACACCCCAGTCAAGCAGTGGGCTCTTGTGGATAGCAATGAGTTAATGCCTCATCAGCTCAGATGCTGCACACCTGAGAGGCAGAGGCCAGTGTGGGAGCTGCCGAAAAAAGAGAGCAGGGAGCACCTGGCATTTTTTTGCCTGTGTGGGGCTGGGTTTGCACCTGCCTGTTGAGGTGGAGAAGTGTTGTTAGAGAAGTTTAGCTCCTTGGTGGAAACCTCCACAAAACCTGAAGCTGAGTTGCCTGTTTTTGGGGATAAAGTGCTTGCATTGGCTGACTTTGGTTGCTTCTCGTGTTTTTTTTTTTGTGCCTGAAGGCCTGGAAGTGCTGCTGGAAACAACTGCTGTTAATACTCAGGCACATTAAGGTACTGTTACTTTTTTTATTTCCAAGCGTCCTTGAAAAATCCTTTTAATAGGGATAGTGCACTCTTGCTGCATCACTAAGCAAAGCATGAAAGAGTAGGTAGTCAGGGTTTTTCTGGCAATGCAATTGTTCTTTTTTTTTCCTTTCTATAAGGCTAGCTGATATATGAGAACTGCTTTGCAAGGCAAACATCTGAATGCTATGGCAAAGAGCTTAGAGGAATGAATGCAAAATGGTGGTCTTCATCTGGTAAGTGCTCAGATAACTGTTTAGCTAAGGCCAAAAACCATTAGCTTAGGCTAAATCACCTTACAGGATTAGGAACTGCTGTTTAGACAAGAAGCAAAGGCCATATGTGCCATATGGAGGCAACTCTAGCTGGGTGTAATGTCTCTAGGTTCATTGTTTGAATGAAAGAAATAGCTTCACAAGTGCACGTGTTTTAGGAGGTGCTTAAGCATAAGCCTCCTTCTTCTTGTGGTTTATTCTTGACCCAAGCACTTGGCTCTTGTGGAGAGGAAAATACAGTGTATGGAAAAATGAGTCAGCCTGCTTCCTGTGGGAGGGACTGCTGGGGGCCTGCTGCTTTGAATGCTGTAATAAATTAGCACTGGAGATAACTCAGAGGACAAAGTGTGCCTGGAGGACGCACACAATACTAAGTACTGCACGCGGTGGCTCTTGCTCTCTGTATGCAAATTCTGCTTGCAGAAGAAATGTGGGAGATGAGGCAGCCTCGCACAGTGGCTGCCAGGGCTGGTGTCTGTTGTAGGGCTCTGAATGGAGAGCCCTGCAAGTCTTGTTGGCAGAGACTTAGCTCCTGGTTGTTGGCAAGGAATAGGGTAATAAAACTGTAACATTAGCAGGGTCTTCTAGCTCTGTCTAGAGGCTGCACATGACCTTGAATGAGGCATTTGTTCCTCTGTACTTTAGTTACCTATTCATAAATAAAAGCAGAAAGGCTTATGGCTTAAATAATCAAGTCTGATGCTGAAGTAGGGCTGAGAGGACCACCACATTGATTTCAGTGTCTCACAGCTTGGGTCTAGTATGTTGCAAGGGGATCTGGGCCCTTCAGGTTAAAAAGTCTGTGGACTGTTCAGTGGATAAGGAATTGGCTAGATGGTCGCATCCAGAGGGTTGTACTCAATGTAATCCAGATGGAGAGCAGTGACAAGTGGTGTCACTTAGGGGTCTGTGCTGGGACTGGTACTGTTTAACATTTTTATCAATGACATAGATGGAGGGATTGAGAGCAACATCGGCAAGTTTGCAGATGACACCAAGCTGTGTGGTGTTGTCGGTACACGTGAAGGATGGGGTGTCATCCAGAGGGACCTGGACAGACTGGAGAGGTGGGCTAAAGTAAACCTCATGAAGTTCAACAGAAGTAAGTGCAAAGTTCTGCACCTGGGCCAGAACAATCCTCGGTATCAATACAGACTGGGCGACGAGGTGTTAGAAAGCAGCCCTGAGGAAAGGGACTTGGGGGTGCTGATGGATGAGAAGCTGGCTATGAGCAGGCAATGGGCACTTGCAGCCCAGAAGGCCAATCATATCCTGCGTGATGCACCCTGATAGGCTGCATCAAAAGAAGTGTTGCCAGCAGGTCCAGAGAAGTGATTCTACCACTTCACTCTGCTCTGGTGAGACCTCACCTAGAGCACTGTGTGCAGGTCTGGAGTCCTCAACAGAAGAAGGACATGGACCTGATGGAGCGGGTCCAGAGGAGGGTCACTAAAATACTCAGGGGGTTGGAGAACCTCTGCTCTGAGGACAGGCTGAGGGACCTGGGGTTGTTCATCCTGGAGAAGAGGAGGCTCTGGGGAGACCTAATAGCGGCCTTCCAGTACCTGAGGGGGCTACAGGAAGGCTGGGGAG
>JAOQGH010000005.1:20708651-20745989 GCA_025769975.1 Gallinago jamesoni | reverse complement strand
AACATTGTTAAATTATTTTTTTTTTTTTTTTTTTTTTTTTTTTTTTCATTCACTTCCTGACAAAGTAGTAATATGTTGCCTCATTATAGAAAAAGGGCTCCTTTTTATTTGAATTAGTGGCTCCTAGAAGCCCAAAGGTGGGGACAGGACTCTTGCTGTGTTAGGTGCTGTGGGGCCATGTAAGAGAAGGCCTTTCCCTATACCCACTCCCCCTAAATTTTATAACTTAAAAGGACAGAAAGCATAGGATCTTTTTTTTTTTTTTCTCCAAATAGGGAACTGAAACAGATGGGAGAGACTGAAGGAGCTAGAAACAGAACACATAATAATTCCCAAGCCATGGCTTTCTCAGCAAAATCATACTTTGATTCCTATACCGTTATCTGAGTGTTTATGGTGAATGGTATGTACCTTGGCATACTGCTTGAAATGTGCTCTGCAGTTGTCCTAGGTAAAATCGGCATTTAGCTTGGTGTGGGGACACTGCTGAGGGTTACTACATGCTTGGCCTCTGCTGAGGCAGGGGGAGGGCAATCAAATCAACATGCAGAAAGGATTTTAATCATCACTTAGCAAATAAAAAATAAGGTTACTGTGGAGATCTTAAACTTGATCTTTGGCATCTGAATCATGTCTCTCACTATGAGCTCCCAGTCCAGCCTGCCTAATTTCCCCATGGTTTAATACTGTTATAACCCCAGGCAGTATCTCTGTTCTGCTAAAGGCAGAGAACCACACCAAAGGCTGTATTTCAATAGAAGCCAAAGTTCCTTATAGCCTACTTACTATTATTAGACATGTAAAGTTCTCCTGTATCATCATCTTGTCGGAAGACCTCAAATAATTTTATGGACCTTATTTAGCCTCTTGGCAACTCTGAGGCAAGACAGTTATCCCCATTTTCAGAGACTGGAACAGATACATCCTTGAGTTTTCCTTATCAGTCTTTGCCAGAATTGAGGAGGGATTTTTTTTTCAGTCCCACGCTTTAATTGCAAGACAGAGCTTTCCAGGTCCCTTTGCTATCTTTGTGTGGGTGTGTGGGACTGCGTGCTTGGCTGGTTAGCATTTGTGCCAGGTTTAGATGAAAAAAAAGTATGTGCTTGGCTTGGCCTTTCATCTCTGGGGAAAGCAGGGTTAAAAAAAATGTCCTAAGGCTTAATGAGTTGGTGAAAGACTATCACACCAGTAAGAAGGAGGAGGAGTAGGATGAAGGAGATGGTGGACACTGCTCAGCTTTGAGGTAAAAGGGGCTGAAGCCCAGGGATTCTAGAAGGAGCAAGCAGGACCACGTGGGCTGGTAATTCGTGAGGCTGAGACTATCATTTGACATATAGAGCCTAGTGCCAAGGGAATACCTTCCCCAGGAGAGAGATGCTCAAGTATTGTGAAATTGGGCCATGAGGTGTTAATTGCTAAAAGCTGTAGAAATTCAGATTTAAAGAGCTAGTACCTACTAGCATAGAATAACTCATGCAGGAGAGGAACCTTTTTTCCTGCCTATGAGTGGAGCCTCCAGCAGGCTATACAGTGTAGGATGGGTCAGAGTTGAGGCTCTGAATAAGGCTTTCATTCCCCTAACCCGGATAACCCTCTCCTCCCAAACAATTCACTGTGACACAAAATGCAGGTGCAATATGCAGATCCAGGAACGCGAGAAGGATACCTACAATACCTCAAAGTTCACAGAAGCTGTAACAGCACTTCTTCATGGGGTTTTTCCTCTCCCAGTGCTCCGTTCATCATCCCTAGCAAGACTCCAGCCTATGGCAATACAGCTGTAGGCAAGCACATCCATGCAGCTGTATTGTCCTTTTTATTTATTGAAAGCCTAAGTAGTAACAGGAGCCAGAACTATGTTGGTGCACCGTTTAAGAATTACCACTGCCTTGAGGATTACACGTATAACCTCTTCAGAACAAGCGAACAGACAAATATGACTGCAATTGCAGTATGGAGCAGCAAATGTGGAATGTAAGCACCCAGTAATCAAGTGCTAATATATATAATGCTGAGATTTTAAAAAGCCTCAAACAAAGCCCTGGGTGAATGACAACAGACCATTCCCAAATCTGTTTCAATTTGCCGATATTCTCGTGACTCTAGGAAGATTGTTTACACCCTTGCTATATCCATTGCTATATTTGAGTTAGTAGCAAGTTTTGGTAAGGTGACAAACTCAAAGAGCACTGAATTGTGCCTCGGCAAGTGTAAGCTGTCTCTATCAGTTTGCCTCATCTGTGCTGGAGAACAACAGTCCTCTTTTCCAAGCTGGGAGCAGGGCTGGGCTGGAGCAGTGAGGGCAGCACCAAGACCCAACTTTTTCCCAGGATGTGGCAGTTCTGAAGTGGGTGGATGAAGGCTATTTCTGGCAGTAACAGGGAGTTAAGGGGCACTGCGTGCTGGTAGACCTGACTTGGTTCCTTTGCACAAGGATTAGCTGAGCAGCTCTCTGAGCACCTGGGCTCCTGTAGCACAAGTGTCATGTGAGGATAATCCCATGTGGTTTAAAACCTGAAGTAAGCTGTCTGGTTTTCCCCTCCTATCTTCTAGACTGGTCTTTTAGTTAGTGTTTATGCTGGGACCATAACAAATCTTAGATTTCCCAGCCAGTGATGGAAATCAAGCGTGCACAGAAAATCTCTGAGGATCACCAAGTCTGATGGGAGCCAAGTTCTTAGCCCTGGATAAGAAAGCTGACATAACACAAGAGCTCTGCAAGGGTTTGCATGGAATCTTTCATCCATGTTATATGTGAAATATGCTCTGTGCAGAGAAGTGAAAGATCTTCACTAGCTCGTCTGCTGCACTTGGGAGATAATGCTTTGAAAACAGATAAACTTCGCAGACTTCCTGAGTGAAGTTGGGTTTTGTTTGTTGTTTCATTGTGCTTTTTATTTTAAGGCAGTTAAAAAAACAAATTCACACACTAAGTGGCTTTTTTAGTACTTGACAAGAAAATCTATAGCAGAATGAGGAATGATTTCCTCAAGTGCCAGTACAGATTGTTATACTCAAGACCTGCTCTTCTCACCTCCAGAGGCACAGGAAAACTGCATAGCTGGATGGAGTAAAGAGACCTGTACGCTTTAGTCTTCTGGTCCTAGTGTTATGATTGAGGTTTTGACCTTCACTTAGGCAATCCCTGTGTTAGCCCCAGAGACTCACCTCTGACAGCCTCTAGTCTGAAATGTGCTCTTAGAACATTAAATGGGCCTCTCCAGCATGAGTCTGTGGTGTGTTTTTTTGTTCTATGCTATTTTGGGGATAAGCAACTGGTGAGAAGAAAATGCTTTCATCTGCTGGAGTAACCGTGCTCTCAAGCATTAAAATTATGTTTTTTACTAACTGTCCAGTGGGGAGAAAAAACCAACGTTCTTAATTCTAGAAGACAGGTTAACTTCTGGGGGAGGAGGCAGAAACTGCTAAGTCTTTTGCTGTCAGAAAGAAACCCAGGGTGGAAGTATTCAGTCAATTAGGCTGATTTGTAGCAGCCTCACTATAAATCCTCTTTCATTCAGAGGCATTTCTTTGCTGAAACATGCCATCTGAAGGATTTTCAGTAGGTTCTCACACATCTAACCATGGCACAGTTATCTGCAGGGATGCACCACCTTAGAATGATGTGGTGTGTTCAATTCTACGACACTGTAGCCAATGCATGTTAAAATAGGGAGGCCAGAAAAAAGCCTTTCACCTCACTGTCCCGGATTAGCCTTTTTCTTCTGTGCAACATTTGTTCAGCCTATTTGTAAATTAGAAACAGATTTTCTAAATCAGTTTTAAATACAAAAACAGTTGACAGAGACATCCATGTAGTAAACTACCACTCGGTCCAGAAACATAACTGTTTTGACAATGAAATGCAGAGTTCCTTAAAGGTATAAAATTAAGTTTAAAGGCAGCAGGGTTTATAGGGACACCCATTTAATCTGACCAGATGCAGAACCATTATTTTTTTTTTTTTCCTTAGAGGAAGCTTTTCCATTTATTTGCCTGAAAGGTGGTTTATAGCAGAGCTGCAAGCCTTTCCCATAACCAAGGTGGCTGGGTGCCTGCCCTCACCATGCCGTGGTGACTCACCCTGCTGAGCTGGTCCAGGAGTCTTTGGTTCTGTTCGGAGAGTTCCTGGACAGCCCGCGTCTTCTCACGGTCTGCTTCACGCAGGTGGACCTGCTGCCTCTCCAGCTCGTCCTGCAGCTGCTTCACATCGCTTTCCAGTTCAGATACCCTTCCTTCCCATTCTCCTTCTTTGTTCTCAAATCGCCTCCTTAGTTCGTGTTTCTCTTGTTCTAGGTGCTAGGTAACAGGGGGGAGAAGAGGTTAGGAGGGCAAGAAAAAAGTGAATGCTGCCACTTTTCCCCCCTCTGCTTAGTGCTGAAACCTCTTGTGCAGGAAAGAGAATAGTACTAGAGTATGACAATTCCATGAAGGTGGCAATCCCAGGTCAGGGCAGATCATTGGCACTAAATTTGCTTTCCATTTCCAGCAATTGGCCTGTCCTTGGCCTTTGGAGATCAGCACATTGAATTTTTACTGAAACAACTGCCAAAAGAGTAAAGCAGGCTGCATGTCAATAGGCAGAATATATAGGGCAGGCAGGCCAATTGATTTGGCAGAACCTAGCTTAACTCCAAAGTAATAATTCAGTAGACAGTGGCAGAATTCTTTTAAAAATTGCCTTTATAGTCAAAACTACACAAACTGTATCCTTACTGCTGATGAAGAATCTAGATGAGGCATCTTTCTTGTCATATGGCTTTTACGAACAACAGTTGAATCATCTATCCATTTACTCCTTCTATTCCTGACCTAATTAGTTGTCTGGTAGTTTGATAGTGCACAGTAACTCCATTGTTTGATGCAGTCTGCTCTGGAATGGCAATGGAAGTAATGAAGTAGTTTCTATAGGCATTATGTGCATGCATGTTCTGGGTTGCAGGTTTTTGAGAAACCACTCTCAGTTCTGGAGACTCTGCTCTGCTTAAGATTAGCTGGAAAATGAGGGACAGTACGAATCTGGTGGAACTTCTGAATGTTTTACAGGCTTAGTTAAATGAGGGCTTGACTGAAAAAAAATCTGTTTTGACCTGATTTGCAGCTCTATGTTGTGCCCGTTTGAAAGAATGTCTGAGCTTGAACTTCCCCTGGTGACCGAAGCCATGCACATACTTGCAGAGCAGTCACAGATTAGGGACATGGGCACAGAATCACAGAATGGTTAGAGTTGGAAGGCACCTTAAAGATCATGTAGTTCCACCCCCTGGTGGGCAGGGACACTTCCCATCAGACCAGGTTACTTAAAGCCCCATCCAGCCTGGTCTTCAACACCTTCAGGACCAGGGCAGCCACAGCTGCTCTGGACAACCTGTTCCAGTGTCTCACCACCCTCACACTAATGAATTTATTCTTAGTATCTGATCCAAATCTCCCCTCTTTTAGTTTAAAACTGTTACCCCTTGTCTTATCCCTACACTCCCTGATTAAGAGCCCCTCCCCAGCTTTCATGGAGGCCCCTTTTAGGTACTGGAAGGCTGCTGTAATGTTTCCCTGGAGCCTTCTCTTCTCCCGATGTCCCAAGATTAGTAGGAAAACCTGAAGAGCATGAGCCCTCTCCTTGTTGGTTGTCTTCTGTCCCCCAGAATAACCTGCTGGTACTCTCTACCATGTAAACCAGCCCTTTAGGAATGTGTCTTAGCAAAGAACAGAAACCTGTGGGGCTCAGCACTGGCAGCACTTGCCCATTTTTCCCAGGGTATCATCCCCCAGTGAGCAATCCTCATGGCACTTATGATAGGAGGGGAAAATAAACCCGCTAGGAGGAAAAGAAAATTGCACTGCATTTTATGTGAAGCAGCTTTTTATTGCCTGTTGGAAACACAGGCTGTGAGGTGGCCGTTTCCCCTGGGTGCCTACTGCTGATGACACACAGCCTCCCTTGCAGAGTCTCTTCCACCTCCATGAGCAGGTCTGAATGTCAAAGCTCTCCACTCCTCCAGCAGCCCTCTGGCCTGTGTTATCACTAATCTTCTACCTTTTGCTCTGCAGAAGATGCCATGTTTTCCGTTTCCTGATCTTATCCCTTCCTATGCTCCTTCCAGCGCAGTGTAGCAGCACCCTGCTTGTGTTTTTCCACATCTTTCTGCAATTTCAGGACTTTCTGGAAAACACTCAAATGTGAGGGAAGGCTGTTTAAAAACACTAGCCCAAAGCAAAAGCATTTCACTGTGTTTCAGACACTAAAGGAGTGAGCATCCCTTGTGAATGAGAGAGAGAAGTAGTCTTATAATTATTTTTAAGGCAGTAGGTGGGCATGAAATCCCAGCACCAGGCCCATGACAACCATTGCAAAGAAATCTTGTTTGTAGCCCAAGTGTGGCTGGAGCAGCCACAATTTCACTTTTGCAGCGTGCTGAAAATGCATAGTCGTTTATAGCTCTGTCTCCTTCACTGCTAGGCAACGTTTAGAAAGATCCAGGGCCTTCTCTAAATGGAAGATGAAACTTCAGCCTACTAAGGAGCAGCACTGCAGCCGAAGTTCCCCAGACATACTCAAATGTGATTTAGAAGCCACAGATAAGCCTTGTCAATCATTTAAAAACCACTTTAGTCTTTCACTGCAAAAGAAAATCCATGCTACGTATAGCTCTAGTAAATGGCCATCACAAAGGCTAGATTTAGGGCGAGGAGAAGAATATCAAGTTTATTCTCTTGTGATGGAGAAATAAGAACAGGGCAATGGGGCACAGAGAGGCCTTGCAAAGATGGGGGGGATAAACCAGATGGAACTTGCTCAATGATTCCTCCCGCCTCTTCCTCTCCCAGCAGCCGTCTCCCCTCACCTGCCCTCACTCCAGCACCTGCACAACTGCAGACAGGGTTTTTTGCATGTAGTGATGACAGGGCAAACTGCTGCCTTCAGTTGGGGAGCTTCTTGATTTCCAAGTGTCTCTCCATCCACCAGCTGCTCACTGATTTTTACACAGAACTGCTTTCTAGAAGACATGTTACTCCGAAAGCAACTTCTCTTGAAGTTAACTGAGCAGGGCTGGTCCTCATATAAAGAGATGACAACAAGGGGGAGTTTCCCAGTTGGGGGGGTCTATACTTGGATAAGGCAAGCTTCTCTGTGTCAGAGGAACAGAGGTATTAGCTGTTTTAATCCCTTACACAGGATAAAACTGGCTTAGGATCACAAATCAGAATTTATTGCAGGACTTTAATATCATGATTAGAAATTAATTTGAATTCAGGCTGGGAAGTGAAAGAGGTTCCAGAGTAGGTGTACAGTAGGAATGCTGCACTTCGGTAATGAACCCACAAAACTAGAACATATTAAGTCTTGAGGCAAGGCACCGGAGGAGCAGGTCAGCATATTGGCTGTTGGGAAATAAAGGGGCTTCACTGAGTTTTTGTAACCAACTTTGAAGTGTTAACTGAGAGAAAATCTCTCTGTCTGAATGCTACTTAAACATCCCTGTGTCAGGTGCAATCATCACTAAGGATGTCATCTGAGCCTTCGCTTCTGGTCATCATCAAAAAGTTCTCAGCATAGGGAAGGAGGTAGCAGATGTGGGTCCTTCGTCCCTGCTCCTCTGAAATGGAAAAGCTTATTGTGAAATTTTATTCACTTCAGTGGCGACAGGAGGCCAACATTTAATCTGCAGAGGCTAGGATTACAGGCTTGTGTTGTAGAAGATCAGTGTTCAAGTTTGATTTTGTGTGTGTGTGTATGAAGAAGCACTGTCTTAGATCTGCCAAACCCAGCGGAAAAAAAATTGACCCTTAAGTAGATAACACTAACTCTTATGAGATGGATAGCCTGGAAAGCAGGAGTCTGTTATTCAACTGGAAAGTTAGAGTGAGAGTAGTGGGATGAAAACATGTAAACAATTGGCTGTGCTTATCATCCCTTCATTCACCTTCCGAACAGCCCGTAAGAGCAGAGGTAAACATTTGGGGGATGTTATTTAAAGTACTACAAAGTCATAGTTCCCCCCCTCTCCTCCTCATCTTTTCATTTTGCAAACAGCAAGTGGTATTTGAGACTCACAAACTCCCTAAAAGGCAGCTCAGCCAGTACCCAAACTTGTGCGTTTTTCCTTTAACGGTAGAAAAGGTTCTACTCCAACTCATCAGGAAAACCACGTCAGCACAACGCCACATACGTCTGTTCTTGCTTAAAGATCAACCTGGAAACATTCGCTCTGGCAAATTTTAATACTCTAGGAAATTGTAATCTGATAAATAATGCCACTAACCTACAATTTGAGCAAATGTCACCTTCATTATTGTTTCTATCAGAATAGTTAACACAGAGAGATTTCCCTGCAAAGAGGAAGGGATCAGCTAGGGTAGAATGCTAAGTTTAATAACTGAGAGGAATTTTGTCAGGAGAACAAAGGCCACACAGGAATTTCAATAATCGTCTTGTACTTGAGAGGTGTAATTCCATGAGGATGGAAACAGGAATGTGCAGGTTTGTACAGAAAGAGCTGCTCTAGGGCTGTGACTTGAAATTTGAATGTTAAATCAGCACTGTTCAAACTGTCTCCAGAAATGTAAGAGAAGCTTTTTGTCTCAGCCTTCTAAGCAGTATTACTTGCTGGGAGAATTAAAATTTCAAGATTCTCTCTGAGAAAAAGAGTGGGGGTAATAGTGGCTCTCTTACAGAGCAAGAGAGTTGTTCCAAAAAAAGCTGCCTGCACAAGTCTTTTTTCTTTGTAATAGCTCTATTTCATCCTTAAAAATCAATAAATAGCTCAATCCGCTCAGTTCCTGGCAAACAGCTCTCTCCGGATACCTGTAGGTATTTTTCAGAGCAAGCAGCTAACAGGGAGGTATCATTAGGGTTTATCTCCTGCCATGCCTAATTCCTGAGCTGCAACAGCTTAAGCATAAGGGTTACATATGCTCTGTAGCTCAGTACCTGCTGTATACATTTAACTTCCAAGGCATTTCCGTGACTAGATGAGCTGAGCACAGCGCACGTCTCCTTGCCCAGGTGGTGCCTGGGTCCTGGGGTAAAACAGCACCCCCAGGACCCTCTCGAAGCAAGGTGCTGCAGCCCATCCCCAGGCCGATGTGCCCGCTGGCAGCCGGGGAGGGGGAAGAACAGCAGATTTGCCTTCCCCAGGCCTAAGAGGGTTTTCTTAGACCCTTTCTTCCCCATCACGGCCACAGGGAGTTCCGTGAGCTGCCCGGCAGGGCCGGTACCTGCCTGTCGCACCCGGGATTTGTCGGGGAAGGGGTCGCTTTCCGCGGGGAGAGACCGCGGGGCTCTCACGGGCCGCGGCCCTGAAGCGGGGGCCCTTGCGGAGCGCCGGGCGAGGGAGGGAGGGAGGGAGGGAGGGAGGGAGGAGGGCGGCGGGGCCTCACCTCCAGTTTGTCGGTCAGCTCCTTGTGCATCCTCTCGTACTGGCGGCTCATGTCCTGGTTGCGCTCCAGCAGCGCCTTGCCCAGCCGCGCCGCCAGCACCAGGTCCTTCTCCTTCTGCCGGATCAGCGAGAGCAGCTCGGGGTCGCGGGCGGCGGCGGCGGGCGGCGGCTCCGGCGGTTCCCCGGCGGCGGCCAGCAGCGCCAGCTCCTCCTCCAGGGCCAGCTCCAGGGCGGCGGCCGCGGCGGCCCCGGCGGCGGCGGCGGGCGGCTCCATGCCGCCGGCGCTGTCCGCCTCCGCCGGTGCTGACCCGGCGGCGGGCAGGCGCAGGCACGGCGCCGACATGGCCCTGCGCGCCGCCGCCGCCGCTCCGCTGCGCCCCCCGCGCCCGGCCCGCGGCTGCGGCTGCTGGGAGGGGAGCGCCGCCGCCCCCGGCCCCCGCCCCCCGGCGCCGAGCCCCGCCGGCGGCCGCGCCCGCGCACCGCGCTCGTCGGCGGAGGGACGGGGCCGCTCGGGGCGCAGGGCGGGGGGGGGACGCTGCGTGTGTGTGTGTGCGTGTGTGTTTGTGCGTCTCAACATTGCGCGGATCCTGCTGGAGCCGCCTGCGGCCGTCGGGTCTCACTGTTTCTGCTGCAGGCCCGGGCCAAAAATTCCCCCAAAACAGTAGGGTGTCCTGAAAAGCCCCCAAAAGGGAGCGGGGCACTCCCGAAGGGGCACAGCGCTGCTCGGCGTCTGCTCCTCTAGATCCCTAGTGGGGCTCTTTCGGTTATGAGAGCAGCTCTCAGGAGCTTTCTACTCGGTAGTTCACGCCTGGAGAGCTGACTACAACTTCCAACAACCACTGGGGCTTGCTTTCAATTTCAGATTGTTTAGGATGTTCCTGGATAAAATTTGTCTTAAAAACAGCGTCAGTGAGCTTTGGGAGTTGTAGTCAAGTCTGCTCATAGCGTTTTTCTCTCTGGGAGGAGGCTCTTGGGCCCAGGACCAGTTGTTTTTTTTTTTCAGTTTTGTTTTTGTTGACTTTCTCTCCCCTTAGATGCAGGCAAGCACTCTCCTTCTTGCCACGGGAGGGAGGCTGAGGCAGAGTAAGGTGCAGTAAAACTATATTGTCGCATTTACTAAGATTGCATTTCCTCCATTTCTGATTATGCTTTCATTTCAAGCAAGGCTTTAATAGTGATTGAACAAAACTATTTTTAAGGAAACCTTGTGCATTTGACTCCCAGATTCTGCAGAATAAAATGATGAACTTTACAGCTTTTCTCTTTAGGCCCTGCCTCCGCGAGGCTTGCTTTCCTTCCTCCTACAGCAGATTCACTTAGACCATGTTCATCTGTATGCAGCTGCCCCAACACATCAGTCCAAGGATGGTTTTGGCTGGGACAATTGATGGCTGATGCAGTTTTCTAGCAGGGTTTGCTCCTGCCTCGCATCAGACCCAGAGCCCTGGAGAGCTGATGATTATTCGTAACGGTTAGAGCATGAATTGTGGAAATGCTCACTTCCCTCTGGCCATCTGCCACTGGGACTTAGCCTTTTGTGGAGCATACACCCCAACAGCCCAGCTAGCAGGACTGGTCGATACTTGGCCCTTTTCCTGGTGGCATCAGTTAATGCTGGTGGTGTTTTTTGTAATGTGAGCACCTGCTCTCCAAAGACCAGGCAGAGACCTGATACTTCTTGCCATGCTGCCTGCCAGCACCCATCCCACAACCATAACTGTTGGCTGTCATGACTGTGATTATTTTTGTGCTGGTGACCCTGAGGTGATGCCTTCTTTATCTCACAGCAATCCCCCTAGGCACTGGTTTTGCTAGGCCTTTTGTCCTTGCAATCAACTGATGCTTACATTGCTGGAAAGTGGGACTCGCCATAAGGCAAGATGATTTGAACAGTATTGGCCCTTTTAAAAGAATCCCCCTGCCCTGACGCGGGAACCATGCTTTCACAGATTTGATCAGCACTGTTTAAACAGAGGAGGGTGTTTAATGTTTCAACTGATTGTGAGCACCTTCTGCTGGAAGTGCCTACTACAGCAAACCAAGCCTTCTGGTGTGATTAATGAAATCCATTGTGGCATTAATTTTCATCTCTAATGCTTCTTTCAGTGTATAAAACAAAAAGAGATTATACTGAGATGGCTTTAATCCCACAAACAAAGCCTGAAACAAAACCCAGAGCTGCAGCTGTTAGGACAGGGAGGGAAAAAAAGCTGTTGCCTGGATGGAGGAAAAAAGCACATATAAATCAGTGCTATTTATTGTAGATATGGCACCAACTCGATCAGGCATCTACACAAGCTTAATGCTCATTTGGGGCCTATTGACTGCAAAACATAACAGTGTCATCCAGAGTAACCTTGGATTAAAGCTTTGTTCACAGCATGACCTGTTATTAACTTCCACTTCAAAAAACAAATCCATTGTCCTGTGAATCTAATTATTGACTTGACTTTTTAGAAATATATTAGGTTGCTGTTTTTTAGAACACCATTGTGTGTTACTTTACTAGTATTTTATCTTGTATGTGTCATCCCCATCAAATATCCATGAAAAACTGTTAAGGATACAATGGTACAGCTTTCTTAGAGTTATATGGTGGCGTTATCCATTAGGGTCCTAAAATGTATTTCGTCTGAGAGCTGGGAGATTTGCTGTCCATAGGTGGACACTCAACTCCCATTTCTGCTCTTCTTCCACTCGTGAAGCTTGGTTATGTCCTTTGCAGAACCTCAGCCTAGAAAAAAGAAGAATGAGTTAAGGGAAATGAGTCAAAAAGAAGCTCTTTGTTTTAAAGCACTGCTCAAGCCTGATGAGTACTTGGGTACTAAGAACTGCAAATAGTGGGTAGTTCTTGTGCAGATTTAGATCAAGCATTTCAGGGGATGATGCTCTCAGAGCACAGAAGGTTCCTGTGTGTACAGTGCAAATTATTTTTCAGCATGGAAATCCCCACAGGGATGACCCTTTCTGAAAATGCAAAAAGTCCAGACTGATTCAAGCACACAGAGAACTGAGAACAAGTGACTGATGAAAGTGATGTCATCACATAACACAAAAATATCACCGTATCCAGGACATAGGAAGGCCTTCTCTGTGGTATTAGGAAACTAGGCAATGGTATTAGAGAGTGGTCTAAGATTGCCTGTAAGAGAAGCAATCATTCTTTTCTTCCTCTGGTGAGAAGCTTACAGGGCTGTACAAGAAAAGCAAGTAGCAAAAAGTTCTATTCTGTGTGAGGGAAAAGGACAGCACCAACTTTGTTGCTAAGTAATTTCCCCTTCTTGCTTTTCCTCATCCCACAATTACCCAATTCAGTAAATAAGCCATGGAGATGGTTTGAGATCTTTGCTCAAGGAGCCATTCAGGGCAATCTGCCAGTGCAATTCAGTCTGCTAAACAGGTTCCTAAAGGAGCAAGGTACTGAAACAGGCAATCCAGCTTAAGCTAAGGATAATACAGTGTGTATTGTCCTCCCCAGAAGGTCAAGGAGAGGTGAACTCTAAGCTTTGCAGGCTCTTCAAGCCCAATGTCAAGTATATAATTAAAACTGATGCTTTGAAAATATTATTCTGCCTTCCAGGGATTTCACCAGTTGGTCTCTTCACAAAGGAAGTGTGGCAGAGGGTCTGGACCTTTGGTGGTTACAGCAAGAAATATTAGAGTATGTAGGACTGTGTGAGTTAAGCAGGACAAAACATTTTCCACACATCAGAAAAAACACAAATCAAATAAATGTCCAAGTACTTTAATCAATAATTTCATATCAGCCGTGAGGGCAGCACTCAGAAAACAAGCAGTGCAAGGGATCAACCTTTTTTATTTAGAGTAAGGGGAGAAAAAGACACGTTGTGGGAAAGCTACAGCCAGACCTGTAAAAGTAGATTATTGTCCTGTGCTTTTAAAGGTGACTGTGGTGAGAGAGGAATCCCCATCAGCATCCTTAATCTTCCTGTCAGTGGTCTGACAGTATTCCCAGGGAGGTGGCACAAGCTATCAGGTTGCTTTTGCCATGCTCACTCTCTCTATCTCTCATCTTTTTGAATGATTAATTGCTTTATTTTTTTCTTTGTTTTACTGTGCTTTATTTCTGACAAATGTAGCAGTTATTCTGGTTGGTTGTGTACCTCCGTGCTGAGGTGTTCCACTGCACCATAGCTGCTGCAAGATGGGCAGCAAGAGGTGCAGGCAGCCTAAGAGAATTTGCTCAGAGTTCTCAGTTACCCAAATGAATAATTAAAGAAAATACGTGCCTTGCTTTCGAAGCATGCCAGAACTGCAAAGCCAGAGATAAGACTCATGTCTGACCTTTTTTTCTTTTTGCTTCTGTAATGTCCAAAGCTCTCTGGTATGTGTGTGCCCAGGTTTTCCCTGGTGCTGAGCAGAGGAAATACAACGTGGGAAAATGTATTTGCAGAGGTTGGTAAGGGAGAAGAGAACAGAATTTTCTGGTTAAACAGAAGGGAAAAGAAAGCTCTTATGAGTGTTAGCCAAGCAACATGTAGTAAAATGAGAGACCATCTGATTCTTCCCAAGGCTTACAATCCCCACAGAGTTCATGGTAAGTTTGTTATGTCCCAGAGTTATCAATATTACGTCAGAGCAGAAAAAGCACTCATCCACCAAGATGACTCATAACATCGAAGTCAGGGGAAAAATCCCTTAACTGCTGAGGGCATAAAACATGTCCTGGGTGACTCAGGACTGCCTAAGGACAGAGCTGACACCATGCTATGCTCACCCTATGGTCTGCCTGCCAGGAGCAAAGGAAAAAAAATAGGCCAATAGTTTTGACTTGTCATATGGCACATATGAGTATCATGCTGAGAAATCTATGAGTTAGAGACGTAAATACTTTGTACTACAGCTTTTAGTCACTTTGAGGTGTGAAGTTTGGAAGAATGCCATAGCGGTCTTTCCAGAACAAAGTTGACAGTGCTGGGAACAAGCAGAACTACTCTGGAGCTAGTGAAAATGCATGGCCAATATTTCAGGCCGGCTTGATTTATTTTGGGTACCACACTGACAATTTGACTTTTTTTCACACCTGGCCCTCAGCAGCCACATGACATACATGCTACTTTGCACCTAGGGCTCCTTCTCAACTTACCATGCTCCAGGTACACTCCAGACACAGACAGGGTCCAAGCTGGCTCCCTCTTACTGGGACAGAAGGGCTCCCATCCTCACACATTCTTGCACCAGCTGCAGGGATTGCCATCGTGCGCCTTCAGCATCATGTTACAGCCATATGCTGCTCACAGCGGCTGCAGCACCACTTTCATTGCTTCAGGTTTTCTCAGCTGGAGAAGCTCCAAAGAAACAAAAAATGTTCTGGGGGCATGGTGTCCCCAGGGCCCCCAGGTCCCACCAGTGTCCAGAGCAGACCTGGGATGGGGCACTGCACTCCCACTTGAGAGGTGTTAGGACTCAGCACTTCCGCACAAACCTGGCCCTGGGCTTGCTGCTTCTGCGGTCCACAGAAGGAGTAAAGATGTAATGACTCCATGGGTAGATGTAGATCTACATCTAGACTAAAGCTGTTTTTTTTTTTTTAATGAAGTAGGTATTTTCAGCAGTGGGTGTCAGTTACTCCCTCTTAAATCGTAAAACATGATAATGTTTGATGAGTCTTTGTGGAACAAACACTCCTATTAAAAAAGAAAAAGTAGCCTTTGCCTTTCCTCATATGAAGACACAAACCGAGTGAGATGTTCTTGCTTGTATTTCTTCATGGCAAACCATTAGGTCCTAAAATTACCTGTCAACATGTTGGCCTTGGAGTTTGGCAATCATTAAATGATTAGACATGACTTTGTGCTTTGTTGTGGGGAAAAACACTTGTTCACTATCATCTTGCTCTGCTTCTTATGAATATGCTGTGACTCATAATGACTTATGTTAGGAATGATGGTCTTTGATCTAGCAGCATTGCCATTGTAATTGTACATGTTGACATGAAGCAATCTTGGTGTTAATGCAACCTCCTTCACTCACTGTTGTGGTCAATTATTTCATGATAATGGCAACTCTGCCAGGTATTTTTGCTTCATTGAGCAATTATGTTGTTATGGAAACTGGTATTCTATAAATTATCTGAAGAGAGGCCTGATTCGCTTCTTGGGAACAAGAAGTTTGAAAGTAAAAAGTAAAGGATAAGTATATTTTAATTTGCTATATACTTATTTGTGTAATTACTAATTCTTAGGGCCTATTAACTATCTGGTGCAAATGCCAGCACATTTGCATCCATGCGGGATCTTGTCAATTGTTGTTCCTCATTAGAGAATGTGTGACCAGTGGATAGGTACAACTGAAGCTGAGCTTGTTCCTATCCATGTTTAGGTGACCCCTGTGCTAACCTTGCTGGATTTGGAGAATATTTCTGTGTTCCATCTTCAGGACTCCAAAAACCTTGCCTTGGCTGTTGTGCAGTCAATGCTGCATGTGGCTGTGGCAGGAAGGATGTGTCCTTTTGTCTTTGAGACCAAGATTTATGGGGAGACTGGACACTGCAAGAGATTAATAATCTGATACAAGAACCTCTTGCTCCTGTTCAGTCATTTAAACATTTCAGAGAGGCTGTGTGTGTAACAGAGCTTCCTTCCCATCTACTCCTAATTTCTTGCCTTAAGATAAATGAATGGGCAGCCTTGAGGGGTTTTTGGTTTGGGGTATTTTGTCCAAACAAAACCTACCCTTTCAACTCATGCAAAGGGATCCCCTTATTTACTAATCCCAAGCACTGGAAAAAAAAAATAAATCACAGACCCTGATTTGTCACATCATTAGGAGCCAGACAATCATGCCTGGATGGAGGGATCCTGGATATTTGCAGCACAGAAGCTTTCAGAAAGAGTTTTTCCAGCATCTGTTACCTGTGAGAGGAGCAGCCTTTTATCCCCAGAGCTGTTTTTTCAGCACTTTTCAAGAGCATGAACTACGATAAACACGTAGGTGGAAAACCATTGAACAGAGGTAATTAAGTTGCAACTGGTTAGCTGAAGCTCATTCTGCATGGTTGAGAGACCCTACATTAGCATAAGTTAGTCAGTGCTGTTCCCCAAGCATCCTTTTTCATGCTTTCAAACTGTGGTTTCTTTCAGTTTGGTTATTAAAAAGAGCATTGTTACCTTTTACATGTTCATCTTAAGCCTGAAGTTAAATACCTGATCTTTTTGGCATCCAGATGCAGAGGCCAGGCAGGGGGCAAGCAGGGTAAGATGTCTATCAGTGTGTATTCTGGTAACAGGATTGTACTTGGATCAAGCTGGAAAAGCCAGGTATTGCTTCTTAATATTGACTAAACTGAATTGCTTTGTGATACTTACTAAACACTAGCTCATGAGAAACACTCTCCTCGGAGTTGAAACAGGTGTTCACAAAGAAACCAACACTAAAAAAAGGAATGAAGGAAGCATCAAAACTTCTTAATATTTAAGTCTGAGAAGTCCATTCAAAATGCCCATTCCTCCTGAAGCAACTTTCAAAAAGTGAAGTCGTGTGTGTGAATACCATAGGACAGGGGTCACAGAGGGACATTAGCCTTTTTGGGTCCCAGGGAACGTGGCTTTGCAGGGTGGTATGGAGCAGGAACCTCTGTCTTTCCTCTGCTGGCTTGCTTATGAGTAACACTGCAAGTACTAGGAAAAGACCTTCCAGATGTTTGTTTCCATGTCTAAGTAGTGGGGTTTAACTTGAGAGCTGTAATCGGCCTTGCTATAAAAAACCCCAGGTCTTAATCTTTCCAGAAAAATTAAACTTGTGTGTCTTCTCATTCTAGTTGCTGATTTCTAAATCCCCTTTGGTTTGTTACCACCTTCCGCTTCACAGAATGGAGAGCTGCCAGACTGGTGTATCATCTCTCTGGGGCCTGCTGCCCGTGTAACAGGTAGCACATTTAAATTCAAAATAGCAGACTTTGTAAGAGTGCAGGTCAGCTTCGGCTGGCAGTAAAAGAGATTTGTTATTTTTACAAATGTGGTTGCATATTGCTGTATGAGAACAATTCACAATGAAATAAAACTTGTTATGAGTAATTTCCATTTTAAGCTCATATTTATATATAAGAGTTTTCAAGAGAATAAGAATTGCCAAATAATAGTTAAGACATGCTGTTGAATTACGGGTATTGGTTTCTGTTCTTTAATTACCTGCAGACTGCACTATCCTGCTGGAAAGGCAACTGCAGAACTTTCTTTACTACAGTTCAGCTGTCTTTCATCTGGCAAATGTCCTTCTTTAGGATTAAAAAGTAAATTCTTTTCCATCATTTATACTGCTCAAAAAAATAATGCATCTTTTCTCCTTGTTTGGGGACTTGTATCACTAACAGAAGCTCAACCTTGAAAGCTTTTTTATTTGTTTGGTTTACTGCTTTACAGTGCTCCTCTGTACAGCACTATGTGAAGACCCCTGAATATTACATGTGCAATGTCATCTGCTTTTGGGGAGGCAGCAAATGTAGACTTTTCCAGGAACTATATACCAAAGAGTTCCATATTGTCTTCTTTCCAAGGAGTCCAAAGCTCTTCATAGAAGCATAAATGAGGCAAATCTTGGGGTAACACTGTCCTGTAATTACTGTTCCCCTTTTACAGAGGGATGAAGTGAAGCCAAGGCAGTAACTGGCCAATAGTCCCTATTGCCAGGTCAGACACAAACCTCATGTTGAAGCTGTGACTTACAGCCTTAACCTAGATCTCAATTTCTCATCAAGAGCCAAGTTGCAAGAGGAAAACAAGAGAGATCCTGGTAGTATCTGCCTGTAATGACCACACTTCTTTGGTTTTTGAGACAGACTCCCAAGGATCAAGGAAGGAGATGCTATAACACAGCTGAAGTCACAGATGTGTAACAGTGATGGTATTAAAGAAGATGAATAGAACATGAACAAGAGAGATTACAGCTCCAACGAGCTTGAGGTCAAAACATAAGGAACATAGAAAACATGAAAAGGATTAGTCTTAAATACCAGAAAGGAGAAGGGGAGAGAATGAATCCATATTTCAGTAATTTTACTGGTCAGTTTCTAAATTGTGAGATAAATTGTGCTTGTAATTTAAAAAGGAAAAAGTATTTCTCCTGCTGGGAGGACCTAGTTTACACAAGCTGTAAATGTGTTAGGACAGAAAAATCAAAGTGTTTAACTGCTGCGAGGCACTCTTATCATATCATAATGCCTTTTGAAGCGGTAATTCAATGATTGATCAGAGCACATCTCATTAACTAACTGCATTAAATAAAAAAAACAGCCATGGAGAAAGTTGTGATACTCTGGGTATCACATTCATCGTAATCTGTGCTCTGCTGCCTTGGGTGTGGGTGTTCTATGGAAAAGCCAAACTTTCATTCAATATAGGACCTAAAAATAAACCTTACGATTAAAAGTTTCCTTTGTCTTTCTTGCCTTTCCCATATTATTGCTTTGCAGACTTCTAGACATTTTAGGAAGTGCATAGACCATATTTATCACTAACATATTCACCATTCAGTTAACTGCTTAAATCTAATATTCACCCACGCGTGATCTATATGGGGGTGCAATTCAGATATGAATATTACCTTAATAAAGTATCTTCTATTCTTGTTTCCCATTTTAAATTTTGCTCTATAGCATTCCATGCCTGCAGAGGCTGGGCAAGCTCCATCTCATCAGAAATGACATTTATGAACATTTAGTACGGCCTCGGTCTGGGTTCACAGTCAACTTCTCCCATGGGGTGTATGAAAGCAGCGTGACCTGTGACGTGACAAATGAGAGATGCGACAAACATGAAGCCAAATATTATTCATTGGGATTGATGAATACTTTGACATGCTGTTGTAAAAGAATATAGAGATCGTGTGTGTATTTTGCTTACTTGATGGCCTTTCATCTTAGATGCTGAGTCTATGATAAAACTCCACAGCAATCCGGGCTCAGTTTGGCTGATTGCCCTTCCATACCCGTTGTGCTCTGGACTGTGATTCTCCTCTCTCTTGGAGACCAAGTTGTTTTATAAAGCTTCCAGACCTTTGCCTGAAAAGATCTTTTGAACCCCATGAAATCAGCCTTGTTGGGCAGGAAGAGAAGAGTCATCAGAAGTCTTCTTACGTGCGTTATTTCAGTGCTGTGGGCTAGTGTGCATTATCTCCCAAATATCTGGGTATCTGGTTTCTCTCAGAAACAGTTTACTATTAAAAGAACTTCTTAGATTAGATGAATATAATTTTTGCCTATTTTAATCATTTGCTTAGGTTAGCATCACATGCAGCCTTATGTGAAGAACTGAATTAATTTTTATATTTTCCCTCACTGTTTTGATTCAAAGACATTTCATAGATAGGTGAATATTGGTTCCCCAAATTTACGTTTAAGGGAAGACGTTTCAGCAAAGGCCAAAAGGACCTTCCAAAGCATTATCGAATGTCCTCCCAAAAGAGGATACACAGCTTGCCCAGGCCACACAGTGTGGCACAGAGCTAGTAATCCTTGTTACCCTGGGTCAGTTTTGTGCTATTTGGTGTCAGTGACAGGTACTATACACGTCGTGTCAGTTTTACTCCATTTTATACCCCAAAAAAGAATAACCTAAATAGAAATAACTGAAATATTTATGGGTTTGCCCTTCAAGTGTTTTTGTTTCTTTAGTGTTCCAGAAGTTACTCTGTAGGAAAAAGAAGATGCTTCCACATGAAATGATACATCTGCAGAGCTCATGAAATATTGTCTCAGTCTTCAGAGCATAGCAACATCCCTCTCCTGTGCAGAAGCCTCCCTGGGAATGTGCTGAGGGCGTGAACGGTAAGAGCAGAGCAGACTACTGTGATTTTTATTATGTCTGCACATGTGTCACCCTTGGTTGCTTCCCTTTTTCTCCTGATGACTTGCTAGCTCAATAAAGTGTAGCATAACTAACCTGAAGTGCTATAGCCATCAGAAATTGGAAAATCATTCCACAGTCAGTAGTTAGTCTAAAAGCCTATTCCCAGCTGATGGGGTAAAAAAGCTTGTGGGTGAAGGGCGTTCTTTATGGGAATCATTTGCTCAACTGTTATAGAATCAGGACTTACAGTTGGAAAGAGAATCTGTAATAAAGGAATCTACATCACTCTGAGCTTCAAATAATGCTTTGTTTAAAAAGCTGGAGGTTTTTTTTTGTATTTATAGAAGATTAAACCAGGGGTTCCCCTGTGCTAGGACATGCTCTGGAAATGATCTTCCAGCCTTTTTTTTTGTGTCTAATATTTTAGCATGCTTCTATTTAACTTTTGTCTGGTACCATTAATTGTATTGATTAGTCGTTAGTCTGTTAAAGCCTTCCTATATCTCTTTTCTTTGGAGAATAAGAGTAATTTGAAATAGCTGGAGGATGCTGGCTAGACAAGTGATTGTGTTTGTAAAACAGAAACGTTATATTCCTCTTTATTTACAATTATTGTAAATGGAAAAAAGCATCTATTGTTTATGTTTCTCTGAAATTACATATCACTTTCAGACACCTGAAAAGCCATTATCATCTCCATAATTTTTCTGTTGCCTTGTCTATGAGAGAAAATGTCCTGTATTGGCCTATCTCAGAAATAGCATCTCATCAATTGGGAACTGATTTAGAACTCTCTTAATTCAGCAGATCATTAGAATATATATGGCACTTCCAGGGAAAATCAAACCACGCAGAAACAATAAAGACTGGCAGTTAGTCCAGCATCTAGGGAAAAAATTATAATGTATTTTGCTTCTGAAGCCTATCAACATCTAGCAAAACTGATTTTTGTATTTTTAGCCCGTTACAAAAATACCAATAGTTGGGAGCCTTTTTTTTTTTTTTTTGAGGGGAGAGAGGGGAAAGAGAGGGTAAAAAGACAGACAGCTGCAAGGACTTGCGACAGATTCTGATTCTTTATTTTGTTTGACCTGATTTAACAAGCTTCCTCTGTTGAAATATCATAGTCTATGTTGGGAATTATGTCAGGAAGCACAATATGTGCAGTGTGGGTGAGTGAGCTTGCATAAACTGTCAATGAAGATCAATTATAGGAATTATTGAATTACACATTAGATAAGAAGCAGATGACTTCTTTTTGCATGCAAGTGCGGTGTTAACTATTTTTGTGTAATTTAAAATATAGCCATATAGGCACTGAAAATCTGCCACTAAGCGTCACAAGCTGCCCAGGCTTATTGATTATTTTTTTCTTTATGACTTAAGTCCTGCAGTTTCATGGTTTTGGCATGAAGCACTGTGCAGATGAAGCGAGACAGCATCAATCTACTAATAACATAAAATTTATATGCAGCTTGGGCAGAAATAGCCCCTTACAAAAGACTTGATAGGGATGAAAAGAAAAATGTTATTTAGCAGTTGCCATTTTCTGATGTGTTGGTACTCCCGATCCATGCTGTGGGAGTTGTGTGTCCTCCTGCTTCTACCACAGCTGGGCAGTTGATGACAAGGTTGTGAGACAAGCTTGTTCCTGCACCTTCATCATTTATAAATGCCTTGTATCAGCCTGTTTATTGGATCTTTTTGAATGTCTAGATGGCATTTTTGCCCCAAGAGGCTACATATAAGGTGGAAAGACTGGCTGTAGACCAGCCATCCTTTAGCAGTCTCTACACAGCTTTTGTACACCACTGCCAGCATCGCCAGTCTGTGCCTCTGGCTCAGTTTGATGCTGAAGAATCTCAGCCTGGAAAAACAGAAAAACAGTAGGATTTAAAGAGCCCCTTTCAAGAGAGAAATAGCTGTTCTTGTTCATAGAAAAGAGATGATAGATCATCTTTTAATGTTGGGCTACTGAAAGGCATCAGAATGAAACCCAGGAGAATACAGAGAGGACAGAAGTGCAACAAATTATGCAGCCTTTCTGCAAATACTCTTTTGTTCCAGCATCCTAAAATGTATTCTAAAATATAGCATCTTTATTTCCTAATATCTGTTCATGGTGGATTGAGTTGATGCTTAACCCAACCTCCTCCACTGCTTTTACTGCTGTTTTCTGGAGAATTTTAAGTGGTAGCTGGTGTTCTGCTTTAGAAAGGTTGTTAGCAAATAACAATTACTTAGCATAGATATTTTTTGAGGGGGTTTGTCACTTTGAGGTTGGCTATTAGGCTTTTTCTGATAATTGTTTTACATGAAAAGCTGACTACTTTATGCTTCATGTTGAAAAGGCTTAAGAATTGCAATATGTATTATTCCCCAACAAGTTTGCACCTCTCCCTTTGTTTCCAAGAAAGTAATTGCTATTAGCTGTGTTCATCCACCGGCACAATTCATAAATGCTGCATCTGATCCATTTCAAAATTTCAGAGAATCAATGCACAAGACTCAATACCCTTAGGAAAACTGGATAGCTGAGTGATGGGAAGAGCAGAAAGTAGAAAATAACCTACCTTAGTACTTATGTAATTTATTCAATTATAGAGAAATTTGAAACAGTAGTGTAAATCCACTTTTTATTAAAAAGTAAGTTTTAAAACATTAAGTCCATCTGTAGTGCTATAAAAACAGTGGAAAAAGGAAAAGTAGCCTTAAGTCTTTTTTTTTTTTTCATAGAAGCTCTTTCGTATGGAGTTTCTGTTCCTCTTTCAAGACTTGTATTTTAGTATCCAGCCTTTGGCTCAAAATGGCTAATGCAATTCCTTGGCAGACCATGAACATTTCAGAATTGCAACAACCTCCCACCATGCTTTTTTTTTTCTGTTTGAGGAAGAATAAACTGGTTTTGTAGCCTTTTCCTTCCAGGTAGCAAGGCAAATTTCAAAGTATAAGAAAACAATGTAAGCCAGGCCAATAGCCCATCAGGAATGGTGAACAGCACTCCAAAACAGCAATTTGACCATGCAGGAACCTTCAGAGCAGCCAGAAATTGTCATTCAATCCCTATCTGAACATTAAGTTACTTCACTGTTTGTCATTCTTATGTCTTAATCACTTATTCATCACAATTCTTAACATGGAAAAACTGTTTAAAAATCAGAATCCCACAATAGTCACTGTAAAATATTTCTTGGCCTCCAAGCAAACAGTATAGAACTAATTCTAGAAGAATTAAATAAAGTAACATGTAGGCTGTCATTGCTGAGCTCTTCAAGACAGTAATGAGCACACCCACTCAGAGCAAGAACATCTTAAGTCTGTAAAGCACCAAAATCGTGATTCCAAATTAAAAAACAGACAGGCAATCATATCTAAATTTCTTTTAGTCTTACCTGGAAGAGTCCTTCTACATTAAAGCTGTCATTGCCTCATCTGATGCTTTTATTTATACTCTGAACGAAGCGCTGCTATTATTCTTTGCTACACTATTCTTTCCTGCCACCATGCACAGATTATTGTATACTGGATTTTTTCGGAATAAATCTTCAAAAGAAACAAGATGGAATTTCTTTCAAGTTCAGTTATATGAAGAAGCCAAGTCTACCTGTGCATCTTAATTCACCCTACTTAGTTAAAAGTTTTGTTTGTTTGTTTTTTCAAAAAGAGCTTACATAATTTTAACAGGCATATTTTGTTTAATCTATTTTCATACTTAATTTTGATGTGTTAGTCTGACAGTATTTGTTTTACTAAACTTGTAGGTGAAAACGAGTGCTTTTGTTTCGCTTTTAGATAACAAATCTTGGAACTCTGTAGTACGTTGAAGCTACATGTGACAGCCAACTCTGGGCTTCAGGAAAGGACCTTCTACTCCCAGTGACTTCTCCAGCAGAGCCGACTGGAGCTGTCGCCTCAGTTTGTGGTTTTGATATAAGCAGGCTCTTCCCAACAGAATTGTAGTTTGCAAATGGCATTGAACTGACCTATTTGAACAAAAAACAAATAAACAACAAACTAACAAACATCCCTGTTTCAGAAAGGAGGATAGTTTCCACTCCAGTGGAAAATTGATTTAGTGATACTTCCCTCCCCAGATGGCTGCCTGCCATTTTGGTACATAGTCTAGTTTCAACATCAGTCTAACCTGATTTATTGCAGAAAACTCCAAACAATAGCTGGACCTGTTCTCCCCAAAATCACGATGGTGTAGTGACATATGAGTATCTTTCAATGCCATCTAGCTAACTCTTCAATTAATTCACATTCTTCCACCTTTCTGGAAGTCAGCCAAAGAGATTTATGTGTAGGCACAGCTCTGCTGCTCATCAATATTGGACAGGGAGATGTCTGTCTGGCACATCTCGGCTTCTGGCTGAGCTCAGGGACGGAGATCAGCTAAGAGCCTACAACTTTATATTAAGACAGAATGAATCTTTTTGGGCACTTTCCCTTGATGACAGTCAGATTTCCAGTTTCCAAATATAGCACATGGATTGGATTGAGTCAGAAATTCTTTCACCACAAATCAGGAGACACAATGTTCTGCAGCCCACAGGAGCAGGGGGAATGCCAGGTTTCTAAACAGAATTCCAACACATAGCAATGAAGCGCAGGTGACCATCCCACAAGCAAAAAAATTAGTGTTGTAGTAAACTAAAAGGTGTCTTTCCTGTGGATTTGTTGATGTAAGGTGAGGAAAAAGTCCTCCTGTGAACATCTAGAATTCATTCATCCTAGGACCAATGTAAGATTAAATTCTGGTAATAAGTTTTAATTGTGCTCTCAAAAGAATTTGGTATCTCACTACAAAGGTATCTCAGTGCATATCTTCTTTTGGAATCTTGGTAAAATATAATTTGATGTGACCATCTTTTAGGTGATTACCAAATCTAAATTCCAGAGTAATTATTTTGTTATATGCAATTTCCAGATGATAAACTGCACCTGTTCCATTCTAGGTTTTATCTTCTAAAACAAAGTTCAGCATTGCCTTCCTTTCCATGAGTGAAAACATGCAAGCAGTTCTTTAGCTATGTTTAAAACAAAATGTTTATGGTAGTTGCTCAGATACTTTGTCACTTTTGCTTTAATTAAGCCCCTGTCACTTGTTGCTCTGCAACATATAATTCCTGTTAAGTCATGACAAATTTAGTTTTCAGCAGATCCAGGAGATGTTAATATGAAGACATCAATATTCATGTGTCTTGACAGGTGATGAGGATTAATAAATTACTTCTATAAAACAATTTTTGTGGAATCAAGGGTGTTCCTATGGTGGCACAAAGTAAGCCTCAAGCTGAGATACGTAAAAGATCATTTGCTTTTTACTGGTAGGTAAATTTGCAGGTAGAAATAAATTATTTCTCCAGTAAGTAGTGAGGTATTTGTTTTAGGATAAATATAAAAAAAATTGATGTGGAAGACAATTAGGATTTAAAAAGTGCTTCACTTTAGTGTGGTTATATGCTCAGTTTGAATATAAAAAAGGTTGTTAGTGACTCAATTTGGTTACCATTTCATTTTGGTCAAACATTTTGGTAGCAGGATTATGTTTTGGCTTATGGAGAAATTCAACACTGGGTTGTAAAATTTGGAGAGTTCAGTAAGAAAACATGGGTAGTTCCTGAACAGTGTGTGCTGGAATGAGGAATCCTCAGAACTGGGATTGGGTCTGATTGTTTGCATTTTTATAAGCAAATAAAATATAGATGATGGTTATGTATCTAATAGGAAGGCTACCATGTGTATTTAAAACACTATTTTAATGGATTTTATTTCTGTAAATACAAAGAAAATAAAAAACCATATAAAAATACCCCACCCAGTGAACGTTAGCACTTACATACTGCTATTATTAACATATTGCTAATATAAACAGAAAAGGTCTTTAATATTTCGGTCAAAATAACCTTGAAGAATATTATCAGATGTAGCTTTGTACCTAACTTCTAGTGGAATTCTATGGAAGAAATACCTAACAGACACTTAGGTCTTTTAAAGTTTCATTTCCTTTCTGCCTATCCTAGGAGAATGATTGCAGAGTGGTCTTTTTCCAAAAATTCTGAGGAAATGAAAAATGTTGCAGAAGGAAACACAATATAATTGTTTTCCTGGCGATTATTTCTCTTTGCCTTCATATCTTTCCCTGAAAAGGAATTTACTTACCTCTTTCGTAACTGCTACTCCTAAGGATGTATTGTTCAAATATTTATGTTCCCTGTGGTGTGCATGACTATTACATCTAAGTTGGATATTTTGTGATAGTTTGGGAAAAGAAAGTGGAAAAAAACGTGCCTAGGATCTAAGGATTTTTTAGGTCCTATTAAGCAATGGTGAGAGAGCAACTATTAGCAAGGGTTTATGATAGCATTCACGTCAGCCAGCTTTAGCCCTTTATCTTGATGCAGAAAGTGGGAACTCAGCTATGATCTGGGTTTGGACTAGAAAAAAAAAAGAGCGAGCTTAGTTTATTACATAATCTTGTAAATACTGGTGAGGTAGAGAAAGGAATAGAGCTGAAAGGGATAATTCATTTTTTGTTTTCATATGCATATAGGTTAGCTATGGTAAAGGCTATTCAACAAAAGAATTGCTGAAGAACACGATTTATTTCTGTGGTCCGCATACTCTGGAAGCCTGGGCTGCGAACTGCCACCGGTCTGCATGAATGGATTAGCATTAAAATCTGGAAACAACAGAGCTGTAAGTGATTCCCAAGGTAGGACAAAAAAAATAGGATTTTTTTGGTCATGCTTAGCTCTTAGAATTGTGACAGCACAAGCCTTTTCTATTTACCTCCTAGCAATATGTAAATCTCAGGAAGTGAGCATCCTGGGAGCAGTCACCAGTGTCCTGCTGCTCCATAGATGAAGATACTTAATGCTGTAGATACTTAATGCTGAAGATACTTAAGATGCTGCTGTAAATACTTAATACAGCAGTTCACAGCCAGATGCTGTTAGGGGGCATTTGGCATCTCTCTGCCTATTAAAACATGGCGATGATGTTAGTTTGGATAAGAATCTGAGTGCCAGCTTCTTGGCAACGGGTTGGCATAGCTGAGTTTTTACTTTTAAATGTACTTATTGTCTTAGACCCCGAGTGAGCCTGGAGGGTGTTAGTGCCCCCCCAGGGCAGGAGGGTTGGACTCAATGGCCTGTAAAGGTCCCTTCCAACCCAAACCATTCTGTGATTCCGTGGGATTCTGTGATCTTTGGAACAGGGTCACTTGGGCGCACTCTACAACAGCATGATGGAGGAGAATTTTGGCCAAGGAAATAAAGGGAAATCCCTACTTTTATAATCAAAAAATTGCCAAACAGATGGTAACCAATTCAATGCATGGTGAGATGTCAGAACATGTTGAGCACCATACTGAGACCTGTTTAGGGGAAATCACAGAGCTGTTTATTCTGTTACGCTTTTGAATGACCTATTAATTTAATAGTACAGAATAAGCTCTTGTTTTGTACAATTGCAGGTTTGCAATGATCCTTCGTGTGAAGTGAGGTTATCCACAGGGGTAGCTGCCAAGATCAAGAAGTGATATATAATTTGCCTGTTATAAAGATGAAGAACTTGTCTACTATGATTGCTCTTGATAAAAATATCAAAACCATGAAGGAATCATCACTTTCACCCCGAAGACTTCAGATCACCAATTTAAAGAAAAACAAAATAAGTGTTCTTCTGAAAAGGTATTTTTATTTATTTTTTTACCTGAGACATCAGAAATGGATAGTGAGGTTTTACCACTGAAACTGCACAGCTCTTCTTTCTCTGTTCCCTCCACCTCCCATTTCTTTTCTTAATACATGATAACAGTTCTGGTGCAGCTGTATTTCTGTGTTAGTATTTCATTTTGCTGGTAGACATTCTTGTTTACGTGAGTCTTTTGCACAGCAACAAAGAAGAAAAAACAGTACGTGATCTTCTACCACATAGCTGTTTCTACAAAAATTAGCTATTTCAGGGGCATCCTAAAGGGAACTAATCTAACTTGAGCCCTCTTCTCCTGAGATCTTCACGACCTGCCTGGATGCAGTCCTGAGTGTGATGTGCTCTGGGCAATCCCGCTTTGGCAGGAGAGTTGGACTAGATGATCTCTAGAGGTCCTTTCCAACTCTGACAACTCTGTGATTCCATGGTTCTGTGAAAGAGAACCCAGCTCTTCAGCTTCCCTCGTTTTCTACATCTAAACATATACAGATATGGTAATTTCCCAAGTGGCATTAGACACAGTGTGGATATTTACCAGTATTTTTGGCAGTTAAAAGAGAGGGGGCATTTGTGCAGGAGGAGGTAGGCTGGAGAAAGGGAAAGGCAGGGGAGCCTAAAGTTCTTCCCTTAGTTTGGATAGCAGACAATGAGGCTTGTCCAAAATTTGGGACAGAACACCCTTAGAAACGAGCGGGTTGCAAATATCAAGGCAGGATGTGGTATTTTACTAAAATGCACTAGCATGAAAATTGACCAGTTTATGAAAAGGGAGCTCTTTGTGGCACTTCTGTTGAAGAGCTTCTCTCTCCTGTGCAATGCGGTGGAGGATGAGACATAGACAATGACAGTGTCCTGAGTGGAATCCAAAAAGCAAATTGGCAGTGCAGGTGCCGGACAATATATTAGATTTTAAAAACTCTTGCAGGTTTAAGAACTTGAAATGAACCCAGATATGTAGGTTTGAGACAAGAAATATGCCAAATATATGTCAGTGTTCCAGTGGTGGACTGGAAGAGGTGGAACCACTAATCTGTAAAAGGATTTGTATGAAGTCATAACACAATAAATCCATCAGTGCATTATGTTATCAGCTAGATGCCAAGCCTGTATTAGCATAATTAAACTGATTGCTGGATAGCAAACCATCTCATTTCATGTCACTACACAGCAATAGGTTATATTACTATTATTTTTTTTAAGGAACCCCATCACCTGGATGTCTTGTTACCAGCTTGAAGCCTGCCAAGGCACTGTGTAACAAAGAACCCTCCTTCGAAATAGCATCCTGGCACTGTTTTTTTGCCCAACGGTGATGCTGATGTTCTCCACTGACATCACTGCACCCCGTCCACCATTCAAACAAGGTCGTGCCGCATTCCACTTAGCATTTTGATGGATGGCACGCAGCCACTTCGGAGGGTGATGCTGAGCTGGAACGTCTTCACCAAGGCCTCACTTGAAAGCTAATTACCCTATATAGGAATAAAACAGCCATATAGATCACCAAGATAATAAAAGAAAATGGGACACAAAGGGTCAAAATAAGCCTTTCACAGAGCAAAATTTAAAGCTTCTGGAAAAAAAACCCCAACAACCAGTATTATTTCTCCTCTGGCTGTCCTACCTGGCCGTTAGCTGTTGCCAACTGTGACGTCTAATCTACAGTTGCACCAGCTCCGGTCAGAATTATTCAGAATGAGTCATTTTATAGGTTTTGGTTTTTTTTTTTGTTTTTTTTTTTTTTTTGGCAAAGGGGAGAAAGGGGTGTAGGGAATAAACTCCCGATGCTCGCTTCCTCAGGGCCCGGTGGGGCGGGAATAAACCCCCGACGCTCACTCCCTCCCCGCCCCACCGGGCCCTGAGGGAGCGAGCGGTTGCCTGAGGGAGCGGCACTTCCCCCTCAGCAACAAACGCGGCCTTCAACTCGGGCCGCTTTAACGGTTATAACCGTTAACGGCCCTTCCGCGCGCTCACCTCCGCCCCCCGAGGGGAGGGGTGGGGCGGCGTGAGGAGGCGAGCTCTCTCTCCCTCTAGGGACGTGACGACAGCGCTTCCGCCAGGCGGGCTTCGGGATTGGCTGAGAAGGGGGGAGAGCGTCATCGGAAGTGATGATGGGCGGGACACGCCCCCAGCTCCGTTCAAACCCGGATGGCGGTAAAGGTGAGGAGAGAAGCTCGGGGAGGGGTGTGCGTGTGGTGGTTTTGAGGTGAGAGCCTTCAAACTTTCACGTTTTAGTAAATTTCCTGTCTAAGGAAATACAAATATCTCTTGAATTATACCCCTCCCCATCCCCCCCCTTTTTTTTTTTCATTATTTTAAGCCACCTATGCAAGTGCCCCTACTTGAAAGTCTACCACTTCTGTTTTTCAGGTGATCTTTTATACTCGGTAATCTCGAAAGATGTTGAAGTTTAAGTGCGCCCGAAATCCGGTAGAGGCAGGACCGATGGAGCCCGTCACCAGCCGGATTTCTCGGCTAAATCTGCTCTTTCAGGTAAAGAGCATCTGTCTTTGAATTAGCTGATCTCAGTGTTGTCTGTGTGCGCCCCAGAGTATCAAAATACACTTTTGCTTGTTCATGTGGATGCTCAAAGTGTGGCCCTCTGGAGGGAAGGGTAAAAGAGGAGGATAACTTGTTGAAGTTCAAAATATGAATCTGGTTTGCACAGAGTTCAGTGCGTAGGAGCCGGTCTTATGTTTATCTGTCAATGTTAGTGGATTTTCCCACATAAATATGGAAAATTGCATTCTATATCTTGTAATCGGCAGTTTTTTTGTGGGTGATGTAGCTGGGGGTTTGTCATGAGGTGGATTTACCTAACCAGCTGCTGTTTGATCATCTGAGGTTCAGAAGCTTCTCCTTCTACATTACTTAAACTATTTCTACCATGAAAAAACCCATATGGTACAATGTCAAGAAAAAAGCCAGTCAGATCAGAATCATTAATAGGATGTAGATAGTTTCAAGAAACCTGTAATTTAAACTTTAACCATCTTTAAAGGATTGCTTTGTCCAAAAGTGACATACCTGTGACAGTTATTATGGTTAGACATAGTGAATTGATATATTTACCTCACACTTCTGTATCATTTGTCTAATTTCTGAAGTAGTGATTTTTAAATGGATAATATATAATCTGCTCTATACATATGTTATTGATTTGAGGCTTTTCATTGTTGTCTGAGACTCCATCTGCTGTTGCTTCTTTTTTTTTCCAGGGGAAGCCACTCTTTGTGACTCAACAGCAGATGTCTCCTCTCTCCCGGGAAGGCATCCTCGATTCTTTATTCGTTCTTTTTGAAGAATGCAAAAACCCTGCTTTAATGAAAATTAAACATGTTGGCAACTTTGTCAGGAAGTGTAAGTTGGTTTAGATTAATTTTCAGGTGTTGTTATAAAAGACAGTTCTTAAGAATCTGAATGTTAAATTAATGCTTTAGTTGCTTTGATTTATTAATAATTGTAAACCAGGACTTTGAGCATCTGACCTTTTGTAGGCAGACTTGACATTGCAAAGGGGGTCTTGGCAATCATATAAAGGCTTTGTTTGGATCCAAAAAGGTCAAATACAGGTGGCTTTTGAAATGCTGTGACTTGAATGTGCATCCTTTATAGTCTGTACTATATTTATAGTTGAGAAGGCACTTTCTTTAAAAGTGGCTGAGTACTGCATACAGCAAAGCTCCAAGTGTGCACAACAGAAGGATGTCAGAATTTGAGAGTAGGACAGTGATTAGAGGTACAAAGAAACAGAAATCTAGAAAGGAGCTGGGTAATCCTTAGCTCTTTCAGCTTGAAGTAGTCTTTTGGATTCCATGGGCAACCTGAATTTTGCACGTGTAACTTGTAAATAGTAGTTCTGTGCTTCAGAATTAGGATTTCTGATGGGGTAAATATAGTCTGATATTATACATTGATAATGTGCTTGGGTTCTCTTTGGAAAAAAGGAAAAAAAAAGGTTCATCAATTTTTCTTTTAAAATATACTAGGAAGCCGTTTGTTTAAAAGTAACTTATCATGCCCTCTATAATATTTCCATCCAACAATTTCTGGATATTATTAGTGGAGAGTAATTTTCTGCTAGTCTGAAGAATTTTTAGAACAATCTACAGTGAGCAATTGATTATCACAGAGCATGCCAGTTGAAACTAGTCAATGGAAAACTTGAACTGAATATCTGAAATAAATGTCTACATTTATTTGTTAGACAATAGACTAGTGCCTCCCACAGGCAGAGGAGAAAACCCTGCCACTTGACTCGTAGCACTCGGCTGGGTAAAGCCCTCACATTTAGAGAATACACCTTCTATTGGTAAAGGACGGTTGGAAAGAAATTAGAAACAAAAGAGGCTATCAGCCTATGATGTTATGAATGGGACAGAATTATGGTTGCTATGGGAACTGTCTTAACATTTCCTGATTCTTTTGTATGTACCATATTTTAGTCTTAACTATGCATCAATGCAGTCTTTTTCTAGCACTTATGCACGCTTTTTTTTTTTTAAAGAAGTATATTCTGGAATGATTTAACATTTTTTGAGAGTCTGGAACTAAATGTGTTGGGGTTTTTTTTTGTTGTTTTATTTATTCCTCATTTTTGATGTTGCATTTGTTATGAAATGCCAGTTGGCTAATATAAAAATAAGTTATTTTATTTTTATAGATGCAGAGACCATAGCTGAATTAAGGGAACTGCAACCCAGTCTGAAGGATTTTGAAGTAAAGAGTGTGGTTGGCTGTGGTCACTTTGCAGATGTAAAAGTAGTAAGAGAGAAAGTTACTGGTGATGTATATGCTATGAAGGTGATGAGCAAGGAGTCCTTGTTGGCGCAGGAGCACGTATGTATATTTTTCTCTTATGACAACAGAATGATAAGTTACAATTTGTTGAACATTTCCTTTTTGTCACTACTGTTAGAATTAAGTTAAAAGTGTATCTTGAGAAGGATCATCCAATATTTCAGTGAAGTAATATATTTGCGTATAGTTTTGCTGTGTTTAAAAGCCATTGTCATAGACTATGAATCTATTGGGTGAGGTGCCATCCAAAACAAAAAAAAATGGCCCTAGTCTTAAAAAACTTACCATCTAATTGTAAAACAAGAAAAAACAGATGAAAATGCTGGATCGGTATTGATCAGCTTGATGATGGCTTGAATTTTCAGGCGATCTATTCATTAAGGTTTTTTTTATTTTAAAGAGCGACGTAGAATGTCAAGAGTGGGTGTGAAGGCAAACTGCGGTAACTGGATTTTTATGGAGAGCCTCTCGCTAGCTTGAGAAATGTGTTACTTGAAAAATTAAGTAAAGGGATAATGGAAGTTGCTATCATGGTTTGGTGAGAAACAGGAGTTAATCTTTCACTGACATGGGATGACAAGTAGAACACAGATACTCCATGAAAGACCTTGTGAATTTATACAGCAATATCTGCATCAGTTGTTCCCAGTGTATGGTGCAGTTAGATTCTTCCTGAGATCCCTCAGCATTGTTTGTGGCTATCAGAAATGAAGATAAACTAAAATTACTCTTGGTATGGCATAGCTTGACAAGGAAGCAAAGTGCTTTCCTGCTACCCTCAATATGACACTTGCTCAGCCTTGTTGAGTGTGGGTCAGTGAAAGTAGGGAATATTGATCTAAATGAACTTGAAGTATCTCTGTGATAAAATTAATTCTTGTTGTCTGTAAATAGTTGATAGAGGATGATTTCAAGAAAGTCTTTATTTTAATACTGTCCAATAAATTTATTACTGAATTAGCTGTTAAAATGCTACCCTATGTTTGCTCTAGCTTCTTTTCTGCTTGTCTGATTCTTTTGAGGTTACTTTTTATTTTATTACGGTCAGTCCAGATGAGGTCAAGCAAGGTTGCACTCCAGACTGGTAGCTGCTCCACCAGTTTGAAAGGGAAGCTGGCCTTTGCAGCAGGGACTATTCAGTTGAAAGCAAGCTAGACAACAGAAGGTGGGAGGGAGTCAGAAAACACAAAGGAGTAAACCCACCTTTTTTAAAGGTGCACATTGGAAGGAAATAGCATGTAATATTTTCTGTGTAATTTTTTTTGTGATCTGTGCCTATAGTACAGACTCAAATCTTTCTGAAGCTAGGGGTTTCTAATGTATTCTAACTAATTTTCATCGTGATATAACTGAACATTTCCTTTTTTTGTAGGTGTCATTTTTTGAGGAAGAACGCAGTATATTATCTCAGAGCACCAGTCCATGGATTCCACAGCTACAATATGCATTTCAAGACAAGAAGAATCTTTACTTGGTAATGCCAAGTCTTTGTTTCTTTTCTCCTCTAATGAACACTTTTGGCATTGTTATGTTGAAGAACAATGTGATGTTTGACATTTGCTGATCATGTGGCTAGTTTTTCTGCATTACATGCCACTGTTTGATACGTGTCCAGTGTAGTGTGGACGAGTTGAATGCAGTATGAACTATATCTCTTCCTTTAAAATTTTATGTAGGTTATGGAGTATCAGCCTGGAGGGGACTTACTGTCACTCTTAAACCGGTATGAGGACCAACTGGATGAGAGCATGGTGCAGTTTTATCTTGCAGAGTTGATTTTAGCCATTCACAGTGTCCATCAGATGGGTTATGTACACCGGTAGGTAAACACTGCTTTGCATCACACATGATGTTTAATCAGTGTCATTTCAGAAAAGGTGTTCTGGAATGATACCTTCCTGGGGTTTTTTTTGTGTTTTTTATTTTATTTTATTTTTGGGTTTTTTTAAATTCTGTTCTCTTTCAGGACAGTATTTCATATACTCTAGCAAAAGAGAAAATTAGAAAATTAATCAGACTCCAACTATAATTGTAGCTAAAGGCATTGACTTTGATGTAAAGTTCAAACTAATATCAAGAAAGGATTGTTATGTATATTTTCTGGAGGTTTAGTAAAAAGGAGCCTTAATGTTGCACTGTAAAAAATGAATTTTTTTTTGAGAGATTGTTGTACCAAGAAGTATGGGAAATTAGTGTAATTGTTAAAACTCATCGTGTACTGATTGGCAAACGGGGCAGTATAAGATGCTGGAGCAGTTTAAACATCACAGAGTTTTCTAAAGATCATATCGAGGCTTGAAGGCTGTTTCTTTATGCATATGCAAATCAGATTGGTGTTTAAGAAATTTATTGCATTCAGAGGCTTTGGAAATTTATTTTAGGTTCCAAGGAGCTGCAGTGGCTGCACTTAATGCGTACATAGGTTGTGGCTTTCTAATGCAGGGTACCTGCCTGGATTTGAAAGATGTATGGAATAATAAACTGCAAGGAAATTTGGGAAGAAAACTACCTAATACTTCTCTGTAACTCAGCTACAGTGTAGTCAAGGTGCGAAACCACCTTCTCTTTCCATCTTTTGTCAATAATTATTAACTTTTCATGAAATAAAGGGAACTTTACTGCTTTCATATTTGCTTGGAAACAGAACAACAGTTGGAAATAAGACTCCCACCTGTTAAGGCTTTAGGCAGCCCTGCACAGTTGAGTGTAGCTGAATTAGGGGTATCCGATTACCTAGACGTGACAGTGGGAACAGTATGGAAAGGTACTGATTGCTTCCTTCTTGCTTACAGAGATATCAAACCAGAAAATGTTCTTATTGACAGAACAGGACACATTAAACTGGTGGACTTTGGGTCAGCTGCCAAAATGACAGTAAACAAAACGGTAATAATGTGGATTTAAACTTTGCCTATGGCTTGTTTGGGTAGTTCAGTCAAAAGGGGAAAACTAACTTTATGTCTATTCCTTATTACACCTTGTTCTTCTGCCTTACTTGTCCAACATGGAATCTATTCACAATGATATTTTTCCATTAATGAACATTTCAAACCTGAGCTCAAGTATCTTTTACAGCTCTCAGTAGATATATATTTGTGCACTAAAATTTTAATAAGCAAGTAAGATAAAGACAAGTCTAGTTTCTCGTGGTGCTGCATTGTAATACAAAATCATGCTTCTAGAGATTCTTACAACTGCTCAGTGCTGTGTTTAAAGAAGGATGTGGATTTATAATTGTTTATAATTGAACTGAAAATTGTGTTTGTTTTAACTAAAGTTTTGAAGACTGGGGAGTTCTTGATTGAAATGAGTCACATTCATATGTTCCGGGCTTTACTCACCAGAAAGCACTATATTCAAGCTGTGAACTGGTTGAGTTTTTTTTATAAGTATTTGGTTGACTGCATATAATTTCAAGTGATAATTTGAAACTAAAATATATCTAAGCAGGAATATGAAGTTCTATACCAGAATCCTGTCTTGGTTTAGAATTTTTTTTTGGTAGCATTTTCTTGGTGTTGTGACTCTTAATATTTTGTTTTCCCTGTTCTTCCCTTTTCAGTGTTTCTCTGCATTGTATTTTTCTTTTAATTCTTTTTCTTCACATTATCTTTTCAGCATCTTCAGGTTTTTGAGTTAGTCTGCCTGCTGTTTTGTTCCATTCTTTATGCCACTTAGTGCAAAAATGATTGCAATTTTGGCTTTTTCTAAGCACTCCAGAAATTCAAATACTAGTACTTTGCTGATCAAGAACACAAGGTATAAAGGTAGGGATGACACAGAAAGGAATGAGGGCAGGGAATATTTATGCCTAAATTTGACTATTTTTGAAATTCCATCTCTGAAGTCCCTGTTAATACTAGTCGAAGCAGTAGTGCTAGAGAATGCATACTGCTTAAAACATCAGTGTTTAGTAACCCTGTGCTTTTTAGAATGCTGCTCTTCTACTTTGGCTGTTTGGACTTTCTAGTTACAGTTAGCTCTGATAATTTGACTCTTCTTATACCAAACAGCTTGCTTTCTGTTTGTTTATCAGCAGTTTCCTTAACCTTGCACATTTTTGCTTAACAGCCGTGCTTAAAAATACTTCCTTAAAATTCACTTGGAGGGCTGAAAATTGTGTCTCATTTGGATAAACAAAAATGAAAAAGAAGAAAAAAAATAAAAGAGATTTGGTTTATTACCAAGATCACAATGAACAGGAAGTGCTGTAATTTCACTTGTTATATCGTTGCTTCTAGGTAAATGCCAAGCTACCTGTTGGCACACCTGACTACATGGCACCAGAAATGCTCACAGGGTTGAATGGTGATGGCAAAGCTTCCTATGGTCCAGAATGTGACTGGTGGTCCCTGGGGGTCATTGCATATGAAATGATTTATGGAAGATCTCCGTTTGCTGAAGGGACTTCAGCAAAAACTTTCAATAACATCATGAACTTCCAGGTAGAGAGAACTTCTTCCATGTTCTTGAGTAAAAAGGCTGTCATTAAAGACTGTTTTTACAGTTCAAAAAATAAGTTTATGGATGTCTCTTATTTTGTCATGTTTGTAAAATATTTAGAATATGTATTTTATATTGGTTTTATGTGTCTCTGGATTGTAGATATCAAGTTATTTTTTGTAACAGGTGTCTAA
>JAOQGH010000005.1:20664636-20708551 GCA_025769975.1 Gallinago jamesoni | reverse complement strand
TAGAATATGTATTTTATATTGGTTTTATGTGTCTCTGGATTGTAGATATCAAGTTATTTTTTGTAACAGGTGTCTAAAAATAATCATCTGCATTGCATGACTTAAAAAAGATTTAGCTATCCATCTCAGGCAACTATAATTGCAGCATTTCCAAAATAATCTAGAAGAGGGATTGAAAGGATAAATTGTTGATTGATAAAGTTTCTGAATCTTACTAAAGATCTTACTGTTTGGGAGAATTTTCTGGGGAATTGATTCATTTTACTCTTCTGTTTGTGTATACCATTGGCTACTGTTCTGCATAAGATGGTGATCTGGGTCTGCCGTTTGTCTGATCGAGTATGGTTGTTCCTGTGTTCTTTTCTTTACTGCAGTAAATGCATATAAGAGCCTCTTTGGAAAAAATACACAGTACTGTTATTTGTATGGTATAAGTATTTATCCTTTGTGCCTGACATATCTCAGAATAATGAAACTGAATCTTACTGTTCTGGGACTGTTTCCCTACTGAGCAGAAATCCTTTCTTTCTACTGCAGAGATTTCTGAAGTTTCCAGAGGAGGTGAAAGTTAGTAATGAATTTCTTGATCTGATCCAGAGCCTGCTTTGTGGGCAGAAGGAAAGGCTGGGCTATGAGGGGCTCTGCTGCCACCCATTTTTTTCTAAAATTGACTGGAACAATATCCGTAACTGTAAGTAGAATAATACTGCATTTAAAAACAATTCCTATTTCTTTGAGTAACATGAAAATTTGTACAACGTGAGTATTTAATTGTGTTTGATCTGAATAATTTTTCATAATGAAATAGGATTGTGTCATAGAGCATGTGTTTTTAACAAATAATTTTGCTTTTGGATAGGATATGTTAACATCTCACAGGTGGAAATTGTAGGTTAGGATGAAATTTAATACAATTCTATATGAATTTCTGCTGCAATTGCCATATTACTGCAGGCACTAGACTGGAAAATCAAAATGGTCCTTTCCATGTCTTTCCTCAGATTAAAATGCATCAGTATGTTCTTGCTTGTGATACAGCTTCGTTTAAGTTTGTTTGGTTTTTTATCTCCTGTAGGTGATAAAATGTCAGCACTCATAGGGGCATTGGAGTTTTTCCTCAAAGTTAATGTGACTGATATACCACAAGGAATGGAATAAAATCAGTGAAACAGATAATTTCCTATGCAGAAAATTGTTTATAATGCTATGGAAGCAGTGGAATTTAGGCTTCTGAGGCACCAGATCCATGGCAAAAGCACATACTTCACAGATCATCAATGATCTATGTATGAGTGCCTGAGTTCTGTTGGATAGTACTTTAAATTATTTGGACTGTAAGATTATCTGGACAAGGAACACGTCTGCCTTATATTCTTTATCAAATATGCTGTAAGAGCAATGATTGTGCTCCATTTTCTATGATAAATTGCTAAGCCAGTGCTGCTACTTTTGATGACTATCTCAGCACTTAGCTGTCAGCACCACAGAATGTTTACTCACAATTCTGTTGATTCATTAATTTTGAACTTGTGGAGCTACTGTTCTGTTAAAATCCATTGTTTCTGCCCTTTGAGAGCCATTGAGACTTGAGTCTTTTTCATCGTTTTAGCATTTATGTGCCAGACTTCAGCTTATTTTGCCCTCTTTCCCTAGAACCCTGCCTAAGGTACCAGTTTCTGTTTCTAAAATTTTTGTATTGCATTTGTATCGTATTATCTCAGATCTGGGGAAAAAAAAAAAAGGCATGTGAGCATATGTTCTGGTGTTTCCTTGGCAATCGTCTGTCCACTATTCACACAACTGCACAAGTTAATTGAGTGTTTTGCCATTTCAAGTGACAACGGTGATACTGATGGACAAGCTGGTCGGCAGCCCTGATGTCATTATAATGTTGAAATAATCGTTTGGGATTTTAAAAATCCCGTTTCTGTCTGCAGCTGGCCAACGGATTGCATCATTCCTTATAATATCTGGACTTGCCTACTGTGAGGATTCATGCAGTTTTGACCCCTGACTTGGTTATTTCTCATACTTCATAAAACCCCACTGTAACTAGCACAAAACACAGCAGTCTTCTTGCTTTTGGTAGCAGATTCAATGCCTCACCTATTGCTTTGCTCTCTGCAGTGGTTCTCCATTTGCTGGTTTATTCAGGGCAGCATCGCTGTCATTCTGCTCAAACCCCTTGTCGGGTTTGGCCTGGGCTATCTAAAAGCTAAAGGTTTCATTCTTATCTTGACCTCCCCTGATAGTGGTGTTTAGCTGGAGCAATAGCAGCCTGAGACAATTAGGGAACTAGCGAGTGCTGGAAGAGGTCACAGGATTTAGACTAAAGAATCTCACTCCCTCAAGTTAACCTGGTCAAAGATTTTGGGGGTATGGAATGGTGGACTCAGTCTTAAAGGTCTTTTCCAACTTAAATGATTCTATGATGCTTTGATTGTGAAATTCTGTGTCAGTGCCGTCAGGCTTTCCTCTAGTCTATAAAAGCAGTGATGTTATTTCTGTTTCAGACTGAGAATGGTAGGGAAGAAATTGGTACCTTTGCTTTGCAGATATTTAAATTATCGTGCTGGGAACTCCAGGATAACCATTCTTAATGCACTGATTTTGGTTAAGAATATGTCATTAAGGGTTTTTTCAGTGTTACATTTGGTTGTTACGGTAACCTATGAAACACTTGACTTTTAAGTAAACCCCTTCCCAAAAGACAGTTGCCTCTAGAAAGGCTCCCGACTTCCTTGGGTTCAAGGTGTGTCTGTAGAAGCAGCTTTTAAGTTACAGAAACAGAATCCAATGAGTAAACCTGAGGTCAGGTCTCAACTGGTAATTTTCCTCTTCCTTGGAGTATCGTACTGAAACATAGTTGTAGATTTTGCTCTCTGTTGACTTTTTAATGACTTCTAAAGCTTCTTAAAAAACCACAACCTCAAAACAGACACTACCACACTCCCCCAAACAAAAGAAGACAAAAGGAAACGTTGGAAAGATTGCGTTGATTTACTTGACAGAGTTTTCTGAAAATATTTTGGAGTTTGTCTACCTGGAATAAATGTATTTCTATCTGTGTTTCAGCTAAATGATCAGGATTCTAACTGGAAAGTTAGAAAAGAAAGTTGGTAACAGAACTATTTGAGTACTTGATAAGTATCTAAAGTCAGAGGTAGAGAATGGAGGATGACATACTTGAGTTATCGGCCATAAGGTTGTATTCTGTATAATTTGGGGATTTTGTTAATTGCTTTTTTGTTATTTGAAATCCATAAATTCCATTGGCTGTTTACTTTGGAACTGAAAATCTGCCTGCTGAAGGGTAGCTGAGAGATGGTCAGAAGACTTTTGTTGTCATCTAAGTGATATATCCGTATAACATAAAGAATCTCTCATTTTAAGAATTGTTTCATAACTGCAGTTTAAGAGGTCTTGCAAATGGAATGCCATATTGGACTTGCATGAGGAAACCATACATAGGAGAAGAAAAGAATTAATGTCTTGTGCAAACAAAAGAACTTTAGGAAAGCGTTGAAGACTGATTTTTTTTTTTTTTTTTAGGCTGCCTTTTGCTATTAAACAGGCAGGAACGCAAATCCCATTCTTCATAAGTCTGCAACTCATCCTTATGAACCCAAGGTTGTCTTCAATAGGTTAAGAGATTAAACACTGTGATGTTTCGTTTAAATGCTTCCCTTCAGAAAACTGTGTTGACTCCTTTCTCTGACTGAAGACCACTTTCATGTCAGCTTAAAGATCCACTTTTATTAACAGAAATGTATGTGTTGGATCATTGCCTTGACAGAACAGAAAAGATGTTAAGATAATATTGTATAGACTAATTGCAACTAGTATAATGCCTTTTTTCAAAGAGGTCTTAGATAAAACATCCTTAAATTACATAATTTGGACTTTTCTGTTTTTTATTTTTCTTTCATAGCGTTTTACTCAAATAGGGCTCTCAAAGCCCGAGGAAGGGTAACGCCTAACCTACTTAAAAAGGCTGCATGGAGGCTTTTCCTCGGAAAGTATATATAGATCACCTTGTAGATCAAGAACAGACATATTTTTATTCTTAAGAATCATTCTATATTTCCTTTAAATTTCCTATTTCAGCTAAGGCTTTCACTGTCCCAGGGGAAATGCAGTATCTCTTTTCTGAATTTGCATGAAAATATTTTGAAAGGATGAAAAGACCTGATTAAGGCAATGTTCCTTGAACTAATCATAAATACGCACACTAGTGCAGAATTTAAAAGAAAGAAAAAAGGTTCCTTTCCATAAGAGACATTTTATCTGATCTTAATGATAAACTGATTAAAGTACTGCAGTATATGTGTGGTGGTTTTGATTTTTGGATTTTTTCTTTCTTTTTTTTTTTTTAAACTTAGCAACCTACAACACCCCCTTTTCCTCTGAAAGTCATTCTTTGGAACAGATGGAAGAGGGTTACATCCTTCCACAAGTGGGGAGGTATCTAGGCAAGCAATTGGCTTTTTTAAAACATGCCGTTCTCTAGAAGATACTTTAAATGGTAAACAGAACATGTACGTTCGTTTGTAACATATCAGTGGGAAAAGGAGGTCTTTATACCCAACCAGTTTGCATGAGTAGAAGCATCGAGTTTACTGTCTTTTTGAGTAATAGTTTTGCCTCCCTTTTGGGTGAGCCTGAGAAAAGTGCAAATTTTTCACCTTGTCAGGTGCGATGGTGTGGTTTTAATATTGACTGCTCAGGGGCTTAGCTTGACCTCTACTGAAGGATTCTTCCCTTTAGAGAAGCAACTATAAGCATAAGCACATCAATGTATTTACATTCACCAATCTCCATCTTGTTCTGAGAATACTATAGTTGTGCTGCAGGTCTCTGATTTTAAGCAAGAAATAATAATTTAACTAGAGATTATGTCACCACGTGACTTGCATTTGGGAACAAAATTGCTTATCTGCTTTAGCTTGTTTTTACAAGACGACTTTGTTCATTCTGTAGATATTGTGGACATCAAAGGACTCCCTTTTTTTAGGAGTAAAGGACTATAAAGAAGCTACCAAATAATTAAATCAGAAAGCGTGGATCCAGCTTTTTTTTTCTTTTTTTCTTAAACATATAACCTCTTACTCCTAAGTGAGTTTTCCTCCAGTGTCCTGAAACTTCTGAAGAAGTTCTGCTTCTCATTTTCTGTCACGGTTGACAGTTCAGAACTACTTAACATCTAGAAGTGTTTCTGTTGAATGACTGTTCGAGGTTTTCTTTTTAGTTGCTACTATTTCTTGATACAAATGTTGTAACAAGGTTATACTGCGAAGTTGCAGAATTTTTGGACTGTTAGTCATCGATTTTTGGTGAATGCAAAATAGAGGGCAAATGATTTTTTCATTATTTTTTAATCTAGTGTTCACAATTTCTCATTTCACATACCCATCTTTTATTAAACAGTAGAGAAAACTGTAGTATCAAACATTTTGCTCTTTAGTTTCCCACCAGCCCCAGAGGTTTGCTCTGTATCATGTTCAGTTTTATCTGTTTACATCCATTGTGACTCTAGTGAGTCCTTTTCATCTTTCTATGTGCGTGCTGATTTTAGGCATATTAAAATTTTCTTTTAAGCACGAGGTTTAACTAGGAATTCTTATTGCTGGTAAGAGGAAAGAGTTTCTTTTTAATTGCAAGAGCTTGAAGATGACTCTTAAGATCTTCTTAGCTGATTTCTGGTGAGGGGTAAGGCATTAGATCTTTTTTGAAGCTGAAGTTACCTGTCAGGTTCTGAGGAGTATATAACGGGGTTGTTATTCCATTACAAAAAGGCATTTTTGTTGGGTTTTGCTATCTCTTTAAGAAAGGTTCTGGACTTCCCCAGACGAAGCGAATACTTTGCTGTTTTCTCTCTTACTTTATCTCATAGACTGTATCTGCCTTCAGAGACAATGTTAAAAACCCCACAGCAACCCCTTCCCGTAAGAGGACAGAGAAAGTTCTTTCAGCAGAGGTCCTAAACAAAAAAATATTAATTCCTGAACTTATCATCCTCTGCTATGAATTATCTGTAACTTCAGGCTTTTATTTCCATTACAGATGATATACTTACAAACTGTTTTCTGTTGCTTCTCTGGTTTTAATCATTGAGAGCATATGAAAGCGTAGCTGGACATTATCCTGACATTAAGTGAATTTTTTAAAAAATGCATCTCTGAATCAACAATCTATATTCCGAAATTATGTTTACAGTACATAAATGTCAGCATTATATTGTATCTAAATTTATATTATAACCAATAAACTAGCAGAAATTAATAAATTCATGATATTGACAGAAAACTTAAATGTTCTGGAGCCAGTAAGTAAAACTGCTTACTACAGAACCTTTTTAATTTGTGTATTTTCCCCATTTATCTCATTCGAATGTACTTGGAACTCCTGTACGTGAGCAGCATCCTCGCCGCTTCATGGAATTTCTCCTCACTTCCCTGCTGGGGAGCGGCGTCAGAACGGCTCCTGGGGGAGCTGCTAACAAAGCCTGCCTGCGGAGCTGGGATTTGCCGCTTTATACAGACTGATTTTTTTATTTTTTTTATTTTTTTTTTGGCTATTAATGCTGGACTGGTGGGTAGTTTAAGCGTACGTTTGCCTAGAGAATTAAGAGTTAAAAAGCGGGCTGTGAAAGGCTTTGGCAACCTAGAGGGAGCTAGCAAGCTCCAGCCGTGACTCATTCTGCCTGTGTCAGTCAGATAAGCATCAGCATCTGTCACGACTGCAGGCAGGTAGGGTTAAACTCCCGAGCATGCAGGGAGCGAGGAGCAGGGAGCCTGCACTGCAGGGGTTGGGATGTTTGTTCCCGGTTCTTCAATTCTCATCAGCCCTTCAGCTACAGGAGATCTATACTGGATCCATGGTAACGGTTTTAGCACACTACACTTCCATCAGCTTGTGACAATGGGCTGTGTTCTAGTCGCTGACTGAAGAGCTGTCTCCTCTGTAGAGCAAAAAAAAGAGATTAGTAGTTTTGCAGTGAATGAGGACCTGAGTAATGAAATAAATAAATAAATAATCCTCCTAAAACCCGGGATTTAATGAGGTAGGAATGGCACAGCAGTCTTTTGCATTCATTCCTTTCACATACATAGCCAAGCCAGCAGGTAGCTCGGGTGCTGCACATCATTGAGAAGAACTTGTTCTTTTGTTCTGTTGGTTAATTAAACTGAAGCAAACGCGAGAGAATCAGCTGAAATTAAACAACTGCTTAACAAGTTAAGTGGTACCGATTTAGAAATTATAGTAAGAAATACATTGTAATTCCTGCTATTTATACCTCTCTTCAGAGCTGATTGTATCAGAGCCAGACTGCAGTGGTGTCCCAAGAAGAGTTCCAGATCTCTTTAGCAAGCTCTTTTAAAGAAATAAAATCTTACTGATATTTCTTCCCTTCCTAAAGACCAAATTAGCTTCTAGTAGCTATAGATTGTTAGTATCTTCTAGGAGAAAGACCAGTTTGCTGTTGATTAGAAGCCCATGCTGGAAAGATTCTCGGTAGCATTAAAGGGTAGATATATTCGTTAGCTGACTAGCAAAGGATCAGGCTACATTCTCATGTAGTGTCACTAATTGGAGAGGTTGGACACATTTTCTTTTTCTAGATGAATCCAAATTGTATTACTTATAGCTATATTACAGTAATAATTTTCTTAGCCTGGTGCTTTCATTTGACTCAATGTCTGTGTTTAAAAAAAAACCACCCCAAAACCCAACAATCCTGAATCCCTAACCAAAAAGCCCGTTTAATCAGTGTGGGAGACGTTCTGCCTGCAGAGTGGTAGCCATGTTGGTAGATTAAGGGTTAATCTCTTGTTGCTGTAATACGATTTGAGAGCAGCAGCTCAGTCTGCTTGTGTTAGCAAGATTAAAAGCAGGAGCTGCAGTGCCATTGCAAGCACTGAATGAGTGAGACTGTTGCAGACTGAACTGTAGCTGAATTTTGTCTTTTCTTCTTGCATTATTTTTTTTTCACCAGCTCCTCCCCCCTTCGTTCCTACTCTCAAGTCTGATGATGACACCTCAAATTTTGATGAACCAGAGAAGAATTCGCGGGTTTTATCTTCTACGTGCCAGTTGAACCCAGGAGGCTTCTCCGGTGAAGATTTGCCGTTTGTGGGGTTTTCATTCATCAAGGCATTAGGGATCCTCAGATCAGAGTAAGTAAGAATTATTACTTAGGTGGATAGGAGCATTGGAAAAATGCGAAGGTTTGTTACAGTGAGGATGCTGCGTGTGACGAAAAGCTGTTTTACCTGGCCTGTACTTTGCTTTAGGAAAGCTGCCAGATTCTGGCTTTATCTGTTGCTGCTGTGGCTTGTGCATGTCCTACCGTTCTGTGATTATTTCTGGGATGAGGGGGAGGGAAGGGAATGGAAAGACTGATTCTGAAACAGTTATTGTTAAAATTGTTGTTCAAATACTTTGAATTAGTTGTTCCTGTTAAGCAGGGAACAGTAGGTGATTGCATTGCTGGTATTGCAGATCCCTGAATGAAGGAGATGCTAAGGAGTTTGGAGATGGAGAAGGGGGGTTGTTATTTTATTGGGTCAGAAAGTGGGCACCAAGTGCTGGGGCTGTGTAAGGCTGAATCAGTGACCCAGAGAAATGGAGCTTCACCGGTCTGGGAATGTGCAGTGATGGGTCAGTGAACAGGAGAAGGAGCTTCCCAGCAGCTGACTCTGTGCTGTTGGGTCAAGTTAAATACGAAGACTGGTTGTTGCTGTGTTGTCTGTTAAGAGACTGGAGATTCAGATGAAGTATGCAGGGTATGTGTTTGTGGAGGGAGGTAAAGATCTAGAAAAAATGGTTTTCAATTGAAAGAAGACAAGCTTTCCGGGAGAATGGAGTCGGTGAAAAAAGCAGCATATAAATAGTATGGTATAAACCATTTGGTGTAGTGGGTGGTTAGTTTCTGATGACAGAGCTATTGAAAAAGTGTTAGTGCAGTACCTTAAGTTGAGAAGTCCTTACCTCAGTATCATGAGGCCTCTGAGGAATGCGATGGCTTTAGCTGGGTTAGTGACTCAATTCACTAAGGCGCTGTGTTTTTGTGTCAACCATCGTTCATTGCTGCTACTGAGTTCCCTTAAGGGACTTGGTTGTCAATCCGTCTAATTGTCTTCATTTTTTTTTTTGTCATATTGGTTGCGATAATTGCTCTGCGGTAAGTGTGTAACCAAATCTGGTGATACTCTTGACATCTTTGATCTTGCCCACACTGTGAATCAAGGTTATATGATGGTTATGCCAGTAATAAAAAGGGAATCTTTGATTGTCCCTCCTCAGCTGAGTTGCTTTTATGACAGAAGAGGAAGGAAGGGAGAGGATATAACAAGTATTCTTTTGGTGAAATGATCTAATATTGTCAGCAGAAATAGAAAAATGCAATGTTATATCTCTAGATACCTGGGGTTAAAATCTATCTTGATTTAGAAGTGAAATAACTTACAGTGCTGTCTTTTCTGCCTGGGGAACTGCAATCTGTCTGTCAAGGCTACAGGACCATTCATGTAACAGTCAGAAGAGGCTCAACAGTGACCAGATGTGTGGTAACAATATGTATGTAATTGGGGCCCAGGACTAGAACTGAAAAGGAGTATGAGGTAAAGTCTCAGGAGCAGTGGTGTAAGTTAAGAAGGCTGAAAAGTAATATTGATACAGATTGATTGATATGCTTTCTTAGTGGGGCTAGTACTGAAGCATTGAAGTTCTATTTGAATATTGGTAATAGGTGAGAAGGGAGACAGCAAAAGAAAATAGAGATTAATGTGCTCTGGAGAAATTTTGACTGAAGTAAAATTTCTGCTTGGTGTGGCCTGTTTTTTCCTGAGCTGGAAGAGAAAGACATTATGTATTTATATTAAAATTCTTTGGGGGAAAATTTAAGTATATCTTAGTGGTTTCTTTTTTTGAATGAGAACTTATTAAAGGCACTTTGGTATTTTTAGCAGTAAATACTTGCATTTTGTTCGAAGAAGATGATTTATATATGGCAAAGAGTTTGGAGACTTGAAAATATCTGTATTTAAATAACACAGTGACTAGTTTATTCTCGATATCACTGCAACACTGGATCATAAAGGTAACTTCTTACTCATAAAATATTATGTGGTATATGTTTTACTTGAGGAAATAAAGTACTGTTTTGGTCCACACTAGCTTGTGAATATCAAATTCTAGATGGAGAAGAGAACAGTAAATGGGGGGATAGGCTTATCTGTTGGGATATCTTGGGATGTCTCCTCTGGAACGTCCTAGGTAATTAAGTTTATCAGTCCAGAATTTTTCTTAAAAATCTTTCCTCCAAAAGTCTAAGCCTTTCGTTGCTAAGTGATGCAGATCTGTTTTCCTGTGCCTGCAGCATGAGAGCTCTGATGCCTCTAGTGCTGCTCACAGCTAGGCCAGGCAACTGCAGAGTGCCATTAACATAGTCCTCGCAACTTTCACTGCTTTTGATTTGAGGGCTGCCGAGCTCTGAAGTTTAGGGTTATACTCTTGCCCTTGTTCACTGGACGGTAAGAAGCCATGTCTGAACTAGGAATTTCAAATTCTTCAGACAAAGAGCAGTTCAAAAAAATTGCACAGAAGGATAAACGAAGTTCTTTTTTCCATTCTCCTCTTTCTCCCAACCACTTAGGGTTAGAAGGCACCACCTAAGTCACTTGGACCTGTTGCCAGAAATTGTATAGTCAGTGTGTGGTTCAGAAGAGTCCACTGCATGAAAATGTTCTGTATGTTGTCCCATATCATGAGTTTTGGGAAGACTTTGTGACCCTGTAACAACGGAGTGAAAGGCATGAGAATGACGTGTTGTAGGAAGCAATCAGGAGAAATCAAGGGCATTCCTTATGTCATAGGTTCCTGTACTACCAAAGTGTTTGTTAGGTGAGTCTCATATACGATTCCAAGAACTGGGATCAGGCTGCAGAGAAGGACCAGCCAACTCCTTCTCCCATCATGGCCTCTGAATCCTTGATTTGGGGGAGAAATGCCTGTCTGCAAATCTGGCTGCTGGTTTGGCTGCCAGCATGTGACTGTGACAAGATAACAGGCCACTGAGAGTTTAATTCCATTAAAAGCCAGCCCCACCTTACTTCCTGTCCCTAACTGTGGCTGATCTCCAGTGCTTAGAACAAATGAAAAAAACCCTTAGATGCCAGAAATATGCATCAAGTGGTGAAAGAAAATTCTTATTGTCCGTTGCAGGTGACTAGCAGAAGCCCTAGGGCATAAGATAAATGCATTGTAAATCCAGGGCTAACCAAATATACCAAAATACCTAATAAAAATAAATACCAATAAATTGTTTATAATGTTATTTTTTGCCTGCCTCTGTCCTCTCTTAGACTGGAGTAAGGAGCTAAAGGGGCCTGACTACTTCCGATACAAAACTTAGGTTAATACAAATGCCTTGCTAAACCAGAACCTAGAGAGATATTCATGGGTAAGGCTCACAGTGGAATTAGTACCTAATCTGAATTATCTGCCAACATATGATAAATGTAATCCTAGTACTTCTTGAATTGTGGTCTGTGAGGCTTTGGTAGATGGTCTAAATTGTTTCTGTAAGTTCCTAAGAAGTGGTATTTTTCAAGATTTTTTTTTTTTTTTTTAATTTCAAGTTTTGAAATGGATTCATGATTGTCATTATAAAATACTGAGATTTAAAATGGGCCATTCTTCTGAAAAGAAGGACTACGGCTTTCTTCCAACAGTTTGTCGGGTTCTGGTAAACTCTTTCACCAAAGATAGATTAAAGAGGAAGCAGAGGACGAACATACCAAAAATATGCTTCGCTTCAGCTAGCTCTATTCACAGATTGATGGTATCACTGTTTTTGGTTGGGTTTTTTTTAGGCTTGAGCAAGCATTTACGAGGGGGCGGAAGGTACAGATGAGTATAATGCTAAAAAGAATAGAGCATGAGGGACGGGGGATGAGATTATAGGCATGTTGTGTGGGGGCCAGGATTAGGACAGATGGTGTTAATCGTTGCGAGAAGGAAGAAGCACAGGTGAGTTGGGGGTTTATGAGTGGCATAAAAGGACAAAGGAAGGTATGAGGTATGATGCACAAGAGAGGTTAGATATAAATTCAACACCTTAGAATCATCTTAGAGCTTTTCCTCTACTAATACTTTTTTCTTCTTCATCTCAGCCACATTAAGACTGGAGGAGCTTTTACACAAGTAGCTGCATTTCTGATAATTGTGCTGGTTGAGGCTGTTGCTGATCTAGCTGTGAAATCACTGGCTAGTCAGCTCTAAGTTAACTTGATTTTTAGTCATGCAGGCAGTGCTGCTTTTGAAAGTCAATTGGCACAGCTAGTGCTATCAGCTCCTGGTACTATAGACTTGACTTTGGGGTATTTTTAATCTATTATTGGAATTTTCTTGTTGATGTATGCTGGTTACCTTTTGTTAATCTTTTTTTCACGCTTCAGAGGAAACAGCGGAAACTACTCTGTTGTGCTAAGAGAATTGATCCAGATGTAGCAGTTAACTAAATGAAATACTCTGAGATGGTACCAACCTGAATGATAGCTTTGCATCATGGCTTTTGATGGTGGATTTAATGTGTTTAATTTCTGAGATGATGCTGACTGGGGAAGAATGTAAGTGCCCCAGCAATGTGGGTATTTTCCACCTTGTCATGCTGTGTTGAGAGCTTATATCACCATGACAAGGCTTATTAGATTAGTTGCTATTCCATTTCTCTTGATTTCCTCCATCTGCCCCCTTTCTGATACTTTGAAGGTTGTATGAATGTTCATGAAGTTGTTCTAATATAATTTGTACGCAGGAAAGCATTACTGGGAAAGGACATCTTTTAAAAACTGTATGTCCAGGGCTAACTGAAATCAGCTTCCCTTGGGAATAGGATTTACTGTTTCCATGGCAGGAAAATCATTGTGTGACCAGCACATATATATTTAAGGAATTTCTTACTCCCATTGAACAGAGACAAGGAAGAACGATTGCAGTTCTAGTTTGTAGCCGCCTTTTTCCTTACAAAACTGACACCAACCCTGAGGAGCAGCTCCCTCTACAGTCACTTCATGAAACTCAGACTTCGGGCAGTGGGAATCTCCTGTGCCCTGTCCCGTCCCAACTCTCCTGCCTCAACTACCGAGCTTTGCAGAGCTCAGGATCCTCTCTGGGAGTCGTCCTCTTCCTTCCAGGGCTGCAGTGCACAGGGATGCTCTGGGCTAGCTTGTTAGGAGCCATTTGTGAAATGCAAAATGGTGCCTGTGCTATTAGGCTCTGATGCTTTTAACAGCAAAAAAAATAAATAAGCAAAAATAACAAATAAAATGGGCCCTGTTGGGAAGGTGAAATAGAAACAGCAAATAAAGGCAGGTCTGTGGGAACTGGCTAGAGTTTTCTTAGGTAATGCCTCAGATTTGAAAAGAATAAAAGTAAAAAGGTAATGGCTAATGCTGAAACTATAGTTTAAAAAAAATAAAATAATTGCATTAGCCAGTACAGTTCAGACCTGTAAAGCTAAATTTTTATTATAAAAAGATTTTCAGACTTCTCTCAGTACACATTTGCAGCTATTTACATATATTTGATTAACATTTTAAAGCAGATTCCTTAGTGTCTGTTTTAGTTAATGTGAGCTTTAATTTGTATTTTTAGACTGCTTTTCTCAACTATTCATTTTTAGCCTTGTTTGTACACCCAGCTGTTAGGGGATTTAATATGCATCTTTCTCAGATGGTTGCCTTTCCTCTGTAGGAGTATAGACATGCTTTATAAATTGAATTTTAAATATGATAATCTGATGGATTGGATTGATTGGACCAGGACTAAAGGAATGCTGTACAAAAGCATTCACTTTTAACATTTATTTTTTATTAAGTCCTGATCGTATCTGGTTTGTTGACGGGCAGGATTCTTTTTTCCAAGTTTTTTCCACATCCGGTTTCTGAAGAAATATTAACATTTGACCTTTCGAGGCAGTATTGATAGATTTTTCTCTATTTGTTAATATCAAACCAGTGTTTCCTAATGACTGCTTAAGGCAGTGGTACTGAAGATCTATTTTGATACATGTATGTTGCTGCAGCATTGTAATAAAAATCCATGTCTTTTTTTTTTTTTTTTTGTGACTATCCTGCATGTCTATTTAGATTAAGGAGTAGATTTTTCTCAGAAAATGGTGGTGATGGAATCAAACTTTCCTTGGTGTTGAGAAGAGACTGTGCTGCTGTGTGTGGGTGTATGGCTATATGCAGAGAGCTGCTCAGAGCTCGTTTCCCTCCATGGGGATAACTGGCTGCATACCCAACTGTGGCCAGGAGAAGCAGAAAGCAACGTGTGGGCAGACTCTATGATCTTTTATTAGCACCTTCATTGTACTTCGGCGTTTTCATCTATCAGTTAACACTGGTTCCATCATTAATTGCTTAAATATCTAGTTTGAATCATTTTATGCAAGGGAGAATGTGATTTTTAAAATTATGTTTTGATTTGTGTACTTAATTTTTTGGTTGCAAATTACATATGTAAGACTGCAAAGACTAAAAATATGCCCCAAAACATTGAGTGGCTTCCTATCCTTTTCTATAATTAATTTAGACAAACAGAAATTGTAAACTTCTTAAATGTTGAGTCCCAATTAGACAGAAAGCTTAAGAACATGTAAATATTTTCCCCAGCTTTCTGGAGTCAAATTGTTTTGAATAGTACAGTTAAGTTGTGTCTCGCGAGAGAAATCACAAGTGGAACTCTGAAGTTCTGCAGTGTGACTAATCATATTGATATTGATTTGAGTTCGTAGGGATCATACGAATTGGGTTAGGAAAGTTGCAGTTCGATTTTGATTCACAGAAGGTAACTAAGGATATTAAATGCTTCTTCCTGTGGTGCAGATTATGACACGTTAAAGTTTTTAGGGCTTTTGTACTTCGATGATAATTTAAAAATCTGTTTAAAAAGAAAGGACAAAAAGAAAAATAGTTCTGAAAAATTGTTTTCTTTCAAAGTGCTTATGTTGACTTTATGCTTTGTTTTTGTTATGCTTATAAATCCCTACAAGTTATGCAAAAATGTTGCTGTGATTTATTGTTATGCATTCTGACAGAAAAGTCACTGATGGAAAATATTAATATTGTAACTAGAATTACACATGCGTTATTTAATAGTGATATACTGTCATCAGGTTTTATGGTATGTTTGATCTGAAATGATGGCTGCTAGACTGGTTGCTTTTATTCCAGTATAAGTAAGTACCCAGTGACTTTACCAAGGCTGCATGAGTGCAGATTTCTGTACCTTTTGCCTATATTCATGTGCTGTTTGGCTTTGCTCTTTTAGATCTGTTTTTTCAAGTGTGGATTCTCCAGCCAAGGTCAGCTCCATGGAAAAGAAACTTCTTCTCAAGAGCAAAGAACTCCAAGACGCCCAGGACAAGTGTCACAAGGTATTTATTTACGCGATTGGCCATCTCCATTGCTCCAGGAATCTGCAACCACTGTATGTCCAGGGATCTGTCAGATGCTGCTGATCATCCAGACTCGTGGTGGGCAAAGTGCTTTTCCTTCAGTGAGGTGGCTTCCTCTCCAGTACAAAAGGAGATGAATTTAGGCCATGCTGTTGCTCTAGATACTTTTTTCGTAACAAGAAGCGGCTCTGGATTTTAAACAGTCCTTTTCTCAGCGTGATAGACGACTGCTGCTTCCTGCAGGCCGTGCCTCTTCATCATACGCACAATTACAGCAGTACTGTTCTGAGGTTCTCTTCCTAACTCATCAGCTTCTACTCGCATAACTGTTGTCACGTCACTGGTTATGGTGAACATCTTGTAACAGTTGCTGTGCTCCAATAAAGGGAACCCGGTGGAGTCTTTTAAAACTTACTGCTTGTTTGAGACTTTTATGAGAGTTCGATTACTTTCCTCCCTGCTCTGTTCTGGATTTGACCATTTGCTCCTGACAAGGAGATGGGGGGAAACCATCTTCTGGTCCAGCATGGATTTGGGATAAGGTTAAAGTGATCCATCTCTGCAAGTCAGGTGAAAAATGATTGTGTCTTCTTTGCTTACTGGGGTTCGAAGAATGACTGAATATGAACAAGCAGCTTGAATGAATGGGGTGACTTAGACTTACTACTTGTCCTTAAGAAGAACTGTGCATTCCTGGAGCAGAGACAATGGTATCGGAATTTAAACACCATTTGGAGAAATATAGATAGAAGTCTCTTGGAGACAAATTCCTTACAAACAGAGCTCTGAAAGTAGCAGTTAACAAAGCTTTTGAAGCCCCCTTTATAACCTCTTGATATTTATTGCAGATGGAGCAGGAAATGACGCGGTTGCACCGGAGAGTGTCAGAGGTGGAGGCTGTACTTAGCCAAAAGGAGGTGGAACTGAAAGCCTCTGAGACCCAGCGATCCCTCCTGGAGCAGGACCTGGCCACCTATATCACAGAATGCAGTGTGAGCCCTTACACCAGTCCTTTCAGCTCTGAAGGCCTGAAATCTGGTGGTCTTTGCCTTTCTCTTCCATCATGGTTTCAGTGGGGTACTTGATGGAGAGAAAATAATATGTGAGAGGATATCTGTGGAATATGGAGTCCTGAATTGTTTGCAGAGGCTTGCTTGATTCAAACTTTGTTTCATGGTCATGTGTGTAGAACATACAGGAGTAACTATTCTCCTGGTCTTGCCGAAACTGTTTGTGATGTTTGTCTCGCTGGCTGTGCTAGAACATGCTTGAGTTTGACTTCTCGCAGATTTCTTAGCCAGAGAAGGATGGGGCCTAATCAGTATCTAGACAGAAATCTTCAGGGAGAAGAGGATTAGGAAACCATGGTGTTGCTTCCATCTGTGGGATTCTCAGTTCAGACTGGTCCAGTTCCCCAGCAAAGTGTCAGGGATGATGCTGTTTTTCAGATAGAAGATAAAAATGAAGCCTTGAAACTGTGTCTTCAAAGATCATTTGGCATTTTTCATGGGAGCTGGAATGTCTGCCCAGTTGTCCTGGCAAGATTCAAGGGAGGATATTTTCATTCTAGTTAATACTCTTTGTATTTTCAGTTGGATATAATATTCTGGTTCCTCTCTTGTACCAAGAATTAAAAATCCAGACAATACTCTGTTTCAGAGAATTGAAAAGCATTCCTGATGGGGTTGGTTTGTTAGGAAGCAGAACTTAAAATGAGGCTGAGTAATTTTCCTGATACCAGATGCTACTGGGGTAAATAAATAAAATCAAGTTTGTGTCTTTCTGTTGAAGAATAATATACAGTTGATAGGAGGACCACTGGTCTGCCAAAATTTGCAGGTAAGGTATGTGGTGAGATACAGAAGCAGCTCTTGTTCTTTGTAGAAGTTTAGCAATGATTAGAGGATTTAACTCACTTAACAGTAACAAGAAAAATGAGTAGGTCTGTTAGTAACATGAAGTTGAAGGATTGTATCTAGGTTGTGAATTAATAGTGCTAGATAAAATATAGATAAATGCTGTCAATAATGGATGCCTTTTGTGATCTCTGTTGGGCTTTTGTCTCTAAACCTGGTGTGAGGAAGTAGAGATTTGAACTAAGTTTTCAGTGGAGTAAACAGTCCTTGTGAAAAGCGCTGTTTCTGTCCAGACAGAAGCAGCACTGGCCGTGAATTTCTGTAGGGTTCCATCATTGGTGCCTTGATTTTTGTGATGCCCCACTGCAGTCAAGGAGGCATGGGTATAGCTAAAGACCTTTATTATACAGCCATCTGAAAAACAAAGGACTGTGTCTTGAACATTTTGATTTCTGCAGAGCTTAAAGCGAAGCCTGGAGCAGGCGCGGATGGAGGTGTCTCAGGAAGATGATAAGGCGCTACAGCTACTTCATGATATCAGAGAGCAAAGCCGAAAACTGCAAGAGATCAAAGAACAGGTACACCTGCTGCTTTGGGGAGCAGAGAGGCTATCTGCAAAGAGGCACTCTTGGCATATTCTTATTCTGTTGCCAGGATTAGGCAATCTGTGTGTTTTCATATTGTTTCTTAAACAAAACAGGAAGCAACAAAATTACACTTTTGTGTATATTACAAATAAGCACAAACTCCAAACTTCAAGTTTTTCTAGTCCTGAAGATAGGTTTTCTATAAAACCAGTTTAGCAGAGTGTTGCAAGGCTTTATTAATAAACTGCATGAGAAACGATCTGTGCATTATAAATGGTCAAGCTACACAAATTCCACAACAAGCTCATGAATCTTCACCTGGGAGAGAACTGAGTTAGCCTTAATTTTGTGGGTTTTTTTTTTCCCCTTTTTTTGTATCTGGCCATTTAAAATGCTTAATAGTCTTTTAAAATGGAATCTGTGTTGCCTAACTGTTCTTTTCCTAATTTAATCTATTTGCAAATAGATGTTCCTATTTTTTTCCACCAGAAGAATGTTGAAAATTCATTAATCTGTACAAATGTTCAGAAGGAAAAAAAATGTCAAAATTAAAAGAAAATATGGTGACAAATGTGGACATTTTTAGGACTTAAAACAGTCTACCAGACAGAAACCATTCAGTTTTGTGAATTAATAGCAACATATTGTATTGAGAAAAAGAGATTGAAATTTGCTATGGCGTTCAAACAATTCTTTGCAATTATCTGTTGTTTTTCATCTTCAGAGCACTTAACAAACATTAACTGACTAATTTCGTAGTGTTTGAGACAAGGAAGCCCAGAAACCTTGGTAATAATTCTCCAGACATGAGTAGCTCTTATGTAAAAAGTAATGAAATGCAAAAACAACCCCCTGGATGTAGCAGGCCTCCATAGACTTCTCTACAGCATTTTTCTGGATTGTTCTTTTATGTAATACAAGGGATCTAAAGCTCAGTACTCTCTGTTTTGGTGTTTCATTAGCAAAGTTGCTTTAGATACAGAAATGTGGAACATTTTTTGGCGATGATAAATATCAATAGATTGTTAGGCAGTACTGCATGTAACAGAGGAAAAATAATGCAAGTAATTTCTAATCAAATATTTTGTCCCAGTGTCATTTAATTTGGCTTGCGAAGATTCACGATGACGTAAAAATGCTGCTTAGGTCAACAAATGGATCTGTATTATCCCGCAGACTTTCAGGTCTGGGGGGGGGTGGTGTCTTGTGAGCACAACAAAGTATGCAGAGATGGTTTTGCTGACTCATTTCAGCAAGTGGACCTTGGCCATTAAAGATTTGGATCATTATTTGGAACCAGGAGGTGAGATAGAAGAGTCCCTTAGAGTTTTGCTGTTGCAAACCTGAAGCTTGGGAGAGAGCAGGTGAAATTAGCAGCAAATCAGGATCTTCAAAAACCAATAATTAGGCTTTTGGTATTTCCAGGGCAAGACTGTAGGTTCAACTTAACCTCAAGTACTTGGATAGAACAGCGTGATGGGTTTGTGGGTTTTCTTGTTTGGTTTTGTTTTTTCTTGTGTTTTTCTTTTTTGTTTTGTTTTGTTTAACTAAATCTGTGTTCTGGTCATTACTTGATGAAGGCCTGTATGAATGGATGAAAGAACTTGCATCAAATCAGAATCTGTATTTTTTGAAAGGCCTGCTTGTTTGTATGCAGCTACCCTGATGTGATTTGCTTCAGGGATATGCCCTGAGCTTTTCCTGTCCATTAATATGTGCTTAAGTACATCTTGATAGTTTTTAAACTATGAGCAATGCATATGCAAGAGGTATTGTTCTGTGTCACTTTGAGTGATGCGGCCTGTTCCTCTGACCTGACCATGAGATTTATTCAAAAATTGTCTTGCAAATGTCAAGAAACAAGAAAAAACTGAAACATTACTAATTATCTCCTCTTCTTCCTTCTTTTCTCCTTTCCCATTCTTCTCCCTTCCCAAATACTAATTTTCACAGTGGCACCTGTAATTCTTTGGTCAAATGTTTGCTGATAAAAAATCCGAATATTTTAGGAAGTCTTAACAAATTATGATTTCAGAGCAGAACATGCACCCCTTCAAACTCTTCTGCATTTTTAATTCACAAGCATATTTGTATGAAACGAATATTTGACTTAATGTATGCTCATGTATTATAAAAAGGCTCTAATTCTTTCCAGCAAGAAAATAAGATCATCCACAGAGAAACTAACTGGGAAGAGAGAGTAGGTCCCCCATCTGCCTTATGAACTGGAGAACCAGTTTGGGGATTACAGACCAAGGAGTCGTTCTGCTCCACTCCCCACTAATGGACAGTAACGCAAGCTGTTAAAGACCTTTTCTTTAAATATCAGTGTAAGCTTTCCATGTTGCTGGAGAATCTCAGGCTGACATGAGGGTCAGTGTTCATGCAATCACTTGTCTAACTAAAGACAGCTGGAAGGAGCGATGACAAACCTGATTTTGTCATGAGACAGTTACTCTTCTGAATATGGGGGTAGTCAGGCATATTGTATGATATTAAAATGGAAAGAAAGATAGACTCCCCCACTGACAGTCCTTCATAATCTTTTTTCCTAGCTTTTGATGTGCATGTTTTCTACTTGTTCTCAGCTTCATAAAAATACTTTTTCTTGGGTTTTATTTTTTTTAGAGTAATTTTATAAAATATATACTTACAGGACTTAGTGAATGCTACGTAAGCATAATTAAATTCTTTTTTGTCCAGTGAAGATAAAAGCAACAACCTCACGAGCTAGTCTCAGTTTGAGTACCCAGTCCCACTGAGAGAGTTGATTCAAATGTTCTCTTTATCTCCCACCTTCCCCATCCAAATGCCCTATGTGGCAGTGTCCTGCATGGGGAATCCTTATTTCTGCCCTTATAGATCAATATCTTCTATGGGTAATGTGATTTTTAGACAATTTTTTGTAAGATAATATTTTCTGTCAAGAGAAAGTAACCGGGGCTAGAAGCCACAGTACGCTACCCCTCTGCTTCTCCTTTCCTTTTACCCAAGCTGTGCAGATCTTTGGTAATTGTCATGTTATCAGCCTGAGAAAATATGTCTTGAGGGAGCATCTGGGCATTTAGTAGAGACATCAACTGAAAGGCACATTTCTGTTTCAGAAATTAGAAATGTAAGTAATTTTTATCATTGGTATGTAGATGTACTTATGTGTTTCTGCAGTGAAGCCACTGAAAAAGTCAATGTTTTGACTTTTATGAGGTATTGACTTGAAAATGACAAGACTCAAACTAGAATGCCATGGATATGTTATTTTATTTAGTTTTTGTTGGTTTATTTTGTACTTTAGTTTTCTTCCACATGTTCTTAAATGCTCCTCTTGCCTGCAATCAGTATTCTGTGCTCCAGTGATTTCCCCTGTTGCCTCTAAAGTGTAATACCTATTCCTTCCACCACAACTACAGGAGTATCAAGCTCAAGTAGAAGAAATGAGGTTGATGATGAATCAATTAGAAGAGGATCTTATTTCAGCTCGCAGGCGTAGTGATCTTTATGAATCGGAGTTGAGAGAATCCCGACTGGCAGCTGAAGAATTCAAACGTAAAGCTACTGAATGTCACAACAAATTGCAAAAGGTAGTTTAGGCTTCGTGGGAGAGGGGGGCTTGAACTTCTGGTGCTGTTTCACACGCACAAGTTGTTTGTGTCCTCTAAAGATTAGTGTCGTTTGTACAACCAATACAAAATATCTTTCAATTGTACATGCAATTAATGTAATTTCTATTTTGTGTAACTGCTTGTTTTTAAATTGCATGAGATGATGACTGGTTAGAAGACTTTAACTTTTCCTGAGACTTTTATATATTTTATATTTAAGTTACAGGTTAAAGATCAAGGAAAAAATGAATCGGGAGAGTTGTATTGCAAATTGGAGAAGGTATGCTACTTCCATGTCCTGGAGTTTGCTTCCTGGGTCTGGATATCCTGTTCTTAATGGATTGTGTTCAGAAGCTAGGCAAGGACAGGCCATTATGTGTAATCTGAGTTTGGAGTTAGGTTAGTGATACATAATGGTTTTCTTTATAAATAAAAAATAGTGAATGAAAGATAAAAAGAATTCTGAGTATTCTCACGCTGAACAATCTACTTGGTGACCAAAATATGAAACCAACCAGAAGTTAGTAAAATGGGAGTAGATTTGCCAAGAAGTGTTTTGGTGTGTTGGAACTTACAGTGTGAAACAAAGGTTTTTTTGGAAGTAAATTAAAATAAATATGGTATCATAGAGAGAACATTTTTTCCTTTTTGCTTTTATGACACTTTCCCCCTATCCTTTTATTTAACCATAGATCAATACAGAACAGCAGGCCAAAATTCAGGAGCTGCAGGAAAAGCTGACAAAGGTAATGTCTGGGTGGTGAAAGTGAATTTTCCGCGAGATTTTCCAGTGAAACCTTAATGCAGAGGAGGGATGCACTTTGTTTGATCCTCAAAAATAGTATTAGTCATAGCATGGGCGATGATAAGGAAAAGGGGGTGGGAACTGGTATCTGAAATCATTGGTGTTCTCAATATGCTTTCGGCTCTTGAGACATGTCAACAGTGTTTATTTTTACAAATGAAGCTGAGTCAGAACTGGAGTAGCGTAGAGAAATTCTAGTTTAAAAGGCCAGTTTGGGTATGCTGTACGCAATACGCTGGTCCCTTGCTTCCAAAGACAGGATTCAGATGTTTTTAGCTCACTAGTAAAATACATGTTGGACTCAATTTAGTCTCTCAGTATACTCTATTTTAATTGCAAAATCACTTTCCAGTTCAGTTATTCACAGTAAAAACGTTGAATGATAAGGGTTCATGGCAGAATTAAAACACCTTTGCTCTGGGAAGTATTAAATATCTAATGTTGCAGTTTGTCACTTAAGAGGACTGTAAGAACAGTAGGGGAACGTCTCTTGTTGGGATCTTCCAGCAGAAAAATAAGGGGTGGTCATAATAATCCACTGAGAGAGCTTTTCAAATGTGACACCTCTGAGAGAGGGCTTTTTCAAGGGTTAGTGATCGAGAATATGTATAAGAGGCCAAAACTATGTCAAAATAGTACTTCTAATATTTAAAAACAGTCATGTTTTAATCTCCCTTCCCCTTTTTTCCTTTCATTAATTCTAGGGAATTATCTGTAGGCCAACAGTTTATTATAGTAAAATTATTTTGTGAGGAAATTCCAAGAGCTTGAAATTTGGGGGTAGACTTTACTTTGAGTACACAGAGACAATTAGAAACTTGCAGCACAGCAAGACAAACGTGTAGATTTCTTGGATTTTCTTTGTGTGTGAAACAGAAAAGAATTATGGAACAGAAATTAAAATTTGTATGTTCCTGCACATGGTTGTACGTGGTCAGAATTTTAGATTGCTAGGCCAAAGTTCTGTAGCAATTTTATTCAGAATGTTGACCACCTTGAGGGTATGAACTTTTCACATGCTGAATTGTTGCTCATGTGTTTTTCTTATAATACCTTTCTCCCCCCCCCCCCCCTTTGGACCTTTAGGCTGTGAAAGCTAGCTCAGAGGCCACTGAACTTCTTCAGAATATCCGTCAAGCAAAGGAAAGAGCTGAGAAGGAGTTAGAGAAACTGCAGAACCGGGAGGACTCTAATGAAAGCATGAAGAAGAAATTGCTTGAAGCGGAGGTGAGCAGAGAACCTCTATCTAGAGTAAATTAGTTATTGGAATGTGTCTCAGTTTAGGAACCCTCATCTGGATGACTCTGCGCAGCTCGTATCCCTGTAGTAACTATTCATAGGAAAGTGATGTTAGACATTAATCCGTTTTTAATTAAAAAGCATGTATTTCTATGAAGAAAACTGAGAGGCTTTTTATTTTCAGTGAGGAGTCAAGAAGGACATGTGGTTAGCATAAGGGATTTGAGGCATGATGAGGTTTTCAAATAGAGAAGACAAGCATATATTGACTGCTTCAGCTGACTTTTTCTAGAAGATACTCATTGCTTTGTGATACTGCAGAGTTGGTTATCCTAAATGGCAGTTAATTATTGCTCTACAGGAACGGCGCCATTCTCTGGAGAATCAGGTGAAGAGATTAGAGACTGTGGAACGAAGAGAAAACCGTCTAAAGGAAGATATTCAGACTAAATCTCAACAGATTCAACAGATGGCAGAAAAAATTCTGGTGAGTAGAGGTGAAAATGAAAGATAAAGGGAAAGAGTTTGTAAGAAAGTGATAGGAAAGGAACAGAAGACATAGAATTGCATTGAATAAGGTGGAAATTGTTGAATAAAGGGGATTGTTTCTTGTACCAGTCATACTGGAGAAGGCTTAAGTGCTCAAATTCCATTTGCACCTTTAGTTACAAACTCACTCCTGTACCTTTAGTTTAATACTTCTTTAAAATTCTAGTTGTCTCAGTGGGAGCACTTTTAAGTCAGCTTGTAATATTTAAAATAATTACCTAACGATGGCTTCCAAAGTAACACATTCTCACTACAGCATACTGCAACAATAAAAACATTGATATCTAGCTTTTAAACTAAATTGCAAAGGAATTTAGAGGTCAGATCTACTTGAAATGCTTACATTTTGAAGCAGAGAGAAATTAGTCATCTAAACTGTTCGTCTCCAAAGATAATATTTGTCAGGAATCCATTTTCACCCACATACCTTCTCTGTTAGCAATTTCTTGTTTCTCTCCTATTAAATCTCTATCGTGAGTTGGTACGTCAGTTGAAGTGAACCAAGCCAAGGGTGTTTCTAACACTTTGACTTCCTGGGGTCAGGAAGCATAATTTTATAGTGAAATAAGGAAATTTATTTTCCGTTTCTCATGAGTTCTCTTTCTTCTGCGTTGTCAACATGACAAGGAAAAAAGGTTACTTTTTATTGGTAGCAATCCCTGAGCTTAGACATCCATGAGGAAGACCAAATGGAAGTGTAGAAATAACTGTATTTGGAGGCAAGAGGTGACCCACACTTGTTCTGGGGAGTATTCTGCTGTGTATATAGACTTTAGCATCAGAAAGCCTGAGTGCTCTCAAAAAAAGGTAGAATCAGTTGTTTAGTAGTGCTGTATCTTGCAAATTGTTTTGATAACACAAATGCATGGTAAGTGGGAGACTATGGTTTTGCTGGGCACAGAGCCAACTTTATGTTTAGAAATAGTGGAAAACTTAGAATTGTTTCATTAGCCTCTTGTGTTTATTTGGGGATTGTTCCTTGGTTTTGATTACCTCCTTCGTGGACAGGAAAAACTGGTAGGGAATGCAGAAATATTGACTATTTCTTTTGCACCATGGGATATGTTTAGCTCTCCCTATAGGTGGTTTCCATGGAGTTCCAATAGAATGTTGGAGAGCTAGAAAAGTATCTTATAAGAAAGTCAAACAGACATTGAAGAAATAATCCTACAGAGTCTTTTCTAGTCCCTTGTAGCGCTGATCTGGGAGCACGGGGCAAGTTTTCCGTTTTGCTCCACTTCTACCCTGTTTGTTCCCTCAAGTTGATATCTTCAAACACTTTTGACTTTTCCTGGTATAGAAAGGTGAGAAGGGAGCTGAAGACACAGAATTGCACAGAATAAGGCAGAAGAGTACCTGAGAAGTACTCACTTATCTGCCTGTAGAGAGGTAAATAAGAAGCAAGTTAGAGAAGCTACATATTATTGCTTGAAAGTTTATATCCTTGCTACGATGCTAATAACAAAGTTAATGCTACGTAGAGAATAGCAGGTGAGAATTGGGATGCTAAGAGACTACCTTTTTAAGCCCACCCTGGCTGTTAAGTGCCACTGCAGAAACCAGTGAAGCTTCTGCTACAATATGAGCAGTCTGATACTGGTAGCTTTGAAGCTGCTGCTGATCTGGTTGTCTGATTCCCTGCCAGGACCTGAAACATGTGGGCTTCTGGGGGAGGTGAGTTGTCCCTCTTGTTGCTGGGAGACATATTTCAATTGCAAAAAGCAGCAATCTCCATTCCTTGCAGAAGTGTTGGGTACCAGGCACTGTAGATGACCTACTTTTGGTGAACCTCCTCTTTGATTCTCACTTCTGGAAAAAGAGGTCTATTGCAATTACCGGAGAAAAAAATCTTTGTATGTTTTCAAGATGAGAAAGACCTCTTTTCTCAAGAAAAGAGAATATGAAAAGAGCTAAAGTAGAAATATCAGGATTTTCCCCTGTGCTATGCAGTAATGAAGGCAGACAGGAGACGTGGTTGCATCCCCAAACCTGAAGTTGTCTATGCAAGAGGCGATCCAGTGGTAATGAATGACAGACCTGGATCTGCCTCTTGTGCTCAGGAAATGGTTGGAATGGCAAATATGACAATGAATGAGCATCAGGTTCTGAGCTCAACATTTGCAAGGTGTCCTGTTGAAAGGTGGTTTTAGATATATCCTGAGTAATATAGTCAGACAGCAGAAACAGCAAACTTCTGAGATGCAAAATTATTTTAAGTCCTTACTGTGCATGGCTCAAACTAACGGATATGAAGTAAAGAGGTTAAAAATATTCTGGTATGTTCTACCATGTATATTGCATCCTGTTCTTTTCATTTTTGAATCGATTTATAAATAGTTATTCTGACAACGTTCGTCAGAGGAATATAGCTAAGTAAATACTATTCCCAGTCTATGAATGTAAAATGAAAAGCACAGAGAATGGTGCCCCATTATTGAAGTTTTCTGTGAGAAAACATGTGAGAGACCTTGTTAAAAATAGATCTGAACTCGTTGTAATGCCACTGCAGCTATGAACTGTTTATAACTGCTTGTTTCACAAAACATCCTTGGCCCATCTTTGGGAATATTTTACTGGGAAATGGAGATTCTTACCGTGGAAGTAGAAATCTTTGTCTTTAGCAGTAGATGGGTCGGCAGCAATATACAGAGCTTATAACTGATAATGTGCAGTTCTCAATGTTGGTTTTGTTTTTGTTTTTTTTTTACTACAAGAGCCCTGGTCTTGGGATTTTTATAGTGTGAAACCTTAAAAAAGAATGAATGAATGTTTGATACCTGTGTAACACATACGCACAGCACCTACTATTTCTTGTGGCTGAATTTGAATCTCTGCTGCTTTTAGGAGCTGGAAGAAAAACATCGTGAGGCTCAGATTGCAGCACAACACCTGGAATTGCAGCTGAAACAGAAGGAACAATTCTATGAGGAAAAACTCAAAGTAAAAATATCTTATAATCTTCCTACAAGCTTTTGTGGGTAGAATGGGTTCAGGGAAAAACAGTTGCCTTTAGGCTCTGATTGCTTTGTCTTAGGAGTTGCCTTCTTGCTTCCCACTGCTGAAATGTTCAGAGAGTTTAGTGAAATCTGATTTTTTTCTTCTCATCTAAGCCCTTGTACCTCACCTGGTTTAGCTCTGCATTAAACCAGGGAGCAAAATGGGGAGTTCTGAAGTCAGACCTATAGGAATGCAGTTGTTGATTGTAATTTGACTATTGCTGTTGGATCTCACATCCTGAAAAAGTTTTCAGTTCCTACTAATGATTTTCTAAGAGTATTTGCACAGCTTACCTGCAAGGTTTAAATTCAGCAAATATGAGAGCGTTTCTGAGATTCCCTCTTCTTGGAGCTGTAACATCTGCCAAGAAGCCACAGAAACCACCCACTTTGTTTTTGTCTTTTCCAGGGTAGCACAAGACTTTAACAAACAGTCAGAAATAGAACCACAGACACCATCTAAAATTAGGAAAAACAAATTGGGAAATAGGAGTATGTGCACTGGCTACGGATTTTTCCAAAGAACCTGCAGTACATCAGCCAGTAAATGCATTTTGTAAGAATCTTTGCTTCTTATAAGCATAATCTGTTTTCAGCAATCCTCATTTAGTATGTTTACCATAGGACTTTAATTCTACATTTCAGCTTAAACATGAGAGGATATAGTATTTAAGAGGGGAGAAGGAATTTCTGTGGGAGAAATAGGAAGGAAAAAAAGAGAAGAAAAAGGTTTCCTGGCAGACCAGAGCATGTGGGAATGAGTAATGAGAGGGGAGTGATAGAAAGCAGGATAATGAGAGGTAGATGTTGGGAAAGGAGAAGTAGTGACATAAAAACTGGAAAAGAGGATGGGGATTGGAAAAAGAACAAAAAGAAAAAGAGAACCAGTGTATTACAGGGACGTGTGACACAGGACTTAGTAGGAGGAAGCAGAAAGCTGAGTGAAAAACATTCAAAGGATGAAAGAGGACATGGGAGTTTGTAACTGGAATAGTAAAAAAATATCTTGTTGTGTCCAGACTTTGTGTGTTTGAAAACTTGTCTTTGAAAGAAATGACCTTCAGTTCAACAATTGATTTAAAGCTCTGGACATACATTCATAGCGTGCATTTTCAAACAATCTAACAATTAGTTACTTTAGTCCTGCTTCTAATGACAGGGATTTGTTCCACAAAAAGAAGTCTTTTACTTAGCTCGTTCATTTGGTGTCTCCAACTTGAAGAATTCATGGCAACAGAACTTCCAAATGACTTTGGAGCCTCATTGTTAGGGCAGCCGAAGGATGTGCACTTCCATACCTCCTCTGCTATACGTATTGGGATATAGAGTTTTTCTGTTTTCTGTTGCGTTAGTCAGGAATATTTCTTGAACACAATTTATAGGACTTAATAATAAAAAACCATCTATACTATCTCCATGTCTTCATAAAATTTGATCATTAAATTCACTCTTCAGAGATAACTGAGGGAGTGCTCTTTTTTGGAGTTTGCTTTTCCACAGATTTAATGCAGTTGTATCTTGGGTTTAATTTTGCTTGAGGTAAGATCAGTTGCTTAAAAAAAATTCGTTCTTGATGATTTTCTTTCTGCTTGCCCTTTGCCCAGTGAAACAGATATAATTTAGACAAAAGAAATGTCTTCATTTAGGTGTTGGAAAATCAGATGAAGAAAGATCTTGCAGATAAGGAAGCCCTTGAGAATATGCTCAGAAGACATGAGGAAGAAGCACGCGAGAAATGCAAAGTCCTTGCTGAACAGAAGGCGGTATGTATGGTTGAATTGAAAATCAAAGCATTTTTAGAGTAGCTTTCTGAGACTGTGATTTCAAGCAATCTTGTTTGAGGTTCTGTAGCGCTGCTAGGCTCTTTTGAAGGAAATCCTCTGATTAATGCTCATTTTAACAGTAATGTTTTTTAATTCAAGGTATCTTCAATATTATTTCCTTAAAAGAAGCCATGTAGCTTTCTTTGTTCGTTTTGTTCATTGGTAATATAATGGTTGCTTTCACCTCATATTAAAGCAGGAGAAAGCAGTTGTAAATCGCTCCAGTAATTGCATTTGTGACGCTCTTTTAGCCATTTGATTGGTTTTCTTCTTTTGGCTTCTGGAAAGAGTTTGTCCTTTTTTTTTTTTTTTTAAACGTTTTCATAATCAGTTGCTATTGTGCAGTCTCAAAGGCACATTTACTTTGTTTCAGATGATCAATGCAATGGATTCGAAGATTAGGTCACTGGAGCAGAGAATAGTGGAATTGTCTGAGGCCAATAAACTGGCAGCAAACAGCAGCCTTTTTACCCAGAGGAACATGTAAGTACAGAACTGCTATCGTACTGGTCACTACCGAACAGTTCTCAGTAAGATCTCTTCTCTTCATGGCAAAGTGGATCTTTTTTGCAGCCTGCTCTGCTCTCTGCTTGTTTTTCAGTGATGCAAAAATATCCTTGTTCTTCAAACAGCTGTGGTTCACTGCGTATTTTGTGTTTCCTCAAACATGACTAGGAAAATTGGTTTGTATTACAGTGTTTACTTTGGAGCCTTTCCTAAGGCTGCTGCTTAGTGCAGGTTTACCAAACAAGTTAAATAAATACTAATAATTTTAATGTGTAAAATACCTCTAGAGAAGCATATATTCTTTTTTTGTGCGTACATATTTTTATATTTTTATAATAGTTTTATATTTTCCTTGGTTCCTGTGACAGTTACATGATGTTGAAATTGAAAAGATTGCATACCTTTCTTTCACAAACATTCCGTTCTGCCCTGATGGGTGAGAAGGCAAGTAAGAAAACAAGATATTTTTTTTTTGTCGAGAGGTTTTCTGCCTGTTTTTGAATTGCTGATTGCAAGAGTGAGATATTTTGTTACTGAAATGGGACGAAGGAACATGAAGTAGGAGTTACCCCACCTTCAGCTTCAGAATGCTGCTTCAATTCATGTTTTTTTATTTCCTAACCCAGATAGCACTTGCATGTATCTCTGTTGCCTCTTTGGGTTCAGTCTCTCTTTAGTTCCCATAACAACTGGTGTAATAATCAGTTAAGTGGTTTTGGGGTATTCAACTGGTCAAAATCTAATGATATCTTGAATCATTGTGTGTTAGGAAATCTTCTGTGTCAGGCCCTTCTGTCTGCCTGAACTTTTATTTTGTTTGTTTTAAGCTGAGATTCCTTGTCCTTATAATGAGGATTTTCCTTCATAAGAGATGTAAAGGAATTCTACTTCAAGTACAGGGAAAAGCATGGATTGTTTGATTTGTCCTGCAAGGAAGGGCTAAAGTAGTATATGCTCTTATTGTATTAAGAGATTTATGAGCTTTGGCTGTTGGTAGATAGGTTTTCAGTGTCTGTCAACACTGGATGCAATGTTAGGTAGTGTCTCTTGGAGAGATTCACCTTTAATATGGAATAGAATCAAGGAAGGATGAATTTTGGCAGAGAGTTGCTTTGGTTTTTTTCCTTTTCAGTGGTGATTATGCCTCCAGATATTTAATGGCTCCAATTTTTGTTATATTTCAAATATCTGGCAAGTTACTTTAGCCTGAGCAGCCAAAAATATTCACAGAAATAACAGAAATTTAATTGCATTGCTTTATGCTCCAGTTGTATTTACTCCAGATGACCTCCAGTTAATTATCCAGGAAGTTTGTTGAGGCAGCAAAATCCATAATTTACCTTCAGTCTGAAATAAAACAGAAGTATTGCCTCGGCATGTACCTGGGAAGTATATGCAAGGTCCAGTGTCACAGTCATTGGTGCTGAGCTGAGTGTAAGAACTTGGCTGAAGCAGATGGATCCTCTGAGAGCAGGACATTTCACTGGAGATCCATAGAAAACAGGACAAAATATAGTAATATTTGAACATACAACTTGGAATAGATTATTGTGAGACATACCGTCAGGTCACATAATTTTGAAGGATTGGTAGAAGATAGTACAGAATTAACAACGTTTTAAGAGAAAATCGCTTCATTATGCGTGTAGATAGCTAATGAATTTATGCTTATTTTGTGAATTGTAGTGGTGAAAATGTATAAATCTGTTGTTGGACTGTATTTTGAATTCAGAAAAGAAACAGCTAATCTGAGTGTATTTGAAGAGGAGAACTAGTGATTAAACCCTTCAGAGGAGAGGGGAACTCTGCTAGCTTTTGTTTCATCAGTATCTGAGGAAACTGATGATTATCAAGCTCCTGAGAAGATAGCCCAGGACACAGCAGGAAGTGAAATAACACCATTTGACAGTTCTGGCTGGCAATAGTCTGTAGAGGTAAACTAAAACAAGAGAAATTTTGTGTGCAATGCACAGAAATGTGAGTCAGAAGACTTAAGTTCTATTTTTAGTTTTGTTAAGTCTTCCTATTTGATCTTGGGCAACCCACATAATTTCTCTGGGATAGGATTAATAACAGCTTATCTCACAGTGAACTTCTTAAAATATTAATTCATTAATATATGTAGAGCTTTGTGCAACTTCTAAGTGGAAAGCACACCATGAGGCAGAATTTTCCAATGCCTGATAAAATGATTTCAGGAACTGTAAATACTGTAGAAAGACCTTTTTTCCTTCTTTTTTTTTATTGTTTTGTTTCTGTTTTTTTATGAGGGTGTCCGTTTCAAATTCTTATGGCAATAATTAATCATTGCCAGCTCTCAAAATTCTTATTAGCACAAGTAATTATTTTTGTTCACTTTGTAGATTAAGACTTTGATCAGAGACAACAAAGCTTCGCTTCAATATAGGTCAAGTTCTAGGTCCATTACAACTTAAAAAAATCCCCACAACACACGATACCCCCCTCCAAACCATAGGGTTTCTCTTATCTCGTGGAAATACATTGTGTGAAAGCAACTATTCTTAGCATTTATTTTTCCTGTGTAGAAAAACGTGTAACAAGGAATTGATGAAATGAGAAGAATGAACTGTAGCTTGAATATTGTTGTAGATTACTGTGTGCAGGATTAATTTTTCTGTGCAACTGGCAAACATGGAATTTTAGTGCTCTGGGCACGTATTGATGAATACACCAGTATGTGGATCTTTTGCAAACAGGAATAAAAAGTTGAATTTTTTTATTTTTTTGTTGGCATGTAGAATTTAAGTTATGAACTTAACTGTTCTCCTTAACAGGAAACTTGTAGTATATTCTTCCTTACTTCACCCCAGTGAAAGGACATATGTTAAGGACATTATGGGGTTGTCACTTGTGCTTTTCTTCTACCAGGAAAGCCCAAGAGGAGATGATTTCAGAGCTGAGGCAACAGAAGTTCTACTTGGAAACGCAAGCTGGAAAGTTAGAGGCCCAGAATCGAAAATTAGAAGAACAATTGGAAAAGATGAGTCACCAAGATCACACTGACAAGAACCGCCTGCTGGAGTTAGAGACTAGGCTGCGAGAGGTGAAAATTTGTGTTTAATCTTGAATGTAGCCCATTTTGAGTATTACAGTGAGAATTAGGATTAAGTTGTTTTAGTTCTGTGTTCCATTAAGAATGGTGTCTTAAGGTGTATTAATTTAGTTTGGTCTAGCAGTGCTTTTTTCCCTAGGAGTAAAAAACAATAAATAAAAATTTAAAAATTGCTCATTAGGAGAAGGCAAAAGTAAGTATTAAGGATTTGTCATTCTTAGACCTAAGTGAATCTGAGCTTTTAGATCATCTTGCTTTCTCAGAATCATATCGATGGGTTTTTGTACAGTATCCTTATAATGTTGTTCAGCTAGAGTGGTTGTGGGGTAGAGAATAAATGCTTAGCTGTGTACAATGACTAGTTTAACCACAGCCCTACAGCCTGTGTAGGAAAACAAAGGATACAACAGAATTGCTGTAATAAACCAGAGATCTGTTGAATCACAAACATTTTTTCAGAAGTTTTCTGGAAAGGAAACCTAACAGTAATATAAAAACACACGTTTTTAAAGATTTGTGAGCTGAGCCTGATTTTTCACTTGTGTATCAACTAGTTTAGATCCACGTCAAATCTTCTTTTACCTTCTCCAGTCTCATTCCACTAACTTTCAACTAAGACTGAAATTTTGAGCTAAGAGGGTTGGGTGATCAATGCATGTCCTTGTTTGACTGGAAATTGTTTGGGCTCAGTGTAAAATTTAGGGCAGGCTTGTCGTGCATCTGCCGCACAACATAGACATTAATTTGGGGCAGCAGAGAGCCTGAAGAAGGTGCTGAGCTTTGAAATTGATTTTGAGCCGAGAGATCTGTTGTGCTGCTTGTTCATTTCTTAACCGTTTCTGGAAATGACATGTTTATCCCTGAGTATGCCTCAAGAAAACCTACAACAGAAGCCATTCAAATAAATCCAGAGCCAGATGATCTGGTTGCTTTGAAATATCAAAGTCAACTGTGAAATATATGCAGTGTTTACATACATGTAAAGATTAGTATTGATGTTTGTACCTGACGGTTCCTGAATAAAGGTTCTTGAAGATTCTCAATTTCAGTGAAGCAAGTTCATCACAAACTACCTCAAGTTTAATGCTTTTGATATCAACGTTTGGTATGTAATATTGGAGTCACAGCTGGAACTATTCTTGTGCCCTTGTTGTTTCAAAATGCCATGTTGCTTTTAACCTTTTTCAAAGCAAACCAGTAGTTTTTAGATGCTTGACAAAGCTCCGTCCTTGACTTGTCAGTGATTTAAGTGCAATCTGTCAAGACTTGGGTTTTGGGATAAACATGGCAATGGCATCCTAAAGTGAGGTCTGCATGAGATTAGATTGCCTATATTTTCTTTGTGAGTAACTTACATCTGGATGCTGCTTTTTTTCTTCAGGTTAGTCTAGAGCATGAAGAGCAAAAGCTGGAACTCAAAAGGCAGTTGACAGAGTTGCAGCTGACGCTGCAGGAGCGGGAATCTCAGATTACTGGGCTGCAGGCAGCACGGACGGCCCTGGAAAACCAGCTCCGCGAAGCCAAGACCGAACTAGAGGAGACTACAGCTGAGGCAGAGGAGGAGATTCAAGCTCTCACGGTGAGCCCTAAAGTATAGCTCTATGAACTATAGATACAGATTAGAATTATGGAGGTGCATGTTTCGTAATGAGGTTAAAATGAATTTATACTACTTAATTTTTAATTGTCAGAACAGGACATGAATTGTGCCTTGTGTTCATAGAGGAAGGAATGGCTAAAATGTCAAATTTTCTCTGTCTTATTATCTTTAACTATATAAGTGATTCCTAGTAGTGGTTCATTGCTGCCAAGACTGATTGATTCATTGTTAAGAGCATTATTACTTTTGTGCTGAGGTGAAAGTTGCATATGAAATTGTTATTGTTAGGGGTTGTACTCTGTGTTTACTTATTTAAATAATATCTCATGGATTTGAAAATACTTCATGATCATAAATGTTTTGATGATTTTTTTCTATCAGTTATCCTGCTTTTTGGGGGACACACCCTTCCCCCCGAAATTCCTGGGAAAATAGTGGTTTTAGCACTCTAATTTTATTCCAGTGCTTATTTAATTAAAAATTGTCATGTGTGTCTTGCAGTCTCTGGTGAGGTGTGTGAATGATATAAAGGAAAAAAAGTTTAACCTCTGTCCCTTTTTTATCCCACACTCCTAGTAAAAGGAATTCTAAATTATATGATGCTGCTGGTTGCTGTCTCTTGAGTGCCAAAAGATGCTTTCAAACTGCTTGATTCTAAGAAAGATTTCCTTCGTAAAAGATTCCCCTGGCTCTTGAGGGGAGCAAGTGGACCTGCTGCTTTGGATGCCAGCAAGCCCCCACGAGCAACAGTCTTTAATGACCTTCAAATGCAGTGATTTTTGAAGTGTTGAAAATGTGCATTCTCTCGCTCCAGTGGCATTTGATCAAAGGACTGTTGTGAATGTTTCTACCGTCATGAGTTTTCGGAAGGGATGGGGGGCTCAGCTGAGACAGGGGCTTTGTATTATGTTGGTGCTTTGGGTGGATGAATGGGAGAACCGTTCACTCAGAGTTGATAAAAAGCTGAGGAAAATGCAGCAACAACATCAAGGCTTAAGCCTTGATTCTTGATTCTTAAGAATAGCTGAATAGAACATGGCATAGGTTTCCTTTTTTGCTTTAAACTAAGGTGGTCCCCTTCCAGCTGAAAGCTTTGCATAACGTTGACTAATGCCAACGGGCTGGCGATGTGCTGGGCATCTGTCCCCTGCACCACCTCTGAAACAGAGGAATGTTTATGACCTGTGTTCACTCAGTTATTGCTTCAGTTAATTCAGCAAAATGGTAGTGCTTTTGGGCCAGCTGTTGTAAGATAGTCCAGTTTGGTGGGCTTGGGACTATTTCTGTTATGGATTTTTTAATGTACTTTTTACATTTTTCACGTTGTCTGTTGTGGTAAGATAGCTTTTTAGCTCTCATCTTTGACTTCTGCTGAACAGTTTTTCCTGTTTAGTCTCTTGGCTCTAAGGAAAATACTCTAAATGAAGAAAGGTGGCTGGATGTGCTAGTGCACTACCCTGTCATTTGTTCAGTTTTCAGAGAGCATATGACATTAGAACCTTCTTAAATCAGTTTGATGAATTTTGAGAGGCCATGAGGCTGAAACACGAACTTTTGCTTTGTCATGCTTTGCTTGTAAATTAGGAGGTAAAACGGTGCATGCAATACTGCGTTCTTTAAAATAAGTGTTTGCACATTGCTGTACTTTGGATGCTGTCTTCCAAAGAATTGATTATGTTGTTTCATCACTGCTCTTCAGAGAGGCTTAGGATTAAATGGTACTTTCTGGTTGGATGCAGGTAGATTGGCAGAGCTCTTTGGGATAGCTTGCATAATACTTCATTATAGCTTTTCTTTGCAAGCGTTAAATTGTATGCAGTATTTATATTATACAGAATCTCAATCTGGATACGGAAGTAAAAACAACTCAAATTTAAATGTCAAGAATGTACAAACTTAACACGGAATTGACATGTCTTCTGGTGGCCATGTCAGATGGAACCCTTTACATAATTCAGTTCTCGAGTTTGTACATTTTTCTAAAGTAGTTCAGAATTGATAGCGTATTTTGATTCAGTAGAATATCACGTTTGCTAATCAGTTCTTTGCCACTACAGGGTGCTTTCATAGCCTGCAGCATCTGCCTTCCACACTTTGCTTGCTGGTAGACTGTTCTGCAGTTTGTTTAGCAACAGCTGTTGGATTCGAATTCTAATGTATGAAAAATTGATGATTAACTTCTTACCTCCTTTAGGCACATAGAGATGAAATCCAGCGTAAATTTGAAGCCCTTCGTAATAGCTGCACAGTGAGTATTAAATACAGATCATTGAATTATTTTGAAATTAAGCATAAGGAAACAAACAATTTACTTATTTAATCCTTGATGACACTAGTTCCTAATGTGGACTTCTGGCTTCGAGGTGTTAGTAGGAGCTAGACGGATTGGATTTGATTCTTTTAGGCTTCAGGTAAACCTCAATTTTGAGGTTTTAGTCTGATCATGAAATTGACACTATTCTTCTTTTTGGAGAAGAAAGGAAATTAAAATATCTCATTGCAGTGCAGCTAATAAGAATGGTGTAGCAGCTGCAAAAAAAGTACTGTAAATGGAGATCTTTTCTGCTCACAAGAAGAAAAGATCTACCTGTACAAATCCTGAGTATAGATCTAGGCCAGAGTGGAAGAGACTTCATGTTACTTTGGGTTTTAAGGGGGACTTTAACACTGTTTGAAGAGGTTCCAAATAACACATTGATGTATAGTCATCTGCTCAAAGAGCAGAGGGAACTTTAGGATCTTCATTTGCACCTTCTTTTTCTTGAGATCTTTTGACATGGTTTTAGATTCTTTTTGTCAGACCAGGACAGATGTCCAAGGATCTATCAACAGAGATTCTTGCATATTAACACTGTCTTCAGACTTATGATGCTTGATGGAGAGCATCTGCCTTCCAGTGACATGAATTACAAAAGGACCACAGTCCTCTGGATCAGCACTGATTGCCCATCTTCCTAAGCTTTTTCTCCTTACCCCCACCCTGTAAGCGGGGCTTAGTTGCTGGTATCTTTATCTTTATCTTAATTTTTGTCTTGTCATACTTCCAATGATTTCCTCAAATTCCATTTTTAATTCTGTAGGACTAAGTATCTAATGTACAAGTTTTCATCTTTCAAAATTATCTTTTCAGGATGCGAGTTATTCTGTTTTCCTCAGTTCCTCTTTAGCACTAAGCAAGGCAATTCTTCTATTTCATTCATAGCATATACTGATATGAGGAAATAGGGCTTACCAAAGTGTGGTAACCTCTATTGAAATGAAATCCTGCATGGGAAACTTTACTTTTTGTTCCCTTCTTCTTTCCTTAGACTGATCCTCTCGCTCTGTATGTGCTATCATGTATCTCACATCCATAGTGATCTTTTGTTCTCTCTTGCCATTTGTGCAGAACTACAGCTTTCTATGAAAATGCTTGTGTGATCTCCACACAGGCAAAAACCAGTTGTGGAAAATCTGTGCCTTGTGTTCCTTGCATGATAGGTTGCCCTTTTTAGGTCGTAACTCATTTTCTAGTAGCACTTGGGCTCTGTAAGCGTGGTGAGCAATCGGCAGCAGTGAAGAGTGACCCATAACATTTCAAGAATGTTGAGAGCTTTAAAGGTTCTGCATAAAAGGATTTCTAGAAGTGTTGTGTATTGTAAGGCCCTTTACTGCGATAAGTGGGATCAGACATCCTCATCAATAAGAAATTAATTAAATAGTTCCTAAATGAATAATACATGCTCATCATACATTCTCTTTCCAGCCCGGGAGAATGCATGTATAATTTAATTGACCATGGATAGAAACGATCATGTTCTGTGTTATGAGTAGTTCTAGCTGTCCATCCTGTTTACTGCGGGGCATGGAGAGAAAATATAGGACGATCTTCTATTGAGAGTGAGGGATCGGGGAAGGTTAATTATGGTGCCTTCACCAGACATTTCAAATTCAATTTTATCTGATTATGCCTACTATGATGCAGGCTTTGGGTTTTGGTGACCATGTTATTCTACTTGAAGGTGATTAGAATTTACACTCTTTTAAAAATAACACTTAAGGAAATAGTTGTAATATGCTGCTACTTATGCAACATGGTAATGAGTGGGTTTATTCTTTTAGCAAGTTTTCAAAGATATTCTTTTTAAACTGAAACAAACTCCTTAAACTATGCAGCAAAATTTGGTATGAAATTATTTTTTATTTGATCTTCTTGAGAAGCCCGAAACACCATAAGAATTATGAAAATAAGATTAGACGGGGGAAAAATTGAAAGATTGAATTACTTCAGTACTTTTGTAGTGTTCAAAAGATAAATAAGAATACTTGGTCTACTTTCTTTGCAATTTCTTCTGTTTCTCTAGCTTCTCAAAGGTTATAGAGAAGGCTTACATTACGCTTAAGACATGTGTCTGCTCTCCTTGCACCCTCAGCGCACTCTTGGTCTTTCTTTTGCTGAGCCAAGTACATGTTCTTTAGGTTCTCCTACTTGTTCATTTTAAATTTGCTGAGTTTTGGGGTGCATATACAGAGACCCTTGCTAAGAAGGATGCGGACCTGTTGGAACGGGTCCAGTGGAGCCCACAAAAATGCTCAGAGGGTTGGAGCACGTCTCCTATGAAGACAGGCTGAGAGAGTTGGGGGGGTTCAGCCCAGAGAAGAGAAGGCTCCAGGGAGGCCTTATAACAGCCTTCCAGTACCTAAAGGGGGCTACAGGAAAGGCAGGGAAGAACTCTTTATAAGGGAACGTAACGATAGGACAAGGAGTAATGGCTTTAAACTGAAAGATGGGAGATTTAGATTAGATACTAGAAAGAAATTCTTTGCTGTGAGGGTGGTGAGACACTGGTAGCCCAGAGAAGCTGTGGCTGCCCCATCCCTGGAGGGGTTCAAGGCCAGGCTGGATGGGGCTTTGAGCAACCTGGTCTGGTAGGAGGTGTCCCTGCCCAGGGCAGGGGGGTTGGAACTCGATGATCTTTAAGGTCCCTTCCAACCTGAGCCATTCTATGATTCTATGGTATTGTTGATTGTAATTTCTGCCTTGTTTGTGAATTTATATTCAATTGCTCTGATAGCTCTGCATTGTTTCACCTTGTGACATCTCTTGTTTTTTACCATGGGGAGTCAGAATGACAATGGTAGCTTTTGCTTTCTCTGTCTCTTAATTGTGCAAGAAATAATAGGATACATAATTACAATGAAATTTTTAAATTATAGTACCTGCTGTACACACAAACAGATGCACAGGGGTACACGTGAAGAGCAATATTTTCTCATAATCTTCTCACAGTGATAGCTCATCCAGCAAATCTGTTGAGGGGGGAGGACTAGTTCCTGACATTTAAATAATTATTCTGTCAAAAATATGATCCATTTGAGTATTAGAAGTGTTTTCTAGGCAATCAGAAAAAGTTCTAGAAATAAAAGATGTTTTCTTAAATAGGAAAATTTATGTATTTGTCAGTTGTTTTCCATCTGCCTCTTAATTATGGCTTGTTGGATCATCAACACATTTGGAGATAAAAATGCAACTAAGTTATCTAAATAGTATTAGAATTGTTTCAAAAATAAAACATTCAGTAAGCGGGCAGTAAAGTCTATAAATACATAGAAGAAAAGCAATTCTATGAAGTATTTACACTCAGCTTAGAAAAATACCATTGTTGTTCCAGGGAACTACCATCAGAATCTTCCATGTTTTTTTTCACGTACAGGCTATTGCTTTTTCTCTAGCAAAGAGAGTGGCATTTCTTAATACTAGTTGGATATTGCATTTCCATTTATTCAAGTTTTCTCCAGTGAAACAAGGTTGATCTCCCCTCCTTGAGGTTCTTTTGTCATCACCTTGTGTTCCTGTCTTAAGCATTAACCACCTTGATCTTGCACTTGTCTATGAGGTTGGATATTGAGGCATTAAAACTGCAAGCCCGTTAAGCGCATGTGTAATTGTTGTCATGCATAAAGTCCTGCTGACTTCGGTCTAAGATCCTGTTCCACGTTGGCTCGACGAGTTGGCGCACAAGAATAATCTGTGTTTGTGAGAACTTCCAAAATTATGTCTAAAGATGTCATGTACTTTGATGATAAATTATGTTTCAGCGTAAAGGGATCTTGCCCACTGTAACAAGGTGAATACCCAGGCAAAAACTTTGGTGTGGCTTTGTTAAATCTGGGGTGGGGGAAATAAATTGTATGGGAGGGGTTATCCCTGATACTCTTTTCACAGAAAATGTAGGGGCAGATGGTAGTTAAAGGCAGAAGTGGAGCTTTGTGGTTTTTGCAGCCTGACAAAAAGTCAGAGGCTTCTAGGGTGCTGAGAGGTGCTGCTGTGAAAGAGACTGATGGGACCTTCACCCTGGACAACGACCTCATCCACATCTCCGAATGGTGCTCATGGTTGGCAGAGGGAGTTTGTCTTCTGGGAACTAGGATGGAGGAGAAGAGGAGACTGTATGTTTTAATCATGGGGTGCTATGGGAGAAGAGGAATGCAGAATGTGCAGTGTCCTGCTACTCTGCAGCTGCTAATGAGACCAGTGTCCCTCGAGCTCAGCCATGATGCGTTTTTGGGAGACCAAGATCTCCATGTCAGGTATGTTTCAAGTCACAGATGTTTTCTGAATGTGGAAAGGGGAGGAAAGTGAGGAGTTCATTGTTAGATATGAGTCAAACAGGTAGAGCTACAAGACTGGTATCTATCTGCAGCTGTGTCCTGTGAGAGCCTTGGTGTTCTGCTCTGTTGCAGTGGTTGGTAGGAAGCGAGAACAGCTTTGGCTCTCAGATCCAAATGTGAATAGGTTAAGATGAAGTAACTGATGCCTTCTCTTCTTTTCTCCTCACAATAATTTGAGAGATAGCTTTTCCATTTTTCCTCTTTCCTGTTCACAGATAGTAAAGATTGGTGGGGGTGGGGAGGAGTGGCAATGGGTAGAGTAAAACTAGAAGTTCTGAATGAAGGCTCACTAAAAATTGCATTAAACTCCAAATACATGCTGCTGATAGCATCCTGAAACTGTTAACCTTCCTGTGTCCTTGCATTTTCCTGCATGTTTGTTGGTGGCTGGGATGTCTTCATGAAGGTTATGGAGAAGTTTGCAAACTGCAGTTAGGAGTATTTTAAAACGGCTTCCTTTCTCCTGTCCCTCATTATTTTGCCTGTGGTTTTGATAGGTGGGGCGTATGGATTAAATTTTGTACGTTGTGTCTCATATGCAAACCTAATCATCGTGGCCCTGAACTGCTTGTTGCCATTGTATTTAATTTGTGCTCCATGCCTGGAGAAGTTTGTAGGGCCAGGAATAATAGCTGTGAATCTGCACAATCTCACAACAGGGAAGCTCTGCACTTTTCTGAAACTCTGCAATGAGGAGGGAATTGTACTGAACATGGTCACTTTTGCTGAAGAACTGTTAAGCTTGGGTTGCTCTGTAATATTTAAAAATAAGATACAGTCTTCTGTATCAGGATAAAGATAAGTTGTGTGCTCTAGATGTGGCGTGTAGTGAACAATCTGCCAAGATTAGCGTGGTGTTGTAGTTAGATTATATCTCTGTTTTGTGGATTAGTTGTGATGAAGATGTGCATAGATTGAAGAGAAAACCTCGCTCGCTCGGTGAGCGATGATACAGTGGCACAGATAAGGCTGCCTACGTTGCCTAGAATTGCTTTTCCAAGCTTTCAAGTTTTTGGTTGTTTTATAAACTTGTTATAAATTTTTGCAATTATATGATGGGTTTCTAAAGCATATAATACTGTTTTCTTACAGACTTTCCTTTAATGTACTTACATATTTAACTCGAGAATAGCACAGGGTTGGTTGGTTAGTTTATTTGTTGGTTGGTTGTTTTTTTTGCCTGGGGATTTCCTTAACTGAAAAGAAAAATACCTAAAGCTATTAACTCTTTTCAGATACAGGATTGTAGTGTAGGATGTATGTATGTATGTATATGTGCCTAAGACAACATTTCCTATCAAGTGTCTTTTTTTGATCTGTGTTTTCTTCTTGGTTCCCAGGACAGACATCTCACACCGTGCCCCATTTTCCTGTGTCGATATTACCCATTACTGTTTAGGTTTTATCATGCTTATAAGCTCTATAACCCTTCTGGGTTAAACATAGCTGCAGAAAAATTTTAAAAATTAGTCATCAACAAATTTTCTCTTTCCTCATGAAAAAAGAAAAATTGTACTGAGAACAAATTTTCCCCCTTTAAAAAAAATAAAAATCTATCCATCTATATAGATTACATTATATAGGTTATAATATATGTGGGATTTAAGACAAAACATTTTGGAATTGTCAATAAATATATCATTCGAAAAATATTCAAGGAAGGAGATCATGTCACTTCTTCTGGAACCCATCTTTCCTAACTGCTTTGTCTTATGTTTTCCAGAAACATCCTACTAGATAAAGTGTAACAGTGAAATTTAAAATGGTCTGGTTTAATTTTAGTTATATTCAGGGAAAGAAGTCAAAATCTCAGAACACGGAATAAAGGTGGATGGGAGCTTAACTTCCAGTCCTTAGGGGATCAAGTCAACTTGAAATGCAGCCAGTTTTAAAAAAGGAATTAAATAGTTTGGTGTTTGAACTGTGCATGTCAACCTGTCAATTTTGTGTTTTCCCCATCTCTGCTTGCTTGTATTTCAAACCTAGCTTAATAATTTTTATAGAAAGTACTTGTATTAATATATAAAATATATATGGAAGGAACCATGGATGTATAAATGATATCCTAAAATGGCCTGGGTATGTGGTGTGGTTAAATATAGAAATAAAACCAAGTAGAGGATAAAATTATTTTATCTGGCAGTTAGTAGAAACATCAGATGTTACTTGTAAGAATGGTAGGTACAACACTGTAAAAACAAATGTTCTTTTGTTCCTTTTTGTTTGGATAAATACATTTCTAAATTTTTATCCCTATAGCAATAGAGACACTAACACATCCGTAGGATATAGTCTGTGTTCTTTCAAAACTTGACATTTACAGTACAGAATAAAATGCATTTTGAATAGGGCAGTGAGAGTTCTCAAGAAACAATCGCGCAATCAGATTTTCGTTAGCAATGTTGTGGTTTAGAGTATGGGTCATTTTGATTTGACCCTAAACGTATGAGCAGCAGGAACTCCCCTTTACCCACCAGGGAGTAATGTCGGTTGGACTTTTTCTGCTGACAACTTAAAAATCGAATACTGCTAATTTAGATCTAGGAGAGGCACGGTAAAAGGCTGCCAATATATGCATTACAGATTCTTCAAAAAGAAATGGTTGTCATCTTTCCAGAGAGCTGAGAAGAGATGTATGCTCTCTGCTCTCCTGCTTTAGATATTTAAGTCCTTGGCTTGTGTAGGAAATTGGAACATTTCAATTTGAATGTGGCCAACTGTGCTCTGGGATTTTAATTTTTTCCATTTAATGAAATATCTTACTCGTTTTTCTTTGACATCTAGGCAAAAGTGCTTCTAGAACGTGTTTGTAAGTGTTGAATATGAATTGTATAGAACTTTCCAGTTTTCTGAAATTCTTTTTATTAAGCTGATTTCAAGATTATACTGAGGTTTCTTTCTCTTCTCTTGTGATGACATTGTTTTGGAGTTAGGAGGAAGTACAGGTTTTCATCCATCCAGTGTTCATGGCCTTTCATTTATAAAAAACAAATGGGACTGTGAAAATGGCACACCATTATTCATGTATTTCTTTAAATTGAAGGGGAATGTGGTTTAAAGCATAGAATATAATGCTATTCTGGTTAAACAAATGGACACTTTGACTTCATTAAAGGTCAGGCTATTGTCCTTGTGGAGTTTTTGCTTTTTCCGGATTTTCTGTG